>BSUD01000003.1:43718840-43845996 GCA_033239045.1 Fagopyrum esculentum
TTTATAGTTTTTAGAGAGATTTTGGAGCAACTTGTTGGAAACGTTTGCAAGGGTTTGTAAGGAACGATTTGAACCTTCTTTTGAAGGGTTGTAAGTCTTACTTAAACTCATTTTCAGCTTGGATTTCCTTGTTCTACTTGTTCATCTCTATTTCACTTCATTTACTTGCCATGGAAGCCTTGATTGTATGCTTGATGAGTTTGAATGTTATGATGCATGTTGTTGGCTAAATAGATGTGATTCTAGGGTAAGGGAAAGATGGTTATGGCTTGGACTATGATTGAATAGACTCAGATGTACCTTTAGATGAATTGTTTTCTCGAACCTAGCCTCTGTTGTAAACCACGGCTTGTTCTATACATTCCACGGCCGTGGTTCTTGATGAACTACCCGTGATTTTGACTAACTTGCTTGTTTTGATGAATCCAAGTGCTCGGATGTTAGATTGTTGAAATCCTAGTGTTTGTTGAGCTAAACCTATCCTAGGGTGACCTAGTGTTAGCAACTAAGAGTTAGAAGAGACTTACCCGGTGATTCTTGCTCTTAGATACCGAAGATGACGAATTCTAGGTAGTAGTGAGCCTCACAAGCCGCTATTGGACTGAATGTGCTAGGATAAGTGTTTAGGACTTGCCTTCCCGAGACTTACCCGGTAAGGAGAGGTTAGATCCCTAGATAACCATCTGGTTTGTGTAGATATCCCTACCTTAGGCTCCTAGAGACTTACCCGGTGATAGGACCTTAGGTGCGGGATTAGTGGATCATGAGACCTACCCGGTAATTGACCCCACTTGAGAAACATTCCTTCCCAACATACCATAGTTTATCCAAGGATGATTAGAAGCTTGAGTCCAATGCCATAATCGGAATTCCCAACCCCTAGAATCCTCTCTTCTCTCTTTGATCACATATTTCGTGTTTGCCTTGTTTATTTGTGTTTTAGCTTGATTTCTTAGTTTGCTTTGCCACCTTATATCATTGTGATCTTTGATTGATCACCACAAAACCAACCCAAAAACATTGAGATTTTCATTTCTTTATTTCTTTCTCTTTTCTTAGCCTAGATCAACACTATCCTTAGTCACTAATCGATTCAATTTCACCTCAGTCTTTGTGTTCGACCTTGGAATACTATCCCTACTACAAAACGTCCCGTACACTGCGGGTTCGCTAGGAGTTAGGAGAAATATATCGAGTATAAATTTAAGACATTTTGCGTGTCACGTTCTTAGCGTAACAAGTTTTTGGCGCCGTTGCCGGGGACTAGGTCTAGTTGAGTCTTTTTGTGATTATTTATAGTGTAGGTCTTTCTTGTTGCTTTTGATCTTGTTTGGTTTGTGTCTTTGCAGTTTAAGGACATCTCTCATTCTTTAGGTGCATGCGAAGATCTCGTGGCAAGGAATTAGCTCCATTTGATCCCGAACCGGAGAAAACCCTTAAAACTAGGTCTAAGAGCATTAGAAAGGAGAAGGAGATGACCAAAAGAGATCTTCTACCTGAGTTGGATGAGGCTTTAGAGCAAATTAGGTTAAGAGATGAGCTCTTGGAGAATGAAAGGAGACTTGCCAATGAGAGGCAAGAAGCAACTAGGAGGGAGATTGGAGAGATTAGGCAAGCTCTTGTGCAAAGAGAGCTTAATCGTCAACAACCTCCACCTCCACCACAACCGCAGCCGGCGGTGAATATTCGGGTTGTGCCCATTGCTATTGAAGAGCCACAAACGTTAGGGCAACGTATGGATCCGGCACAAACAGCACACCATCCGGGTGTGAACTTAGGAGATCCCGCATCCCATGATTACAAGTTCCGCCCTCAAGTTCTACAAATGATTCGGCATAATCAATTTGGAGGGATGGAAGGAGAGTCTCCTCATCAACACTTGATGAACTATGAGATCTTGATGGAGACTCTAAGGCCGCCTAGATTGGAGAGCAACAACCATAAGCTTAGGGCTTTCTCCTTCTCACTTAAGGATAAAGCCTTGGCTTGGTATCAATCTATTCCACAAGGGCGAGTGAGTACTTGGGAGGAGATGACAACCGAGTTTTTGACAAAGTTCTTCCCGCCTTCCAAGACTACCGAGTTAAGAGGGAAGATCAATGCCTTCGTGATGAAGGATAGAGAGAGCTTATTCAAGTCTTGGGAGAGGTTCAAAGACCTTCTCCTAGATTGTCCGCACCATGGTATACCGAAAATAGAGCTTTTGGAGATCTACTTCAACGGACTTGATGAAGATAGCCAATTCAAGCTTCAATCTCTTTCCGGTGGGACTTTCATGGAAAAGATTGTGGATGAAGCTTGGGAATTTGTAGAGAAACAAGCTTTGGTGATTGAGAAGTACTCCCATAGGAAGAGTGATGGGAGGAAACCGGGAGCATATGAGGTGAGTGAAGTCACCATGAGCAACTTCAAGCTTGATGCCATCAACAATGAGCTGAAATCTTTGAGGGAGTTGTGTGCTACAACTTTGAAGAGTCAAGCAAGCCCTCAAGTGCAAGTGCAAGCAAACTTGTCTTCCAAGGAGGAAGATGTCAACTACATGGGAAGGGGCAACTACAACAACTATCAAGGCCGAAGGAACTTCAACAACAACCGGCAATTCAACAATTACCGGCCTAACCACAACCATCCCGGGTTTTCCTATTCTAACCCGGATGGAGCCTTGAACCCTCCCGCTTCCACAAGCGCAGCTCCACCACCAAAGGCTTCACAAGAACCTCCACCCGGATTTACTCAACCTCCAAAGGATAGGACCGAGATGATGTTTGAGCAATTGCTTGGGAGGTTGAGTGGTCTTGAGAGCACGGTGCCTTCCATTTCTAAGGCTCAAAAGGTGTTAGAAGCACAAGTTTTCCAAAAGGCGGGTGAAGCTCATAGAGATCCGGGAAAGCTTCCCGGAAGAACCAAAGATAACCCGAAAGGCCAAGTGTTGGCCATCACAACAAGGAGCGGGTTGAGCATGAAGGATCCCTTACCTAAGGGAAGTGACAAGGGGAAGCAAGTAGTGATGGAGGAAGAGACCTTGCATACCTCAGTGAAGGGGGTAAGGAGTTTTCTAGGGCATGCCGGTTTTTACCGGAGATTTATTAAAGATTTCTCTAAGATTTCTAAGCCTCTTACTAACCTACTAATGAAAGATGTTGAGTTTCTTTTCTCCAAGGATTTCCTTGAGGCTTTTTGTAAGTTGAAGAATGCTTTGATCTCCGCACCCATCATGCAACCTCCGGATTGGAGTCTACCGTTTGAGATCATGTGTGACGCGAGTGATGTAGCCCTTGGGGCTGTTTTGGGACAAAGGAAATATGGGCTTACACATGCCATCTATTATGCTAACAAGACGCTAGATGATGCCCAACTCAATTATGTTACCACCGAGAAGGAGTTGCTAGCGGTTGTGTACGCATTTGAGAAGTTCCGCTCGTATCTTGTTGGAGCAAAGGTCATTGTGTATACGGATCATGCTGCGATCCGTTATCTTCTTACAAAGAAGGATGCCAAGCCTAGGTTGATTCGGTGGATCCTTCTTCTTCAAGAGTTTGACTTGGAAACCCGGGATAAGAAAGGGTCCGAAAATTCTGTGGCGGATCACCTTAGTAGACTCCCACCATTGGAGCTTGAGAGAGATGACATCCCGATTGATGACTCATTCCGGGATGAGCAATTGCAAATGGTGAAGGAGTGCTTGTTTCAAGTGTCAAGGGGTAATGAGCCATGGTATGCCGACATTGTGAACTACCTTGTGTGTGAGGAGGTGCCACCCGGTTTATCCTATGCCCAAAGGAAGAAGTTCTTCAAAGATGTGAGGCACTACTATTGGAGTGAACCGCTTTTCTTCAAAAGAGGGCCGGATGGAGTTTTTAGAAGATGCATACCGGAGGATGAGGTGGAGAGTGTGATCCGCCATTGTCACTCCTTTCCATGTGGAGGCCATACTAGCTCACACAAGACATGTGCTAAGGTGTTGCAATCGGGATTCTTTTGGCCAAGTTTGTTCAAGGATGTGCAGAATTTTGTGGTAGCTTGTGATGTTTGTCAAAGAACGGGCAACATCTCAAGGAGGAATGAGATGCCCTTGAACAACATACAAGAGGTGGAGATATTCAATGTATGGGGTGTGGACTTCATGGGACCATTCCCCTCTTCTTGTAGCAACCTCTACATCCTATTGGCGGTGGACTATGTCTCGAGATGGGTAGAGGCAATCGCCTCTCCTACAAATGATGCCAAGGTGGTGGTGCGGTTCTTTAACCGAGTGATTTTCTCTAGATTTGGAACACCAAGGGTGATCATAAGTGATGGAGGGAAGCACTTCACTAATAGGAACTTCGGGACACTTTTGACTAAGTATGGGGTGACTCATAAGGTGGCAACACCTTACCATCCCCAAACTAGTGGCCAAGTGGAGATTTCCAGCCGGGAGATAAAGGGAATTCTTGAGAAGACGGTTTCTAGGACGAGAAAGGATTGGGCTATGAAGCTCGATGATGCTTTGTGGGCTTATAGAACCGCTTTCAAGACACCGATTGACACCACTCCTTACAAGCTAGTCTATGGCAAGTCTTGCCACCTTCCGGTAGAGATGGAACATAGAGCATATTGGGCTATAAGGTGGTTGAATTTTGACCTCAAGGATGCCAGAGAGAAGAGGTTGCTTGATATGAACGCTCTTGAGGAGATCCGGTTGGATGCCTATGAAAACGCCCGGATCTACAAGGAAAGGACCAAACATTGGCATGATAAGCGTCTCATCCCGAAGGAGTTGAGTGAAGGCGACCTTGTCCTTCTCTTCAACTCAAGGCTGTGGCTCTTCCCCGAAAAGCTAAAGTCAAGATGGACGGGTCCTTATTTGGTGAAGAAGATCTTTCCCCATGGAGCGGTTGAGATAGGAGGGGAGCATTGTGGAGATTTTAAGGTGAATGGGCATCGGTTTAAGAAGTATATCCCAGGAGCTCCGGTGGATATGATTGCCCCACTTCACCTAGAGTGAGACGCCCCCGAATTTGGTCAAGCTAATGACCTTAAAGAAGCGCTTGATGGGAGGCAACCCATTGGTAACATCTTTCCCCTTTTGTTTTTGTTTTTGCTTTAATTTTTCTGTTTTTGTGTGTTTGGTGTGCTTTGTGCGTGTGCTAGAGTCTTGGTAGCATGGAAGCCTTGTATGGCATGTGGATGATGATGATGATGAGTCCCTCATCAATTGTGGGTGGAGCGGACGCGGGACTTGGACGGCTAGAGGCGCCTAGCGCGGATCCCGATGCCATAACGAACACTTTGAGCTCTCTACCATCGTTGATAGAATCATCCGCCATCACTCCACTTGAATGATCCCAAATACCAAAGCAAACCATTTTTACATTATGAGAACCCTCTTTCACTCTTCTTTACTTCATTTACACATTGGGGACAATGTGTTTCTAAGTATGGGGTGGGGTTTCCATGATCACTTCCATGATTAGCATCTAGGATAGTTTCTTTTAGTCACATGCTTCATTATGTCTTGCATTGTACATACATATTTCAAAAATCCAAAAAATCAGAAAATTTAAAAAATTTTAGTGCTTCTAAGCTTGGGAATGACCCTTATGATGAGATTGTATTGTGAATTGGCTATGGATGGCCTTGTGTGTTGAATAGATGAATGCATATGTGGACTTGAAGTACTTATCTTGAATCCCATGAATGAATTGTGATCATGATGTTTGTCTTGATTGGATTGAGGGTTGAAAGTCGAAATTACATGCTAGTTCTTGCACATCATCTAGGAGTGATTAAGGCAATTCATCTTTCTCTACTTCTCATCTTGATCATGTTGTTTGAGCACCTCAATTGATATAAATTTGAACTCTTTTGACCCATCCGGGAATAGGAGCATGCTAGTGTGTTGAGTGTGTGAAAAGCAAGTGTGGGGTGAAGTTGTTGACGAAAGAATGTTGTGAATAAAGTGCTGAATTTGTTGTGAAAGTGTAGACAAAAATATAGGTTTGGGGACGTTGGTTTAAATGACGAGTGTTCGCTCCAAACGGTGTGTGCAAGCTTTAAATTTATAACCCTAGACTTAAGCTTAAAACAAGGATGCGAACCCGCAGTGTACGGGTCAATCGTAGTAAAAGCAAGGAATTCCAGGGGTCGATCACAGGGACTCGGTGAAACAAAGTCAATAATGGTAAGCTTCGTAAATACTAACCACAAAGAGCAATCAACACAATCAAAGATGAATAAGAAGTCAATAAAGCAAACATGCAATTCTAGGGATTAAAGCATCTAGTTGTGGTTCCAACTCAAGATCTAAAGATAAACGGACAAAGCTGAGGTTTTTGCATGGGGAAGGCGTTTCTAAAGTGGAATAGATCACCGGGTAAGTCTCACTACTCTCTAATCCAAAACCGTAACTCCTATTACCGGGTAAGTCTCAAGGAATTAAGATAAAGAACTATAACCTCAAACTAACACACCATCTAAGGGAATAGAATCAACCTTTACCGGGTAAGTCTCAGGCTAACTCACAAAGATGGGATGGAAGCACACTCAAACCCCAATAAAGGATAAACCTTTATTACCTATACTTACGATCGTTGGTACACAAACTAAGGAATTACCGGGTAAGTCTCATCCTAAGCTTGCATTGAACCAGGAAAGGTGTAATAAGAATAGGATTTGGAAAACTCTAACACTTAACTCTCAGTTTAGGATCAGATAAGTCACCTCGATCAGCCAAATTCCACCCCGACCGAGATGTTCATCGACTGAGCGAGATGCTTAGGGTTAAGGTTAAAGACTTGAACTTTCAGGGTCCTACTGGAATCTAAGATTATTCTATCATTGTTTTTCCCACAACCTTCAGCCAATCACCCTAGAATCACACAAGGAAATTAGCCACTCATCATCATTATGAAAGTATTAATCAAATATATGGGAAGAAGGTGAATATTTGAACAAGAAGAATTTAATGAAAAGACTTCAATAACTGAATCAAATATCACAACAAAAGCGTTCCTTGGATATAAATCCAACAAGAGAAGACAACAAGGAAGGGAATCAAAGACAATCTTACAAAACCCTCCAAAAAGCTATAAAAGCTATGATCTTCAATCTTCCTTCAACCTTCAAAAAGGTTCTTCAAATCTCCCAACTGGAGTGTGGCTGCAGCTGCGTATAAACCCTGATCGATGGTATAGCACCCTCCAAAGATAAGATATCTTAGAAAGATCTTTTCCCATAAAAATAGGTAAAATATAAGATCTTCTTCCTTCCAGGAGCCAAGCCCAAAAATATAAGATCACTTTCCAAAGATAAAAGATCTCAGCCAAGAATAAAATATTCTCGCCGCATCCTAGGTGTTCGCCTCGGTCGAGTCGGCGTCTCTGGATCACCTCGGTCGAGATGAATCTCTGGTCAACCGAGGTGAGTCACAACTGAATGTGAAATCTCTCCAAACTGGTCCAAAGTGAATCTTTAATCCATGGCTATGCTTCCTGGATGGTTCCTTATGTTCCTCAATGTAGCTTCAATGACTCCATAGCTCCTTTTGCTCCTTTTTGATGCAAAACGTGCCATTTTACCTACGATTACAACAAACTAGGTGTAGACCTCGATTCTCGCAAAGGTAGATGAAATGGTAATATAATCACATATAATACATACAAATATGCAGATTATGAAAGATAAAACGTCCAAACAAACCCCAAAATATAGACTATAATTCATGCTATCAACGAGTAACTCGGCACCATTCACATAATCGGGTGTTTGTGCCTTGTGTTAAGCTAAGAACGTGACACGCAAAAAGCCTTAAATTTATACTCGTTATATTTCTCCTAACTCCTAGCGAACCCGCAGTGTACGGGACGTTTTGTAGTAGGGATAGTATTTCGAGGTCGAATACAAAGACTGAGGTGAGATTGAATCGATTAGTGACTAAGGATAGTGTTGATCTAGGCTAAGAAAAGAGAAAGAAACAAATAAATGAAAATCTCAATATTTTTGGGTTTGGGTTTGTGTGATCAATCAAAGATCACAAATCATGCAAAATCAACAATCAACTAGCTAACACCACAAGTAAACAAGCAAATACGAAATATGTAATCAAAGGGGTTGGAAATTCCGGTTATGGCATAGGACTCAAGCTATCTAATCATTCCTTGGATCAACCATAGTATGTTGGGAGTAAGTGTTTCTAGATTGGGATCAATCACCGGGTAGGTCTCATGGTCCACTAATCCATTCCTAAGGTCTCATCACCGGGTAAGTCTCAAAGAGCCTAAGGATAGGAATTCTACACAAACCGGATGGTATTCTAGGGATCTAACCTCTCTTTACCGGGTAAGTCTCGGAAAGGCAAGTCCTAAACACCTATCCTAGCACACTCAGTCCAATAGCGGCTTGTGAGGCTCACTACTACCTAGAGTTTGTCATCTTCGGTATCTAAGAGCAAGAATCACCGGGTAGGTCTCTTCTAACACTTAGTTGCTAACACTAGGTCACCCTAGGATAGATTTAACTCAACAAACACTAGGATTTCAACAATCTAACAACCTAACACTTGGATTTATCATTACAAGTAAGTTAATCAAAATCACGGAGTGTTCATCAAGATCCACGGCCGTGGTTTGTCTAGAACAAACCGTGGTTTCTAACAGTGACTAGGTTCAATCAAACAAATCATCCAAGCATACATTTAAGTCTATTCTATCATAGTCCAAGCCATAACCATCCTTTCCTTACCCTAGAATCGCATCTATTTAGCCAACAACATACATCATCACAATCAAAATCATCAAGCATAAAATCATGGCTTCCATTTGCAAGATAATGAAGAGAAAGAGATGAACAAGTAGAACAATGAAAACCAAGCTGAATATGGGAATTAGAAAGACTCACAACCCTTCAAAAGAAGGTTCAATCGATTCTTACAACCCTAGAAAATGATTCCGATAATCTTCACTCTAAAATCTAACAACGACTAATAATGGTGTGTTCTTCTCTTCTTCTCCAATGGAACTTTTCTCCAAGAATCGCTCCAAGCTTCCAATTGAGAGAATCTTTCTTGTTGAGAGTGTGGGAGAGAATGGTAGTGAGAGTGGATGTGGATGGGTGCCCCCAACAGCCTTGTAGGACCACCTATTTATCCTACAAATTTGCAAGAGTCGGCCATGAAGATCGTGGCACAGCTGTCACAACCGTCTGGCAAAAACCACGGTCCAATTCCACGCCCGTGGAAGTCCCAGTGACCGTGGTTTTGGTGCCTCAGCTTGTTTTGGATCATTAAGTCACGATTTGGTGCATGACATGCAACAATAAGGTCCCATGAGTCCTCCTTAGCCTCTAGCTTGCACTCCAATGAGTCCGAAGGTGTGTCATCTCGAGGAACGATCCTCAAATGTATCGATTAAGCTCCTAAATCTCCCAAAATACCTACAAAGCAAGCAAAAGTCCGTGTAGACATCTATCTCGACAAAATACATGAATTGAGTGCAAACGTCGTGAACTAGTGCTAAACCATGCATGGATGAGCGGTAAAACTATCTAAATGAGTGTCTAAACCTAAGTCATAAATCGTGTTATCAAAAATACCCCATACTTAAGGTTTGCTCGTCCCCGAGCAAGTCTCAACTATAGACTAAGAGATGACATGATTTATGCATGCAGAAAAACGACAAAATCTTTTTGGAGTTGTGCTTCTAATATTGGATCACCTTCATAGTCATGTTTCATGGCAATGGACAAGCGATCATGCATCAAATAAATGGAGGCACGGAAAGACAATTATATTTAACTCGAAAGCATGCATGAAGTGTAAAAATGAAGAAGTCAAGATGATCATGAGCATATTCAATCTAGATCACTTAGTCTTACACACATGCAAATAGGTCACAAGGGCTTGTGAAATAAAAGGCCAAGAAACGTTGTGATTAGGTGGGGATTTTTAGGTTATGTGATGCTAATCCGGGAAAGGAACTAACTCCACAATTTCATTTTTGATCAACTTCACCATAAGTGTATATTTTCTCCATCTTTTCTTTTTCTTTCACTTATTTTTGAGACAATGGCATTGGTGTACAAAAGCCGAAACCTTGGTGATTAGCCTTCCTCGGGCTTTTTTATTTTTCGAGGTGCATCCACACCGGGCACACATACGAAAGCTCGTTAGGACTATCGGTTTATTTGACTTTGGCAAGACACAAACACCCGATTATGTGAATGATGCCGAGCTACTCGTCATTTAAACCAACGTCCCCAAACCTATATTTTTGTCTACACTTTCACAACAAATTCAGCACTTCATTTATAACATTCTTTTATCAACAACTTCACCCCACACTTGCTTTTTACACACTCAACACACTAACATGCTCCTATTCCCGGATGGGTCAAAAGAGGTCAAATTTATATCAATTGAGGTGCTCAAACAACATGGTCAAGATGAGAAGTAGAGAAAAATGAATTTGCCTTAATCACTCCTAGATGATGTGCAAGAACTAGCATGTAATTTCGACTTTCAATACTAAATCCAATCAAGGCAAGCATCATAATCACAAATCATTCATGGGATTCAAGATAAGTACTTCAAGTCCACATATGAATTATCTATTCAACACACAAGGCCATCCATAGCCAATTCACAAGACAATTTCATCATAAGGGTCATTCCCAAGCTTAGAAGCACTAAAATTTTTTAAAATTTTCTGATTTTTTTTGAATTTTTCGAAATATGTATGTACAATGCAAGACATAATGAAACATGTGACTAAAAGAAACTACCCTAGATGCTAATCATGCAAACGATCATGCAAACCCCACCCCATACTTAGAAACACATTGTCCCCAATGTGGTATTCAAGTAAAGAAGAGTGAAAGAGGGTTCTCACAATGTAAAAATGGTTTGCTTCGGTATTTGGGATTACTCAAATGGAGTGATGTAGGATGATCCTATCAACGATGGTAGAGAGATCTAAATGTTCATCATGGCATTGGGACCCGCGCTAGGCGCCGCTAGCCGTCCAAGTCCCGCTTCCGCTCCACCCACAATTGATGAGGGACTCATCATCATCATCATCCACATGCCATGCAAGGCTTCCATGCTACCAAGACTCTAGCACACACACAAAGCACACCAAACACACAAAACGGAAAAATCAAAACAAAAACAAAAACGAAAAGGGGAAAACGTTACCAATGGGTTGCCTCCCATCGATCGCTTCTTTAAGGTCATTAGCTTGACCAAACTCGGGGGCGTCTCATTCTAGGTGAAGTGGGGCAATCATATCTACCGGAGCTCCCGGGATATACTTCTTCAACCGATGCCCATTCACCTTGAAATCTCCACAATGCTCCCCTCCTATCTCAACCGCTCCATGGGGAAAGATCTTCTTCACCACATAAGGACCGGTCCACCTCGACTTTAGCTTTCCGGGGAAGAGCCGCAGCCTTGAGTTGAAGAGAAGGACAAGGTCGCCTTCACTCAACTCCTTCGGGATGAGACGTTTGTCATGCCAACGTTTGGTCCTTTCCTTGTAGATCCGGGCATTTTCATAGGCATCCAACCGGATCTCCTCAAGAGCGTTCATATCAAGCAACCTCTTCTCTCCGGCCTCCTTGAGGTCAAAATTCAGCCACTTAATGGCCCAATATGCTCTATGCTCCATCTCTACCGGAAGGTGGTAAGACTTGCCATAGACTAGCTTGTAAGGAGTGGTGCCAATCGGTGTCTTGAAAGCGGTTCTATAAGCCCACAATGCATCATCGAGCTTCATAGCCCAATCATTTCTCGTCCTAGAGACCGTCTTCTCAAGAATTCCCTTTATCTCCCGGTTGGAGATCTCCACTTGGACACTAGTTTGGGGATGGTAAGGTGTTGCCACCTTATGAGTCACCCCATACTTAGCCAAAAGTGTCCCGAAGTTCCTATTAGTGAAGTGCTTCCCTCCATCACTTATGATCACCCTTGGTGTTCCAAACCTAGGGAAGATCACTCGGTTGAAGAACCGCACCACAACCTTGACATCATTTGTGGGAGAGGCGATTGCCTCCACCCATCTCGAAACATAGTCCACCGCCAATAGGATGTAGAGGTTTCCACAAGAAGAGGGAAATGGTCCCATGAAGTCCACACCCCACACATCAAATATCTCTACCTCTTGTATATTGTTCAAGGGCATCTCATTCCTCCTTGAGATGTTGCCCGTCCTTTGGCAAGCATCACAAGCTACCACAAAATTTTGCACATCCTTGAACAAACTTGGCCAAAAGAAACCCGATTGCAACACCTTAGCACATGTCTTGTGTGAGCTAGCTTGGCCTCCACATGGCAAGGAATGACAATGGCGGATCACACTCTCTACCTCATCCTCCGGTATGCATCTCCTAAAGACTCCATCCGGCCCTCTCTTGAAAAAAAAGCGGCTCACTCCAATAGTAGTGCCGCACATTCTTGCAGAACTTCTTCCTTTGGGCATATGACAAACCGGGAGGCATTTCCTCACACACAAGATAGTTTAAAATATCGGCATACCATGGCTCACTTCCTCTAGACACTTGAAACAAGCACTCCTCCATCATTTGCAATTGCTCATCCCGGAATGAGTCATCAATCGGGATGTTATCTCTCTCAAGCTCCAATGGTGGGAGTCTACTAAGGTGATCCGCCACAGAATTTTCGGACCCCTTCTTATCCCGGATTTCCAAATCAAACTCTTGAAGAAGAAGGATCCACCGAATCAAACGAGGCTTGGCATCCTTCTTTGTAAGGAGATAACGGATCGCAGCATGATCCGTATACACAATGACCTTCGCTCCAACAAGATACGAGCGGAACTTCTCAAATGCGTACACAACCGCTAGCAACTCCTGCTCGGTGGTAGCATAATTAAGTTGGGCATCATCTAGCGTCTTGCTAGCATAATAAATGGCATGGGTAAGCCCATCTTTCCTTTGCCCCAAAACAGCCCCAACGGCTACATCACTCGCGTCACACATGATCTCAAACGGTAAACTTCAATCCGGAGGTTGCATGATGGGTGCGGAGATCAAAGCATTCTTCAACCTACAAAAAGCTTCAAGGCAATCCTTGGAGAAAACAAACTCAACATCTTTCATTAGTAGGTTAGTAAGAGGCTTAGAAATCTTAGAGAAATCTTTAATAAACTCCGGTAAAAACCGGCATGCCCTAGAAAACTCCTTACCCCCTTCACCGAGGTAGGTTGTGGCAACTTCTCTATGATCTCTATCTTGGCCCTATCAACCTCAATGCCACGGTTGGACACCAACTGTCCCAACACAATACCTTCACTTACTATGAAGTGGCATTTCTCCCAATTCAAGACTAGATTAGTCTCCTCACATCTTTTTAGCACTAGAGACAAGTTAAGTAAACAATCGTCGAAAGAAGATCCATAAACAGAAAAATCATCCATAAACACTTCCATGATGTTTTCAATATACTCAGAAAAGATAGCCATCATACACCTTTGAAAGGTGGCGGGTGCATTACACAACCCAAATGGCATTCTCCTATATGCAAATGTACCCCAAGGACATGTAAATGTGGTTTTCTCTTGGTCATCGGGGTGGATAGGGTTTTGGAAGAATCCACTATAACCGTCTAAGTAACAAAAATGGGAGTGTTGAGCTAATCTCTCTAGCATTTGGTCAATGAAAGGAAGAGGGAAGTGATCTTTCCTTGAGGCCATGTTAAGCTTCCTATAGTCAATACACATCCTCCATCCCGTAACCGTTCTAGTTGGAATTAGTTCATTATTCTCATTGGTTACTACGGTCATCCCACCCTTCTTAGGAACCACATGCACGGCACTAACCCATTTACTATCCGAAATCGGGAAAAATATTCCCGCATCTAGCAATTTAAGGATCTCTTTCTTGACTACTTCTTTCATGATAGGGTTTAGTCTTCTTTGAGGTTCAATTGAAGGTTTATGGTTGTCTTCCATTAAGATCTTATGCATGCACAAAGAAGGTTTAATGCCAACTAAATCATCAATGGTATAACCTATAGCTTTCTTATGCAGTCTTAGTTCATGCAACAATCTAGCAAGTTCATCATCATTCAAGCATGCATTCACAATAACCGGATATGTAGAATTCTCACCAAGAAAAGCATACTTCAAATGAGAGGGGAGGGGTTTGAGTTCAAGTTTAGGAGGACCTTTATCGAGTGGAGACGATCCGTATAATGTTGGTTGAGATGAATCCAAAGCCATGGAAGACTCCTCAAGGCTCCTTGAAGCTTGATCAACAACTAAGGCAGTTTCTGGAGAAACCACGGGCAGAACCACGGGCTCTGGCACAACCACGGCCGTGGTTCTTGCAAAGCTTGCTTTTCGGAGCATTCCAGAGAGTTCCACGGGTCTTTCCACGGGCGTGGTTCTTGGTCCCTGACCGTGGTTCCTACAGGAATTCAGCACACTTTCGTGGACTTCAAATTCAGCTCTTGTCTCCTTTTCTAATGCTTCCAAAGCCTTGATTTCTTCATTGCAAGCCTCCTCAACACCTTCCTCCATCAAACCTAAACTAAGAACCTTCTCCAAGGGGTCCTTGATCAAGATCGAGCTCACAATCTCTCTACAATCCTCTTGCTCGACAATGTTGAACACATCTTCACCAAGGGCTGACCCCTTCATCATTGTGGATAATTTGAACTTGATATTCTCTTCTCCAATGTTGAAGGAGAGAATTCCATTTTTGCAACCACCAAACATCCGGAAGTGGCTAGGAAAGGTCTTCCCAAGATGATAGGAACCGGATAGTCCGCCGGGATGTCCAAAACAACAAAATCGATCGGCACATAGAACTTCCCGAGTTGCACCGGTATGTCTTCCAATATTCCAACGGGATGGGTTATCGAACGGTCCGCCATGTAAAGAGTCATCTTGACCGGCTTTGGCTCTCCTAGCCCAACCTTGTTGCAAAGTGCAAGCGGTATGATGCTTACACTTGCCCCAAGATCACATAGGGCTTCATACTTCACTTCTTCCACTCCAATTGGCACACAAAAAGATCCCGGATCTCTTAGCTTAGGAGGCATCTCCTCCTTCATGGTTTGGATCAATTCTGAGGACCTCTTTGTCATCCTCGCTTCCCCATACTCCTCCAACTTCCTCTTGTTGGAGAGTATTTCCTTCAAAAACTTGCCATATGCCGGCATACCTAGAATAGCATCCATGAACGGAATGTTAATATGCAATTTAGACATAAGTTCAAGGAATTTACCAAAGTGTTTGTCCAAGCGAGCTCTTGCTCGTGATTGTGGGAATGGTAGTGGTGGCTTGTATGGAGGTGGTGCCATATATGATGGCTCATCATCCTTGCTCTTGCCTCCATCTTCTTGCAATGGCTCTTCCTCTACCACTACTTGCTTTCCCTTAGCATTCTCCTTGGGCAAGGGATGCTTCATGCTCAGCCCACTCCTTGTAGTGATGGCCAACACTTGGCCTCTTGCATTGTCTTCGGTTCTTCCGGGAAGCTTTCCCGGATCTCTATGAGCTTCACCCGCCTTTTGGAACACTTGTGCTTCCAACACCTTTTGAGCCTTGGAAATGGAAGTCACCGTGCTCTCAAGACCACTCAACCTTCCAAGTAATTGCTCAAACATCATCTCGGTTCTATCCTTTGGAGGTTGAGTAAATCCGGGTGGAGGTTCTTGTGAAGCCTTTGGTGGTGGAGCTGCGCTTGTGGAAGCGGGAGGGTTCAAGGCACCATCCGGGTTAGAATAGGAAAACCCGGGATGGTTGTGGTTAGGCCGGTAATTGTTGAATTGCCGGTTGTTGTTGAAGTTCCTTGAGCCTTGATAGTTGTTGTAGTTGCCCCTTCCCATGTAGTTTACATCTTCCTCCTTGGAAGACAAGTTTGCTTGCACTTGCACTTGAGAGGTTGCTTGATTCTTCAAAGTTGTAGTGCACAACTCCCTCAAAGATTTAAGCTCATTGTTGATTGCGTCAAGCTTGAAATTACTCATGGTGACTTCACTCACCTCATATGCTCCCGCTTTCCTCCCATCACTTTTCCTATGGGAGTACTTCTCAATCACCAAAGCTTATTTCTCTACAAACTCCCAAGCTTCATCTACTTTTTTTCCATGAAAGTCCCACCGGAAAGAGATTGGAGCTTGAATTGACTATCTTCATCAAGTCCTTTGAAGTAGATCTCCAATAGCTCAATTTTTGGTATACCATGGTGTGGACAATCTAGGAGAAGGTCTTTGAACCTCTCCCAAGACTTGAATAAACTCTCTCTATCCTTCATCACGAAGGCATTGATCTTCCCTCTTAACTCGGTAGTCTTGGAAGGTGGGAAGAACTTAGTCAAAAACTCGGTTGTCATCTCCTCCCAAGTACTCACTCGCCCTTGTGGAATAGATTGATACCAAGCCAAGGCTTTATCCTTAAGTGAGAAGGAGAAGGCCCTAAGCTTATGGTTGTTGCTCTCCAATCTAGGCGGCCTTAGAGTCTCCATCAAGATCTCATAGTTCATCAAGTGTTGATGAGGAGACTCTCCTTCCATCCCTCCAAATTGATTATGCCGGATCATTTGTAGAACTTGAGGGCGGAGCTCGTAATTATGGGTTGCGGGATCTCCTAATTTCACACCCGGACGGTGTGCTCTTTGTGCCAGATCCATACGTCTCCCTAATGTTTGTGGCTCTTCAATAGCAATGGGCACAACCCGAATATTAACCGCCGGCTGCGGTTGTGGTGGTGGAGGTGGAGGTTCTTGAGGGTTAGGTTCTCTTCGCACAAAAGCTTGCCTAATCTCTTCAATCTCCCTCCTAATTGCTTCTTGCCTCTCATTGGCAAGTCTCCTTTCATTCTCCAAAGCTTCATCCCTTATCCTAATTTGCTCTAAAGCCTCATCTAACTCAGCTTGGAGATCTCTTCCGGCCATCTCTTTTTCCTTTCTAATGCTCTTGGATCTAGATCTAAGGGTTTTCTCCGGTTCGGGATCGAATGGAGCTAAATCCTTGCCACGAGATCTTCGCATACACCTAAAAAGTGAGAGATGTCCTAAAAGCAAAGACACAAACCAAAGGAGATCAAAAGCAACAAGAAAGACCTACACTATAAACAATCACAAACTCAAAGACTCAATCTTAACCTAGTCCCCGGCAACGGCGCCAAAAACTTGTTAAGCTAAGAACGTGACACGCAAAAAGCCTTAAATTTATACTCGTTATATTTCTCCTAACTCCTAGCAAACCCGCAGTGTACGGGACGTTTTGTAGTAGGGATAGTATTCCGAGGTCGAACACAAAGACTGAGGTGAGATTGAATCGATTAGTGACTAAGGATAGTGTTGATCTAGGCTATGAAAAGAGAAAGAAACAAATAAATGAAAATCTCAATATTTTTGGGTTTGGTTTTGTGTGATCAATCAAAGATCACAAATCATGCAAAATCAACAATCAACTAGCTAACACCACAAGTAAACAAGCAAATACGAAATATGTAATCAAAGGGTGAAAAACGGATTCTAGGGGTTGGAAATTCCGGTTATGGCATAGGACTTAAGCTATCTAATCATTCCTTGGATCAACCATAGTATGTTGGGAGTAAGTGTTTCTAGATTGGGATCAATCACCGGGTAGGTCTCATGGTCCACTAATCCATTCCTAAGGTCTCATCACCGGGTAAGTCTCAAAGAGCCTAAGGATAGGAATTCTACACAAACCGGATGGTATTCTAGGGATATAACCTCTCTTTACCGGGTAAGTCTCGGAAAGGCAAGTCCTAAACACCTATCCTAGCACACTCAATCCAATAGTGGCTTGTGAGGCTCACTACTACCTAGAGTTTGTCATCTTCGGTATGTAAGAGCAAGAATCACCGGGTAGGTCTCTTCCAACACTTGGTTGCTAACACTAGGTCACCCTAGGACAGATTTAACTCAACAAACACTAGGATTTCAACAATCTAACAACCTAACACTTGGATTTATCATTACAAGCAAGTTAATCAAAATCACGGAGTGTTCATCAAGATCCACGGCCGTGGTTTGTCTAGAACAAACCGTGGTTTCTTACAGTGACTAGGTTCAATCAAACAAATCATCTAAGCATACATTTAAGTCTATTCTATCATAGTCCAAGCCATAACCATCCTTTCCTTACCCTAGAATCACATCTATTTAGCCAACAACATACATCATCACAATCAAAATCATCAAGCATAAAATCATGGCTTCCATTTGCAAGATAATGAAGAGAAAGAGATGAACAAGTAGAACAAAGAAAACCAAGCTGAATATGGGAATTAGAAAGACTCACAACCCTTCAAAAGAAGGTTCAATCGATTCTTACAACCCTAGAAAATGATTCCGATAATCTTCACTCTAAAATCTAACAAAGACTAATAATGGTGTGTTCTTCTCTTCTTCTCCAATGGAACTTTTCTCCAAGAATCGCTCCAAGCTTCCAATTGAGAGAATCTTTCTTGTTGAGAGTGTGGGAGAGAATGGTAGTGAGAGTGGATGTGGAGGGGTGCCCCCAACAGCCTTGTAAGACCACCTATTTATCCTACAAATTTGCAAGAGTCGGCCATGAAGATCGTGGCACAGCTGTCACAACCGTCTGGCAAAAACCACGGTCCAATTCCACGCCCATGGAAGTCCCAGTGACCGTGGTTTTGGTGCCTCAGCTTGTTTTGGATCATTAAGTCACGATTTGGTGCATGACATGCAACAATAAGGTCCCATGAGTCCTCCTTAGCCTCTAGCTTGCACTCCAATGAGTCCGAAGGTGTGTCATCTCGAGGAACGATCCTCAAATGTATCGATTAAGCTCCTAAATCTCCCAAAATACCTACAAAGCAAGCAAAAGTCCGTGTAGACGTCTATCTCGACAAAATACATGAATTGAGTGCAAACGTCGTGAACTAGTGCTAAACCATGCATGGATGAGCGGTAAAACTATCTAAATGAGTGTCTAAACCTAAGTCATAAATCGTGTTATCAAAAATACCCCATACTTAAGGTTTGCTCGTCCCCGAGCAAGTCTCAACTATAGACTAAGAGATGACATGATTTATGCATGCACAAAAACGACAAAATCTTTTTGGAGTTGTGCTTCTAATATTGGATCACCTTCATAGTCATGTTTCATGGCAATGGACAAGCGATCATGCATCAAATAAATGGAGGCACGGAAAGAAAATTATATTTAACTCGAAAGCATGCATGAAGTGTAAAAACGAAGAAGTCAAGATGATCATGAGCATATTCAATCTAGATCACTTAGTCTTACACACATGCAAATAGGTCACAAGGGCTTGTGAAATAAAAGGCCAAGAAACGTTGTGATTAGGTGGGGATTTTTAGGTTATGTGATGCTAATCCGGGAAAGGAACTAACTCCACAATTTCATTTTTGATCAACTTCACCATAAGTGTATATTTTCTCCATCTTTTCTTTTTCTTTCACTTATTTTTTAGACAATGGCATTGGTGTACAAAAGCCGAAACCTTGGTGATTAGCCTTCCTCGGGCTTTTTTATTTTTCGAGGTGCATCCACACCGGGCACACATACCAAAGCTCGTTAGGACTATCGGTTTATTTGACTTTGGCAAGGCACAAACACCCGATTATGTGAATTGTGCCGAGCTACTCGTCATTTAAACCAACGTCCCCAAACCTATATTTTTGTCTACACTTTCACAACAAATTCAGCACTTCATTCATAACATTCTTTCATCAACAACTTCACCCCACACTTGCTTTTTACACACTCAACACACTAACATGCTCCTATTCCCGGATGGGTCAAAAGAGGTCAAATTTATATCAATTGAGGTGATCAAACAACATGATCAAGATGAGAAGTAGAGAAAAATGAATTTGCCTTAATCACTCCTAGATGATGTGCAAGAACTAGCATGTAATTTCGACTTTCAATACTCAATCCAATCAAGGCAAGCATCATAATCACAAATCATTCATGGGATTCAAGATAAGTACTTCAAGTCCACATATGAATTATCTATTCAACACACAAGGTCATCCATAGCCAATTCACAAGACAATTTCATCATAAGGGTCATTCCCAAGCTTAGAAGCACTAAAATTTTTAAAAATTTTCTGATTTTTTTTGAATTTTTCGAAATATGTATGTACAATGCAAGACATAATGAAACATGTGACTAAAAGAAACTACCCTAGATGCTAATCATGCAAAAGATCATGCAAACCCCACCCCATACTTAGAAACACATTGTCCCCAATGTGGTATTCAAGTAAAGAAGAGTGAAAGAGGGTTCTCACAATGTGAAAATGGTTTGCTTCGGTATTTGGGATTACTCAAATGGAGTGATGTAGGATGATCCTATCAACGATGGTAGAGAGCTCTAAATGTTCATCATGGCATTGGGACCCGCGCTAGGCGCCGCTAGCCGTCCAAGTCCCGCGTCAGCTCCACCCACAATTGATGAGGGACTCATCATCATCATCCACATGCCATGCAAGGCTTCCATACTAGCAAGACTCTAGCACACACACAAAGCACACCAAACACACAAAACGGAAAAATCAAAACAAAAACAAAAACGAAAAGGGGAAAACGTTACCAATGGGTTGCCTCCCATCGAGCGCTTCTTTAAGGTCATTAGCTTGACCAAACTCGGGGGCGTCTCATTCTAGGTGAAGTGGGGCAATCATATCTACCGGAGCTCCCGGGATATACTTCTTCAACCGATGCCCATTCACCTTGAAATCTCCACAATGCTCCCCTCCTATCTCAACCGCTCCATGGGAAAAGATCTTCTTCACCACATAAGGACCGGTCCACCTCGACTTTAGCTTTCCGGGGAAGAGCCGCAACCTTGAGTCAAAGAGAAGGACAAGGTCGCCTTCACTCAACTCCTTCGGGATTAGACGTTTGTCATGCCAACGTTTGGTCCTTTCCATGTAGATCCGGGCATTTTCATAGGCATCCAACCGGATCTCCTCAAGAGCGTTCATATCAAGCAACCTCTTCTCTCCGGCCTCCTTGAGGTCAAAATTCAGCCACTTAATGGCCCAATATGCTCTATGCTCCATCTCTACCGGAAGGTGGTAAGACTTGCCATAGACTAGCTTGTAAGGAGTGGTGCCAATCGGTGTCTTGAAAGCGGTTCTATAAGCCCATAATGCATCATCGAGCTTCATAGCCCAATCTTTTCTCGTCCTAGAGACCGTCTTCTCAAGAATTCCCTTTATCTCCCGGTTGGAGATCTCCACTTGGCCACTAGTTTGGGGATGGTAAGGTGTTGCCACCTTATGAGTCACCCCATACTTAGCCAAAAGTGTCCCGAAGTTCCTATTAGTGAAGTGTTTCCCTCCATCACTTATGATCACCCTTGGTGTTCCAAACCTAGGGAAGATCACTCGGTTGAAGAACCGCACAACAACCTTGACATCATTTGTGGGAGAGGCGATTGCCTCTACCCATCTCGAAACATAGTCCACCGCCAATAGGATGTAGAGGTTTCCACAAGAAGAGGGAAATGGTCCCATGAAGTCCACACCCCACACATCAAATATCTCTACCTCTTGTATATTGTTCAAGGGCATCTCATTCCTCCTTGAGATGTTGCCCGTCCTTTGGCAAGCATCACAAGCTACCACAAAATTTTGCACATCCTTGAACAAACTTGGCCAAAAGAAACCCGATTGCAACACCTTAGCACATGTCTTGTGTGAGCTAGCATGGCCTCCACATGGCAAGGAATGACAATGGCGGATCACACTCTCCACCTCATCCTCCGGTATGCATCTCCTAAAGACTCCATCCGGCCCTCTCTTGAACAAAAGCGGCTCACTCCAATAGTAGTGCCGCACATCCTTGAAGAACTTGTTCCTTTGGGCATATGACAAACCGGGACGCATTTCCTCACACACAAGATAGTTCACAATATCGGCATACCATGGCTCACTTCCTCTAGACACTTGAAACAAGCACTCCTCCATCGTTTGCAATTGCTCATTCCGGAATGAGTCATCAATCGGGATGTCATCTCTCTCAAGCTCCAATGGTGGGAGTGTTACGCTAAGATTGTGATGCGCAAATGGGTTTTAAATTTATAACTCGAACTAAATCCTAACTACTTAGCGAAACCCGCAGTGTACGGGTCGTTTGTAGAAAGATAAGTATTCCGAGGTCGAACACGAAGACTAAGGTGAAATTGATTCAAAATTGTGATTGAGTTTAGTAAAGATCTAAGTTGAAGGAAAAGAAAGAAATAAAGAAACGAAAATCTCAAATGTTCTTGGTTGGTTTTTTTGGTGATCACAATTCATGCAAGATAAACAATCAAACTAAACTAAGAATCAACACAAATGAACAAGCTAAACAAGATAATGATCAAAGAAAGAAAGAACGGGTTCTAGGGGTTGAAAGTTCCGGTTATGGCATAGGACTCAAGTTATCTATTCATTCTTTGGATTAACTATGATATGTTGGGATTAGGTGTATCAAATTTGGGGTCAATTACCGGGTAGGTCTCATGATCCAACTAGTCCACTCCTAAGGTCTCATTACCGGGTAAGTCTCTAAGAGCCTAAGGATAGGAATTCTACACAAACCGGATTGTTAATTAGGGGTCTACCTATCCTTACCGGGTAAGTCTTGGAAAGGGAAGTCCTAAACAACTATCCTAGCACATCTAATCCAATGGCGGCTTACTAGGCTCACCACTACCAAAGGTTTGTTATCTTTAGATTCTAAGAGCAAGGATTACCGGGTAAGTCTCTCCTAACACTTAGTCACTACACTAGGTTACCCTAGGGTAGGTTAAACTCAACAAACACTTAGGGTTTCAACATTCTATAGATCTAAGGCAAGATCCTTCGAACCAGGGAAAATCACGGTTTGTTCTACCTAAACCACGACCGTGGTTCTTCAAGAACTACCCGTGATTTCTAACAGCAACTACGTTCATAAACTAAGGTCATCCAAAGATAAATCTAAGTCCATCCTATCACAACCCTAGCCATAACCATCCTTTCCTTACCCTAGAACCACATCATTTTAGCCTACAACATTCATAATAGAAATCGAAATAGACAAACACAAAATCATAACATTCATTGCAAGATAATGAAGGAAAAGGGATGAACAAGTGAACTTAAGAACAAACCAATCTGAAAATAGAATTAGAACAACTTACAACCCTTCCAAAGGAAGGTTCAAAGGTTCACAAAACTCTAGAAATAGAATCCGAAATACAAGAAAGCTATGGTGTGTGTGCTTCTTCTCCTCTTCAATGGAGATCTTCTTCTTCTCTTTGACACTTTCCTTCCTAGAAAAATCTTCTTCTTGAGAGAATATATTTGTTAGAGAGAAATGGATAATGGATGAGCTGCTCCCAAACTACCCAGCTGCCCCTCACAATCCATGAAGGATCACTTTTATAACAAACTTGCATGAGCTGTCCATGAGAGTCGTGGCACAGCTGTCACAAGAATCTGGCAAAATCCACGGTTGATTCCACGGCCGTGGTTTGTCAGAGAACCGTGATTCTATGCAGAAACTTCGCCTTTGATTATTAAGCTGTGATTTGGTGCATGGCTAGTGTAGGAAAGGTTTCATGAGTCCTCCTTAGCCCTTGATTTGTGCCCTAATGAGTCCGAGGGTGTGTCATCTAGATGAACGCTCCTCAAACGCATCGTTTTAGCTCTAAACTTCCCGAAATACCTACAAAACGCACACAAGTCCGTGTAGACGTCTATCTCGACAAAATACATGATTTGAGTGCAAAACGTCTCGAACTAATGCTAAGCCATGCATGATTGAGTGAGAAATCTACCTAAATGATTATCTAAATGTAGATCATAAATCGTGTTATCAAAATATCCCATACTTAAGGTTTGCTCGTCCCCGAGCAAATTCCCAACTATAGACTAGGAGATAGCATGATTTATGTATGCAGAAAATGGAAAAATCTTTTTGGGTTTGTGCTTCTACTATTGGATCACCTTCATAGTCATGTTTCATGGCAATTGGACAAGCAATTATGTATCAAACAAATGAAGGCATGGAAAGACAATTGTACTTAACTCAAAGACATGCATGAGATGTAAAGATGAAGAAGTCAAGAAGATCAAGAGTATATCCAATCTAGATTACTAAGTCTTACAAACATGCAAGTAGGTCATAAGGTCTTGTGACATAAAAGGCCAAGAAACGTTGTGGTTGGGTGGGGGATTTTCTAGGTTATGTGATGCTAATCCGGGAATGGAACTAACTTCACTTCCTTGTCCTCGATCAACTTCCCCCAAGTGTATATTTTTCCTTATCTTGCTTTCTTTTCTTTTTCTTGACTTGTTTTTGAGACAATGGCATTGGTGTACAATAGCCGAAACCTCGGTGATTAGCCATCCTCGGGCTTTTTCTATTTTTTCGAGGTGCATTCACACCGGGCACACATACCAAAGCTCGTTAGGGCTATTTATTCATTTGACTTTGGCAAGGCACCAACACCCGATTATGTGAAGTGTACCGAGTTACTTGTCATTTGAACCAACACCCCCAAACCTATATTGTTGGCTACACTTCCACAATAATTTCAGCATTTTCATTCATGACATTCCTTTCATCAATATCTTTACCCCACACTTGCTTTTCGCACACTTCAACACACTAGCATGCTCCTATTCCCGGATGGGTTAAAAGAGGTCAATTTTATATCAATTGAGGTGCTTAAGCAATCATGATCAAGATGAGAAGTAGAGAAAGATGAAATGCCTCATTCATTCCTAGATGGTATGCAAGAACTATCATGTAATTTCGACTTTCAATACTCCATCCATTCTAGGCAAACATCATAATCACAAGTCATTCATGGAATTCAAGGAAAGTAGTTCAAGTCCACATATGCATTTATCAATTCAACACATAAAGCCATCCATGGCCAATTCACAAGACAAGATTTCATCATTAGGATCATATCCAAGCCTAGAAAGTACAAAATTTTTTTTTTAAATTTTCTAAGTTTTTATGGGATTTTCGATTTAAGTATGTACAATGCAAGACATGTGCGAATTTTAAGCTATCCTAGATGCTCATCATGCAAAGGATCATGCAAACCCCACCCCATACTTAGAAACACATTGTCCCCAATGTGTAAATGAAGTAGAGAGAGTGAAAGAAGGTTCTCACAATGTAAAAATGTTTTGCTACGTATTTGGGGATTCTCAAGTGAATTGATGTTTGGATGATCCTATCAACCATGGTAGAGAGCTCTAAGCATCCATCAAAGCTTCGAAACCCGCGCTAGGCACCGCTAGCCGTCCAAGTTCCGCGTCCGCTCCACCCATAATTGGTGAGGGGTTCACCATCATTATTCACATTCCAAGAGAGGCTTCCAATGCCACTAATGTTCTAGCACACACGAAACACGAAGCACACAAAGCACACAAAAACAGAAAAATCTAAGCAAAAATGAAAAATGAAAAGGGAAAAATGTTACCAATGGGTTGCCTCCCACCAAGCGCTTCTTTAAGGTCAATAGCTTGACCAAACTCGGGAGCGTCTATTCAAGGTGAAGCGGGGCAATCATGTCTATCGGGGCTCCCGGAATATACTTCTTCAAGCGATGCCCATTCACTTTGAAATTTCCACAATGCTCCCCTCCTATTTCAATAGCTCCATGGGGAAAGATCTTCTTCACCACATATGGCCCGGTCCATCTCAATTTGAGCTTTCCGGGAAAGAGCCTTAGCCTTGAGTTGAAGAGAAGAACAAGATCTCCCTCACTCAACTCCTTGGGGATAATCCTCTTGTCATGCCATCTTTTGGTTCTCTCCTTGTAGATCCGGGCATTCTCATAGGCTTCCAACCGGAGCTCCTCAAGGTCGTTTATATCAAGCAACCTCTTCTCTCCCGCCTCCTTGAGGTCAAAATTTAGCCACTTAATGGCCCAATAAGCTCTATGCTCCATTTCCATCGGAAGATGGCAAGACTTGCCATAGACTAACTTGTAAGGAGTGGTGCCAATTGGTGTCTTGAAGGCGGTTCTATATGCCCACAATGCGTCATTGAGCTTCATAGCCCAATCCTTTCTAGTTCTAGACACCGTCTTCTCAAGGATGGCCTTTATCTCTCGGTTGGAGATCTCCACTTGGCCACTAGTTTGGGGATGGTAAGGTGTTGCCACCTTGTGAGTTACCCCATACTTAGCCAAAAGTGCCCCAAAATTCCTATTTGTGAAGTGCTTCCCTCCATCACTAATGATCACCCTTGGTGTTCCAAACCTAGGGAAGATCACTCGGTTGAAGAACCGCACCACCACCTTGGCATCATTTGTAGGAGAGGCGATTGCCTCCACCCATCTTGACACATAGTCCACCGCCAATAGGATGTAGAGATTTCCACATGAAGAAGGGAATGGTCCCATGAAGTCCACACCCCACACATCGAATATTTCAACTTCTTGGATGTTGTTCAAGGGCATTTCAATCCTCCTTAAGATGTTGCCCGTCCTTTGGCAAGCATCACATGCCGCTATAAAACCTTGCACATCTCTAAACAAGTTAGGCCAATAAAAACCGGATTGCAATACCTTTGCACACGTTTTGTGTGAGCTAGCATGGCCTCCACATGGTAAGGAGTGACAATGCCGGATCACACTCTCCACTTCATCTTCCGGTATGCATCTTCTAAGCACCCCATCCGGGCCTCTCTTGAATAGAAGTGGCTCACTCCAATAGTAATGCCTCACATCGTTAAAGAACTTCTTCCTTTGTGCATATGTTAATCCGGGAGGCACTTCCTCACACACTAAGTAGTTCACGATGTCGGCGTACCATGGCTCGCTTCCTCTAGCCACTTGGAACAAGCATTCCTCCACCATTTGCAATTGTTCATCCCGGAATGAGTCATCTATCGGGATGTTGTCTTTCCCAAGCTCCAATGGTGGGAGTCTACTAAGGTGATCCGCCACGGAGTTCTCGGATCCCTTCTTATCTCGTATCTCCAAATCAAACTCTTGAAGAAGAAGGATCCACCGAATCAACCTTGGTTTGGCATCCTTCTTTGTGAGTAGATAACGGATCACAGCATGATCCGTATAAACTATGACCTTCGCTCCAACAAGGTATGAGCGGAACTTCTCAAATGCATACACAACCGCTAGCAACTCCTTCTCGGTGGTAGCATAATTGAGTTGGGCATCATCTAGCGTCTTGCTAGCATAGTAGATAGCATGAGTACGCCCTTCTTTCCTTTGCCCCAAAACAGCCCCAACGGCTACATCGCTCGCATCACACATGATCTCAAATGGTAGACTCCAATCCGGAGGTTGCATGATAGGTGCGGAGATCAAGGCGTTCTTCAACCTACAAAACGCTTTAAGACAATCTTTGGAAAAGACAAAATCAACATCTTTCATTAGTAGGTTAGTGAGAGGCTTAGAAATTTTAGAGAAATCTTGAATGAACCTCCGGTAAAAACCGGCATGCCCTAAGAAACTCCTTACCCCCTTCACCGAGGTAGGTGGTGGCAACTTCTCTATCGTTTCAATCTTAGCCCTATCAACCTCAATGCCGCGGTTGGACACCAAGTGTCCTAACACAATCCCTTCACTTACCATGAAGTGGCATTTTTCCCAATTTAAGACAAGATTTGTCTCCTCACATCTTTGCAACACTAATGACAAGTTAGCCAAGCAGTCATCGAAAGAAGAACCATAAACAGAGAAGTCATCCATGAATACTTCCATGATATTTTCTATGTATTCCGAAAAGATAGCCATCATGCACCTTTGGAAGGTGGCGGGTGCATTACACAACCCAAATGGCATTCTCCTATATGCAAAGGTACCCCATGGACATGTAAAAGTTGTTTTCTCTTGGTCATCGGGGTGGATAGGGATTTGGAAGAATCCACTATAGCCATTTAGATAGCAAAAATGAGAGTGTTGAGCTAACCTTTCTAGCATTTGGTCAATGAAGGGGAGAGGGAAGTGATCTTTCCTAGAGGCCATGTTCAACTTCCTATAATCGATGCACATTCTCCACCCCGTAACTGTCCTAGTCGGGATTAGTTCATTGTTTTCATTAGTCACTACAGTCATCCCACCCTTCTTAGGCACTACGTGAACGGGACTAACCCACTTACTATCCGAGATAGGGTAAATAATTCCCGCATCTAGCAACTTAATGATTTCCTTTTTGACTACCTCTTTCATTATAGGATTCAATCTCCTTTGATGCTCAATAGAGGGTTTGTGGTTATCTTCCATCATTATCTTATGCATGCACAAAGACGGCTTAATGCCGACCAAATCATCAATAGTGTAACCAATGGATTTCCTATGCAATCTTAGTTCATGCAATAACTTAGCAAGTTCATCATCACTCAAGCATGCATTAACAATCACAGGATATGTAGAATTATCACCAAGAAATGCATACTTTAAATGAGAGGGGAGGGGTTTAAGTTCAAGTGAGGGAGGACCTTTATCGGTTGAAGACGATCCAAATAAGGTTGGATGAGATGAATCCAAAGCAAATGAAGACTCTCCATGGCTCCTAGATACTTGATCATCATCAAGAGCTGATCCAGGGAAAACCACGGTTGGAAACACGGGTTGCTCATTTTCCACGACCGTGGTTTTTGCCAAGTTTGCTTCTCGGAGTTGTCCAGAAAGTTTGACGGCCGTGGTTTGTAAATCTCGACCGTGGAACTTGCAGCTGTTCAACACCTCTTCGTGGCTTTCAAATCCAACTCTTGGCTCCTCTTCCAAAGCATCCAAGGCTTTGATCTCTTCATTGCAAGCCTCCTCATCATCTTCCTCCGTCATGCTTAAGGTAAGAACCTTTTCCAAGGGATCCTTGATCAAGATCGAGCTCACAACTTCTCTAGATTCTTCTTGCTCGATTATGTTGAAGATATCTTCATCAAGGGTTGGCCCTTTCATCATGGTGGACAACTTGAACTTGATGTTCTCTTCTCCAATGTTGAAGGAGAGAGTCCCGTTCTTGCAATCCACTAAACATCCGGAGGTGGCTAGGAAAGGCCTTCCTAAGATGATGGGGACCGGATAATCCGCCGGAATATCCAAGACGACAAAGTCAATTGGCACATAGAATCCTCCTAGTTGCACCGGAATGTCCTCTAGAATCCCAACCGGATGAGTGATAGAGCGGTCCGCCATATAGAGGGTCATCTTGACCGGCTTTGGATCTCCTAGCCCGACCTTGTTGCAAAGTGCAAGCGGTATGATGCTTACACTCGCCCCAAGATCACAAAGGGCCTCGTACTTCACGTCTCCTACTCCAACTAGAACGCAAAAAGAGCCCGGATCCCTTAGCTTGGGAGGCATTTCCTCCTTCATCGTTTGGATCAACTCCGAGGATCTCTTGGTCATCCTTATCTCCCCATACTCCTCCAACTTCCTTTTGTTGGAGAGTATTTCTTTCAAAAACTTGCCATACGCCGGCATTCCTAAGATGGCATCCATGAACAGAATGTTAATATGTAATTTGGACATTAGCTCAAGGAACTTACCAAAGTGATTGTCCAAACGAGCCCTTGCTCTTGATTGTGGGAACGGTAGTGGTGGCTTGTATGGAGGCGGTGCCACATAGGTTGGCTCTACATCCTTACTCTTGCCTCCATCTTCTTGCAATCTTCCCTCTTCTACCACTACTTGCTTTCCCTTAGTATGATCCTTGGGCAAAGGATCCTTCATACTCAACCCACTCCTCGTTGTGATAGCCAACACTTGGCCTCTTGGGTTGTCTTCGGTTTTTCCGGGAAGCTTTCCCGGATCTCTATGGGCTTCACCCGCTTTTTGGAACACTTGAGCTTCCAAGACCTTTTGAGCCTTAGAGATTGAAGTCACGGTGCTCTCAAGACCACTCAACCTTCCTAGCAATTGCTCAAACATCATTTCGGTTCTATCCTTGGGAGGTTGAGTAAATCCGGGTGGAGGTTCTTGTGAAGCTCTTGGTGGTGGAGTTGAACTTGTGGAAGCGGGAGGGTTCAAGGCTCCATCCGGATTAGAGTAAGAAAATCCGGGATGGTTGTGGTTTGGCCGGTAATTGTTGAATTGCCGGTTGTTATTGAAACTCCTTGGGCCTTGGTAATTGTTGAAGTTGCCCCTTCCCATATAATTCTCATCCTCCTCCTTGGAAGACAAGTTGGCTTGTGGAAGCGCTTGAGGAGTTGCTTGGTTCTTCAAAGTTGTAGCACACAACTCCCTCAAAGACTTCAACTCGTTGTTGATGGCGTCAAGATTGAAATTGTTCATGGTGACTTCACTCACTTCATATGCTCCCGCCTTTCTTCCTTCACTCTTCCTATGGGAGTATTTTTCGAATACTAGAGCTTGCTTCTCCACAAACTCCCAAGCTTCATCTACATGTTTCTCCATAAATGTCCCACCGGAAAGAGATTGGAGCCTGAATTGGCTATCTTCATCAAGTCCTTTGAAGTAGATCTCCAATAGCTCAATTTTTGGTATGCCATGGTGCGGACAATGAAGGAGAAGATCTTTGAACCTCTCCCAAGACTTGAACAAGCTTTCTCTATCCTTCATCACGAAGGCATTGATCTTCCCTCTTAATTCGGTAGTCTTGGAAGGTGGTAAGAACTTGGTCAAAAACTCGGTTGTCATCTCCTCCCAAGTACCAACTCGCCCTTGTGGTATAGATTGATACCAAGCCAAGGCTTTATCCTTAAGAGAGAAGGAAAAAGCCCTAAGCTTATGGTTGTTGCTCTCCAATCTTGGCGGTCTAAGAGTCTCCATCAAAATCTCATAGTTCATCAAGTGTTGATGAGGAGACTCTCCTTCCATCCCTCCAAATTGATTGTGCCGGATCATTTGTAGAACTTGAGGGCGGAGCTCATAATTGTGGGTTGCGGGATCTCCTAGATTCACACCCGGTCGGTGTGCTCTTTGTGCCGGATCCATACGTCTCCCTAAGGTTTGCGGCTCCTCAATGGCAATGGGAACAACCCTAACATTGGCTGCCGGCTGCGGTTGTGGTGGAGGAGGTGGAGGTTGTCGGCGATTAAGCTCACCTTGGACAAGGGCTTGCCTAATCTCCTCAATCTCCCTCCTAGTTTCCTCTTGCCTCTCATTGGCAAGTCTCCTCTCTTCCTCCAAGAGCTCATCTCTTAGCCTTATTTGCTCTAAGGCTTCATCCAATTCAGCTTGGAGGTTTCTTCCGGCCATCTCTCTCTCTTTTCGGATGTTCTTGGATCTAGATCGAAGGGTTCTCTCCGGTTCGGGATCGAATGGAGCTAAATCCTTTCCACGAGATCTTCGCATACACCTAAAGAGTAGTAGATGTCCTGAAAAGCAAAGACACAAACCAAAAAGAGATCAAAAGCAACAAGAAAGATCTACACTAGAAACAATCACAAAATAGACTCAATCTAGACCAAGTCCCCGGCAACGGCGCCAAAAACTTGTTACGCTAAGATTGTGATGCGCAAATGGGTTTTAAATTTATAACTCGAACTAAATCCTAACTACTTAGCGAAACCCGCAGTGTACGGGTCGTTTGTAGAAAGATAAGTATTCCGAGGTCGAACACGAAGACTAAGGTGAAATTGATTCAAAATTGTGATTGAGTTTAGTAAAGATCTAAGTCGAAGGAAAAGAAAGAAACAAAGAAACGAAAATCTCAAATGTTCTTGGTTGGTTTTTTTGGTGATCACAATTCATGCAAGATAAACAATCAAACTAAACTAAGAATCAACACAAATGAACAAGCTAAACAAGATAATGATCAAAGAAAGAAAGAACGGGTTCTAGGGGTTGGAAGTTCCGGTTATGGCATAGGACTCAAGTTATCTATTCATTCTTTGGATTAACTATGATATGTTGGGATTAGGTGTATCAAATTTGGGGTCAATTACCGGGTAGGTCTCATGATCCAACTAGTCCACTCCTAAGGTCTCATTACCGGGTAAGTCTCTAAGAGCCTAAGGATAGGAATTCTACACAAACCGGATTGTTAATTAGGGGTCTACCTATCCTTACCGGGTAAGTCTTGGAAAGGGAAGTCCTAAACAACTATCCTAGCACATCTAATCCAATGGCGGCTTACTAGGCTCACCACTACCTAAGGTTTGTTAACTTTAGATTCTAAGAGCAAGGATTACCGGGTAAGTCTCTCCTAACACTTAGTCACTACGCTAGGTTACCCTAGGGTAGGTTAAACTCAACAAACACTTAGGGTTTCAACATTCTATAGATCTAAGGCAAGATCCTTCGAACCAGGGAAAATCACGGTTTGTTCTACCTAAACCACGACCGTGGTTCTTCAAGAACTACCCGTGATTTCTAATAGCAACTACGTTCATAAACTAAGGTCATCCAAAGATAAATCTAAGTCCGTCCTATCACAGCCCTAGCCATAACCATCATTTCCTTACCCTAGAACCACATCAATTTAGCCTACAACATTCATAATAGAAATCGAAATAGACAAACACAAAATCATAACATTCATTGCAAGATAATGAAGGAAAAGGGATGAACAAGTGAACTTAAGAACAAACCAATCTGAAAATAGAATTAGAACAACTTACAACCCTTCCAAAGGAAGGTTCAAAGGTTCACAAAACTCTAGAAATAGAATCCGAAATACAAGAAAGCTATGGTGTGTGTGCTTCTTCTCCTCTTCAATGGAGCTCTTCTTCTTCTCTTTGACACTTTCCTTCCTAGAAAAATCTTCTTCTTGAGAGAATATATTTGTTAGAGAGAAATGGATAATGGATGAGCTGCTCCCAAACTACCCAGCTGCCCCTCACAATCCATGAAGGACCACTTTTATAACAAACTTGCATGAGTTGTCCATGAGAGTCGTGGCACAGCTGTCACAAGAATTTGGCAAAATCCACGGTTGATTCCACGGCCGTGGTTTGTCAGAGAACCGTGATTCTATGCAGAAACTTCGCCTTTGATTATTAAGCTGTGATTTGGTGCATGGCTAGTGTAGGAAAGGTTTCATGAGTCCTCCTTAGCCCTTGATTTGTGCCCTAATGAGTCCGAGGGTGTGTCATCTAGATGAACGCTCCTCAAACGCATCGTTTTAGCTCTAAACTTCCCGAAATACCTACAAAACGCACACAAGTCCGTGTAGACGTCTATCTCGACAAAATACATGATTTGAGTGCAAAACGTCTCGAACTAATGCTAAGCCATGCATGATTGAGTGAGAAATCTACCTAAATGATTATCTAAATCTAGATCATAAATCGTGTTATCAGGGAGTCTACTAAGGTGATCCGCCACAGAATTTTCGGACCCCTTCTTATCCCGGATTTCCAAATCAAAATCTTGAAGAAGAAGGATCCACCGAATCAAACGAGGCTTGGCATCCTTCTTTGTAAGGAGATAACGGATCGCAGCATGATCCGTATACACAATGACCTTCGCTCCAACAAGATACGAGCGGAACTTCTCAAATGCGTACACAACCGCTAGCAACTCCTTCTCGGTGGTAGCATAATTAAGTTGGGCATCATCTAGCGTCTTGCTAGCATAATAAATGGCATGGGTAAGCCCATCTTTCCTTTGCCCCAAAACAGCCCCAACGGCTACATCACTCGCGTCACACATGATCTCAAACGGTAAACTCCAATCCGGAGGTTGCATGATGGGTGCGGAGAACAAAGCATTCTTCAACCTACAAAAAGCTTCAAGGCAATCCTTGGAGAAAACAAACTCAATATCTTTCATTAGTAGGTTAGTAAGAGGCTTAGAAATCTTAGAGAAATCTTTAATAAATCTCCGGTAAAAACCGGCATGCCCTGAAAAACTCCTTACCCCCTTCACCGAGGTAGGTTGTGGCAACTTCTCTATGATCTCTATCTTGGCCCTATCAACCTCAATGCCACGGTTGGACACCAAGTGTCCCAACACAATACCTTCACTTACCATGAAGTGGCATTTCTCCCAATTCAAGACTAGATTAGTCTCCTCACATCTTTTTAGCACTAGAGACAAGTTAAGTAAACAATCGTCGAAAGAAGATCCATAAACAGAAAAATCATCCATAAACACTTCCATGATGTTTTCAATATACTCAGAAAAGATAGCCATCATACACCTTTGAAAGGTGGCGGGTGCATTACACAACCCAAATGGCATTCTCCTATATGCAAATGTACCCCAAGGACATGTAAATGTGGTTTTCTCTTGGTCATCGGGGTGGATAGGGATTTGGAAGAATCCACTATAACCGTCTAAGTAACAAAAATGGGAGTGTTGAGCTAATCTCTCTAGCATTTGGTCAATGAAAGGAAGAGGGAAGTGATCTTTCCTAGAGGCCATGTTAAGCTTCCTATAGTCAATACACATCCTCCATCCCGTAACCGTTCTAGTTGGAATTAGTTCATTATTCTCATTGGTTACTACGGTCATCCCACCCTTCTTAGGAACCACATGCACGGGACTAACACATTTACTATCCGAAATCGGGAAAATTATTCCCGCATCTAGCAATTTAAGGATCTCTTTCTTGACTACTTCTTTCATGATAGGGTTTAGTCTTCTTTGAGGTTCAATTGAAGGTTTATGGTTGTCTTCCATTAAGATCTTATGCATGCACAAAGAAGGTTTAATGCCAACTAAATCATCAATGGTATAGCCTATAACTTTCCTATGCAGTCTTAGTTCATGCAACAATCTAACAAGTTCATCATCATTCAAGCATGCATTCACAATAACCGGATATGTAGAATTCTCACCAAGAAAAGCATACTTCAAATGAGAGGGGAGGGGTTTGAGTTCAAGTTTAGGAGGACCTTTATCGAGCGGAGACGATCCGTATAATGTTGGTTGAGATGAATCCAAAGCCATGGAAGACTCCTCAAGGCTCCTTGAAGCTTGATCAACAACTAAGGCAGTTTCTGGAGAAACCACGGGCAGAACCACGGGCTCTGGCACAACCACGGCCGTGGTTCTTGCAAAGCTTGCATTTCGGAGCATTCCAGAGAGTTCCACGGGTCTTTCCACGGGCGTGGTTCTTGGTCCCTGACCGTGGTTCCTACAGGAATTCAGCACACTTTCGTGGACTTCAAATTCAGCTCTTGTCTCCTTTTCTAATGCTTCCAAAGCCTTGATTTCTTCATTGCAAGCCTCCTCAACACCTTCCTCCATCAAACCTAAACTAAGAACCTTCTCCAAGGGGTCCTTGATCAAGATCGAGCTCACAATCTCTCTACAATCCTCTTGCTCGACAATGTTGAACACATCTTCACCAAGGGCTGACCCCTTCATCATTGTGGATAATTTGAATTTGATATTCTCTTCTCCAATGTTGAAGGAGAGAATTCCATTTTTGCAATCCACCAAACATCCGGAAGTGGCTAGGAAAGGTCTTCCCAAGATGATAGGAACCGGATAGTCCGCCGGGATGTCCAAAACAACGAAATCGATCGGCACATAGAACTTCCCGAGTTGCACCGGTATGTCTTCCAATATTCCAACGGGATGGGTTATCGAACGGTCCGCCATGTAAAGAGTCATCTTGACCGGCTTTGGCTCTCCTAGCCCAACCTTGTTGCAAAGTGCAAGCGGTATGATGCTTACACTTGCCCCAAGATCACATAGGGCTTCATACTTCACTTCTTCCACTCCAATTGGCACACAAAAAGATCCCGGATCTCTTAGCTTAGGAGGCATCTCCTCCTTCATGGTTTGGATCAATTCCGAGGACCTCTTTGTCATCCTCGCTTCCCCATACTCCTCCAACTTCCTCTTGTTGGAGAGTATTTCCTTCAAAAACTTGCCATATGCCGGCATACCTAGAATAGCATCCATGAACGGAATGTTAATATGCAATTTAGACATAAGTTCAAGGAATTTACCAAAGTGTTTGTCCAAGCGAGCTCTTGCTCGTGATTGTGGGAATGGTAGTGGTGGCTTGTATGGAGGTGGTGCCACATATGATGGCTCATCATCCTTGCTCTTGCCTCCATCTTCTTGCAATGGCTCTTCCTCTACCACTACTTGCTTTCCCTTAGCATTCTCCTTGGGCAAGGGATGCTTCATGCTCAGCCCACTCCTTGTAGTGATGGCCAACACTTGGCCTCTTGCATTGTCTTCGGTTCTTCCGGGAAGCTTTTCCGGATCTCTATGAGCTTCACCCGCCTTTTGGAACACTTGTGCTTCCAACACCTTTTGAGCCTTGGAAATGGAAGTCACCGTGCTCTCAAGACCACTCAACCTTCCAAGTAATTGCTCAAACATCATCTCGGTTCTATCCTTTGGAGGTTGAGTAAATCCGGGTGGAGGTTCTTGTGAAGCCTTTGGTGGTGGAGCTGCGCTTGTGGAAGCGGGAGGGTTCAAGGCACCATCCGGGTTAGAATAGGAAAACCCGGGATGGTTGTGGTTAGGCCGGTAATTGTTGAATTACCGGTTGTTGTTGAAGTTCCTTGGGCCTTGATAGTTGTTGTAGTTGCCCCTTCCCATGTAGTTCACATCTTCCTCCTTGGAAGACAAGTTTGCTTGCACTTGCACTTGAGAGGTTGCTTGATTCTTCAAAGTTGTAGTGCACAACTCCCTCAAAGATTTAAGCTCATTGTTGATTGCATCAAGCTTGAAATTACTCATGGTGACTTCACTCACCTCATATGCTCCCGCTTTCCTCCCATCACTTTTCCTATGGGAGTACTTCTCAATCACCAAAGCTTATTTCTCTACAAACTCCCAAGCTTCATCTACATTTTTTTCCATGAAAGTCCCACCGGAAAGAGATTGGAGCTTGAATTGGCTATCTTCATCAAGTCCTTTGAAGTAGATCTCCAATAGCTCAATTTTTGGTATACCATGGTGTGGACAATCTAGGAGAAGGTCTTTGAACCTCTCCCAAGACTTGAATAAACTCTCTCTATCCTTCATCACGAAGGCACTGATCTTCCCTCTTAACTCGGTAGTCTTGGAAGGTGGGAAGAACTTAGTCAAAAACTTGGTTGTCATCTCCTCCCAAGTACTCACTCGCCCTTGTGGAATAGATTGATATCAAGCCAAGGCTTTATCCTTAAGTGAGAAGGAGAAGGCCCTAAGCTTATGGTTGTTGCTCTCCAATCTAGGCGGCCTTAGAGTCTCCATCAAGATCTCATAGTTCATCAAGTGTTGATGAGGAGACTCTCCTTCCATCCCTCCAAATTGATTATGCCGGATCATTTGTAGAACTTGAGGGCGGAGCTCGTAATTATGGGTTGCGGGATCTCCTAAGTTCACACCCGGACGGTGTGCTCTTTGTGCCAGATCCATACGTCTCCCAAAATGTTTGTGGCTCTTCAATAGCAATGGGCACAACCCGAATATTAACCGCCGGCTGCGGTTGTGGTGGTGGAGGTGGAGGTTCTTGAGGGTTAGGTTCTCTTCGCACAAAAGCTTGCCTAATCTCTTCAATCTCCCTCCTAATTGCTTCTTGCCTCTCATTGGCAAGTCTCCTTTCATTCTCCAAAGCTTCATCCCTTATCCTAATTTGCTCTAAAGCCTCATCTAACTCAGCTTGGAGATCTCTTCCGGCCATCTCTTTTCCCTTTCTAATGCTCTTGGATCTAGATCTAAGGGTTTTCTCCGGTTCGGGGTCGAATGGAGCTAAATCCTTGCCACGAGATCTTCGCATACACCTAAAAAGTGAGAGATGTCATAAAAGCAAAGACACAAACCAAAGGAGATCAAAAGCAACAAGAAAGACCTACACTATAAACAATCACAAACTCAAAGACTCAATCTTAACCTAGTCCCCGGCAACGGCGCCAAAAACTTGTTAAGCTAAGAACGTGACACGCAAAAAGCCTTAAATTTATACTCGTTATATTTCTCCTAACTCCTAGCGAACCCGCAGTGAACGGGACGTTTTGTAGTAGGGATAGTATACTATCCCTACTACAAAACGTCCCGTACAAAACGTCCCGTACACCGTGTTAATATTTTCGGACCCCGGTTTTTTAATAACCGGGGTAAAACTCGGACCCCGGTTATTTTAAATAACCGGGGTCCGACTTTTACCCCGGTTATTTTAAAAAACCGGGGTAAAAGTCGGAAAAGATTGGTAATTTGCGGACCTCGATTTTAGTATAATAACCGGGTTATTTTTTACCAGTTTTTAAAATTTTATTCCCCAGTTTCTACATAAAACCGTGGTAATTTTTTAACCGTAATTTATTATATTTAATATGAAAAATAACTAATTTGACACCTGCTTAAATTACACAATACGTATTGTACTTAACTGAAATTATTAATCAGTAAATAAATAATATTAAGCTAAAAATACATAAGCAAACTTATCATGTTATAATTATTTCAATCATATAATCCGAAAGTAACATCAAAAATCAAACCAAGTTTATACCGTTCTTCGTTCTGTAAGTAGATTATATATCTTAACAAAAGATAACAAACACTTTTTACCGATGGCCTCTACATGGAAAACTAAGGTAGGAAAGTCAGTCAATGTCATGCATTCTTGAATGAGAGACTCCACAAACTCGAGCCACTCCTTGTGCAGTTCATGAAGATGGTCTTTGTCATACGTCTTCGGTGAGCCTTTTAAGTACTAAACAATTAAATAAACACTAACTCTCAGCATTCATGCCCAGAATCCAATTGAATCAGCAACAAACCTGGAAATTTATATAAATACATCTAAATATTATATCTTAGGAAATTAGATATAAATATTTTATAAAACAAATAAGAAAATCCATGTAAATATACAGAATATATATCCTTCAAAAAATAAAGTCTTACTGCGTGATATACCACACCACGACTGTATCATAACTCAAATAGCATGTAAAAACATATAAATCCTACAAGATAGCAAACTTTCATCCATGCTTCAGAAATAATAGGGACCTGACTCTATTTATGTCACAAACCAAATGCACTAAACAATTAAGTACAGTATTTAATTCAGCAAAATACACAAAATTATATATTTCACAAATTTTAAATATTTACAATATTTTAAATTTCCCCAAATGATTTTCACAAGAAAATGATTTCTTTTTAAAGATATGTATATTTTACAAGTTTTTTCTTTTTTTTTTCAAAAAATATTTTTACAATAAAATTGTAACACTTTATAAAAAAAATTAGTTACAAAAATTATAATTTAAATATATTAATAAGAAAAAAGACCTTAATTAGAAGTAAATATGCATTGGCGATTAGTAACGGGCCTCCCCTCCCAATAGTTTCCAACACAGCTAAACAAGCCAGGAAATTCAAGATGAATATCTCTATTTATCTATACCTCGTCACCTTGGATATGACCCTGTCACTGCTCTTTTAACAGTCAGTTTCAGTGGAGATTATCAAGCAAACAAGTCTGGGCTGGTTTTGAGTTATGTCTTTGTAAACCTGTACGTTATGCAAATTGTTAAGAAGGCAAGTCAAATAGTAAGCTTGATTAAACATGACCTGGGATGTGTAAATAATCAATCAGAAGCACACATATCAGAACAGAAGAGAAATACTCTTGATTGCTAAACTAAAGTGGAAAAACAAACACTAACTCTCAGCATTCATGCCCTGAATCACATAGTTAAATCAACATAAGATATAGAAAAGACAAATACTCGTTTCATTTATTCATTCTTCCCTCGTACATACATTTTAATATCCACAAACACAACCAACTCAACACTTTAAAAGACAACCTCAACTGGCTTGTAGCCTTTCTCGATCGAAGCCATCACTAGTAGTTTCAAAATTTGAACGTCCCTAGCAATCTTGGAAATCTTCAATGGCAATTCTATAAGAGAAAGAACAATAAGCTCGAAATCTTAGTTCCATGGTGGGATTTTCAGCTTGTTATTTCTATAAACCAGTTCTTGTCAATCTTCGCCGCTTCGAACTCTGATTTCAGGTATATGTCAATACAAAACGATCACTAGTAGTTTACCCACTGAGTTGCTAATTTGGTGAGTGCGTACCATGCAGGAACCGAGCATTCTCACTGCTGTTCAAAGAAGGAGCAAATGAAGATCTAAACGAATCACAATCTGTGGACTCACACAACTTTCCTCAACCTTTTTTTGAATCAAAAGAGAGAATTGGCTTGGCACTTGCTATTGTTGTTGTCACACGAAAGGATCCTTATGATTCTAAGAAACCGAGGGTTAACACACCTATCATAGGTAAGCATTTAGAGAAATGATATTGGAGTTTCTTTATGGGCTTATCAATGTTGATTCTAAATTGCAACTTAATTTTTTGATAGCTGCAACAAAATCCAAGCATGGTGTTGTGCTGAAAGAAAATGAGAGTTTGGATATGGTGACAAACCCATATCAGGCCATTATGTTGGCAAGGAATTCCTTGAAGCAAAGAGAGGAAACTTTAAAAATGAAGGCATAAATGCAGAGAATGGATAATGAAATGTATGATATGAAACACAAGAATGAAGAGGAGAAGGTAACTATTCAGGACTTGGAGATGGAGCGGATGAAGCGTAAGAGAAGAGTTGAGAATTGTCGTCGTTTAGCTGCTCGTCGTTTAGCTGAAGCGCAATCTTCTTATAGAGCTACGCTTGAGAAAATGATCAGAGACGTATTGCATCAGTAAGTAATTGAGTTCTGTTTCGAATTATTTGCCATTGTAATTTTTATTGAAGTTGCTTGATTGGCTTTTTGAAGGAGTACGTGTTGTTTACAAGGAACAAGCGAGACTAAACCAAGCTGCAGCAAATGCTTTGATGGCAAGACTCGAAGCGCATAAGGCAATATGTGACTCAGCTGAGAAAGAACTCCACATGAAGTTCAAACAAAAAGAAGATCTGGAGAAGCAGATTAGAGCCGAGTGGGATGCAAGGAAAAGATCAAGAATGGATGAGGATGATACTTTGCAAGAAGATTGTAAAGCATTATTAGCTTTGCCGGATACTTTGTCTGCTCACAAGGAACAAAGGTTGTTCCTTGAAGAGGAATAGAAGTTGTCTGAAGAGAGGTTCTTGCTTAATGATCAAATAAAGAGAGAGGAGATAGAAGAGGAATTGGCTGATTGTGATGGGCAAATCACTGCAATCCGTGATAAATTAAGTCAAGCTGAAAATCTTGATGGAATGGGAGAATCAAGGAAGTTCAGTATCCGGCTGAGAAACAACTTCGAATTATTCTCGATTGAATTCTAAGATTGCTAGTGTCTCAATTTCTCTAAAGCAAGGAATTCATCTCAAAATGAAAACTGAATGAACAGAAACAACCAGATCTATAACATCACTATCTAAAAATTTGAACGAATTTCTATCAAGGTATGACAGAGATCTGAACAAAAAGACAAACAGGTTACCTAATTATCATTGTATAACAGTTTCATTCTCAGAGAAAACCACATGTCAACTTTCCTACTTATAGCTTTTATAGGCCATGCCAACCATCCATAAAGCATATGCATGATTTATAGAATCCCAAGTCTCTCTTGTACACAAAAGACAGAGATCTCTCTTTTTTGTTGATTAGGAATTTCATTCCAGCTAATGTAAATCTATCATATGCATCATTTATAGAATCCACACACCTTCATATTTTTTGGATGCTTTATGGCATGAGGCATGAGGCATTAAGGCATGTGATTTGCCAATAAATGCAAAACAACCCTCTTAATCTGTTGAATAAGCAAAATATAAAATACCTTCTTTGAAGACAAGTCCGGTGAGAGCAGCAAAGCCAGAGCCAACAAACAAGACAGCAGCAACAACTTCCACGAGATGAAGAAAGACCAACCTGAGTATAACAAAAATAGGATTTAGAAAACTTAATATCATAAGAGTCCAGTAAAATAACTGAATGCTTTATACTGAAGGCTTGCATAACTTCCAAGCATGAGTCTCCCACACAAGACAGAATATATATAAAGCCATCAAACAATGAATTTTCAAAGCCAAAAGTAGCAACTGTATCAAAAAATGAAATTAACAATGACAGGTCATGACCATGGTAGTAATAATGCAAGAAGAAAAAAAATTTTCAGGCGAAGTTATCATGATATCAGCTAGATAGTTTGTGATCATATTTACTAAGCTAGTAAAATTATCAAAAGATTCAACTTGAAGATGTGGGGAGAGTCAGAGAATGAGAACTTCCTCCAGTTGCATTCTCTTGGGAGAAAGATATTCCTCAACTTGCTCCACCACACCACCATTCCGATCCCCTACTTATAAGGAGCAGCCCGTGCAGCCTTTTGTTCACACAACTCAACTTCACTCTCCTCTCTACAGACACTAAGAAAATTTGTTTTCTAATTACTTTTCAGCTTTACCTCTTCATTCACTTGTTTAAAAGCTTCATGGCTTCTATTTCTCCTTGGACCCAAAAACAAAACAAGAAATTTGAGAACGCTCTTGCCTTGTATGACAGAGACACCCCAGACCGTTGGCAAAACATTGCCAAGGCTGTAGGAGAGCTACATATCGGACTACCAAAAACTAATTACCCTAGTCCAATGAAGTTCCTAAATTAAACTGTTATCACCAATTTGCCAATGTCCCTATGACTTTGCTCAAGTTACAATGGTGTAGAACTTAATTACCCTAGTCCTCTTAATTTATTCTTGTGAATGTATTATGAAATGACTAGTGGGTGGTGTAGAAGTTAATTATGAATGGAAATTCAGCAGAAACCATAAATTTGAGTACATAAACAGCCAATGTCTATCAGTCAGGGTGAAATACACAAAAAAACCCTAAACCCCAAATTCACTTCGACTAACAGTGCCGTTTGAGACAAGGGTTGAGCAGGAGAGCTACATATCGGACTACCAAAAATAATGGAATCAAACCATTAAACAAGAAGGAGGACGTAGGGGATCAGTGTGCTTCAATTCATACCTTACATGTTCAGTCAAACCAAAAACAATGGAATCAAACTAGAAGGGAAATCTCACGAAGAATTCATACCTTACGTGTTCAGTGTGCTTCAATTCATAGCAGCTCGTCGCCAGTCCTTTGTTGGAGAGTCGGGTTCGAGGTGCAGTCGCCGGATGGTTGAACACGAAGGAAGACTTACGGCATCGATAGCTAGGGAAACAGAGAGTGTTCTTTTCCTGATTAAGGTCAAAACGGCATCGTTCATTAGGTTATTATACCACGGTTATTTAATAACCGGGGTCCGGTTCGTTTTTTTAACACGGTAAAAATAATAACCGGGGTCCAACTTCATAATTTCAACACGGTTAATATACAAACCGGGGTCCGAGCCTTTAATACCCCAGTTATTTAAAATAACCGGGGTCCAAATTTTAAAAAAATAAAATAAAAACCAATTGACCTCGGTTATACATATAACCGTGGTCCGAAAATATCTTTTATCACGGTTCTTTCAAACCGCTCCAACATAAGCGAGGTCTGGAGGGGGTTTTTGTACTAGTGGTATTCCGAGGTCGAACACAAAGATTGAGGTGAGATTGAATCGATTAGTGACTAAGGATAGTGTTGATCTAGGCTATGAAAAGAGAAAGAAACAAATAAATGAAAATCTCAATATTTTTGGGTTTGGTTTTGTGTGATCAATCAAAGATCACAAATCATGCAAAATCAACAATCAACTAGCTAACACCACAAGTAAACAAGCAAATACGAAATATGTAATCAAAGGGAGAAAAACGGATTCTAGGGGTTGGAAATTCCGGTTATGGCATAGGACTCAAGCTATCTAATCATTCCTTGGATCAACCATAGTATGTTGGGAGTAAGTGTTTCTAGATTGGGATCAATCACCGGGTATGTCTCATGGTCCACTAATCCATTCCTAAGGTCTCATCACCGGGTAAGTCTCAAAGAGCATAAGGATATGAATTCTACACAAACCGGATGGTATTCTAGGGATCTAACCTCTCTTTACCGGGTAAGTCTCGGAAAGGCAAGTCCTAAACACCTATCCTAGCACACTCAGTCCAATAGTGGCTTGTGAGGCTCACTACTACCTAGAGTTTGTCATCTTCGGTATGTAAGAGCAAGAATCACCGGGTAGGTCTCTTCCAACACTTAGTTGCTAACACTAGGTCACCCTAGGACAGATTTAACTCAACAAACACTAGGATTTCAACAATCTAACAACTTAACACTTGGATTTATCATTACAAGCAAGTTAATCAAAATCACGGAGTGTTCATCAAGATCCACGGCCGTGGTTTGTCTAGAACAAACCGTGGTTTCTAACAGTGACTAGGTTCAATCAAACGAATCATCCAAGCATACATTTAAGTCTATTCTATCATAGTCCAAGCCATAACCATCCTTTCCTTACCCTAGAATCGCATCTATTTAGCCAACAACATACATCATCACAATCAAAATCATCAAGCATAAAATCATGGCTTCCATTTGCAAGATAATGAAGAGAAAGAGATGAACAAGTAGAACAAAGAAAACCATGCTGAATATGGGAATTAGAAAGACTCACAACCCTTCAAAAGAAGGTTGAATCGATTCTTACAACCCTAGAAAATGATTCCGATAATCTTCACTCTAAAATCTAACAAAGACTAATAATGGTGTGTTCTTCTCTTCTTCTCCAATGGAACTTTTCTCCAAGAATCGCTCCAAGCTTCCAATTGAGAGAATCTTTCTTGTTGAGAGTGTGGGAGAGAATGGTAGTGAGAGTGGATGTGGATGGGTGCCCCCAACAGCCTTGCAGGACCACCTATTTATCCTACAAATTTGCAAGAGTCGGCCATGAAGATCGTGGCACAGCTGTCACAACCGTCTGGCAAAAACCACGGTCCAATTCCATGCCCGTGGAAGTCCCAGTGACCGTGGTTTTGGTGCCTCAGCTTGTTTTGGATCATTAAGTCACGATTTGGTGCATGGCATGCAACAATAAGGTCCCATGAGTCCTCCTTAGCCCCTAGCTTGCACTCTAATGAGTCCGAAGGTGTGTCATCTCGAGGAACGATCCTCAAATGTATCGATTAAGCTCCTAAATCTCCCAAAATACCTACAAAGCAAGCAAAAGTCCGTGTAGACGTCTATCTCGACAAAATACATGAATTGAGTGCAAACGTCGTGAGCTAGTGCTAAACCATGCATGGATGAGCGGTAAAACTATCTAAATGAGTATCTAAACCTAAGTCATAAATCGTGTTATCACCTTGCGAAAGTCAAATAAACCGATAGTCCTAACGAGCTTTGGTATGTGTGCCCGGTGTGGATGCACCTCGAAAAATAAAAAAGCCCGAGGACGTCTTATCACCAAGGTTTCGGCTTTTGTACACCAATGCCATTGTCTCAAAAATAAGTGAAAGAAAAAGAAAAGAAAAGAAAGAAAAAATGGAGAAAACATACACTTGTGGGAAGTTGAAAAAAAATGTGAAGTTGTGAAGTTAGTTCCATTCCCGGATTAGCATCACGTAACCTAGAAAAATTCCCACCTAATCACAACGTTTCTTGGCCTTTTATTTCACAAGCCCTTGTGACCTATTTGCATGTGTGTAAGACTTAGTGATCTAGATTGGATATGCTCATGATCATCTTGACTTCTTTGTTTTTACATTTCATGCATGCCTTCGAGTTAAGTACAATTGTCTTTCCGTGCCTTCATTTATTTGATGCATGATTGCTTGTCCATTGCCATGAAACATGACTATGAAGGTGATCCAATATTAGAAGCACAACTCCAAAAAGATTTTGTTGTTTTTCTGCATGCATAAATCATGTCATCTCTTAGTCTATAGTTGGGGACTTGCTCGGGGACGATCAAACCTTAAGTATGGGGTATTTTTGATAACTCGATTTATGACTTAGGTTTAGGCACTCATTTAGATAGTTTTTCCGCTCATTCATGCATGGTTTGCACTAGTTCGTGACGATTTGCACTCAATTCATGTATTTTGTCGAGATAGACGTCTACACAGACTTTTTCATGCTTTGTAGGTATTTTGGGAGCTTTAGGAGCTTAATCGATACATTCAAGGATCGTTCCTCGAGATAACACACTTTCGGACTCATTGGGAAGCAAGCTATGAGCTAAGGAGGACACATGGGACCTTATTGGTGCATGCCATGCACCAAATTGTGGCTTGATGATCCATATAGTGCAGAAGCATCAAAACCACGGTCAGTAGAAGAACCACACCCGTGGAAATAGGCCGTGGTTTTCCCCAGACAACTGTGACAACTGGCCCACGATCTTCATGGCCGACTCTTGCAATTTGTTGAGGATATAAGGTGGTCCTGCAGGCTGTTAGGGGAAGACCCCATCATTCCATTCTCTCCCACACTCTCAACAATACATATTCTCTCATTGGAAGATTGGATTGGAGATATTCTTGGAGGAGAAGAAAGGCTTCCATTGGAGAAGAAGAGGAGAACACACCATTCTTAGTTTTTCATAGTTTTTAGAGAGATTTTGGAGCAACTTGTTGGAAACGTTTGCAAGGGTTTGTAAAGAACGATTTGAACCTTCTTTTGAAGGGTTGTAAGTCTTACTTAAACTCATTTTCAGCTTGGATTTCCTTGTTCTACTTGTTCATCTCTATTTCACTTCATTTACTTGCCATGGAAGCCTTGATTGTATGCTTGATGAGTTTGAATGTTATGATGCATGTTGTTGGCTAAATAGATGCGATTCTAGGGTAAGGGAAAGATGGTTATGGCTTGGACTATGATAGAATAGACTTAGATGTACATTTGGATGAATTGTTTGCTCGAACCTAGCCTCTGTTGTAAACCACGGCTTGTTCTATACATTCCACGGCCGTGGTTCTTGATGAACTACCCGTGATTTTGACTGACTTGCTTGTTTTGATGAATCCAAGTGCTAGGATGTTAGATTGTTGAAATCCTAGTGTTTGTTGAGCTAAACCTATCCTAGGGTGACCTAGTGTTAGCAACTAAGAATTAGAAGAGACTTACCCGGTGATTCTTGCTCTTAGATACCGAAGATGACGAATTCTAGGTAGTAGTGAGCCTCACAAGCCGCTATTGGACTGAATGTGCTAGGATAAGTATTTAGGACTTGCCTTCCCGAGACTTACCCGGTAAGGAGAGGTTAGATCCCTAGATAACCATCCGATTTGTGTAGATATCCCTACCTTAGGCTCCTAGAGACTTACCCGGTGATAGGACCTTAGGTGCGGGATTAGTGGATCATGAGACCTACCCGGTAATTGACCCCACTTGAGAAACATTCCTTCCCAACATACCATAGTTTATCCAAGGATGATTAGAAGCTTGAGTCCAATGCCATAATCGGAATTCCCAACCCCTAGAATCCTCTCTTCTCTCTTTGATCACATATTTCGTGTTTGCCTTGTTTATTTGTGTTTTAGCTTGATTTCTTAGTTTTCTTTGCCACCTTATATCATTGTGATCTTTGATTGATCACCACAAAACCAACCCAAAAAAATTGAGATTTTCATTTCTTTATTTCTTTCTCTTTTCTTAGCCTAGATCAACACTATCCTTAGTCACTAATCGATTCAATTTCACCTCAGTCTTTGTGTTCGACCTCGGAATACTATCCCTACTACAAAACGTCCCGTACACTGCGGGTTCGCTAGGAGTTAGGAGAAATATATCGAGTATAAATTTAAGACTTTTTGCGTGTCACGTTCTTAGCGTAACACTGAAGAAAAGAGACGACACTTAGCTAGTTAAATGGATGATTGGAGCCACACAAAATCTTCATCTAGGAGAAAAAGGAGGTTTTACAAGGAGGATTCAGACTGAGCTGATAATTGTGGGATTGATGTTTTAAAAACTTGATTTGTTTTTGTGGTTTTTGTGAAATACTTTTCTGGGGTGTAATATTTCAAACTTCCTTGCTTTAACTATTTTTCTCCCTTGTTGAAAGAAAAAGGGGGAGAAATAAATGATCCGACATTTCGATATTTCTGCATTTTAAGTTAGTTTGATATTCATATATGCATCGCTAACTTTAAAATGCAGGTACGATATATTTGTGTTGTCTTCCATCAAGGGAGAGATTGAAAACTGCACCTTGATTATATATTTGTATAGGTGATGATGATGGAAGACTTAAACACAAATGAAGTGGTTTTATATACTAACAATTTATTGATTATACATCGAGTTGCTTGGTAGTTTATTTAGAATGTGTGTAGGTCTTGAAACGCATTTCAAGGGACCTTCGGAGGCCTTGAAATCGATTACAAGGGATAAACAGAGAGTGAGAGAAATTCAAGACGGAGGCCTTGAAAGCTATTTCAAGAAATCAGAAGCCAAGGCCCTTGAAGCTCCAATCTGAACAACGCACGCTAAAGGAATTCAAAATTCAGCAAACAGAATCTACCAAGTATCAATAAAGAACTTCTAAAAAGATATGCTCAAAGAAGATCTCAACCGACCACGAAGATTTGATTCGAAACAGGATATTGCAACGATCCTCAAATGAAAGCACACAAATCTTCTCTCAAACGGAATTTAATATCTTCATAACAAATACGAGAAGATTATGGACAAGAGAGATCAACGTGCTTCAAGGAGATGAAGACGGTAGAAGATCAACAACATCTAACTCATCTCAACCAAGAAGCGGCTTTCAAGGAGAAGAAGAATCATGTTCAACGGTCATCTTCCCAACGGCTAGAAGACCTCTCCATAGAAGTCTATAAATGAAGATGTCAATTGAAGAACATGACACAAGCTTACACGGAAAAATCTAAAGTCTTCAAGCGATTCAAAACATCTTCATTCGATCAAACATTTTTTCTTTCTCTCTTTTACTTAAATTGTTATCCCCTGAATATCTAAAGAGTGTTATACTAGAGTGTGTGTTACTTTGCGAAGTAACTAGGCTATTATAACAAGGTGAAGAGATGAAGCTAGATCGTAGCGTTTGCCACAGTGAGAGAAGAAGGGAATTTCTTCTAGTTTGTATCTAGGACTCTTTGAAGCTGATAATAGATAGTTAGATCCTACGACTATACCCTGGGACGGAGAGTAGGCTATTTAGATCCGAACTTCGTAAAAATATCCTCGCATCGATCTTTTACATTCCGCACTTTATCTGCTTTATTGTGACTAACTTTGTTTTGCAGGGGAACAAAGTCAAGGCCCTTGAAATCAGTTTCAAAGCCCTTGAAATCAAAGTGTGGCACAAAGAGGTGAGATTGACATCAAGGCCTTTGAAATAAGTTTCAAAGCCTTGAGATAGGTTTTTGCGAAAATTTTTCATACTCTATTCAACCCCCATTCTAGAGTATCTTTTATCCTTTATATTCACCTAACGGTTCTTCAGTTTCAATGCATGTTTGGTGGTGTCTATTTCTTGTTTATGTTATAACAATTAAACTGGTAATAGGACCACCGACTTCTATATTATTTTGGCCCAAGTATATGATAACGGACGGTGACATCACTACCTAGCTCTTACAAGAGCTAGAAGGTTCTCGGCGACTAGTCTGGGTGGGTAGACGATCGGATGCATCAGTACCATTCCTTGTCGGTAAGTAGGGACTGAGGCGAGATCACGGTGATTCTCGTGTCACAAACCTAAGTTGAATTAGAACGAGATATGACTTAATAATAAAAAGATAATAAACCAGATTTGTGTGCTTTGGTGTATGATGTGCGTTTATGATGACTTACTTGTGTTTGTGCCTTTCACCTTGCTTTTAATGCCTTGAATATTTGTTAACGGTATTATACCGATGTTGTAGATTGCCTTGCAGGTTAGTAACGCGGTCGAGAGATCTGGAAGAGTGGGCAACCGGGGTTCCGTACATTGTAGAAGGGGTTTTTGGTTGGAGTCGGGTCGTGTATTGTTCTTCGTTTATTGTGTTTTGTATGCCGCGTGTATGGCGTTTGGTCTTTGGTATTGTATCTCGGCTGAAGTCTTTGTTTGTACGCTTTCGGGTTTCATTACATTGGATAAAAATGTATTTCGGTTTTGGCCTTTATTTGTGCCTTGTTGCAAGATCCGGTGAAATTGTTGTCAAGCTAAGGGTCGGGACCCATTGTGAGTTCTCCAGTCGTAGCATCCCGAGTCCCGTGGATTCAGGGTGTTACAATATGGTATCAGAGCCCTAGGTTGACAACAATGGCACTCGCAATCTTCTAAAGGCCGAATAGAAGGAAATAGAACCCTCAAGGGTTCTATGTTTTAAAATGAATTTTGTTTTGAAAATCACGAACATAGTCATACATATATATATATATATATATATATATACATATATATATATATATATATATATATATATATATATATATATATATATATATATATATATATATATATATATATATATATATATATATATATATATATATATATATATATATATATATATATATATATATATTGCATGATGGATGTGATTTATATGTATAGTTATTTATGTGGGCTATAGTACATGTTTGGACCTTGTATTGTTGTAATGGATTGCCGGATGTGTTATATGAGTAGTAATATGGACATAGGACTTATATAGTCTTATATACGGATTCTTATTATATATGGTAACATATGGAGATATGGGACCTAATAGACAAGGTGATTGTATGATATCATCACCTTTAAAAATGACGTTGTTGGCATGGGATAACGTTCATACGTGGAGTACACTCAAGTATCGAGTTGAGCTTTGCGTGCTAACGAACACTATGAAGTTTCTCAGATTCCTTCAAAAGGATGTCGAAGAGGAGGATTGGAAAAGGCGTAAACAAAGGACAACCAAGTAAAAGAAAACTCGAGACAACTTAAAAGGAATTAGGATATAAGCAATACAAGAGAAGGAAGCAACATTAAAGGGTAGAAGCGGTTCTAAAGAAGTCATGATCGAATGACGACGAGACCAATTGAAGAAGACACGTGGGCAACTAAAGATGCAAATCGAGGAGGAGATGGGTACATTCTAACAAGGTTAAGGTGGTGGTGTTCCATTAAGATGTGAAGCTTTCCTTGGACGCTCCTAAGCATTGGAGTCAAGATAAGAAACGTGATCGAACTTTTTTCGAAGGACTGAAGATACCGTAAGTTAAGCTTACGAGGTGTCAATAAGTGAAGTGTCCACATTACAAGAGCTATGATAAGAAGGGAATGGTGGGGATTCACGTGGAGTTGACCGGTATTGTTATGACGATAAGGATAAGAAAGGCCAAGAAGATAGAAGTGTGAGTAGACGTGACCCCGAGAAGATAAGTGATGCAACAAGGAGCTTAGTTATGGAAAGACTTAAGACGACGACCGAGAGAAATGCGAGCGGTTGCTGAGTAACGTTAGAGATTTGAAGAATACGCGCTTACAAGATAGCATGAGACGCGGTTAAGCCTAGGAAGGTGAGTTATACGGCGTGTGAGGCCGAGAAAGATATGGTTACCGTGAGAGAGAAAGAAAGACTGGAACGGAGAAAGAGTTAACGGAGTAAGGAAGAGTACCCCGAGGAGGGTACCGGTCATGGGTATGGTAGCATGGAAATGTAGTAGAATGGTAAGCTGTTGACTTTGGAGAATGACAACTATAAGCTGACCAATGACAAACAAGAATGCACATGTGCGGGCTGCCTATTCATGAGCACAAATAGAGAGAGTAGACAAGACTATGGCATAGAGGATCGGTAACGAGATCTTAGAGGTTTTCCGGTGGTTCAGTGTCTTGAGGTTGGGCATATGGAGGAATGGCACTTGGAAACTTAAGGGTTTAAGCATATAAGGACCTAGTGGATCAGGAGGAAAGTGAAGTTTCCCGAGTTGCTTTAAGCAAATGGAAAGAAGATGCATGGTATTTTGTTCTTAAGGAACGAATGATAAGTTGTCGTGAACAAGAGATGAGTTGAAGTTGTTAGACTCAGCCGAAGGAGCCGTGGAGGCTATGGTGTGAAACGAGGGACCAAAGCTATAGTAGCGTTGTAAGCTTTAAGCTTAAGGTGGTGGTACATGAAGAATCATGAGTCAGAAGTTTCCGTGGTTGGAATGGAGAATTCTTCCGGTCTTCCCCTCAGGGCATTGTGGTGCGGTTTGTGAGGAAAGATACGATTCGGGAAGTTGTACTTTGACTATCGAGAAATGTGTAAGGCTACCAATGAGGATAAGTATCTTTGTCCCGTAGTGGAGGACTCGTTAGAACAAGTTACATGTGGTTACTGATAACACGATTTATGACGTAGGTTTAGGCACTCATTTAGATAGTTTTTCCGCTCATTCATGCATGGTTTAGCACTAGTTCATGACGTTTGCATTCAATTCATGTATTTTGTCGAGATAGACGTCTACACGGACTTTTGCATGCTTTGTAGGTATTTTGGGAGATTTAGGAGCTTCATCGATACATTTGAGGATCGTTCCTCGAGATGACACACCTTCGGACTCATTGGGAAGCAAGCTAGGAGCTAAGAAGGACACATGGGACCTTGTTGGTGCATGCCTTGCACTAAATTGTGGCTTTATGATCCAAAGAAAGCTGCATCACCAAAACCACGGCCACTGGGACTTCCACAGACGTGGAAATAGGCCGTGGTTCTCCCTGCACAGCTGCGACAGCTGTCCCACAATCTCCATAACCGACCCTTGCCCTTGATGGTGTATAAAAGGTGGTCCTACAGGCTGTTGAGGGCAGACCCCATCATTCCATTCTCTTCCACACTCTCACCATTGGATTGAAGCTACTCTTGGAGGAGAAGAAACACTCTCATTTTGGGGAGGAAAAGAAGAACACACCATTTTAGAGTTTTCATAGTTTCTAGAGTGGTTTTGAGCAACTTTGGTTGAACACATTTGCAAGGTTTTGTAAGGAACGGATTGAACCTTCTTTTGAAGGGTTGTAAGTCTTTCTTAACAATTATTTAGCTTGTTTTCTTGTTCTATTTGTGTTCATCTTTCTTTCATTCCATCTCCTTGTTATGGAAGTCATGAATGTATGCTTGTTGAGTTTGATTGTTAAGATGCATGTTGTTGGCTAAATAGATGCGATTTTAGGGTAAGGGAAATATGGTTATGGCTTAGACTATGATAGAATGGACTTAGATGTACCTTTGGATGAATTGTTTGCTCGAACCTAGCTACTGTTGCAAACCACGGTCTGATCTTACCAGTCCACGGCCGTGGAAAGGGATGAACTGCCCGTGATTTTGACTGACTTGTTTGTTTTGATGAACCTAAGAGCTAGGATGTTAGATTGTTGAAATCCTAGTGTTTGTTGAGCTAAATCTATCCTAGGGTGACCTATTGTTAGCAACTAATTGTTAGAGGAGACCTACCCGGTGATTCTTGCTGTTAGATACTGAAGATGACGAACTCTAGGTAGTAGTGAGCCTCATAAGCCGCTATTGGATCGAGTGTGCTAGGATCGATGTTTAGGACTTACCTTCCCGAGACTTACCCGGTAAGGAGAGGTTTTAGATCCCTAGATAGCAATCCGGTTTGTGTAGATTTCCCAACCCTAGGCTCCTAGAGACTTACCCGGTAATAGGACCTTAGTTGCGGGATTAGTGGATCATGAGACCTACCCGGTGATTGGTTCCATTTGAGAAACACCCTTTCCCAACATACCATAGTTGATCCAAGGAATGACTAGATAGCTTGAGTCCTATGCCATAACCGGAATTTCTAACCCCTAGAATCCTCTTTTCTCTCTTTGATTACCTATCTCGTGTTTGCTTGTTTATTTGTGTTGTTAGCTTAGTTGTTGTTGATTTCGCATGATTTGTGATCTTTGATTGATCACCTCAAAACCAAACCAAAAACATTGAGATTTTCATTTCTTTATTCCTTTCTCTTTTCTTAGCCTAGATCAACACTATCCTTAGTCATTGTTGATTCAATTTCACCTTAGTCTTTGTATTCGACCTCGGAATATTATCCTTACTACAAAACGACCCATACACTGTGGGTTCGCTAGGAGTTAGGAAAAATATATCGACTTATAAATTTAAGACTTTTGCGTGTCACAATTCCTAGACGTAATAAGTTTTTGGCGCTGTTGCCGGGGACTAGGTCTAGATTGAGTCTTTTTGTGATTGTTTATAGTGTAGGTCTTTCTTGTTGCTTTTGATCTTGTTTGGTTTGTGTCTTTGCATTTTCAGGACATCTCTCATTTTTTAGGTGCATGCAAAGATCTCGTGGCAAGGATTTAGCTCCATTCGATCCCGAACCGGAGAAAACCCTTAAAGCTAGATCTAAGAGCATTAAGAAGAAGAAGGAGATGGCCGCAAGAGATCTTCAAGCTGAGTTGGATGAGGCTTTAGAGCAAATTAGGTTAAGAGATGAGCTCTTGGAGAATGAAAGGAGACTTGTCAATGAGAGGCAAGAAGCAACTAGGAGGGAGATTGAAGAGATTAGGCAAGCTCTTGTGCAAAGAGAGCTTAATCGTCAACAACCTCCTCCACCACCACCACAACCGCAGCGGCGGTTAATATTCGGGTTGTGCCCATTGCTATTGAGGAGCCACAAACGTTAGGGCAACGTATGAATCCGGCTCAAAGAGTACACCGTCCGGGTGTGAAATTAGGAGATCCCGCAACCCATGACTACGAGCTCCGCCCTCAAGTTCTACAAATGATCCGGCATAATCAATTTGGAGGGATGGAAGGAGAGTCCCCTCATCAACATTTGATGAATTACGAGATATTGATGGAGACTCTAAGGCCGCCTAGGTTGGAGAACAACAACCATAAGCTTAGGGCTTTTTCCTTCTCACTTAAGGATAAGGCCTTAGCTTGGTACCAATCAATTCCACTAGGGCGTGTGAGTACTTGGGAGGAAATGACAAGCGAGTTCTTGACTAAGTTCTTCCCACCTTCCAAGACTACCGAGTTAAGAGGGAATATCAATGCCTTCGTGATGAAGGATAGAGAAAGCCTATTCAAGTCTTGGGAGAGGTTCAAAGACCTTCTCCTAGATTGTCCACACCATGGTATACCGAAAATAGAGCTTTTGGAGATCTACTTCAAGGGACTTGATGAAGATAGCCAATTCAAGCTTCAATCTCTTTCCGGTGGGACTTTCATGGAAAAGAATGTGGATGAAGCTTGGGAGTTTGTAGAGAAACAAGCCTTGGTGATAGAGAAGTACTCCCATAGGAAGAGTGATGGGAGAAAACCGGGAGCATATGAGGTGAGTGAAGTCACCATGAGCAACTTCAAGCTTGATGCAATCAACAATGAGCTTAAGTCCTTGAGGGAATTGTGTGCCATAACTTTGAAGAGTCAAGCAAGCCCTCAAGTACAAGTGCAAGCAAACTTGTCTTCCAAGGAGGAAGATGTGAATTACATGGGAAGCGGAAACTACAATAACTATCAAGGCCCAAGGAACTTCAACAACAACCGGAAATTCAAAAATTACCGGCTTAACCACAACCATCCCGGGTTTTCCTATTCTAACCCGGACGGAGCCTTGAACCCTCCCGCTTCCACAAGCGCAGCTCCACCACCAAAGGCTTCACAAGAACCTCCACCCGGATTTACTCAACCTCCAAAGGATAGAACCGAGATGATGTTTGAGCAATTGCTTGGGAGGTTGAGTGGTCTTGAGAGCACGGTGACTTCCATTTCTAAGGCTCAAAAGGTGTTGGAAGCACAAGTGTTCCAAAAGGCGGGTGAAGCTCATAGAGATCCGGGACAGCTTCCCGGAAGAACCGAAGATAACCCGAGAGGCCAAGTGTTGGTCATTACAACAAGAAGTGGGCTAAGCATGAAGGATCCCTTACCTAAGGGAAGTGACAAGGGGAAGCAAGTAGTGGTAGAAGAAGAGACATTGCAAGAAGAAGGAGGCAAGAGCAAGGAAGATGAGCCAACATATGTGGCGCCACCTCCACACAAGCCACCACTACCGTTCCCACAATCACGAGCAAGAGCTCACTTGGACAAACACTTCGGTAAATTCCTTGAACTTATGTCTAAATTACATATTAACATTCCGTTCATGGATGCTATTCTAGGTATGTCGGCCTATGGAAAATTCTTGAAGGAGATACTCTCCAACAAAAGGATGTTGGAGGAGTATGGGGAAGTGAGAATGACGAAGAGATCCTCGGAGTTGATTCAAACTATGAAGGAGGAGATGCCTCCTAAGCTAAGAGATCCGGGAACTTTTTGTGTGCCAATTGGAGTGGGAGAAGTGAAGTATGAAGCCCTATGTGATCTTGGGGCAAGTGTAAGCATCATACTGCTTGCACTTTGCAACAAGGTTGGGCTAGGAGAGACAAAGCCGGTCAAGATGACCCTTTACATGGCGGACCGTTCGATCACTCACCCGGTTGGAATCTTGGAGGACATACTGGTGCAACTCGGGAAGTTCTATGTGCCGATTGATTTTATTGTCTTGGACATCCCGGCGGACTACCCGATTCCTATCATTTTGGGAAGACCGTTCTTAGCCACTTCCGGATGCTTGGTGGATTGTAAAAATGGAATTCTCTCCTTCAACATTGGAGAAGAGAATATTAAGTTCAAACTATCCACAATGATGAAAGGGCCAGCCCTTGGTGAAGATGTGTTCAACATTGTCGAGCAAGAGAAGTCTAGAGAAGTTGTGAGCTCAATCTTGATCAAGGACCCCTTGGAGAAGGTTCTTAGCTTGAGTTTGATGGAGGAAGGAGTTGAGGAGGCTTGCAATGAAGAAATCAAGGCTTTGGATGCATTGGAAAAGGAGACAAGAGCTGAATTTGAAGTACACGAAGGTGTGCTGAATTGCTGTGTGAACCACGGCCTGGGGGGTAGAACCACGCCCGTGGAATGTCCCGTGGAACTCTCTGGAGTGCTCAAAAAGGCTAGCTTTGCAAGTTCCATGGCCGTGGTTATGCCAGAGCCCGTGATTTTGCCCGTGGTTTCTCCAGAAACTGCATTGGTTGTTGATCAAGCTTCAAGGAGCTTTGGGGAGTCTTCCATGGCTTTGGATTCATCTCAACCAACATTGTATGGAGTGTCTCTAACCGATAACGGTCCTCCTAAACTTGAACTTAAACCCCTCCCCTCTCATCTTAAGTATGCTTTTCTTGGTGATAATTCTACATATCCGGTGATTGTTAATGCGTGCTTGAATTATGATGAGTTGAATAGATTGTTGCATGAGTTGAGATTGCATAGGAAGGCTATTGGCTATACAATTGATGATTTAGTTGGCATTAAACCTTCTTTGTGCATGCATAAGATCTTAATGGAAGATAATCATAAACCTTCAATTGAACCTCAAAGAAGACTAAACCCCATCATGAAAGAAGTAGTAAAGAAAGAGATTCTTAAATTGCTAGATGCGGGAATCATTTTCCCGATTTCGGATAGTAAGTGGGTTAGTCCCGTGCATGTGGTTCCTAAGAAGGGTGGGATGATTGTGGTGACTAATGAGAATAATGAACTAATCCCAACTAGAACTGTTACGGGATGGAGGATGTATATAGACTATAGGAAACTAAATGTGGCCTCTAGGAATGATCACTTCCCTCTTCCTTTCATTGACCAAATGTTAGAGAGATTAGCTCAATATTCCCATTTTTGTTACTTAGACGGTTATAGTGGATTCTTCCAAATCCCTATCCATCCCGATGACCAAGAGAAAACTACATTCACATGTCCTTGGGGTACATTTGCATATAGGAGAATGCCATTTGGGTTGTGTAATGCACCCGCCACCTTTCAAAGGTGTATGATGACCATCTTTTCTGAGTATATTGAAAACATCATGGAAGTGTTTATGGATGATTTCTCTGTTTATGGATCTTCATTCATGATTGTTTAGCTAACTTGTCCTTGGTGCTTAAGAGATGTGAGGAGACAAACCTTGTCTTAAATTGGGAAAAACGCCACTTCATGGTAAGTGAAGGCATTGTGTTGGGACACTTGGTGTCCAACCATGGCATTGAGGTTGATAGAGCTAAGATAGAGACGATAGAGAAGTTTCCACCACCTACCTCGGTGAAGGGGGTAAGGAGTTTTCTAGGGCATGCCGGTTTTTACCGGAGATTCATTAAAGATTTCTCTAAGATTTCTAAGCCTCTTACTAACCTACTAATGAAAGATGTTGAGTTTGTTTTCTCCAAGGATTGCCTTGAGGCTTTTTGTAGGTCGAAGAACGCTTTGATCTCCGCACCCATCATGCAACCTCCGGATTGGAGTTTACCGTTTGAGATCATGTGAGACGCGAGTGATGTGGCCGTTGGGGCTGTTTTGGGACAAAGGAAAGATGGGCGTACACATGCCATCTATTATGCTAGCAAGACGCTAGATGATGCCCAACTCAATTATGCTACCACCGAGAAGGAGTTGCTAGCGGTTGTGTACGCATTTGAGAAGTTCCGCTCGTATCTAGTTGGAGCGAAGGTCATTGTGTATACGGATCATGCTGCGATCCGTTATCTCCTTACAAAGAAGGATGCCAAGCCTCGTTTGATTCGGTGGATCCTTCTTCTTCAAGAGTTTTATTTGGAAATCCGGGATAAGAAAGGGTCCGAAAATTCTGTGGCGGACCATCTTAGTAGGCTCCCACCGTTGGAGATTGAGAAAGATGACATCCCGATTGATGACTCATTCCGGGATGAGCAATTGCAAATGGTGGAGGAGTGCTTGCTTCAAGTTTCCAAGGGAAATGAGTCATGGTATGCCGACATTGTGAACTACATTGTGTGTGAGGAGGTGTCACCCGGTCTTTCTTATGCCCAAAGGAAAAAGTTCTTCAAAGATGTGAGGCATTACTATTGGAGTGAGCCGCTTTTGTTTAAGAGAGGGCCGGATGGAGTATTTAGAAGATGCATACCGGAGGATGAGGTGGAGAGTGTGATCCGCCATTGTCATTCCTTGCCATGTGGAGGGCATGCTAGCTCACACAAGACATGTGCAAAGGGGTTGCAATCCGGGTTCTATTGGCCGAGTTTGTTCAAATATGTGCAGAATTTTGTGGTAGCATGTGATGCTTGCCAAAGGACGGGAAACATCTCAAGGAGGAATGAGATGCCCTTGAACAACATACAAGAGGTGGAGATATTCGATGTGTGGGGTGTGGACTTCATGGGACCATTCCCCTCTTCTTGTGGCAACCTCTACATCCTATTGGCGGTAGACTATGTTTCGAGATGGGTGGAGGCGATCGCCTTTCCCACAAATGATGTCAAGGTTGTGGTGCGATTCTTCAACCGAGTGATCTTTCCTAGGTTTGGGACACCAAGGGTGATCATAAGTGATGGATGAAAGTACTTCACAAATAGGAACTTCGGGACACTTTTGGCTAAGTATGGGGTGACTCATAAGGTGGCAACACCTTACCATCCCCAAACTAGTGGTCAAGTGGAGATCTCCAACCGGGAGATAAAAGGGATCCTTGAGAAGACGGTTTCAAGGACAAGAAAGGATTGGGCTATGAAGCTCGATGATGCTTTGTGGGCTTATAGAACCGCTTTCAAGACACCGATTGGCACCACTCCCTACAAGCTAGTTTATGGCAAGTCTTGCCACCTTCCGGTAGAGATGGAGCATAGAGCATATTGGGCCATTAGGTGGCTGAATTTTGACCCCAAGGAGACTGGTGAGAAAATATTACTAGACATGAACGCTCTTGAGGAGATCCGGTTGGATGCCTATGAAAACGCCCGGATCTACAAGGAAAGGACCAAACGTTGGCATGACAAGCGTCTCATCCCGAAGGAGTTGAGTGAAGGAGACTTGGTCCTTCTCTTCAACTCAAGGCTGCGGCTCTTCCCCGGAAAGCTAAAGTCAAGATGGACGGGTCCTTATGTGGTGAAGAAGATCTTTCCCCATGGAGCGGTTGAGATAGGAGGGGAGCCTTGTGGAGATTTTAAGGTGAATGGGCACCGGTTGAAGAAGTATATCCCGGAAGCTCCGGTGGACATGATTGCCCCACTTCACCTTGAGTAGAACGCCCCCGAGTTTGGTCAAGCTAATGACCTTAAAGAAGCGCTTGGTGGGAGGCAACCCATTGGTAGATATCTTTCCCTTTTCGTTCTTGTTTTTGTTTTTCATTTTTCTGTTTTTGTGTTTTTGTGTGTGTTTGGAGTTTGTGTGCTAGAATCCAAGTAGCATGGAAGCCTCGTATGGCATGTGGATGATGACGATGAGCCCCTCATCAATTATGGGTGGAGCGGACGCGGAACTTGGACAGCTAGCGGTGCCTAGCGCGGGTCCCGACGCCATAACGAAAACCTTGAGCTCTCTACCATCGTTGATAGGATCATCCACCATCAATCCACTTGAGTGAACCCAAATACCGAAGCAAACCATTTTACATTCTGAGGACCCTCTTTCACTCTTCTTTACTTCTTTTACACATTGGGGACAATGTGTTTCTAAGTATGGGGTGGGGTTTTCATGATCACTTGCATGATTAGCATATTGAATAGTTTAATATTTTCACATGTTTTGCATTGTACATAGATATTTTGAAAAATCCAAAAAAAAAAAAAAATCAGAAAATTGAAAATTTTTTAGTGCTTCTAAGCTTCGGTATGACCCTTATGATGAAATTGTCTTGTGAATTGGCTATGGATGGCCTTATGTGTTGAATCGATGCATGCATATGTGGACTTGAAGTACTTATCTTGAATCCCATGAATGATTTGTGATTATGATGCTTGCCTTGATTGTGTTGAGGATTGAAAGTCGAAATTGCATGCTAGTTCTTGCACATCATTTAGGAATGACTAAGGCAATTCATTTTCCTCTACTTCTCATCTTGATCATGTTGCTTGAGCACCTCAATTGATGAAAAATTTGACCTCTTTTGACCCATCCGGGAATAGGAGCATGGTAGTGTGTTGATGTGTGTGAAAAGCAAGTGTGGGGTGAAGTTGTTGATGAATAGATGTTGTGAATGAAGTGATGAATTTGTTGTGAAAAGTGTTGAAAAAATATAGGTTTGGGGACGTTGGTTTAAATGACGAGTAACTCGGCACCATTCACATAATCGGGTGTTTGTGCCTTGCCAAAGTCAAATAAACCGATAGTCCTAACGAGCTTTGGTATTTGTGCCCGGTGTGGAGCACCTCAAAAAATAAAAAAGCCCGAGGACCTCTAATCACCAAGGTTTCGGCTTTTGTACACCAAGGCCATTGTCTCAAAAATAAGTGAAAGAAAAAGAAAAGAAAACAAAGAAAAGATGGAGAAAATATACATTTGTGGTGAAGTTGATCAAAAATGAAATTGTGGAGTTAGTTCCTTTCCCGGATTAGCATCACATAACCTAAGAATTCCCACTTAATCACAACGTTTCTTAGCCTCTTATTCCCTAAGCTCTTGTGACCTATTTGCATGTGTGTAAGACTTAGTGATCTAGATTGGACATTCTCATGATCATCTTGATTTCATCATTTTTACCTTTCATGCATGCTTTCGAGTCAAGTATGATTGTCTTTCCGTGCCTTCATTCATTTAGTACATGGTTGCTTGTCCATTGCCATGAAACATGACTATGAAGGTGATCCAATTTTAGAAGCACAATTCCAAAAATATTTTCAGTTTTTCATGCATACATAAATCATGTCATCTCTTAGCCTATAGTCGGACTTTGCTCGGGGACGAGCAAACCTTAAGTATGGGGTATTTTTGATAACACGATTTATGACGTAGGTTTAGGCACTCATTTAGATAGTTTTTCCGCTCATTCATGCATGGTTTAGCACTAGTTCATGACGTTTGCATTCAATTCATGTATTTTGTCGAGATAGACGTCTACACGGACTTTTGCATGCTTTGTAGGTATTTTGGGAGATTTAGGAGCTTAATCGATACATTTGAGGATCGTTCCTCGAGATTTCGGACTCATTGGAAAGCAAGCTAGGAGCTAAGGAGGACACATGGGACCTTGTTGGTGCATGCCGTGCACCAAATTGTGGCTTGATGATCCAAAGAAAGCTGCATCACCAAAACCACGGCGACTGGGACTTCCACGGGCGTGGAAATAGGCCGTGGTTCTCCCTGCACAGCTGCGACAGTTGTCCCACGATCTCCATAACCGACCCTTGCCCTTGATGGTGTATAAAAGGTGGTCCTGCAAGCTGTTGAGGGCAGACCCCATCATTCCATTCTCTTCCACACTCCCACCATTGGATTGAAGCTACTCTTTGAGGAGAAGAAACACTCTCATTTTGGGGAGGAAAAGAAGAACACACCATTTTAGAGTTTTCATAGTTTCTAGAGTGGTTTTGAGAAACTTTGGTTGAACACATTTGCAAGGTTTTGTAAGGAACGGATTGAACCTTCTTTTGAAGGGTTGTAAATCTTTCTTAACAATTATTTAGCTTGTTTTCTTGTTCTATTTGTGTTCATATTTCTTTCATTCCATCTCCTTGTTATGGAAGTCATGAATGTATGCTTGTTGAGTTTGATTGCTAAGATGCATGTTGTTGGCTAAATAGATGCAATTTTAGGGTAAGGGAAAGATGGTTATGGCTTGGACTATGATAGAATGGACTTAGATGTACCTTTGGATGAATTGTTTGCTCGAACCTAGCTACTGTTGCAAATCACGGTCTGATCTTACCAGTCCACGGCCGTGGAAAGGGATGAACTGCCCGTGATTTTGACTGACTTGTTTGTTTTGATGAACCTAAGAGCTAGGATGTTAGATTGTTGAAATCCTAGTGTTTGTTGAGCTAAATCTATCCTAGGGTGACCTATTGTTAGCAACTAATTGTTAGAGGAGACCTACCCGGTGATTCTTGCTCTTAGATACCGAAGATGACGAACTCTGGGTAGTAGTGAGCCTCATAAGCTGCTATTGAATCGAGTGTGCTAGGATCGATGTTTAGGACTTACCTTCCCGAGACTTACCCGGTAAGGAGAGGTTAGATCCCTAGATAGCAATCCGGTTTGTGTAGATTTCCCAACCCTAGGCTCCTAGAGACTTACCCGGTAATAGGACCTTAGTTGCGGGATTAGTGGATCATGAGACCTACCCGGTGATTGGTTCCATTTGAGAAACACCCTTTCCCAACATACCATAGTTGATCCAAGGAATGACTAGATACCTTGAGTCCTATGCCATAACCGGAATTTCTAACCCCTAGAATCCTCTTTTCTCTCTTTGATTACCTATCTCGTGTTTGCTTGTTTATTTGTGTTGTTAGCTTAGTTGTTGTTGATTTTGCATGATTTGTGATCTTTGATTGATCACCTCAAAATCAAACCAAAAACATTGAGATTTTCATTTCTTTATTCCTTTATCTTTTCTTAGCCTAGATCAACACTATCCTTAGTCAATATTGATTCAATTTCACCTTAGTCTTTGTGTTCGACCTCGGAATACTATCCTTACTACAAAACGACCCATACACTGTGGGTTCGCTAGGAGTTAGGAAAAATATATCGAGTTATAAATTTAAGATTTTTGCGTGTCGCAATTCCTAGACGTAACAATTACAGTGTTCTATTAGATCGACTTGAAGTCGATATGTCACCAGATTTGGGTGGAGAGAAGAAAGGACCTACGTAAAAGCGGCATTTAGGGCCGAGATGGTCACTACAAGTGAAGTGAAGCCATTTCAGATCATGAGTGCGATTGATGAGTTGGAGTTTACATAGATGAGTATCCATCGTTATTCTGAATCGAGTTGCGATAAAGTCACGCAATTTGTGGTGATCCTGGCAGTTACGAGGTGGACCCTAACCTAAGGATCTTAATGACAGTTATTGATGCATGAGTTGCACGAGTGCTTCTTTATGTTCTTACGGTTGAAGATGCCTTGTTGTACTCTCAAAATTAAGAGGAACAAGCTTGTCATGGGACGACGATAATAAAAGTTATGCGGGATGAGCAGAGCTATCTAAACGGGTTGGGACGTCCGAGGTGACCTCCTAAGAGACATAGCGGTTCTGAGCATATCCAGTTGATCATATGAGAACGGGGTGATAGTGTCGGTGATACCTTCAAGGTATCTGGAAGAGACATGCAGCTTATAAGTTGGTAGGCCATAACCGCCGAGTTGGGGGATGGTTTTTGACACTTTCCTCTTTTTTGAGGAAGTTGATTAGATCGTAAGGACCGAGGCGTGTCCATGGAGGTATATTAGAAGCAGAAGAGGTGAGTGACCTCCATTCCGTTCTCTTTGACACAAACATTGAGTTATGGGGAATGTATGACATTATGGATACATCCAAGCGGGGCTTGGGATGCATATGAAGTAACAAGAGAGTTTCGTGCATATGTGGACAATTGCGGGCATATAAGAAAAATGACCGATGAAGGGTCGAGAGTAAGGCGCCTTTTATACATGCACTCATGATGAAGTCGGTATCTTGTTATGAGAGACATGCTAGTCTGGTACATACCAAAAGAGTATGTCATGGATATATAATCGCTCCGCCAGAGCTGAATATCCACTGGAGGTGATGGTTAGAGTTGGTTAAGGACTTCGGTCTTATGATTTTGGGATCGTTCAAGAGAAGGTGAATGTGGTCAACACCCTTAGTAAGTGGACCCTTTGAGAGAAAGCAACAATGTAACTCACGGTTCAGCCTCAATTTATCAACGTAGATGATAAGAAAAGGACCCGACAGAATCGCGGAATTTGAATGGCTTTGAGAAACACCCGGGATAGAAGGTCCCGAAGATAAGCCCCATAGTTACCTTTATGGGTTGACGGTTGGTTGAGACGCTAGAAGCGCCCAGGTATACTGATAACGGAGAGCTGAGATAGAATCTCCAGGATGCTCACACCACCTTACTAGTGCACCGTAGTGCTGGTAAGAGGTATTTGGATTGGTGATATTCACATTAGTGATACGGGCTAAAGGCCGAGATGGCTAAGTGCATAGCTAGTAAGTGACCGTTGTCAAGTCAAGCTTGAGCACCCTAAAACGGGAAGAGGAATTCATCCACCGCGAGTTACACAGTGGGAGTGGGGGGATACCTCCATAGAGGTTATTACCGGTTTGAGACCAAGTAACAATTGTGACGTTCTTTGGTCATTGAGGACCGACCGATGGAGACAATAAGTTTTTACCTTTTTGGGAAACAAGGCTGATGAGTCGGCTAGTTGTGGAGTCCACCAAGTGATAGTGAGAGTACTTGGGATACCGAGCACCGTTATCTCGGATCGAGATGAGCGATTCATCCCGGGATTTGTCGGGCAATGGGATTGTGCCGCGAAGGAGACCAGTTGTCTTACATGATAGTTTCATACTCGGATAGTGGGTCAAATAGAGAGGACTTTTGTGAGCTTGGATGCCGTGTAGAGAGCATTTGTGCGAGGTAGGTGGTAAGAGTGGACATGATACCTCCCCTTTGATCGAGCTTTCGTGTTATGATAGTATATGTATGGATAGCCCTAAGTGGATACGGGACGACCTCGTTCGTCTAGCGTTGGTCCTAGGGCAGATGATAGCTGAACTAAGTCACCAGAAGGCGTAGACAAATAAGAGGTACGGACCTCTCGGGTTCAGATACGAGACGAGTCTAGTTAAGGGTATCACGGACGCAAGGCGTCATATGTGTTGGTCATTAGAAGGGAGTTGAGTCCCAATATAGATATATCGGACCTTTGTGGAGATCTTGGCGCGAGTTGGGAAGTGGTTTACCTGTTGGCATGGCCACCAAGATTGGAGGATATTCACCAGGTTTCAAGTGTGACGGTCGAGGGAATACAGGTATGACTCAAGATATGATGCTGGTTGTGATGATCTAGTGGTAGACGAGGAGCCGAGGAGACTACCGGGATGACGTGTTTACGATGATATAGTTACATCGAGTTGGCCGTTGGGTTAGATATTATGTGCATGTGCAAGTTATGTGTTATGTGCCCCGAGCAGGAATGTGTTGTATGATTGGTTAGCTTTTGACTTTTATGCAATATGCGGTTCATGCGAGCATGTGTGTAGGCCTTGCGAGGTCTTGACACGGTTACGAGAGTGTGTTTGGTTATCGAGTAGAGAGTTGACACGTTTACGGTTTTGAGTGGTTACCGAGTTCATCACCCGAGAGCGTTGCGTTTAGCAAGTTTCGGGACAAAACTTGTTTTTGGAGGATTAGTTATAACGTCCAGAATTTTTATTCCGGCTTGTGAGCGAGTTATCGACCTTCCAGTAGGCACGACTCAATCTTTCCGCAGGCACGAGGTGCTGAGTGACGGATTTTATCCCAAAAATCCCATTCCGATCCCTCGTTACCCACATTTACCGTTTGGGCCCTTTGTTGCTTGCACCAAGGAGACAAGAGGGTCAGCTGACCCCTTGTTCCCCTCCCCCTTATGCAGCCTTGACTTTCTCTCTCTTTTCCCTTTCTCCTCTTTCACATTAGTCTCCTTCCTTTGCTTCCTCTTGTGCTCTCTTTTTCATCTTTTCCTTTGGAGCTCTTGTTGGATATCCAACTATGAGGTACTGTAGATCTGGAGTTGGTGAGTAAGTTTCCCCTCTTTCTTCTTCATCCTTCTTCATACTTCATCCTCTTCCTTAAGCTCCAATGGTGGAAGCCATGGATTCACCATGTTCTTCCCTCTTCTTGTGTTGTATGTGTATGGATCTTGTTGAGATCGTAATCTATGGTATTGATTGTGTATTGGGACATCCATGGTGGAGCAAGGAATTTAGGAGGTCCTCCACACCTCAAGGATCCATCTAAGAAGCCCGTCGAAGATTGCCACTAGAGTTTGACCGCACCAGCGGCTGGACATTGCCGCTGGGGCGGCCACTACATTGAGCCGCAGGGGTGGCCACTGGCTCAACCAGCCCTCCCTTGCGGTCTTCTTCTCCCTTTTACTACTGCTCTTCCTTCTTCCGCATCCGTGTCTTTGCCCGGTGAGTGCCCCTTTGTGTATGTGTTCATTAGTTGATCCTAAAGAGTGTTGATGATTAGAAGCATGCTAAGTTGGACCTAGGATAGTTGAGAATGCCAAGTAGTGGCTTGTATCTTAGGTGAGTGCTTGACGATCTTGATATATTCTAAGGCTTGATGGATGTATGATCTTGAGTGGTTCTTGGGATGAGTGTAGGGTTGTCCTTGTGAGGTTTGAGTTTTGGAGTATATGGTTGTTGAGATTATGGGCTAGGATATGCGTTTCCTAGCATAGTGTTGTTACCATTGAGTTTGTTGGGACCAGGCATGTTATCCTAGTATGTGTTATGAGTTATGATATTGTGAGATCATAAGGTCTAGAAGTCTAATGACTTCTAGCTTGTGTTGAGTGTGATGTGAGCATGAGGGATTCTAGGATGCGGTCCTAGATTGAGAGTCAAATGATCTTGCGTAGATCATTTTTGTAGAGGTCTAAGATTTCTTCAGTTGAGCGAGTTGTTGATATAGATATCTTGTTTTGGGCAGGTTGTAGGCTTCTTCCCAAGGGAAGCGAGAGTGTTGCGTGAGTTAGCGTTTGGGGCGAGGTAAGTCTCCGGACTTACTTAGCTTGTATTTTTCTTATTAATTTTTGAAAACTCCACCTTGATTATATATTTGTATAGGTGATGATGATGGAAGACTTAAACACAAATGAAGTGGTTTTATATACTAACAATTTATTGATTATATATCGAGTTGCTTGGTAGTTTGTTTAGAATGTATGCAGGTCTTGAAACACATTTCAAGGGACCTTCGGAGGCCTTGAAATAGATTACAAGGGACAAACAGAGAGTTAAGAGAAATTCAAGCTAAGGGTCGGGATTATATATCTGTATAGGTGATGATGACGGGACATGACTTATTAAAAAAATATAATAAACCAGATTTGTGTGCTTTGGAGTATGATGTGCGTTTATGATGATTTACTTGTGTTTGTGCCTTTCACCTTGATTCTAATTCCTTGAATATTGGCTAACGGTGTTATACCGATGTTGTAGATTGCTTGTAGGTTAGGAATGCGGCTGAGAGATCCGGAAGAGTGGGCAGCCGGGGTTCCATACATTGTAGAAGGGGTTTTTGGTTGGTGTAGGGTTGTGTATTGTTCTTTGTTTATTATGTTTTGTATGCCGGGTGTATGGCGTTTGGTCTTGGGCGTTGTATCTCGGCTGATGTCTTTGTTTGTATGCTTTCAGGTTTCATTGCATTGCAGAAAAATGTATTTCGGTTTTGACCTTTATTTGAGCCTTATTGCAAGATCCGGTGAAATTGTTGTCACGCTAAGGGTCGGGATCCATTGTGAGGTCTCCGCCCGTAGCATCCCGAGTCCTACGGATTTGGGGTGTTACACATTAAGCAAAAGTTTGCTTGATCTTTTTCGTCTTCTGACTCATTTGTCGAATCTGAGTCACTCCATGATGCTACCATAGCCTTCTTCTTTCGATAATTCTTCCTGAAGTTGTTCCTCTTCGTTTGTGGACAATCCTTTACGAGATGATCTGCTTCACCACATTCAAAACAAATCAACACTTTAGTTTTCTTATTAGGGTTAGAAAAATTACCTCGAGGTCTTGATGATCATGGATATTCTTTTTTGTTTGCGAATTGCTTCTTCATTTGAAGAATTCTTTCAAGACCTCTTGAGATCAAGGCAAATGGATCATCATCTTCATCATCATCACCACCACCACCACCACCATCCTCGTCTGATGGCATGTTGTCCTTCTTGGATCTTAGGGCAAGATTCTTTGTGTTTGATGGGAGCTCTCCATCTTCTTCACCAAGAACCATTTCATGGTTGATTAACTTTCCAAGAAGGTCGTCCAGAGGAAGTGTAGTGAGATTTTGAGCTTCTTCAACGACGATCACTTTTGGTCCCCACTTAGCTTTAGGTAAGCTCCTTAGAACCTTCCTTACTTTTTCTTCATTTGTGAAGACCTTCCCAAGTGAATCAATATTGTTCCAAATCTCGGTGAATCGTGTGAACATCTCCTTGGCCGACCTCATTTCAATTCATCTTGAATAGCTCGTATTACCTGAGGAAAATGCTTATCTAGGTTTCCTTGACTTGACTTGTTCCTTCGTTCCTAACTACTAACTTGTCCCATATTTCCTTTGCACTCTTGCATGATGAGACACGGTTGAATTCATTTGCATCCAATTCATGATAGAGCAAGTTTTGTAATACCCCGAATCTGCGGGAATCGGGGTGCCACGGGGCTAGGATCTCACAATGGATCCTGACCCTAGCCTGACAACAACTTCATTGGATCTTACAACAATGCAAAAATAGATTAAACCCAAAACATCAAACTATATAAATATATACAAACAAAAGTTTACAAAAGCACCGCTGAGTATAAAACAACAATCCATACATATACAAAATATCCCATAATTCCTCGCACAATCCTAGTGTACGGAAGGCCTCAAAGGATCACCCATCTGTATCACTATGCGGTCCTCCTAACCTGCAGATCATCTACAACACGGTATAAACCGTTAGCTAACCAATCATATATAAGATAATGCATAAGCACATACACATGTCATGGAATGATAAACACATAATCATGCTATCACACATTTACCCGTTTAATTATGTGCATAACGTCATACACTCAAGGTATATATATAGATTAAAATATGTGACACGAGGAATATATCATCCTCACCTCTGGGTACCATAGCCATCTAGAGTAGTATCGGCGCACTTCCCGTGTACCCTAAGGGAGTGGTGAAGTGTCCATCCCGTATACCAGGACTGACCTGACCACAAAGAACCTCCCAGACTCCTTACAGGATGAAAGTGAAAGGTTTATAACTACCACTACAAGGGGACTATCTAATAAACCATAGGTCGGTAATAATCAATATCGCTTGTTATCAAGCATATAACAATAACCACTCATGCATACATCCAATATAGGGATGGTAGCTAAGTAAGTCCTACGGACTTACCTCAAACTCAGGATAATCTCAAACACGATCAACTCTAATCCGAAGGAATGCACTGCCTAATAACAAGGCATAAAGAGGTGTCAAACCTCCTATCAATTAAAGGGGTCACACTTAGATCCAAGGGATCCATAAGGATCATAAACATCGTATAAACCTCGAATCACAAGATAATTCACAATTCCTCAAATCTCAAGGTAACATCTAATCAACATTCCTCAATCTCAATTCTACTCCTAATTTAATTAATTAACCTTTAATTAATTAATTAAATTTCACCACAATAACGTTTTGCTCACAGACAATTTCTAAACCCCCTGTCATCAGATTTCATCAAACAACAAAGCCATAATTCTCAGAATAATATAACGACCATAATGAAATTTCCAGTTATCCATTTTGACAAGCCTAAGGTCAATTTAGGCCAAATTGTAGTACGAAAAACGAATAAATTCATAACTTATTCGTTACTAACCCGATTGACGATCTGAAAGAAGATTCGGAATCACAACAACGTAGGCTACACATGGACAACATCAAATTCACCGGAATCTGAGCGACAGAACCGTCCTGATGACATATATGCTCGACCAGGTCTTCATATGCTCGGAAATACAGAAACTCGGTACCGATATGAAGAGAATGAAGAGAGGAATTCAGAAACTCAAACATAATTGAATTCGGATTAGAAACGGAGAATAAATCCGAGTTTGAAGGTTGAGAGAAATTAGAGCTTTTATAAGGAAACATGAGAGAAAATTAATTAATAAACGATTTTCCGCTACTTATAGCGAAAACGATAATTATCTTTTATCAAAGTCGATAATTATCCTTTAACCGATCCAAAGGTGGGTGAACCCCCTTCTCCAAACTTCTCGAAATTGGAATAATAAATCTGGAATATTGTAGGGATAATTATTCCACAACTGCCTCGAAAAACGTGTATTCCTAAGCCGTCTTTCTTAACCATTAAGAAACGAAATAGCGACTCTTTTGGCCGTTTTGTCTTTCCATGTTATTTCAAATCTAGGACATGTCCGATGTCCTAATCATTTATCTCAACTGAATTTTTATTAATTGCAGCTCCCAAATGCTCCAAATAACACCGGAGGGTAAAAATAATTACCCGGGGAAAAAGTGAAAATTTCCCCTTACATCCAAAATTACGCCAGGAAAATAAAAGTGGGACTCATACTCATCAGTTATGCAATCTTCGCGAGTTATGGGTCAATTTATATCAATGATTAAGTTAATCAACATTAATTAGAATTCGAAAATCCTAGCTCTTACAAGTTCATGGCCTTGTAATTCTTTGATTCACTATCCAAATCCGTTTGAGTGAAGTCGGCTTCCTTCTTTGCGACTTGGACTCCTTCAACCGTGGTGGTTGGGATTTTAGGGCCAGTTTGAATGATGCTCCATAGTTCCATGTCTTGATCAATAACAACCATTTGCATTAGTGCTCTCCAATGGGCAAAGTTGTTACCACACAAGAGTGGTGGTCGAGATGTGGATCTTCCTTGAGCGAATCCTCCATCACCTACAGAGTTCATGATTCGTCTCACTGATGGTTAAATCAATATACGTGAGTCTAGCTCTAATACCAATTGAAGAACCGTATAAGTGAATAATAAGGATATAAATACTCTAGAAGGGGGTTGAATAGAGTATGATAAGTTTTTGCAATATCGTATATCAAGGCTTTGAAACTAATTCCAAGGCCTTGAATTCGATATGTGTGCTTTGTGACAAAACTAGTTGTCAAGGCTTTGAAAGGGATTTCAAGGCCTTGAACTTCAAAACCTGCAAAACAACATTAGTCACAATTTAAGCGATAAAGTGCTGAATTAAAAGATCGACATGGCGATATGTTTACGAAGTTTAGCTCTAACAGCCTACGTCTCCGTCCTAGGGTTTCTCGACCCTAGGATCTAACTATCTATTATCTGCTCAAAGAGTCCTAGATGCAACGTAGAAGAAATTCCCTTCTTCTCTCATTGTAGCCTCAATGCTACGATCTAGTCAACTCTAACCTAGCAATAATAGCCTAGTTACTCCGTAGAGTAACCCACACTCCAATATAACACTCTCTAGATATGTCAATGAAGTTCTAGTGTTTTTTTCACTCTAAGGATGTAAACTTTTGTAAGCTAAGAGGAAGAAAAAATTTTGGAAGGACTGAAGATGATTTGATCGCTTGAAGACTTGAATGTTTCCGTGTAATCTTGTTGTTGTTCTCTTCAATCACCATCTTCTTTTATAATCTTCTATGGATAATTTTTTAGCCGTTGTAACGTTCTTCTTTCTCCATGTAAAATGGTGCTTGGTTGAGGTGAAGTAGCCATTGTAAGATCTTCTATCTTCTCACTTCTACTTCTTCTCTTTAACGCACGTTGAGAATCTTCATCTTTGTTATCTTTTCATGCTTTGGAAATGCCGTTGAAGATCTTTGTTTGATAGCATGAATTATAGTCTATATTTTGGGGTTTGTTTGGACGTTTTATCTTTCATAATCTGCATGTTTGTATGTATTATATGTGATTATATTACCATTTCATCTACCTTTGCGGGAATCGAGGTCTACACCTAGTTTTGTTGTAATCGTAGGTAAAATGGCACGTTTTGCATCAAAAAGGAGCAAAAGGAGCTATGGAGTCATTGGAGCTACATTGAGTAACATAAGGAACCATCCAGGAAGCATAGCCATGGATTAAAGATTCACTTTGGACCAGTTTTGAGAGATTTCACATTCAGTTGTGACTCACCTCGGTTGACCACAAATTCATCTCGACCGAGGTGATCCAGGGAAGTCGACTCGACCGAGGCGAATACCTAGGGCGCGGCGAGAATATTTTATTCTTGGTTGAGATCTTTTATATTTGGAAAGAAGATCTTATATTTTTGGGCTTGGCTCCTGGAAGGAAGAAGATATTATAGATCTTATATTTTACCTATTTTTATGGGAAGAGATCTTTCTAAGATATTTTATCTTTGGAGGGTTATTTTCCTATAAAAAGGGTTGGATTTCCACAAATCCAATATCTCGCTTACAATCCGCTATCACCTTGTTTACACCTATTGCACGCAGCAGCCATACTCCAGTTGGGAGATTTGAAGAACCTTTTTGAAGGTTGAAGGAAGATTGAAGATTGTAGCTTTTATAGCTTTTGGAGGTTTTCTTGTAAGATTACCTTAGATTCTCTTCCTTGTTGTCTGGCTTGTTGGATTTATATCCAAGGAACGCTTTGTTGTGATATTTGATTCAGTTATTGAAGTCTTTTCATTAAATTCTTCTTGTTCAAATATTCACCATCTTCCCATATACTTGATTAATACTTTCATGATGATGATGAGTGGCTAATTTCCTTGTGTGATTCTAGGGTGATTGGCTGAAGGTTGTGGGAAAAACAATGATAGAATAATCTTAGATTCCAGTAGGACCCTGAAAGTTCGAGTCTTTAACCTTAACCTTAAGCATCTCGTTCAGTCGATGAACATCTCGGCCGGGGTGGAATTTGGCTGACCGAGGTGACTTATTTGATCCTAAACTGAGATCTAAGTGTTAGAGTTTGCCAAATCCTATTCTTATTACACCTTTCCTGGTTCAATGCAAGCTTAGGATGAGACTTACCCGGTAATTCCTTAGTTTGTGTACCAATGATCATAAGTGTAGGTAATAAAGGTTTATCCTTTATTGGGGTTTGAGTGTGCTTTCATCCCATCTTTGTGAGTTAGCCTGAGACTTACCCGGTAAAGGTTGATTCAATTCCCTTAGATAGTATGTTAGTTTGAGGTTATAGTTCTTTATCTTGATTCCTTGAGACTTACCCGGTGATCTATTCCACTTTAGAAACACCTTCCCCATGCAAAAACCTCAGCTTTGTCCGCTTATCTTTAGATCTTGAGTTGGAACCACAACTAGATGCTTTAATCCCTAGAATTGCATGTTTCCTTTATTGACTTCCTATTCATCTTTGATTGTGTTAATTGTTCTTGTGGTTAGTATTACATAAGCATACCGTGATTGGACTTTGTTTCACTAAGTCCCTGTGATCGACCCCTGGAATTCCTTGCTTTTTACTACGATTGACCCGTACACTGCGGGTTCGTATCCTTGTTTTAAGCTTACGTCTAGGGTTATAAATTTAAAGCTTGCACACACCGTTTGGAGCGAACAAGTTTTTGGCGCCGTTGCCGGGGACTTGGTCTAGACCGAGCCGGTTGCGGTTTGCTTTCGGGGCACTTGCCCCTGTTGCTACTAACTACTCTTTCTATGAGTTTTGTAGTTTTCAGGATTTCCGATGACTACATTTGATCTTGCCTGGATAGCAAGACAAAGTGTTAGGGCGGACCATTATGAATACTTGGAGGAGAAGTATTCCTTCTATTGGTTCAACAATGAATGGGAAAGAGAAGAGGCCATTCGGCGTGAACTTGCGATGTGGGATGAACTGAATGTCCCTAAAAAGATTTGTGAGCAACCTCTTGAAGATTCTCTTGAATCAAGATGGGAGAGGTTGATGAAGAAAGTGGAGGAGCTCAATGAAAGCACCCTATCCTATGCTAAGCCGGAATTGGAGCATAAGGAAGTGTTGCACGTTTCGAGCAATCCCCCAATCGAACCAGAAATTTCTCCTGAAACTTCTGAGGAAGAGGAGGATATGGAAGGTCTCGATCCAACTGTTGAGACCTCGGCCGAGGTGGAAGAGATTTCGGCCGAGATGGAAGAATCTGCAAAACCAGAAGTGGAAGATGCAGAGAACCTTGGCCAAATCACTGAGATTGTGGTCAAGGTGGAAGGAAGACTAGCAGAACTGAGAGAGATTTCGTGGGTGGATTATCAACCAAACACGAAACTTGCCTCAAGCTTTGGAGAACTTTGCAAGCTACATTCTCCTACTTCATTTGAATTCCCTATTAATATTTTTGAATTTTTCAGGAAGGCACCGGAGAGTTGGAGGTCTCTTCCGAAAGAACCTCCTAAGATCAAGATGAAACCTCCCTTGAAACCGATAGAAGAAGATACTCCTTGGATTATAAGGAGTGGAGTTTGCAAACACTACACTGTTAAGGCGATGAAGTGTCTCTTGTTCAAGTATGGGGTCCCTCGCATGCTAAGGACCTTGTACCATCCCCATGCTAAAGATGGGGAAGCTACTAGGATTCTCGAGAAGTTGTTTTCTCGATCAAGGAAAGGATGGGATGCAAGGCTAGATTATGTCCCATTGAAGTGCCGGAAGGCTAGAAGGATTCCGGTGAGAATCAAACCGTACAAGCTTGTACGTGGGAGATCTTACCATTTGCCGGTGAAATTAGGAACCGGAACCTTTTTGGAAGAATTTTATGATGGATGTGATGAGCACTCCATGGTGTTCAAGATACATTGAGTAATTCTATGGAGAAGGGTCCAGCTAGCGACCTTAAACCAAGCGCTTCTTGGGAGGCAACCCAAGGTATTGCTTTCTTCTCCCTTTTCTAGTTTAGTTTAGATAGTTGCTTTGTTTTTGTTTTCCTCTAGACAACAACCAGGTATTCCAAAAGGAAGGATCACAGTTCAGGAGCTACACTGGAAGAACAAAATTTCGAGAAGTTGAGGAAACGAGCTTTACTGAGATACATTTCGGGTACTGTCAGAGCACCTCGACCGAGATGTGCTTCGCCAACCGAGATGGTCTTATCTGGGAGCTATTTCTTACTTCTTCATGCATTTTAGCTATGTTCGGTGAGTATCCTGTCCTTAGACTTATTTTGACCCACTGGGACAGTGTGTCCCAAGTATGGGGTGTTTATCGATGTATTATTTGACACTTATGTGATGTACGACTCTACTTGATCTGATATTTATATTTATGCTTCAGTTTGCTTCTATATGTTTATCTGAGATTGCATGCATACATACAGGTTATTTGATTGAGAAAAACGTCGAAACTGAAAAAAAACTGGTTTTAAAAAAAAAATTTGTGACCTCGACCGGGGCAGTTCTGGCCGAACGAGGTGTTTCATCTCGGTTGACCTAAGAACACCTCGACCGAGGTGGGTTAACTGAGAGTTTTCGAAAACGATTTTTGTGCTTCTTATCTGGATATGATCTCAGTGAAGATCTTGCTTACTGACTGGTTTTGAAATCTTTATGTGTTTGAAAGGTTTTATAATATGTTTAAGTTGCTAAATGCTTTGTTTGAAATTTTTGGCATGTTTAATACTTTATTTTTATCTAAATTATGTTGAATTTGAAGGTTGACACCACGTTATGAGTTCTCTCACTTTCTTCCTGGAAAGACCAAGGCAATTCATTCTTCTCTCTTCTTCTTCTTGATCATGCTTAGCCCCTCATATACATTTTGCCTCCCTTTACCTATCCGGGAATTTGGAAGCAAGAAAGTGGTGAAAGCAAGTGAAGTAAAGTTGAGAAGTTGACTGGAAGTGAAAGTGTTAGAAAGTAATCTTAGGTTTGGGGAAGTCAATCATGAAGATGAGTAACTCGGCACCATTCACATAGCCGGGTGTTTGTGTCTTGCCAAAGTCGGATTGAGCGATATTCCTAACGGGTCATGGTATGTGCATCAAGGGTTTGATGCATCTCAAGAAATTGATGATTGCGGATTTCCTAGGCTTCGGTTATTGTGCACCTCTGTCCATGCATCCCAAAAAGTAAAGTAAAAAGAAAAAGTGTGAAATAAGCAAAGCTTATTGGTGGAAGATGTTGAAAGTCAAAGTGAAAGTGAAGTATATCCTTTTCCCGGATTCTAGCACCACATTACCTTACATACATCCCTACCCTACACGTTTCTTGACCTTTCTTTTGGGAAGCCCTTGAGACCTTGAGCTTGTCGATTGACTTAGTGGTTTAAACTGGATTATACATGATTAATTTTGATAATTATGACTTATTATGCATTCTATGATTTTATACAAAGATGAACAACTTTCCTATATTTATAAAATGTTTTGAACATGTTTTGATTTTAAATTCCATGAAGTATTCTCTTAGAGTGATCTACGATAGTAGCACACCGTAAAATGTTTTTGGAAGACTTTTCATTGATTTTATTGACTTATAATCCATTATATCTTGTCTTTTATATGAGGAACTTTCTTGGGGACAAGCAAGGGCTAAGTATGGGGTATTTTGATAGCATGAATTATAGTCTATATTTTGGGGTTTGTTTGGACGTTTTATCTTTCATAATCTGCATGTTTGTATGTATTATATGTGATTATATTACCATTTCATCTACCTTTGCGGGAATCGAGGTCTACACCTAGTTTTGTTGTAATCGTAGGTAAAATGGCACGTTTTGCATCAAAAAGGAGCAAAAGGAGCTATGGAGTCATTGGAGCTACATTGAGGAACATAAGGAACCATCCAGGAAGCATAGCCATGGATTAAAGATTCACTTTGGACCAGTTTTGAGAGATTTCACATTCAGTTGTGACTCACCTCGGTTGACCACAGATTCATCTCGACCGAGGTGATCCAGGGAAGTCGACTCGACCGAGGCGAATACCTAGGGCGCGGCGAGAATATTTTATTCTTGGCTGAGATCTTTTATATTTGGAAAGTAGATCTTATATTTTTGGGCTTGGCTCCTGGAAGGAAGAAGATATTATAGATCTTATATTTTACCTATTTTTATGGGAAGAGATCTTTCTAAGATATTTTATCTTTGGAGGGTTATTTTCCTATAAAAAGGGTTGGATTTCCACAAATCCAATATCTCGCTTACAATTCGCTATCACGTTTACACCTATTGCACGCAGCAGCCATACTCCAGTTGGGAGATTTGAAGAACCTTTTTGAAGGTTGAAGGAAGATTGAAGATTGTAGCTTTTATAGCTTTTGGAGGTTTTCTTGTAAGATTACCTTAGATTCTCTTCCTTGTTGTCTGGCTTGTTGGATTTATATCCAAGGAACGCTTTGTTGTGATATTTGATTCAGTTATTGAAGTCTTTTCATTAAATTCTTCTTGTTCAAATATTCACCTTCTTCCCATATACTTGATTAATACTTTCATGATGATGATGAGTGGCTAATTTCCTTGTGTGATTCTAGGGTGATTGGCTGAAGGTTGTGGGAAAAACAATGATAGAATAATCTTAGATTCCAGTAGGACCCTGAAAGTTCGAGTCTTTAACCTTAACCTTAAGCATCTCGTTCAGTCGATGAACATCTCGGCCGGGGTGGAATTTGGCTGACCGAGGTGACTTATTTGATCCTAAACTGAGATCTAAGTGTTAGAGTTTGCCAAATCCTATTCTTATTACACCTTTCCTGGTTCAATGCAAGCTTAGGATGAGACTTACCCGGTAATTCCTTAGTTTGTGTACCAATGATCATAAGTGTAGGTAATAAAGGTTTATCCTTTATTGGGGTTTGAGTGTGCTTTCATCCCATCTTTGTGAGTTAGCCTGAGACTTACCCGGTAAAGGTTGATTCTATTCCCTTAGATAGTATGTTAGTTTGAGGTTATAGTTCTTTATCTTGATTCCTTCAGACTTACCCGGTAATAGGAGTTACGGTTTAGGATTAGTGAGTAGTGAGACTTACCCGGTGATCTATTCCACTTTAGAAACACCTTCCCCATGCAAAAACCTCAGCTTTGTCCGCTTATCTTTAGATCTTGAGTTGGAACCACAACTAGATGCTTTAATCCCTAGAATTGCATGTTTCCTTTATTGACTTCCTATTCATCTTTGATTGTGTTAATTGCTCTTGTGGTTAGTATTAACATAAGCATACCGTGATTGGACTTTGTTTCACTAAGTCCCTGTGATCGACCCCTGGAATTCCTTGCTTTTTACTACGATTGACCCGTACACTGCGGGTTCGTATCCTTGTTTTAAGCTTACGTCTAGGGTTATAAATTTAAAGCTTGCACACACCGTTTGGAGCGAACAAGTTTTTGGCGCCGTTGCCGGGGACTTGGTCTAGACCGAGCCGGTTGCGGTTTGCTTTCGGGGCACTTGCCCCTGTTGCTACTAACTACTCTTTCTATGAGTTTTGTAGTTTTCAGGATTTCCGATGACTACATTTGATCTTGCCTGGATAGCAAGACAAAGTGTTAGGGCGGACCATTATGAATACTTGGAGGAGAAGTATTCCTTCTATTGGTTCAACAATGAATGGGAAAGAGAAGAGGCCATTCGGCGTGAACTTGCGATGTGGGATGAACTGAATGTCCCTAAAAAGATTTGTGAGCAACCTCTTGAAGATTCTCTTGAATCAAGATGGGAGAGGTTGATGAAGAAAGTGGAGGAGCTCAATGAAAGCACCCTATCCTATGCTAAGCCGGAATTGGAGCATAAGGAAGTGTTGCACGTTTCGAGCAATCCCCCAATCGAACCAGAAATTTCTCCTGAAACTTCTGAGGAAGAGGAGGATATGGAAGGTCTCGATCCAACTGTTGAGACCTCGGCCGAGGTGGAAGAGATTTCGGCCGAGATGGAAGAATCTGCAAAACCAGAAGTGGAAGATGCAGAGAACCTTGGCCAAATCACTGAGATTGTGGTCAAGGTGGAAGGAAGACTAGCAGAACTGAGAGAGATTTCGTGGGTGGATTATCAACCAAACACGAAACTTGCCTCAAGCTTTGGAGAACTTTGCAAGCTACATTCTCCTACTTCATTTGAATTCCCTATTAATATTTTTGAATTTTTCAGGAAGGCACCAGAGAGTTGGAGGTCTCTTCCGAAAGAACCTCCTAAGATCAAGATGAAACCTCCCTTGAAACCGATAGAAGAAGATACTCCTTGGATTATAAGGAGTGGAGTTTGCAAACACTACACTGTTAAGGCGATGAAGTGTCTCTTGTTCAAGTATGGGGTCCCTCGCATGCTAAGGACCTTGTACCATCCCCATGCTAAAGATGGGGAAGCTACTAGGATTCTCGAGAAGTTGTTTTCTCGATCAAGGAAAGGATGGGATGCAAGGCTAGATTATGTCCCATTGAAGTGCCGGAAGGCTAGAAGGATTCCGGTGAGAATCAAACCGTACAAGCTTGTACGTGGGAGATCTTACCATTTGCCGGTGAAATTAGGAACCGGAACCTTTTTGGAAGAATTTTATGATGGATGTGATGAGCACTCCATGGTGTTCAAGATACATTGAGTAATTCTATGGAGAAGGGTCCAGCTAGCGACCTTAAACCAAGCGCTTCTTGGGAGGCAACCCAAGGTATTGCTTTCTTCTCCCTTTTCTAGTTTAGTTTAGATAGTTGCTTTGTTTTTGTTTTCCTCTAGACAACAACCAGGTATTCCAAAAGGAAGGATCACAGTTCAGGAGCTACACTGGAAGAACAAAATTTCGAGAAGTTGAGGAAACGAGCTTTACTGAGATACATTTCGGGTACTGTCAGAGCACCTCGACCGAGATGTGCTTCGCCAACCGAGATGGTCTTATCTGGGAGCTATTTCTTACTTCTTCATGCATTTTAGCTATGTTCGGTGAGTATCCTGTCCTTAGACTTATTTTGACCCACTGGGACAGTGTGTCCCAAGTATGGGGTGTTTATCGATGTATTATTTGACACTTATGTGATGTACGACTCTACTTGATCTGATATTTATATTTATGCTTCAGTTTGCTTCTATATGTTTATCTGAGATTGCATGCATACATACAGGTTATTTGATTGAGAAAAACGTCGAAACTGAAAAAAAACTGGTTTTAAAAAAAAAATTTGTGACCTCGACCGGGGCAGTTCTGGCCGAACGAGGTGTTTCATCTCGGTTGACCTAAGAACACCTCGACCGAGGTGGGTTAACTGAGAGTTTTCGAAAACGATTTTTGTGCTTCTTATCTGGATATGATCTCAGTGAAGATCTTGCTTACTGACTGGTTTTGAAATCTTTATGTGTTTGAAAGGTTTTATAATATGTTTAAGTTGCTAAATGCTTTGTTTGAAATTTTTGGCATGTTTAATACTTTATTTTTATCTAAATTATGTTGAATTTGAAGGTTGACACCACGTTATGAGTTCTCTCACTTTCTTCCTGGAAAGACCAAGGCAATTCATTCTTCTCTCTTCTTCTTCTTGATCATGCTTAGCCCCTCATATACATTTTGCCTCCCTTTACCTATCCGGGAATTTGGAAGCAAGAAAGTGGTGAAAGCAAGTGAAGTAAAGTTGAGAAGTTGACTGGAAGTGAAAGTGTTAGAAAGTAATCTTAGGTTTGGGGAAGTCAATCATGAAGATGAGTAACTCGGCACCATTCACATAGCCGGGTGTTTGTGTCTTGCCAAAGTCGGATTGAGCGATATTCCTAACGGGTCATGGTATGTGCATCAAGGGTTTGATGCATCTCAAGAAATTGATGATTGCGGATTTCCTAGGCTTCGGTTATTGTGCACCTCTGTCCATGCATCCCAAAAAGTAAAGTAAAAAGAAAAAGTGTGAAATAAGCAAAGCTTATTGGTGGAAGATGTTGAAAGTCAAAGTGAAAGTGAAGTATATCCTTTTCCCGGATTCTAGCACCACATTACCTTACATACATCCCTACCCTACACGTTTCTTGACCTTTCTTTTGGGAAGCCCTTGAGACCTTGAGCTTGTCGATTGACTTAGTGGTTTAAACTGGATTATACATGATTAATTTTGATAATTATGACTTATTATGCATTCTATGATTTTATACAAAGATGAACAACTTTCCTATATTTATAAAATGTTTTGAACATGTTTTGATTTTAAATTCCATGAAGTATTCTCTTAGAGTGATCTACGATAGTAGCACACCGTAAAATGTTTTTGGAAGACTTTTCATTGATTTTATTGACTTATAATCCATTATATCTTGTCTTTTATATGAGGAACTTTCTTGGGGACAAGCAAGGGCTAAGTATGGGGTATTTTGATAGCATGAATTATAGTCTATATTTTGGGGTTTGTTTGGACGTTTTATCTTTCATAATCTGCATGTTTGTATGTATTATATGTGATTATATTATCATTTCATCTACCTTTGCGGGAATCGAGATCTACACCTAGTTTTGTTGTAATCGTAGGTAAAATGGCACGTTTTGCATCAAAAAGGAGCAAAAGGAGCTATGGAGTCATTGGAGCTACATTGAGGAACATAAGGAACCATCCAGGAAGCATAGCCATGGATTAAAGATTCACTTTGGACCAGTTTTGAGAGATTTCACATTCAGTTGTGACTCACCTCGGTTGACCACAGATTCATCTCGACCGAGGTGATCCAAGGAAGTCGACTCGACCGAGGCGAATACCTAGGGCGCGGCGAGAATATTTTATTCTTGGCTGAGATCTTTTATATTTGGAAAGAAGATCTTATATTTTTGGGATTGGCTCCTGGAAGGAAGAAGATATTATAGATCTTATATTTTACCTATTTTTATGGGAAGAGATCTTTCTAAGATATTTTATCTTTGGAGGGTTATTTTCCTATAAAAAGGGTTGGATTTCCACAAATCCAATATCTCGCTTACAATTCGCTATCACCTTGCTTACACCTATTGCACGCAGCAGCCATACTCCAGTTGGGAGATTTGAAGAACCTTTTTGAAGGTTGAAGGAAGATTGAAGATTGTAGCTTTTATAGCTTTTGGAGGTTTTCTTGTATGATTACCTTAGATTCTCTTCCTTGTTGTCTGGCTTGTTGGATTTATATCCAAGGAACGCTTTGTTGTGATATTTGATTCAGTTATTGAAGTCTTTTCATTAAATTCTTCTTGTTCAAATATTCACCTTCTTCCCATATACTTGATTAATACTTTCATGATGATGATGAGTGGATAATTTCCTTGTGTGATTCTAGGGTGATTGGCTGAAGGTTGTGGGAAAAACAATGATAGAATAATCTTAGATTCCAGTAGGACCCTGAAAGTTCGAGTCTTTAACCTTAACCTTAAGCATCTCGTTCAGTCGATGAACATCTCGGCCGGGGTGGAATTTGGCTGACCGAGGTGACTTATTTGATCCTAAACTGAGATCTAAGTGTTAGAGTTTGCCAAATCCTATTCTTATTACACCTTTCCTGGTTCAATGCAAGCTTAGGATGAGACTTACCCGGTAATTCCTTAGTTTGTGTACCAATGATCATAAGTGTAGGTAATAAAGGTTTATCCTTTATTGGGGTTTGAGTGTGCTTTCATCCCATCTTTGTGAGTTAGCCTGAGACTTACCCGGTAAAGGTTGATTCTATTCCCTTAGATAGTATGTTAGTTTGAGGTTATAGTTCTTTATCTTGATTCCTTCAGACTTACCCGGTAATAGGAGTTACGGTTTAGGATTAGTGAGTAGTGAGACTTACCCGGTGATCTATTCCACTTTAGAAACACCTTCCCCATGCAAAAACCTCAGCTTTGTCCGCTTATCTTTAGATCTTGAGTTGGAACCACAACTAGATGCTTTAATCCCTAAAATTGCATGTTTCCTTTATTGACTTCCTATTCATCTTTGATTGTGTTAATTGCTCTTGTGGTTAGTATTTACATAAGCATACCGTGATTGGACTTTGTTTCACTAAGTCCCTGTGATCGACCCTTGGAATTCCTTGCTTTTTACTACGATTGACCCGTACACTACGGGTTCGCATCCTTGTTTTAAGCTTACGTATAGGGTTATAAATTTAAAGCTTGCACACATCGTTTGGAGCGAACATTGTTTGTTGAAGATCCTAGATATTCTCTCTTGGATAGCCGTTGAAGCTTTTCCTTAGATCCGAGATCTTCTTGCGTGGAATCCTTTTGGAAGATCTTATCCTATTGCGTCTTCGGTTAAGATCTTTGTGAGATCTTGTTGTTGTGGCCAAGATCTTCTTCAAAACCGTTTGAAGATCTTCTTGTTAGCTGGCCGAGATCTTCTCCTTGAGAATTTCCTGTTATCCTTTGGTAGAGATATTTTCTTTGGTTGTTGAGATATTCGAATCTCGTATTTGAAATCCCTTAGCTGAATCCTCCTTTGTAATGCATTTCAAGGCTTCCGCGTTTGTCCTTTGAAATGCTTTCCAAGGGCTTTGTGCTTGTCCTTTGTAATATGTTTCAAGGCCTGCATACTTCCTTTGAAATGTTTTCCAAGGCTTACACACATTTAACAAACACAAACCAAAACCTGCAATCTAGAAATACAATCGATATTTGTTAGTTTATAAAACCACTCATAAATGTTAAGTCTTCTATGATCCACACAGACAATTCATAATCAAGGTGGAGTTATCAGTCTTCTTTAGTGACATTGTTTTCTACTATAGAAGGACCTTACAAGAGTAAAGATTATCAAGGAAGCAAGGAAAGTGGCTAGAACAAGACTTAAGAGAACCAGTGAAGAATTCTTGGCCTTGAGACAACAATCTCGCCCGAGATTCAGACAAAGATTTGCGTCTGTCGTGATCTATAAGATTCAATCAAGATCTTTTTAGTCATAGTTATATTTTAGTTATTTTAATAGTTTTAAAGCTCTAAACATTTCGAAGGTATCTTTTTGATTTTGATCCTATCTCTTAGGATTATCTTTTATCTCATCTTTTAGAGGAATCTCGCCCATAAATAGCCTTAGAGGTCGAGATTGTTAGGTAGATTTGATTGATTATTTTTTCCAAAATGTTATGCGATACTCAATGCTTCGCTTAAGAAGTTTGTTTTTTATTCATTTCAGTTCAATCAAAAAGAGAGCCTTTGATTGAATAGTTGTGAGTCCTTACTAGGTTGTGTTTGTGTGTGTTAATTTTCTTAGAGGTTGGTGCTCCTAGTTGATTCTAGTCCCTCCTTGTGCTTGTCTTATTTAGAAGGTTTGTGTAAGGTTGAAGAAGGGAGGGTTAACATAAGCTCTTTTTTTAAGGGTTTTCAATTTCAAGCCATATTTCATCAACTCACGTTCTTTTGTGTTCGAGTTTCACAAATCTCGGCATATTAGTAGGAATCTCGTCCGAGATTCTGACAGACATTTTCTCCTGTTATTGATTTCGTGGACTTCTAATCTATATCGGGAACATCAACTTCAACCCCGCATCAAAAACTTTTTATAAAATCCACTTCTTTCAAAGATAAATAGAAGGTCGAAATAATCACAACTAGAGGAAACAAATCGTTGTTGATATTCAATCAATAATTCACATACATAATCACAATCAATTCATCATAGGGTTAAACCGATCTCTTAGATCAAAAGAGACTTATCTAGACATACGTAAAAGAGATAAATAAGATGAAAAGAATGAAACTTGCGTAATATCAAAAGTTTAAAAGTAAATAAAAAGAAAGTAATATTCGACAAAAGAAAACTAACTTTAATTTCGTGGTGCAGCGGCGGACTCTCCTGGGTTTCTCCACACCCTTTATTTGACCTAAAAGGTCCCTATATAATGTTTACAACAAGCCCATGGACGGATTCAAAAATTCCAACCCGAAAATAGAAGATAAAATCTCTTTTAAGCTTATGACAACTTTTTGACAGTTTAGTAAAACTGACTTTTCTTCTACTTTAGTTGGAACCACGAGACCCATTATTACTACTTTTGAAGATCTAAAATATTGTATTTTACACAAACATCATATTTCAAAAGGAAGATGGTCGAAAATGGTCATATCTTAAAGATAGTAAATAATCAACATCCAACTCCAATGATTTGTACTTGGCTCTTCAATCTAAAGTCGATATTAATGTTTACATGCACTTTCCGACTCCAAGAAGATTGAATCCTCATGGTTAGGCTTTTTCATAAAATTATGCTCTATATATGTCCTTGAATGACTAAAATACAAAATAAACCGAAGTAGAGACCAAAATAAGGAAAGGGGAGCTTTTTACACCAAAATGAAGCATAAACAAGATATATGGATATGGAAATGCATGATTCTTACGACTCAAATTACGTATGTTTGGATTTCATCAAAAAATCTCACACATCAACCTTACTCGTCCTTGAGTAAGATCATGACATATGGAACATTGTGTGCCAACAGATGGCATGTCTCAACTAAAAGTAAAACAAACTTCTCAAACCATGTCATCATAACATCAATGATTGTATGAGGATAAATGATGAATCATATCTCTCCAAACCCTCAAGGGTAATGTGTTTACTCACAATCTCACAAAAAGTTTATAAGAATATATCAAGGTTCATTCAAGCTCGACACACATGAAAAGATCTTACCGTAAGCTTTTCAAGGCGTTCTCAAATTCCACCACCAGTCAAGTGAGACTAATATGCAAGATATATCATGAATAATTTATATAGGGCTGTAATGGAGAAATGAGACATGAAAATATAATATTGGTGGGCCCAAAACATGGGTTGAAATGACTAATAATATATGGAGCGTCAAATTGTGCACTACTCGAAACCGCTTCAATAATTTAACAACTCACACTTTCTTCACTTTTTCACTTTGAATTTCTTATTTGTCTTCCCTTTCAAGGATAATCACCATACTTCACTTTCAAACCAACTCTTATTTAATTGCAGCAGCAAGGTTGGCGGGAAATTTTCGTCCTTTCTAAAAACCAAGAAAACATCTCTCGTAAGAATAGTATATTTCAAACTCGCGCATTAACTTTTGAAAGTACCTACAAGTCTTCATGGGATCACCCCCATACTTATTTTCTTCAATCATCTCGCCCCTATATACGGCTTAACGAGGCTAATCATGGTTGTGAGACGTTTTTAGGAGCACCAAAGAAGGGAAAATAAAGGCAAGAAGTGACCAATAATCTTTATATCAAGCATATAGAATCAAATGAGCATGTAGTTTTGAAAGGGAGTCAATCACAAGTTCTAGAAGAAACTTAGCATGTTGGAGATCACACAATAATAAGAAAGAAAGGAGGCATGAACATGAATGTCCGAAGGCTAGAGCTCTCACAAGGGTAATGTTTGATTAAGCTAATCATTATTATTCAAAGCATCGTCAGCGGGACAATTGTTAATAACATTACATATCTCAAATTCTAAAGGTAAGCATGATATCATCCAACTCAATCTACTCTAAAATGCAATATTTTTAAAAACTTTGTTATTTATGCATGCAGAAATGCAAGAATAGACTCAAGAAAAAAAATGCATAAAAATAAACGTGTAAAAGGGAAAAATGAAATGCAAATGGGAGAATAACACCCCATACTTAAACTACATAATGACCTTAATGTGAAAAAAAATCAAGTAAAGGGAAAAAAAGTTTCACATAGAAATGTAATGCATGATGGTGGAAGAAAATATGAAAGAGGGTGAAAGGAGTGGAAGTCCAACATCTCATATCATCTGGATCATCATTCGCACCTATATAACACAAAAATCACCAAAGCATCTAAACCTAAGAAATGGAAAAAAAAGAAACGAAAAATAAAAAGGGAAAGAACGATCAAACCCTCTTGTTGGACAAGATGTTTGTTCGCTCTAGATAGTGTGCACAAAAGTCTTACAATTTATTACTCGATCTAATCTCCTAAACTCCTAGCGAACCCACATTGTATGAGTCGTTTCGTAGTAAGGAAAGTATTCCGAGGTCGAACACAAGGACCGAGGTGAAACTAAATCATCTAATGATCATGAATAGTGAAAATCTAAACTACGATGACAGAAAGGAATAAAGAAATAAAATCACAATATTTTTGGTTGGTTTTGTGGTGATCAAACAAAGATCACGAGATATTCAAACAAGCAAACAAACAACACACAAACACAAGATAGGTGATAAGGGTAAGAAATGCGGATTCTAGAGATCAAGATTTTCGGTTATGGGATTGAACTCAAGGTTCTAAATATCTAAGGACAAAGTTGTAGTTGTTAGGAAAGGGTGTTTCTCTAATGGGAACAAGCACCGGATAAGTCTCATATTCCACTAGTCTCAAACCAAAGTCCTATTACCGGGTAAGTCTCACGGAGCTAATGTCGAGAATTCTACAAAAACCGGGCCACTACCTAAGGGTCAAACCCCTCCTTACCGGGTAAGTCTCGGAAAAGGTAAGTCATAAGAAACGATCCTAGCACACTCAATCCAATAGCGGCTTTTTTGGCTCACTACTACCTAGAGTTCATCATCTTCTATACCTAAGAGTGGAAATCACCGGGTAAGTCTCATTCCTCAATTATTTTACTAACATAGGTCAACCTAATGCTAGATTAAAGTCAACAAACACTAGGATTTCAACAAATCAACATTCTACATTCAGGTTCATCAACATAAGAACAACAACACGAGTATCTCGGGTGGATGGAATCTCGGCCGAAATAGCATGAAGAACAGGCCGAGATTTTGGTCTAAGCTAGGGTTTTGAACACAAATCATCCTAAGCTAACAAGCAAGTCCGTACAATCATCATCCAAGCCATAACCATCTATCCTTCACCCTAGAATCACAACTATTCAGCCAGCAACATACATTTCAAGATCAAATATCATCATACAAGCATGCATGCATTCCATAGCAAGATAATGAAAATAAGAACAATGAAATCAATGCTACTTAGCTGGATAAGAGTTTACACAAGTCTCACAATACTTCAAGAGTAGCTCCAAGGTCTGAACTTACAAGCTACACAAGAATCTCACTCAAAACCACTCAAACTCACTCTAGATCTAATTTTTAATGAATCTAATCTAATCTCCCCCAAGAACACCCACAAGGGGCTTGAAAGAGAACTGGAAGAAGGTAGAGAGACCCCTCTGAAAATCAGCCTGCAAAGCAACTTCTATGCAAAACCAAAGGAAATCAAGGGTCGGACAAAGAGATCATGTGACAAGTGTCGGGCATGTCCGCACAGGAATCTCGGATGCCCCAGGACCCATCTCGGCCAAGATCAAATGCAATGGACCAAGATTTTGGTCAAATGCAGCTTAGATCATGGTTGACCATGAGTTGGTGCATGGCTCGCACCAACTAAGGTCCTTTCGTACTTATTTATTCCAAGCTTGCTTCCTTTGGAACCTTGAATTCGAACCGCCACGAGGCTGGAACCTCGAATGTATCAATAATGTCTCAAAGATCCCCAAAATACCTACAAAACCGACAAAAGCTTGTGTAGACGTCTTTTCAAGCAATATGACTCGATTAAGAAGAAACATCACAAACTAATGTCAAACTATGCATGAATAAGGGGAAAAACTAACTATATGAAGTCCTAAACTAGTGTCATAAATCATTTCATCAATGTCCTTCATGAATTTAGCATAGATTGGCATCTGCTACAAAGCATCAATGAATGGAATATCCACGTAAATCTTATTCATTAGCTCAAGAAACTTACAAAATTGACCATCTAGTATGGCTTTGTTTCTCCTTTATTTGATCTATTAAGAAGAACTTGGTTTAAGGGAGGGTATATACCTTTTACCTCGAGGAGTCCTAACTATCGTAGAATTACCGGTTGTTATACCTTTTTGGCGCTTTCGAGAGAGTGTTGCTTGATTTTATGTTCTACTTGTTTTCTACATGCTTCATGGGTTTTTCTTATGCATGTTACAACGGTGAGAGCGTCTTTAGGATGGGTTAAGCACGGTCTTTATTTGTTTGTGGGAAAGACTATAGTTGATAATTACCTGCATATTCGCTGATTAATGTTCATTATATTCATATACTTGATGATATCTTGATTTCATGGGACCAAAATCTTTTTTTGACTTGAAAATTGACCCATTACCTGTGACAAATTACCGATTGTACCAAACCCTCCACCCGACATGATCAATTGTGTCATGCGAAAAAGGTCCATTGTGTCAAACCTTCCGTTCGACATTACCTATTGTGTCTTGTGACAAATGACCCATTGTTCCAAACCCTCCATTCGACATGACTCATTGCGTCTTGTGACAAATGAACCTTTGTGGTAAATAATACTTCAATATGACTCGTTGAAGGGTCCGGTTTGGGAAAAACCGCCAAACCGACGGTTTTCAAACTGGCACAAACCGCGGGTTTGGTCAAACCGGCGGTTTAGGTTTGCCGGTTTGACCAAACTGCCGGTTGGTGGTTTGGGTTTAGGTTTGTCATTTAGGCCCATCGACGGCTATTTCAAATAGTCGTTGGTGGGCCCCAAATCTCGAACGGCGAATACCCAATGGAATGTGTTATTTTTATTTTTTTTAATAAATGAATAAATGTTTGCAAAAAAAACACTCACACCAACATTCTCAACTCTTTCTACTACTACTCTCAACTCTCAAGCCTTAATCTCGTATTCTCAGTTCTCTATTTCTCGATTTTGTTATTCGTCTCTCAATCTCGTAATTGCAAACCCGAGCGACAACACTCCTCCCGCTTTCTTCCCAGCACCCAAGAAAGTGAAATCCAAATGCGTGAAATGTCACAAGGTGAAGGGGTATTTCGACAAGGTCCTTAACCGAAATGCTTACATCTGACATTTTTGTACAAAGAATTACAAGAAGGGTGAGGTGGTGAACTGTAACATCTGGAATTTTTATTCGGGATGTCGAGAGATTTATCGACCTTTCCGCGTTAGCGGCTCAGTTTTCCCATAGGCACGGGATGCTGAGTGACGGGATTTTATTCCTTAATCCCGTCCCGACCTTTCGTTTTCCCTTTTTTCTTTGCCACCCCTAGGGTTTTGGTGTGAGGGGACATATTGGCAGCTAACCCTTGGGTCTCCCTACCTCTTTTATGCAGCCCACTTTTCACCCTTCTCTATCTCCCCACACTTCTCTTCCATGCTTCTTCTCTCTTTCACTCTCCTGCTTGTGCTTTCTCTTCTTCCTTCTCCTTGGAAGATCTTGGCTAGGAATTTGCACCCTTGGAGAGCTTGGATCTTTTGTGGTAAGCTCCTCCCTCCCCTCTTCTCTTTTTTTGTTGTTTCTCTTCTCCTTCTTCTTCTCTTCACCTACATGGCTATAGAGGAAGCTTTGAAGAGAGATCTTGTAAACCCTTTGCATGTCCATCCTCTTAGCTTGTTTAGGTCGTGGAGAAGAGGCTAAGACTAGTGGATAGTGTTTGGAGAAGGCCCAACCAGAGAAGGAAGCACTTGAAGCAAAGACATAGTCGAAGAAACGAAGAAGACGAAGTTTCTACTGCTCGACCGCGGGGGCGGACCACTAGAGGCGCAGGGGCAGACCTCAGCCACCGCAGGGACGGACCTTAGCCACCGCAGGGGCGGTTCCCGGGCGCAGGGGTGGCTCCAGGCTTCCGCAGGGGCGGTGACAGGGCCACGCAGCAGGCGCCAACTTGTTTCCGCGGCTGCGTTTTCTTCACAAGTAGGCTTCTTCCTCCCTTTCTCTTCGTTCCTTTCTTAGCCTTATGGTTATATCTCGTTAGTATCATGCCTAGGCTGGCCTAGAGTAGCATGAAAATGCCATCTAGTGGTTCTGAACCTTGGAGCCCTTAGGGCTTGTTGTTGTTGTTGACCTTTAGTTGGTTGAGCATGTTGGACCTTTCTAGACTAGATTGGCTCTTCTTGGCTATTGCTTATGATCATATGTTGTATAAGTTGTGGTGAGTTGTTTCCTTGTGCTGAGAGTGTTGTGAGGATTCTGAGTTCTAGGATGCGTTCCTAGGATTGAGGGCTAGGTGATCTTGCGTTGATCACTAGAGTGACGTCTTAGACTTCATTGAGCATGAGCTTGTGTTGATTCGTATATCCTCTTGTGAGCAGGTTGTGGGCTTCCTCTTTAAGGAAGCAAGAGTATTGTGAGTTGAGTGTGGTGAGGAGGTAAGTCTCCGGACTTACTTAGCTCGTATTCTATGTATTAGATTCGTTGCCGGTTTGGTGGTGTGTGTTTTATCGCTTTCGTTATAACATATAAACCGGTAAGAGGACCATCAACCTTTATATATATTATTGTGGCCCAAGTGTACGATAACGGGCGGTGACAACTTGTCTAGCTCCCGCGAGAGCTAGGAGGTTCTTTGCAACTATCCCGTACTGGTAGACGGTCAGATGCATCAGTACCATTCCATGCCGGTAAGTAGGGACCGAGGCGAGTTTCGGGGATTCTCGTGTCACAAACCTAAGTTGAATTAGAACGGGATACGACTTAATAAATAAAGATAATAAACCGGACTTGTATGTTTGAGCATGCTATATTGATATGATGATGTATGAGTGTGTATGTGTCTTCACCTTGTTTCTTATGCTTTGAATTGAGTTAACGGTTTTAAACCGCTTGTGTAGATGCCTCGCAGTTTAGGGACGCCGCCAAGTGAGGTGGAGGAGTGGACAACTGAGGGTCTTCGTACATTATAGGACGGGGACATTTTTGGGATTATCTTGCTATGTTTGGATTTATAGTTTTGGATGTATGGTTTCGGATTTATGTTTTGGAGTTGTGTCGTTTTATGGACTCGGCTGAGTTTCCACCTTGTACCCTTTACTTTTCAGTTCTCGCATACATTACAAACGATTTGAGTTTTTGCCTTTATTTGTACCATGTTGGAAAGGTCCGGTGAGATTGTTGTCAAGCTAAGGGTCGGGACCCATTGTGAAGTCTCGTGCAACTATTGTCCGAAGGTGTACAAGTGTAGGGCAAAGGGTGGCTACATGACTTTGCAAAATCACATCCAAAAAGTCTTTCCCGAGAAGCTAAGGATATCACGGCCAAGGACAATCTCAATTATCCCACGTGTTTGCATCTTCTTCCTCCCAGTCTCCTTTATTTATCTATAATCATAGTGAAGAAAGTTTAGGATTGGCCAACCTTGTATGTTCTCATGCATTTTCCATTTTCTTATGCAGAATATGAAGATGTTCGATCATATAAGACTAAATATCTTCAGCCTTCTTTTAAACCAACTTCTTACTAAAACGTTTACAAATTAGTTTCTAAATCTTACGAACAAAAGAAACAAAATATTTTTTCGATTTTGTCATCTTTTTTGCATCAAGTTTCTATTTGTAGTGAATTTTGGAGTACACTATAACAAAAATATTTTTACATGGACATTACTTTACATTTTATTGATAACGATTTATTTTTGCATAAATTAGTTATTGCATTTCGCCATTTCAATGAAAGACACAATGTCATAAACATTCCAAACTTGAAAAAAAACAGTTTTACAAGTATATAATTTACATGATCGAGTTTATTTTTATTATTTTGATAATGCATCCGCTAACACCTCTGCCGTAAACGATCCGGTGGAGGATGCGGAACAATATTTGCGAACAACTTTTATTAATCAAAGATATTGTTCGCTTCAAAAGGTGTGTGCGCAAATAAGCTTTAAATTTATATCCAAGAGTAATGCCTAACGATAGCGAACCCGCAGTGTACGGATCAATTGTAGTATGGGCTGATATTCTTGAGTCGATCTCAGGGAATCGGTGAGAACAAAGCAATAAAAGCAATCTATATTGTAAAGAAAGCAAAGCAATGATCAATGTGATGAATAAGATGTAAGAATAATTGGGAATGCGGATTCTAAAGATCCAAGTATCTGGTTATGGCGTTCGATTCAAGATGTCTAAGCTTATGTACGGACAGAGTTGGATAGCAAAGGTATATGATCTACGGTAGGATATCGTACGGTGAAGTTGCAACACCCTTTTATCTTATCCAAAGGATTCTACTTAACGGATGTTAAGTCTCGTCAAGAAAAGGTTCTAAGGAATGGATTGTACTCTCAATACCAAACACCAAACCCAAGGAAGTCAAAGGAAAGGCAAAGGTAAAGGCCTTGACACTCTCCACTTTAATAGAGGGTTTTGAATACCCTATTAGAACTCGTAAACGCTTACAACCAAGCGAGACTATGGGTTAGAAAGGCTTAACAAGGTTAGGTTTTTGGCAATCTTTAACTTTGGATAAAGGTAAAAGCGAAACGTGCAAAATAGAGGAAACCACAGCTGGATCTTGGGAAACCACGGGCGTGGTTCCTGAAGAACAGACTGTGGGAAACCTCGTTCGAGGGTTTCGTCTCACAACTCTCAGGGTCCGATTTGTTAAGGCTCAATCTATCATCATATGTACCACAACCATCAACCCTTCACCCTAGAATCGTAGAGGGGTTTAGCCAACAATCATCATCATATTCAATTCAAGACTAAAAGAAGAAATAAAGAATGACATGCAACCAAGAAACACACAAAGAAGAACAATGATATCTCAAAATTCAATCTTCAAATCTCAATAACCGAATCAAACAACAAGTAATCTCAGAATATGTGTTCTCGAAAGACAATAACCAAAAAACTATGAAAATCTCACAAAATCTCCAATCTCCAAATCGCAATCCCAAAAGCTCTTCTATCTCCTCCGATGATGAAGAAATAGAATGTCGAATATGGAGAAATCCTAAGTATGGAAGTGAATCCCAGTGTGTAGTGTATAAGCTGTCAAGTTTAAGCGTAAGCGTTCTTCAAAATGCAGCCGTCAACCTTCTTTTATAGAATAAAATTAGTTCTAAAGGCTTCCTCCTTTCGTTGTTGACGTGGAAATAGCGGAACGATCTTTTCCAAAGAAAACCATGGGTGACGTCATCAAAACCATGGTTGTGGTTTGTCTCGTGATGACTCTCGACCTTCCTTTCTACGTGTGAAAATCAAAGAAATACCATAACCCTGGCCGTGGAAGTTCCTTCTTGGGCCGTGGTTCCTCCTTTGCTTCACTTCTTACTCCTTCCTATGATGCTCCAATGCTTCCCAATGAACTCCACATCGACCAATACTTTGTAAATACTCCTTTTCCACTCAAATTCAGCGCCAATTCACCTAAGATCACAACAAAGCTTGTGTAGATCTCGATTCCAAGATAATAGGTGAATATGCTCAATAAATACTATGAAAACATGTCCATGTACTCAAAAGAAAGGGAAAAACTACCTATATGTACATCTAAACTACGTCATATTTCATGCTATCAAAATACCCTATACTTGTCTTTTGCTTGTCCTCAAGCAAGGATCAAATATAGAATACAAAGATGTATGAAATATGAATGCAAAGACAAGGAGAAACACAATATTTTTGGATTCGTGCTTCTATTCACATATCGCTCTCTACACTTGTTTCATAGCTTTCCGAAAACTGTTATCTGAGCAAAAAGACTCATGTCTTGAAAAGAATAATCACATCTTGCAAAAGTTTTCAAAACAAGCATCATAACCTGAAGCAAAATCAAAATCAATCATGGGAAAAGTCCAATTTAAACCACGAAGCCAAACAACAATCTCAAAGATCTTAAGGTCTTTAAAATGAAGGTCGAGAAATGTGGTAGGGTGGGATATGTATAGGATATGTGGTGCAAAATTCGGGAAAGAGGACAATAACTTCGCAACTTCTTTAAGCACACTTCAACACCCACCAATAAGATGTTTGCTCTTCTTTTTCAGCAGAATTTTTTGTACTTTACTTTTTGAGATCAAGGACAGAGGTGCAGAATAACCGAAGCCTAGGAAATCAGCATTAACTCTATTTTTTCGAGTTGCCTCAAACCGTAATGCACATACAATGACTCTTTAGGAATATCGCTCAATCCGAATTTGGCAAGACACAAGCACCTGCCTATGTGAGTGGTGCCGAGTTACTCATCATCATGATTGACTTCCCCAAACCTATTTTTCTAACACGTTCACCACTTTCAACTTCAAAATTCACAACTTTCGCACAAATGCATCCTAATTCCCGGAAAGGTAAAAAGACGCAAAATACATACATGAGGAGCTAGAAGGTGAATCAAGAAGAAGAAAGAATGAAAATCGAAGTGTCTTAATCATATAAATAAGAAGCGCAAGATCTTATAAAGCGGTTTCAACCTTCAATTTCTCAACATGATTTAGATCAAATTCTAAATTATCAAACTTGCAAGAAAATTCAGCAAAACATTCAAATCTTTCACAATTCACAATTCAGTTTAAGCATATAAAAATCATCAAAAATTCAATCCACAAGTAGTTTTCTTCATTGATGTTATTTCCTATCCTAGAAGCACAAAATGTTTAAATTTTTCAATTTTTTTCTTTTTTTTTCAAAGCTATAAAATGCAAAGCAATAATGAAACATGTGACAATGAAATTGAAAATGTATCGTACGATGGACATAGAGCAAATCAAGTATCAAAGAGTTATTACAGACCATGTTTCTCAAACACCCCATACTAGAATTACACATTGTCCCCAATGTGAAATAAAAGAAAAGAAAAGTACAGAAATTGTCCTCCAACCGAGTGGCGGTGGGAATGTGTGCCATGAGGGGTCGTAAGGACGACCAAACTGAGCATGGTAGAGGTCACACATCAGCTGATCATCTTCTATGACTCCGAGGCGGTTGTCCATGTGCGTCATGGTAGAGGTAACGTATGTCATCTGCGACTGCATTCTGGAAACCCATGGAGGTGTCTCATCAAACCAAGTAGGGCGCTCGGATGTGTTGGCGCAACGCTGGGAAGGGCTAGCTCATGGTCGGCGAGCTGTAGATCTCCTAGGAGGCTCATGGTAATCTCCCATGGATGAAAACACAGGTGGCGTGTCCGGAAAGCTACCATAGTCACTCTCGGCTCTGAACTCACTAGGACCGGCATCTGTCCCAGTGTCCATAGTCACTCTCGGCTAAAATGTCAATTTCTAGTTGTGAGGGTTCCGAATGGAGTAATCCGACCTCCACGGGATCCCTCTCCCACCTTTGCCCTCCCAGGGCATAGCAGCATGTGGCGGACCTCTATGACAGGGGATCAGAATACCCCTAGAAATGAATCTATTGAGACCAAGAGGTCTAGCCTCAGCGGCTAGCTCACATGCAGAATAATCCACCTCCAACTGACAAGCAATGTGGGTCACTATCCCCCCAACACATATGTCACCCCTCGCTTTGTTCCTAATCTTCCTTAGGCTATCGACTAACAAGGTGGCATAATCAAGAGTAGTGCCGGTGGCCATGCAAAATAGAATGAAGAGCTCATCGGCTATAAGCCGTTGGGGGGTCTCGGTCCTAGAGAATAGGCATTCGGACTTGATCCGGTGTGCAAGCTTGAATTGAAGGACAAGTTGTAGATCAAACTTTCCTTCGAGTCGGCTGGATGCCATATGTCATCTGAACTTACAACCATAGTTATACTGTCCCATAAAGCATGAGGCTTAGTGTGCCTCGGAAAAGTCCCATGAGTAGTCTCTCCAAATCCAAACAGCCTAGGAAACCTCCCAATCGACATGTTATAGTTCCGGTTCATCATTTGGAACTTCACGGTCCTCTCCCTCGCATTGGGGTCAAAGGATCTAAGAAACTCCACAATCAACTCCTCCTAAGGATGTTCTCTAATGTTTATGAATGTCTTAAGGCCAACCTTATCAATCATCATGTTCAAATCATCGAGGACATTCATGCATTCAAGCTATTCAAGTACTAGGTTCCTAGGTGCTACTATGGTACGAGGTTGGATGATATTGTAGGATTCCTTATGGTCATCCAAGATGCAAGGAAGTCTAGGAGGGGGTGGTGGTTGCTATCAGGGTGGTTGTGGAGGTTGGGAGGAAGAGCCTTTGCCTTTCCCAAACAAATTACGGCCACTACATTGAAGAGGTGTTTGACTTCTGCTCCTGTCCTAGCCCAGCCAGAGGGTTCAGATGATTTTGTGGTCTACAGTGATGCATCCAAGCTAGGCTTGTGATGTGTGTTGATGCAGAGTGGCAGAGTGATTGTTTATGCGTCTAGACAGCTGAAGACGTATGAGGAGAACTACCCGACTCATGATTTGGAGTTGGCAGCGGTAGTGCATGCTTTGAAGATCTGGAGACATTACCTGTATGGTGCTACATGTCAGATCTTCACATACCATAAGAGTATGAAGTATATTTTTATGCAACGGGAGTTGAACAACTGCCAGCGTCAATGGCTTGAGTTGGTCAAGGACTTTGACCTTGAGATTTTGTATCATCCTGGTAAGGCAAATGTTGTAGCTGACGCCTTGAGTAGGAAGACGCCTCGGGAGAAGGCGATTGCGAGATTGACTGTACAGCCTCAACTTCAGAGGGATCTAGCTTGGCTAGAGATGGACATCTAGTTTCCTGATAAGGATGCCCAGTTGATTGAGGTAGAGGTTTTACCGGGTTTGTTGGATGAGATCCAATAGAAGAAGGGGACCTGCCCGACCTTGATGAAGATCAGAGAGAGGATATCTCATGGAGAGGCACCACAGTTTTCTGTTGGAGCTGATGGAGTGATGAGGCGACATGATCGCATTTGTGTTCTTGCTGATACAGAGTTGAGATAGAGGATTTTACAAGAGGCTCACTGTACACCTTACTCTGTACATCCAGGTACGAGTAAGATGTACCACGATGTGAGACGTTCATATTGGCGGGGAGGGCTGAAGCCCGATGTAGCCAGATTTGTGGCTTAGTGTGCGGCCTGTGAGCAAGTCAAGATAGAACATTGCAGACCTGGAGGTGAGCTCCATCCACTGCCAGTGCCGCAGTGGAAGTGGGAGGACGTCTCCACGGATTTCGTGACTGGTTTGAGACCCAGTAGGAGTTTCGATGCCATCTGGGTTGTTGTTGATAGACAGACAAAGACGGCACATTTCATCCCTATCAGAGAGACGTGGCCAGTGAGTAGGTTGATTGAGGAGTACACTAGACAGATAGTGAGGCTCCATGGTGTACCGAGGAGGATCGTCTCTGATCGAGATGGACGATTCACCTCGAGGTTTTGGCAGCAGATTCAGACTGCTTTGGGGACGAGTCTACACTTCACGACTGCGTTTCACCCCTAGACAGACGGTCAGTCAGAGAGGACCATCCAGACTTTGGAGGATATGCTGCGAGCTTGTGTGTTGGATTGGGAACAGGGATGGTCTGATTACCTCCCACTTGTTGAGTTCTCATACAACAACAGCTGGCATGCATCTATTGGGATGGCTCCTTATGAGGCACTGTGTGGACGTAGGTGCCGTACACCTTTATGTTGGGATGAGCCTAACAGTATTAGTGTCACCAGAAGTCATATGCAGACAAGAGGCGTCGGCCTCTAGAGTTCAGTAAGGAGCTCATGTCTGGTTGAGGATATCCCCGAAGCGTGGCGTCAGACGTTTTGGCATAAAGGGGAAGTTGAGTCCCCGATATGTCGGTCCTTTTGAGATATTGGACAGAGTTGGGAGGGCAGCCTATAGATTAGCTTTGCCTCCGAGATTAGAGGGTGTTCACCCTGTGTTCCATGTGTCTCAGCTGAGAGAGTACTAATAGCATGAATTATTGTCTATATTTTGGGGCCTGTTTAGACGTTTTATCTTTCATAATCTAAATGTTTAAATGTATATTATGTGATTATATTGTCGTTTCATCTACCTTTGCAGGAATCAAGGTCTCCACCAAGTTTCGTTGTAATCGTAGGTAAAATGGCACGTTTTGCATAAAAAAGGAGCAAAAGGAGCTAAGGAGTCATTGGAGCTACATTCAGGAGTTTAAGGAAGAATCCAGGAATCATGGAATTGGATTAGAGATTCACTTTGGACCAGATTTGAGAGATTTCACATTCAGTTGTGATTCACCTCGGTTGACTACAAAGTCACCTCGACCGAGGTGATCCAGAGGAGCTGACTCGACCGAGGCGAACACCTTGGACGCGGCAAGGATATTTTATTCTTGGCTGAGATCTTTTATTTTTGGAAAGAGGATCTTATATTTTTGGGCTGGATTCCTGGAAGGAAGAAGATAATTTAGCCCATTTAATTTTACCTATTTTTATGGGAAAAGGTCTTTCTAAGATATCTTATCTTTGGAGAGTAATTTTCCTATAAAAAGGGTCAGATTTTCCACAAATCCGATCGTGCTATACCACCGTTTGTGCTTAGACATCCGCTACCACCCGGAAGACGCTTAGAGCAGCCGTTTTACCCCACTATAGTTGGGAGATTTGAAGAACCTTTTTGAAGGTTGAAGGAAGATTGAAGGAAGAAAGTTGATAGCTTTTATAGCTTTTGTGAAAGGTTTTGTAAGACTTTCTTAGATTCCCTTCTTTGTTGATTGTCTTTGTTGGATTGTGATCCAAGGAACGCTTGTTTGATAGATAGACGATTCAGTTATTAAAGCCTTTCTCTTAAGGTTTTCTTGTTCGATTATTCTCTTTCTTCCCATATATTTGATTATTACTTTCATGATGATGAGTGGCTAATCTCTTTGTGTGATTCTAGGGTGAATGGCTGAAGGTTGTGGGAAAAACAATGATAGAATAATCTTAATCACAGTAGGACCCTGAAAGCTCGAATCTTTATCCTTAACCCTAAAGCATCTCGCTCAGTCGATGAACATCTCGGCCGGGGTGGAATTCGTCTGACCGAGGTGACTTACCTGATCCGAAACTGAGAGTTAAGTGTTAGAGTTTGCCAAATCCTATTCTTATTACACCTTTCCTGGTTCAATGCCAGCCTAGGATGAGACTTACCCGGTAATTCCTTTGTTTGTTTACCCAAGATCATAAGTGTAGGTAATAAAGGTTTATCCTTTATTGGGGTTTGAGTGTGCTTCCATCCCATCTTTGTGAGTTAGCCTGAGACTTACCCGGTAAAGGTTGATTCTATTCCCTTAGGTGGTGTGTTAGTTTGAGGTTATAGTTCTTTTCCTTAATTCCTTGAGACTTACCCGGTAATAGGAGTTACGGTTTTGGATTAGTGAGTAGTGAGACTTACCCGGTGATCTATTCCACTTTAGTAACACCTTCCCTATGCAAAAATCTCAGCTTTGTCCGCTTTATCTTTAGATCTTGAGTTGGAACCAAAACTAGATGCTTTAATCCCTAGAATTGCATATTTCCTTAATTGACTTTTTATCATCTTTGATTGTTTTAATCGCTTTTGTGGTTAGTAGTGGCATTGACAAACCTATACCTGTTTTGTTTCACTAAGTCCCTGTGATCGACCCCTGGAATTTCGTGCTTTTTACTACGATTGACACGTACACTGCGGGTTCGCATCCTTGTTTTAAGCTTACATCTAGGGTTATAAATTTAAAGCTTGCACACACCGTTTGGAGCGAACAAGTTTTTTTATGTTATTTGACTATGAATGATTGTATGCTACTCTGATGGATATTTATGATCTTATTATGCTCTACGTGCTTATCTGAGACTACATACATGCATACAGGTTATTTGATTGAGAAAAACGTCAAAAAGTGGAAAGAAAAAAAAAAATTTGACCTCGACCGAAGTGATTCTGGCCGAACGAGGTACTTCACCTCGGTTGACTAGAACATCTCGACCGAGGCGTTTTAACTGAAAGGAATTTTTCGAAAACGATTTTTGTGCTTCTTATCTGGATATGACCTCAGTGGAGATTTTGTCTGCAGATTGGTTTTGAAATCTTTATATGTTTGAAAGGTTTTATGATATGTTTAAGTTGCTAAATGCTTTGTTTGAAATTTTTGGCATGTTTAATACTTTGTCTTTATCAAAATTATGTTGAATTTGAAGGTTGACACCACATTATGAGTTCTCTCACTTTCTTCCTGGAAAGACCAAGGCAATTCATTCTTTTCTCTTCTTCTTCTTGATCATGCTTAGCCCCTCATATACATATTTGCCTTCCTTTACCTATCCGGGAATTTGGAAGCTAGCAAGTGAAAAGCAGGTGAAAGAAAAGTTGAGAAGTTGGCTGGAAGTGAAAGTGTTAGAAAGAAACAAATAGGTTTGGGGAAGTCAATCATGATGATGAGTAACTCGGCACCATTCACATAGTCGGGTGTTTGTGTCTTGCCAAAGTCGGATTGAGCGATATTCCTAACGGGTCATGGTATGTGCATCAAGGGCTTGATGCATCTCAAGAAATTGATGATTGCTGATTTTCTAGGCTTCGGTTATTGTGCACCTCTGTCCATGCATCCCAAAAAGTAAAGTAAAAAAGAAAAAGTGTGAAATAAGCAAAGTTTATTGGTGGATGATGTTGAAAGTCAAGTGAAAGTGAAGTAATATCCTTTTCCCGGATTCTAGCACCACATTACCTTCTACACATCCCTACCCTACACGTTTCTTGACCTTTCTTTTGGGAAGCCCTTGAGACCTCGAGCTTGTTGATTGACTTAGTGGTTTAAACCTGGATCATACATGATTAATTTCGATGATTATGATTTATTATACATTCTATGATTTTATGCAAAGATGAATAACTTTCTCATATTTATAAAACGTTTTGATCATATTTTAATTTTAAATTCCATGAAGTACTCTCTTAGAGTGATCTATGATTGTAGCACACCATTAAAATGTTTTGAAAGACTTTTCCATTGATTCTTCATGACTTATAATCCATTATATCTTGTATTTTATATTCGGAACTTGCTTGGGGACAAGCAAGGGCAAAGTATGGGGTATTTTGATAGCATGAATTATTGTCTATATTTTGGGGCCTGTTTAGACGTTTTTTCTTCAATAATCTGCATGTTTAAATGTATATTATGTGATTATATTGTCGTTTCATCTACCATTGCGGGAATCGAGGTCTACACCAAGTTTCGTTGTAATCGTAGGTAAAATGGCACGTTTTGCATAAAAAAGGAGCAAAAGGAGCTAAGGAGTCATTGGAGCTACATTCAGGAGTTTAAGGAAGAATCCAGGAATCATGGAATTGGATTAGAGATTCACTTTGGACCAGATTTGAGAGATTTCACATTCAGTTGTGATTCACCTCGGTTGACTACAGAGTCACCTCGACCGAGGTGATCCAGAGGAGCTGACTCGACCGAGGCGAACACCTTGGACGCGGCAAGGATATTTTATTCTTGGATGAGATCTTTTATTTTTGGAAAGAGGATCTTATATTTTTGGGCTGGATTCCTGGAAGGAAGAAGATAATTTAGCCCATTTAATTTTACCTATTTTTATGGGAAAAGGTCTTTCTAAGATATCTTATCTTTGGAGAGTAATTTTCCTATAAAAAGGGTCGGATTTTCCACAAATCCGATCGTGCTATACCACCGTTTGTGCTTAGACATCCGCTACCACCCGGAAGACGCTTAGAGCAGCCGTTTTACCCCACTATAGTTGGGAGATTTGAAGAACCTTTTTGAAGGTTGAAGGAAGATTGAAGGAAGAAAGTTGATAGCTTTTATAGCTTTTGTGAAGGGTTTTGTAAGACTTTCTTAGATTCCCTTCTTTGTTGATTGTCTTTGTTGGATTGGGATCCAAGGAACGCTTGTTTGATAGATAATTGATTCAGTTATTAAAGCCTTTCTCTTAAGGTTTTCTTGTTCGATTATTCTCTTTCTTCCCATATATTTGATTATTACTTTCATGATGATGAGTGGCTAATCTCTTTGTGTGATTCTAGGGTGATTGGCTGAAGGTTGTGGGAAAAACAATGATAGAATAATCTTAATCACAGTAGGACCCTGAAAGCTCGAATCTTTATCCTTAACCCTAAAGCATCTCGCTCAGTCGATGAACATCTCGGCCGGGGTGGAATTCGTCTGACCGAGGTGACTTACCTGATCCGAAACTGAGAGTTAAGTTTTAGAGTTTGCCAAATCCTATTCTTATTACACCTTTCCTGGTTCAATGCAAGCCTAGGATGAGACTTACCCGGTAATTCCTTTGTTTGTTTACCCAAGATCATAAGTGTAGGTAATAAAGGTTTATCCTTTATTGGGGTTTGAGTGTGCTTTCATCCCATCTTTGTGAGTTATCCTGAGACTTACCCGGTAAAGGTTGATTCTATTCCCTTAGGTGATGTGTTAGTTTGAGGTTATAGTTCTTTTCCTTAATTCCTTGAGACTTACCCGGTAATAGGAGTTACGGTTTTGGATTAGTGAGTAGTGAGACTTACCCGGTGATCTATTCCACTTTAGTAACACCTTCCCTATGTAAAAATCTCAGCTTTGTCCGCTCTATCTTTAGATCTTGAGTTGGAACCACAACTAGATGCTTTAATCCCTAGAATTGCATATTTCCTTAATTGATTTTTTATCATCTTTGATTGTTTTAATCGCTTTTGTGGTTAGTAGTGGCATTGACAAACCTATACCTGTTTTGTTTCACTAAGTCCTTGTGATCGACCCTTGGAATTTCTTGCATATTACTACGATTGACCCGTACACTGCGGGTTCGCAACCTTGTTTTAAGCTTACATCTAGGGTTATAAATTTAACGCTTGCACACACCGTTTGGAGCGAACAAGTACATACCAGATCCGAGGCACATCGTGAGTTATGATGATTTGGTGGTAGAGTCGGACCACACTTTTGCTGAGCATCCTATTGCAGTCCTAGAGCGAGGTGTGAGACGCCTGCGTTCGAAGGACATCCCCATGATGAGGATACAGTGGTCAAGACGTGGACCTGAGGAGGCTACATGGGAGATTGAGGATAGTATTCAGAGGAACTATCCAAAGTTTTATGCCGAGATGGATACATCTAGGATCGATGAGTAGATCTTAGTGTTATCTTGGTGAGTATGTGATTATGTGCTTATGTGCTTTCATGCCTTGATGTGTTTATTCCATGCTAGTGATGTTATGCCTTATGATCTTATTAGATCTTGCTATACTAACATGATGTATGTATAGCTGGAGATGATTATTCCCTCCATGCTATTTGAGTATGACTTATGTTTATAGTTGGAGATGGTTCTTTCCTCTATGCTATCTGGGTTGATTAGGATTTAGCTTGAGATGGTTCTTTCCTCTATGCTACTTTGATGGACATAGTGTCAGTGGAGATGTGATTCCTCCATGCGATGTATATACTTATGGTTTGGCTAGAGACGTATTTCCTCTATGCCCGTGTTATGTTTCGGCTAGAGATGTGCTTCCTCGATGCCCTGTGTTGTGTTATGGCGAGAGATGTGATTCCTCTACGCCTTTGGGTAGCGTGATGGCCTTGTATCTGGAGTGGATGATTCCTCCATGTTGATGTTTATGGTTATAGATCTGTTATAGGTTATGACCTTCTGAGCGGAGATGTGATACCTCTGATAGAGAGAGTGAGTTATGCCTCGGCTTGTGGGTCCGAGAGGCTTTGGGATCTTGCAAGTTTCGGGACGAAACTTGTTTCTAGGGGGTGAGATGTAAGAGCCTAGTTGTTGAGTGCTGAGAGAGGGAGCAGAGGGGCCAGGTTTATGCTTGAGCCACCCCTGCGTGACCTAGGGGGCGCCCCTACGCCTAGCCTGGTCCGCCCCTACGGCTCACAGGGTCTGCCCCCGCGGCTCTGTGTGCTGCAACCGTCTTCTTTGACTCCTTTGACCCGTGTTTTACTATTTACCCCTATATATATATCTTCATCCTTACCCTGATGAGGATTTACCTTTCTCAGACTTCTCTCTCTCTCTCACTCCTTACGCACATCTTCTCTTCTCCTCTTCCTTGGATCATCTTTGATCTCCTTTGAGTTTGTGTATGAGATAGTGAGTTCTTGCTTGGTTTTGGTGATGTTTTTGGGTTGCTAATCTTTGTGACCCAACTTGAGGACGTTTGGTGAGGTTGTGAGCTTCTGGATCTTCAGCTTGGTAAGCTTTCATGGCTTTCATCTCCTTCTTCTTCTTCTTTGCATCTTCTTGTCCCTATTTCCTTCCTTTCCTTAGTCTAGCATAGATTTCTTAGAATTGGATCTTATTTTAGCCAAGTTTGGCTTATGTTCATGTATATTTGTGTATGTTCTGTATATATGTTGTTGTGGGAGTGAAGAAGGGTAGAGAATCGAAGGAAGAAGTGAAGAAAGAGTTGAGGTGGTGTCTTCTGCACACCAGCCTCCCCTGCGCGGCCCTACAGTCGCCCCTGCGCCGGCCAGTGCACCGCCCTTGCGCCACCTCCTAGCCGCCCCTGCGGCCACCTGCACCAGCTTGGTGTTTCACTTGGTTTTGCAGGTGTGTGTTGCTTCTAGGCCTTCCTTAGGGTGCCTTTGTTCCCTCCTTTCCTAGTATGAGTGCTTAGGATCATGCTAGATGTGTGAGGTTGAGTTTTGATGATGATTATGATCGGTTTATGCCTTGTATGGCTTTTGAGGTTCGTTAGGTTGTGAGTGAGGTTGAGGTTGATCCTTTGGATCCCTTTGGGTCTAGGTGTGACCCTGATGTGGTTAGGAGTCTGATATATCTCCTTATGCCTTATTTATAGGATGTGTTATCCCTTCAATGTAGAGGTGATCGTGGTTGAGTTGTGATCGAGGTTGAGGTAAGTACGTAGGACTTACTTAGCTGCCATCCTTATATTGGGTGTTTGCATGAGTGGTGTGTGCTTTGTATGTTTGCTATGATAGCATGTGATATCGTATATACCGACCTATCTTTCATTGATTTCCCCGTATGCGTGGCTGTGATAACATTTCCCTTTTATCCCGCCGTGGAGTCTGGGAGGTTATCTTGGGTCAGGCTAGACCGGTTTACAGGAAGGGCGCAATCCACTCCCATAGGGTACACGGATTGTGTGACCGATACTAGTACGGCTGGCTAGCAGGCTCAGAGGCGAAGATGTATCGGTTCTCGTGTCACATAGTTTCATATATATTATATACATACGTTTGGAGTGAATGACCATTATATTGAGATGAATAAATGGGTAAATGAGTGAAAGCATGCTAATGTGTTTATCTTTCCTTACTTGTGATTGTGCTTATGCATTACTCTACATATGTGTATGGATAGCTAATGGTTTATTACCATGTTGTAGATGCCCCACAGGATAGGCATGTTGTTGGGTGATCTAGCAGAGTGGCAGGCCGAGGACGTCTCATACATAGGTTGTGTGGGCTTTTGGGTTTGTTATCTTTCCCTCCTGCGTGAGGATGGTCTTTTGTTACCTCCTGTGTGAGGGTGTTATGTTTCATACTCGGCTATGTTGTCTTACCTTTTGGGTTATATAGTTTTATACAGTTTTATGTATTTGTTTTCATATCTGTCAGTGTCATGTTGTAAGGTCCAGTGAACTTGTTGTCAAGCTAAGGTCAGGATCCATTGTGAGATCCTAGCCCAATGTGGCACTCGGAGTCCCGCATATTCGGGGTGTTACAGAACTCTAGGTAGTAGTGAGCCTCACAAGCCGCTATTGGACTGAGTGTGCTAGGATTGATGCTTAGGACTTTCCTTCCCGAGACTTACCCGGTAAGGAGAGGTTTGACCCCTAGATAGCAATCCGGTTTGTGTAGAATTCCCAACCTTAAGCTCCTAGAGACTTACCCGGTAATAGGACCTTAGGTGAGGGACTAGTGGATCATGAGACCTACCCGGTGGATCCCATTTGAGAAACACCCTTTCCTAACATACCATAGCTTGTCCAAAGTTGATTAGAAGCTTGAGTCCAATGCCATAACTAGAAGTCCTAACCCCAAGAATCCGCTTTTCTCTCTTTGATTACATATCTTGTGTTTGCGTTGCTAGTTTGTGTTGCTAGCTTGAGTTGTTTGTTTGCATGATTTTTGATCTTTGCTTGATCACCACAAAAACCAAACCCAAAAAAATATCATGATTTTCATTTCTTTATTTCCTTCTCTTTTCTTAGACTAGATTTGCATTATCCATGATCACTTCTATGATTTGATTTCACCTTAGTCTTCGTGTTCGACCTCGGAATACAATCCTTGCTACAAAACGACCCATACACTGTGGGTTTTCTAGTAGTTAGGAAATTATATCGAGATAAATTGCAAGACTTCTGTGCTATACGTTTCTAGCGTAACAAGTTTTTGGCGCCGTTGCCGGGGACTAGGTCTAGATTGAATCATTGTGTGTGATTGTTTATAGTGTAGGTCTTTCTTGTTGCTTTTGATCTTCTTTGGTTTGTGTCTTTGATTTTTCAAGACATCTCTCACTCTTTAGGTGCATTCGAAGATCTCGTGGCAAGGATTTAGCTTCATTCAATCCCGAACCGGAGAAAACCCTTAAGACTAGATCCAAGAGCATTCAAAAGAAGAAGGAGATGACCGGAAGATATCTTCAAGCTGAGTTAAATGATGCCTTAGAGCAACTTAGGCTAAGGGATGAGGCCTTGGAGAATGAGAGAAGACTTGCAAATGAGAGGCAGGAAGCAACTAGGAGGGAAATTGAAGAGATTAGGCAAGCTCTTGTGCAAAGGGAGCTTAATCGTCAACAACCTCCACCACCACCACCACCGCAGCCGGTGGTTAATGTTCGGTTCGAGCCGATCATCATTGAGGAGCCACAAACGCTAGGGCAACTTATGGATCCAGCCCAAAGAATGCACCGTCCGGGTGTAAACTTAGGAGATCCCGAAGCCCATGACTATGAGCTCCGCTCTCAAGTGCTACATATGATCCGGCACAATCAATTTGGAGGGATGGAAGGAGAGTCCCCTCATCAACACTTGATGAATTATGAGATCTTGATGGAGACTCTAAGGCCACCTAATTTGGAGAGCCACAACCACAAGCTTAGGGCTTTGTCCTTCTCACTTAAGGATAAAGCCTTGGCTTGGTACCAATCCATTTCACTAGGACGTGTGGGTACTTGGGAGGAGATGACAACCGAGTTCTTAACAAAGTTCTTCCCACCTTCCAAGACAACCGAGCTAAGAGGGAAGATCAATGCCTTCATGATGAAGGATAAGGAGAGCCTATTCAAATATTGGGAGAGGTTCAAAGACCTCCCCTAGATTGTGCACACCATGGGATACCGAAGATAGAGTTATTGGAGATTTATTTCAAGGGTTTGATGAGGATAGTCAATTCAAGCTCAAATCGCTTTCCGGATGAACATTCATGGAGAAGAATGTGGATGAGGCTTGGGAGTTTGTAGAGAAGCAAGCCTTGGTGATAGAGAAGTACTCCCATAGGAAGAGTGATGGGAGAAAACCGGGAGTATATGAAGTAAGTGAAGTCACCATGAGCAACTACAAACTTGATGCAAGCAACAATGAGCTTAAGTCTTTGAGGGAGTTGTGTGCCACAACCTTACAGAATCAAGCAAGTCCTCAATTGCAAGTGCAAGCCAATTTGGCTTCCAAAGAGGAGGATATTAACTACATGGTAAGGGGTAACTTCAACAATTATCAAGGCCCTAGGAATTTCAACAACAACAGCCGGCAATACAACAATTACCGGCCTAATCACAACCATCCCGGGTTCTCCTATTCTAACCCGGATGGTGCCTTGAACCCTCCCGCTTCCACAAGCGCAGCCCCACCACCTAAGGCTTCACAAGAGCCTCCACCCGGTTTTGCTCAACCTCCAAAGGATAGGACCAAAATGATGTTTGAACTATTTCTTGGAAGGTTGAGTGGACTTGAGAGCACGGTGACATCCATTTCAAAAGCTTAAAAGGTGCTAGAAGCACAAGTGTTCCAAAAGGCGGGTGAAGCACAAAGGGATCCGAGAAAGCTTCCCGGAAGGTCCGAGGACAATCCAAGAGGCCAAGTGTTGGCCATTACCACAAGGAGTGGGCTGAGCATGAAAGATCCCTCACCAAGGGAGAATGACAAGGGAAAGCAAGTAGTGTTGGAATAAGAACCATTGCAAGAAGAAGGAGGCAAGAGCAAGGATGATGAGCCAACATATGTGGTAACACCTCCATATAAGGCACCACTACCATTTCCACAATCACGAGCAAGAGCTCGTTTGGATAAACATTTCGGTAAATTCGTTGAACTAATGTCTAAATTGCATATTAACATTCTCCTCATGGATGCAATTCTAGGTATGCCGGCCTATGGAAAGTTTTTGAAGGAGATACTCTCCAACAAGAGGAAGTTGGAGGAGTATGGAGAATTGAGGATGACAAAGAGGTCTTCCGAGTTGATTCAAACTATGAGGGAGGAGATGCCTCATAAGTTGAGAGATCCGGAATCTTTTTGTGTGCCAATTGGAGTTGGAGAAGTGCAATACGGGCCTTATGTGACCTTGGAGCAAGTGTAAGCATTATCCCGCTTGCACATTGTAATAAGGTTGGGCTAGGAGAACCAAAGCCGGTCAAGATGACCCTCTACATGGTGAACCGATCCATCACTCACCCCGTAGGATCCTAGAGGACATACCGGTTCAGCTTGGGAAGTTCTATGTGCCAATCGATTTTGTTGTTTTGGACATCCCGGCGGACTACCCGGTTCCTATCATTTTAGGGAGGCCATTCTTAGCCACATCCGGATGCTTAGTGTATTGAAAAAATGGGATCCTCTCTTTCAACATAGGAGAAGAGAATATCAAGTTCAAGTTGTCCACAATAATGAAGGGGCCAGCCCCTGGTGAAGATGTCTTCAACATTGTTGAGCAAGAGGAGTCTAGAGAAGTTGTGAGCTCAATCTTAATCAAGGATCCACCTGAGAAGGTTCTTAGTATGAGCATCATGGAGGAAGGAGTCGAGGAAGATTGCAATGAAGAAATCCAAGCTTTGGATGCATTAGAAAAGGAGACAAGTGCTGAATTTGAGGTGCACGAAGTAGTGCTGAAGCACTGTAAGAACCACGGCCAGGGAGCAAGAACCACGCCCGTGGTTTCAACCGTGGAACTTTCTGTAATGTTCAATTGTGCCAGCTCTTCCAATTCCATGCCCGTGGTTGTGCCAGAAGTCGTGGTTTTGCCCGAGGTTTCTCCAGAAAGTCCCTTAGTTGTTGATCAAGCTTCAAGGAGTCTTGGAGAGTCTTCAATGGCTTTGGATTCATCTAATGTGGAGCTATATGGATCACATCCAACCGATAAAGGTCCTCCTAAACTTGATCTCAAACCTCTCCCTTCTCATTTAAAGTATGCTTTCCTTGGTTCAAATTCTACTTATCCCGTGATTGTGAATGCATCTTTAAATGATGATGAGCTTGATAGGATGTTGAATGAATTGAAATTGCATAGGAGAGTTATTGGTTACACCATTGATGACTTAGTTGGCATTAAACCATCCTTGTGCATGCATAAAATCTTGATGGAAGACAACCATAAACCTTTAATTGAACCTCAAAGAAGAATGAACCCTATTATGAAAGAGGTAGTCAAGAAAGAGATCCTAAAATTTCTAGATGCGGGAATCATTTTCCCGATTTCGGATAGTAAATGGGTTAGTCCCGTACATGTCGTTCCTAAGAAGGGTGGTATGACCGTAGTAACTAATGAGAACAATGAACTAATCCCAACTAGGACGGTTACGGGGTGGAGAATGTGTATTGACTATAGGAAACTAAATGTGGCCTCTAGGAAAGATCACTTCCCTCTTTCCTTTATTGACCAAATGCTAGAAAGGTTAGCTCAACATTCACATTTTTTAAGGAGATACTCTCCAACAAAAGGAAGTTGGAGGAGTATGGAGAAGTGAGGATGACGAAGAGATCCTCGGAGTTGATTCAAACCATGAAGGAGGAGATGCCTCCTAATCTAAGAGATCCGGGATCCTTTTGTGTGCCAATTGGAGTGGAAGAAGTGAAGTATGAAGCCCTATGTGATCTTGGGGCAAGTGTAAGCATCATACCGCTTGCACTTTGCAACAAGGTTGGGCTAGGAGAGCAAAAGCCGGTCAAGATGACCCTTTACATGGCGGGCCGTTCGATCACTCACCCGGTCGGAATATTGGAAGACATACCGGTGCAACTAGGGAAGTTCAATGTGCCCATAGACTTCGTTGTTTTGGACATCCCGGCGGACTATCCGGTTCCTATCATCTTGGGGAGACCTTTCCTAGCCACTTCCGGATGCTTGGTGGATTGTAAAAATGGAATTCTCTCCTTCAACATTGGAGAAGAGAATATTAAGTTCAAACTATCCACAATGATGAAGGGGCCAGCCCTTGGTGAAGATGTGTTCAACATTGTCGACAAGAGGAGTTTAGAGAAGTTGTGAGCTCGATCTTGATCAAGGACCCATTGGAGAAGGTTCTTAGCTTAAGTTTGATGGAGGAAGGAGTTGAGGAGGCTTGCAATGAAGAAATCAAGGCTTTAGATGCATTGGAAAAGGAGACAAGAGCTGAATTTGAAGCACACGAAGGTGTGCTGAATTCCTGTAGAAATCACGGCCAGGTAGGGGAAACCACGCCCGTGGAAAGTCCCGTGGAACTCTCTGGAATGCTCAAAAAGGCTAGTTTTGCAAGTTCCACGGCCGTGGTTGTGCCAGAGCCCGTGATTTTGCCCGTGTTTTCTCCAGAAACTGCCTTTGTTGTTGATCAAGCTTCAAGGAGCCTTGAGGAGTCTTCCATAGCTTTGGATTCATCTCAACCATCATTATACGGATCGTCTCCACTCGATAAAGGTCCTCCTAAACTTGAACTCAAACCCCTTCCCTCTCATTTGAAGTATGCTTTTCTTGGTGAGAATTCTTCATATCCGGTTATTGTGAATGCATGCTTGAATGATGATGAACTTGCTAGATTGTTGCATGAATTGAGATTGCATAGGAAAGCCATTGGCTATACAATTGATGATTTAGTTGGAATTAAACCTTCTTTGTGCATGCATAAGATCTTAATGGAAGACAACCATAAACCTTCAATTGAACCTCAAAGAAGACTAAACCCAATCATGAAAGAAGTAGTGAAGAAAGAGATTCTTAAATTGCTAGATGCGGGAATCATTTTCCCGATTTCGGATAGTAAATGGGTTATTCCCGTGCATGTGGTTCCTAAGAAGGGTGGGATGACCGTAGTAACCAATGAGAATAATGAACTAATTCCGACTAGAACGGTTATGGGATGGAGGATGTGTATAGACTATAGGAAACTAAACGTGGCCTCTAGGAAAGATCACTTCCCTCTTCCCTTTATTGACCAAATGCTAGAGAGATTAGCTCAACATTCTTACTTTTGCTACTTAGATGGCTATAGTGGATTCTTCCAAATCCCTATCCACCCCGATGACCAAGAGAAAACTACATTCACATGTCCTTGGGGTACATTTGCATATAGGAGGATGCCATTTGGGTTGTGTAATGCACCCGCCACCTTTCAAAGGTGTATGATGGCTATTTTTTCTGAATATATTGAGAATATTATGGAAGTGTTTATGGATGATTTCTCGGTGTATGGCTCTTCATTTGATAATTGAATGGCTAATCTATCTTTGGTGTTGAAGAGATGTGAGGAAACTAATCTTGTGTTGAATTGGGAGAAGTGCCACTTCATGGTGAGTGAAGGCATAGTGTTGGGACACTTGGTTTCCCACCGAGGCATTGAGGTTGATAGAGCAAAGATAGAAACGATAGAGAAGTTGCCACCACCTACCTCGGTGAAAGGGGTAAGGAGTTTCTTAGGGCATGCCGGTTTTTACCGGAGGTTTATAAAAGATTTCTCTAAAATTTCTAAGCACCTCACTAACCAACTAATGAAGGATGTTGAGTTTGTTTTCTCCAAGGATTGTCTTGAAGCGTTTTGTAGGTTGAAGGATGCTTTGATCTCCGCCCCTATCATGCAACCTCCGGATTGGAGCTTACCATTTGAAATAATGTGTGATGCGAGTGATGTGGCCGTTGGGGCTGTTTTAGTACAAAAGAAGGATGGGATTACACATGCCATCTACTACGCTAGCAAGACGCTAGATGATGCCCAACTCAACTATGCCACAACCAAGAAGGAGTTGCTTGCGGTAGTGTATGCCTTTGAGAAGTTCCGGTCATATCTTGTTGGAGCCAAGGTTATTGTGTACACGGATCATGCTGCGATCCGTTATCTCCTCACAAAGAAGGATGCCAAGTTCGGTGGATCCTTCTCCTCCAAGAATTTGACTTGGAAATTCGGGACAAGAAGGGTTCCGAAAATTAAGTAGCGGACCATCTTAGTAGGCTACCACCATTGGAGATTGGAAGAGATGACATCCCGATTGATGACTCATTCCGGGATGAGCAATTGCAAATGATGGAGGAGTGCTTACTTCATGTGTCTAGGGGGAGTGAGCCATGGTATGCGGATATAGTGAACTACCTTGTGTGTGAAGAGGTGCAACCCGGTTTATCATATACCCAAAGGAAAAAGTTTTTCAAGGATGTGAGGCATTACTATTAGAGCGAGCCTCTCTTGTTCAAGAGAGGACCGGATGGATTCTTTAGGAGGTGCATTCCGGAGGATGAGGTGGAGAGTGTGATCCGCCATTGCCACTTCTTGCCATGTGGAGGCCATGCTAGCTCACACAAAACGTGTGCAAAGGTATTACAATCCGGTTTTTATTGGCCTAAATTGTTTAAGGATGTGCAGAATTTTGTGGTAGCTTGTGACGCTTGCCAAAGGACAGGAAACATCTCAAGAAGGAATGAGATGCCCTTGAATAATATCCAAGAGGTTGAGGTCTTTGATGTTTGGGGTGTGGACTTCATGGGGTCATTCCCCGCTTCATGTGGCAAACTCTACATTCTATTGCGGTAGATTATGTGTCGAGATGGGTGGAGGCAATCGCCTCTCCCACAAATGATGCCAAAGTAGTGGTGCGGTTCTTCAACCGAGTCATCTTCCCTAGATTTGGAACACCAAGAGTGATCATAAGTGATGGAGGGAAGCATTTCACCAATAGGAACTTTGGGACACTTTTGGCTAAGTATGGGGTGACTCATAAGGTGGCCACACCTTACCATCCCCAAACTAGTGGCCAAGTGGAGATCTCCAACCGGGAGATCAAGGGGATACTTGAGAAGACGGTTTTTAGGACAAGAAAAGATTGGGCCATGAAGCTTGATGATGCTTTGTGGGCATATAGAACCGCCTTCAAGACACCAATTGGCACCACTCCCTACAAGATAGTTTATGGCAAGTCTTGCCACCTTCCGGTAGAGATGGAGCATAGGGCGTATTGGGTCATAAGGTGGCTGAATTTTGACCTTAAGGAAGCCGGTGAGAAGAGGTTGCTCGACATTAATGCTCTTGAGGAGATCTGGTTGGATGCTTAAGAAAATGCCCGGATTTACAAAGAAAGGACCAAGAGTTGGCATGACAAACGTCTAATCCCAAAGGAGTTGAGTGAAGGTGACTTAGTCCTTCTCTTCAATTCAAGGCTGCGGCTCTTCCCCGGAAAGCTCAAGTCAAGATGGACGGGTCCTTATGTGGTGAAAAAGATCTTCCCCCATGGAGCGGTTGAGATAGGTGGGGAACATTGTGGAGATTTTAAGGTGAATGGGAACCGTTTGAAGAAGTATATCCCGGAATCTCCGGTGGATATGATTGCCGCACTTCACCTTGAGTGAAACGCTCCCGGATTTGGTCAAGCTAATGACCTTAAAGAAGCGCTTAATGGGAGGCAACCCATTGGTACATATCTTTCCCTTCTCGTTTTTTGTTTTTGTGTTCGGTTTTTGTTTTTGTTTTTGTTTTGGTGTGTTTGTGTGTGTTTGGTGTTTGTGTGTTAGAGTCTAGGTAACATGGAAGTCTTGCAAGGCATGAGGATGATGATGATGATCCCGCATCAAACGTGGGTGGAGCGGACGTGGGACTTGGACGGCTTGCGGTGCTTAGCGCGGGTCCCGACGCCATAATGAACATCAAGAGCTCTCTACCACCTTTGATTGATCATCCACCATCACTTCACATGAGTGAACCAAAAATACCGAAAACACCATTTTTACATTGTGAGGACTCTCTTCCACTTCTTTATTTAATTTGCACATTGGGGACAATGTGGCTTTAAGTATGGGGTGGGGTTTTCACAATCATTTGCATGATTACATCTAGGATAGTTTCATATTGTCACATGTTTCATTAGTTCTTGCATTGTACATATTTATCTCAAAAATTTCAAAAAATCAGAAAATCTAAAAAAATTTTGTGCTTCCTAGTTTGGATATGACCCTTATGATGAGATTGTTTTGTGAATTGGCTATGGACGGCCTTGTGTATTGAATGGATTTATGCATATGTGGACTTGAAATACTTCTCTTGAATCCTATGTATGAATTGTGATTATGATGCTTGTCTTGACTGGATTGAGAATTGATGGTCGAAATTACATGCTAGTTCCTGCACATCATCTAGGAATGATTAAGGTAATTCATCTCTCTTCTTCTCATCTTGATCATGTTGTTTGAGCACCTCACTTGGTATAAAAATTTGACTTCTTTTGACCCATCCGGGAATAGGAGCATGCTAGTGTGTTGAGTGTGTGAAAAGCAAGTGTGGAGTGAAGTTGTTGATGAATGTATGTTGTGAATGAAGTGCTGAATTTGTTCTGAAAAGTGTAGAAAAAAATATAGGTTTGGGGACTTTGGTTTTGATGTCGAGTAACTCGGCACCATTCACATAATCGGGTGTTTGTGCCTTGCCAATGTCGGATAAACCGAATGTCCTAATGAGCCGTCGTATGTGTGCCCGGTGTGAGGCACCTCGGAAAAATCCTGAGGTCCGCTAATCACCAAGGGTTCAGCTTTTGTACACCAATGCCATTGTCTCAAAAATAAGTGAAAGAAAATGAAAAAGAAAAAGAAAAGAAAAGAAAGAAAAGAAGGAGAAAAATACACTTTGGTGGATGAAGTATAAATGTGAAATTGTGGAGTTAGTTCCTTTCCCGGATTAGCATCACATGACCTAAAAAAGTTCCCACCTATAACAACGTTTCTTGGCCTCTTCTTTCCTAAGTCCTTGTGACCTATTTGCATATGTGTATGACTTAGTGATCTAGATTGGATATTCTCATGATCATCTTTACTTCTTCATTTTCACCTTTCATGCATGCTTTCGAGTTAAGTATGATTGTTTTTCCGTGCCTTCATTCATTTAATACATGATTGCTTGTCCATTGCCATGAAACATGACTATGAAGGTGATCCATCTTATGAAGCACAATTCCAAATAGATTTTATGTTTTTTTTCTGCATTCATAAATCATGCCATCTCGTAGCCTATAGTTGGACCTTGCTCGGGGACGAGCAAGTGCTAAGTATGGGGTATTTTGATGGCGTGATTTATGACGTTAGTTTAGGCATTCATTTAGATAGTTTTTCCCGTTATTCATGCATGGTTTGGCATTAGTTCATGACGTTTCGCTTAATTCATGATTATTATCGAAATAGGTGTATATACGAACTCTTGTCGGTTTTGTAGGTATTTTGGGGAGCTTTTGGAGCTTAATCAATACATTCAAGGATCATTCCTCGTGATGGCACACTTCCGGACTCATTAAGGAGCAAGCTAGGAGCAAAGGAGAACAAATAGGACCTTGTTGGTGCATTGCTTGCACCAACTCATGGCTTAATGATCCAAAGGGAGTTGTTCATGTATTTCCACGGCCCAGAGGCCAGAACCACGCCCATGGTTTTGGCCGTGGTTTTCTCTAGACAGCTGTGACAGTTGTCCCATGATCTCCTTGTCCGACCCTTGCTCTTGGTGGAGAATATAAATGATCCAGCAGGTTGTTGCTAGGGGACTCTCCCACATTCTCTCACACATTATCATTATCCACATTGGGAATTCTTGGGGGAGAATAAAAACACTGTCATTTTGGAGGAAGAACAACACACCAAGATAGAGATTTAGAGTGAACTTTTGAGTGACTTTTGTTGAAAACATTTGAAGGCATTGTAAGGAACGTTTTGGAGCTGTGTTTAATGGGTTGTAAGTCTTGTTTAATCTAATATTCAGCTAAGACTACTTGTTTATTTTCATTTTCATCTCATTTTCTTGCTATGGAAGCAATGAATGTTTGCTTGTTGAGTTTGAATCTTAAAATGCATGTTGTTGGCTAAATAGTTGTGATTATAGGGTAATGGAATGATGGTTATGGCTTGGACTATGATAGAATAGACTTGAATGTACCTTTGGATGATTTGCTTGCTCGAACCTAACCTTTGATGAAAACCACGGCCGGTTCATGTGATTCCACTCCCATGGTTCTGTATGATCTACCCGTGATTTGTTCTGTTGTGCTTGTTTTGATGAATCTGAATGTTAGGATGTTAGGTTGTTGAAATCCTAGTGTTTGTTAAGCATATCTAGCCTAGGGTGACTGACCGAAGGTAATTCTATGGTCGTCTATATCCAATCAAAAGTAAATCCCGACTTAGCACTAAGAACAAGTATAGTGATTAAGTAAGGGTCGAACCCAAGAGAGTTAAGGTGTTTTAGATGCAATTATCGATTATAGTGACAAGTGACACAAAGGGGGGGGGGTTGGTTGAATTGATGCACTAAAAATTTATGAAAACGATTAATGCGACAAGTAAGACAATAATAGATGAATCTACACTAGGTTGATTCTAAGCATACAATTGCTACTTTGGTGAGTTCCTTTTACAAGTTTTCAAGTAATCTCCCGTCTCGATCGTATATATGTGTTGAGCCAACCGGCATCAACACAACTTAACAGGTTAAAGTTCCGTAAACCTACAAGAAAAAATAACAAGTTAGCTTTCAAACAAAGACTAAGGGATATAAAAAGAAGATTAAAACCGTTAAACTTATCTTTATATTTGTGTTCCTTTTCTTTAAGTAATCACAACCCGTTATTACTTAAAGTTGCTACTAGATTAAAGACCCGAACCCGGAACCTATTAATCCTAGTTGTTTACATGCACTTTAGAACCTAAGGTGATCAATCTCAAGCAATAGTAAACATGCAATTTAGACAATGGAGATCAAGGAAACACAAAGTATTACTGAATGAAAACTTATATTATAAAGTACTTACAACCAAAGCAACAAAGCATCTTCAAACCAACCCAATTTAGCAAGGGAGTTAGCAACTCATTACAAGGGAGCAAGACAATCTAATTGGATAATTTGTTGACTAACTAGATGATAAGATGGATGATTCTAGCAATCAACCAAGGACTATTTATACTACACAAGACACTAAATAGGAGTAAATGGCCAGCTCAAAACCGCCACCTTAAATGCCATGAAGGTGGTGTAAATAGCCGGAGTAAAGCTTCTGGCATTAAACCGCAGGGGCGGCCTTCAGGAACCGCAGGGGCGGTTTAGGCAGAATCGGTTGAACTTCTTCAGAGCCGCTGGGGCGGCTAGACAATTCCGCTGGGGCGGATCTTCAATGCTCTTCAACGTCTGACCTTTCCTGACGTTTCTGATGCCAAGCCGTTGGGGCGTCCCTATGTCAACGCAGGGGCGGTGACACAGCCTCTTTGTCTTCCAGCTCCCATGTTGAGGCGCAGGCAGTGCCGCAGTGGAAGGCGCAGGGGAGCTGGTCTTCGTTTCGTCAGTGGAGGACACCGCAGGGGCGCCAAGGAGTGGCGCAGGGGCGGTGACACGCTTCATGGTTGGCGCTGGTGAAAGCGCAGGGAGCGCTCCGAAGTAAGACGTCACCCGCAGGGGCGGCTGCAAGGATCCGTTGGGGCGGTGAGGAAATAGAAGCTTTGCTTCGTGATCGATCTTCACTCCTAAGTGCTTATAACTCCTTCTTTAGCTTCTTTTGATCTTCTTCTTCTGGACCAAGGAGTTAGTAGCATAAACCGACACTAATGCAATAAAAAGACTCTAAAAAAACTAACCTAAATGATAGTGATTCCATCACCTATCATTGACCTAATGCTATCAAACTAAGTGAGGGAAGAGACTTACCCGGTAATTATATCGAGATAAATTGTAAGACTTTTGTGCTATACGTTTCTAGCGTAACAAGTTTTTGGCGCCGTTGCTGGGGACTAGGTCTAGATTGAATCATTCTGTGTGATTGTTTATAGTGTAGGTCTTTCTTGTTGCTTTTGATCTTGTTTGGTTTGTGTCTTTGATTTTTTAGGACATCTCTCACTCTTTAAGTGCATGCGAAGATCTCGTGACAAGGATTTAGCTCCATTCGATCCCGAACCGGAGAAAACCCTTAAGACTAGATCCATGAGCATTAAGAAGAAGAAGGAGATGGCCGGAAGAGATCTTCAAGCTGAGTTAAATGATGCCTTAGAGAAACTTAGGCTAAGGGATGAGGCCTTGGAGAATGAGAGGAGACTTGCAAATGAGAGGCAAGAAGCAACTAGGAGGGAAATTGAAGAGATTAGGCAAGCTCTTGTGCAAAGGGAGCTTAATCGTCAACAACCTCCACCACCACCACCACCGCAGCCGGTAGTTAATGTTCGGTTCGAGCCGATCATCATTGAGGAGCCACAGACGCTACGGCAACGTATGGATCCAGCACAAAGAGTGCACCGCCCGGGTGTAAACTTAGGAGATCCCACAGCCCATGACTATGAGCTCCGCCCTCAAGTGCTACAAATGATCCGGAATAATCAATTTGGAGGGATGGAAGGAGAGTCCCCTCATCAACACTTGATGAATTATGAGATCTTGATGGAGACTCTAAGGCCACCTAATTTGGAGAGCCACAACAAAAAGCTTAGGGCTTTTTTCTTCTCACTTAAGGATAAAGTCTTGGCTTGGTACCAATCCATTCCACTAGGACGTGTGGGTACTTGGGAGGAGATGACAGTTCTTAACAAAGTTCTTCCCACCTTCCAAGATAACCGAGCTAAGAGGGAAGATCAATGCCTTCATGATAAAGGATAAGGAGAGCCTATTCAAATCTTGGGAGAGGTTCAAAGACCTCCTCCTAGATTGTCCACACCATGGGATACCGAAGATAGAGTTATTGGAGATTTATTTCACGGGGCTTGATGAGGATAGTCAATTCAAGATCCAATCACTTTCCGGGTGAACATTCATGGAGAAGAATGTGGATGAGGCTTGGGAGTTTGTAGAGAAGCAAGCCTTTGTGATAGAGAAGTACTCCCATAGGAAGAGTGATGGGAGGAAACCGGGAGTATATGAAGAAAGTGAAGTCATCATGACCAACTACAAAGTTGATGCATTCAACAATGAGTTTAAGTCTTTGAGGGAGTTGTGTGTCACAACCTTAAAAAATCAAGCAAGTCCTCAAGTGCAAATGCAAGCCAATTTGGCTTCCAAAGAGGAGGATATTAACTACATGGGGAGGGGTAACTTCAACAATTATCAAGGCCCTAGGAACATCAACAACAACCGCCGGCAATACAACAATTACCGGCCTAATCACAACCGTCCCGGGTTCTCCTATTCTAAACCGGATGGTGCCTTGAACCCTCCCGCTTCCACAAGCGTAGCCCCAACACCTAAGGCTTCACAAGAGCCTCCACCCGGTTTTGCTCAACCTCCAAAGGATAGGACCGAAATGATGTTTGAACAATTTCTTGGAACGTTGAGTGGACTTGAGAGCACAGTGACATCCATTTCTAAAGCTCAAAAGGTGCTAGAAGCACAAGTGTTCCAAATGGCGGGTGAAGCACAAAGGGATCCGAGAAAGCTTCCCGGAAGGACCGAGGACAATCCAAGAGGCCAAGTGTCGGCCATTACCACAAGGAGTGGGCTGAGCATGAAAGATCCCTCACCAAGGGAGAATGACAAGGGAAAGCAAGTAGTGTTGGAAGAAGAACCATTGCAAGAAGAAGGAGGCCAATGCAATGCAATCCTTTGTGAAGCTGCAAAAGAGCTTTTAAACTCAAAACATGCAATAGATAATTATCCAATTACTACCCCAAGGAAAATTCTTGTTGGGTCAATTCCTATCACCTCGGACAAATTTGAGCAAGTCTACATGACTTCTTATTCTGAGGAGGGTACTCAACTAAAAGCTCCAAAGCTTAAAATCATCAAACCCTCACGGGCCAAGAAAATTCCAAATGAGAAAGAAATGATTGAAGAAACTTCTAAAACTCAAAAGAAAGAAAGAAGTCTTTGTATTTTGAAAAGCTCAGTCTTGCAAGAGGCTCAAGTTGTGTCTTGTGATGGTCCGGTTACAAGATCAAAAGCTAAGTCAATGACTTATGCTCAAGTAACTTTAAAACCACCAAGCCCACAACGAGAATTGGAGTAAAGCTCTAGTTCTCCTTTGTATGGAGATTTATCTTCTCTATTCCAAGAGGAGGAATTTCCACAAGTTATTACAAAGGAAGGAGCAACGAAAGTTGTGACCCAAGATGAATCTTAGAACATGCAAGTGTTCATGACCGGAACAACAAGTGTTGAGGAAAAACTTCAAGACTTGCAAAGGTATTTAGCCGCAAGGGAAGCTCAAATAGCTACATGTATGGCTCAAATTGAGAACCAAGCTAATGCTAGTAGACATGAGCAAGTAAGGACGAATGATGAAAGTCCTGGTGGTAACTTGTCTATTTCTCCACAAGAGATTAGGGAGATGATCGCTCAAGGAATCCGAGAATTCCAAGTGTCACAAAACCCTCCAATACTCGGGTATATAAAGCCATATCCGATCCAATATGATTCTGTACCATTCCCTCCCGGTTATCAAAGACCAACTTTTGATAAGTTTGATGGAATGCACGGATCACCACACGAGCACTTGGCTCATTTCTACTCAACATGTGGTGAGACCACATAGAGTGCTACTTTACTGATCCGACAATTTGTCCAATCTTTAAAGGGATCTGCATTTACTTAGTACACTCAATTTCAACCGGGATCAATCCACACATGGGATGATTTACAAAGAGCATTTGATGCGCCCTTGGATGTCCCTTTTATGTTTACCGTAGACGAGGAGGACGAGGCTATGAGGGTTCGCTCAGATGGACCGCTCACCCGATCCCGAGCTAAGGCCATTGCCCGAGCCACCGGCTCCATCATCGCCCGCACCACTTCTTCACTTGGTTCCATTACCGGCATGTCGTGTCTCTACACCACCATGGCATAGGCTACCGGTTCCGTTAGCGGCATGTCTCGTCTTTCCGACTTCATGGCATGAAGCTAGCTTATTTTCGGACTATATTTCGTATTTTCCTTTTTATGTAATAAAAGGGATATTCCGTATAAGAATATTTCCTTTTGATCTTATCCTATTAGTTTTTCCCTATTGGGCTTTTCTTCATGTATTTTTGTTTGGCCCGTTGGCCCATAGGTAGGCAAGACTCTCTATATAAGAGATATCTTGCCTCACTTATTTTTCATGTTTAATATTACTAAGTATTGAGAAGAATTTCCTCTTACTTAGCTTGGGCATCAAAACCTCTCTTCTATCTCTCAAATTTCTTCTTTGGATCACGTCTTTGATCCAAGAAATCCAAATTCGAGGATTCCTCTTAAGAATCAACCTTCGACCCACCCAAAAAGGCTTATTCGATCTCTCTAGATCGAAATTAACCTTTGTTTCTTCATCGCTTCCGCTCCTTTGGGTCTGAAACGATACAACGCTGCATAAAGAATCAAGGAGTAGTTGGAGCTTTACTTGATCTAGATCCGGAGTTATCCTTGGTTACCTCCAAGGACGCATCAGCATTCCTAGCTCAACTTGTCAACTCTAAGGCAAAAGTCTCCATTATGGATCTTGCTAATACCCTTCAAAGATCAAATGAGCTTGCAAATGATTTTATCAACAGATGGCGAAGCTTGAGGCTCCAATGCCCAGAAAAGTTAAGTGAAGAGGCATGTGTCTAGATGTGTACTAATAATCTAATTCCCGAGTTAGCAGTGCATGTTAGTAGTGCTGAGCCTCGTTCTTTTGATGCCTTAGTTTCAAAGGCTTGCAATGTTGAACGACAATTGGCTTGGCGTGATGCAAAAACCTATCGTTCTCAAGCAAATGAACTTAAAAGAGATGATGGAAAAAGACCCTTAAAAAGGGAGAGTCAATGGAAACCTTTACTAAACCCGGAAATAAAGTCTTCACGGGAAATAACTCCCAAAATCAAGATAAAGGAAGGGGTAAAGACGCCATTAAAAGACTCACTCTTGAGGAAAGGAAGCAAAATAAATATCCTTTTGACGATGATGATGTCCAAGGAAATTTTGATGAGTTGATTTCGTCTAAGCTTCTTACACTTCTAGAGTCAAAAAGGCCACATGAAGTTGGAAGGACAAACGATCCAAAGTATTGTCCTTATCACCAAATTGTGAGTCACCCTATCAAAGATTGTTATGTCTTCAAAGATATAGTTGAGAGGATGATTAACAAAGGAGAGATCGAGATTGAAGGTGAAGACTCAGTAGCTCCAAAGGCTTCATCAAATACTACATCCTTAGTGGATGCGGATAATTTGGTGGCTTCCAATACACTCGAAGAACCATCTAGGTCAAATGAAGATGACGGTATTCCCACGCTTTCCTTACCTATGATGGCGATACCCGTACAATTTTCAGTAGATGGTGGCAATGATATCCGCATCATTTGGGCATACCCTGATATGCCAAGAGATGGTCCCGGGGTCCCAACTCCATATGAGATCATGATGTGCTCAGATATCGAAGATCTGTTTTCAAATGATGATGATCTTGACATTGATAGTGATTCTGAGTGGAAAACTTGTGTAACTTGAAAGATCCGTTTAGAATCCACTCAAAAATCTAGTTATCTCAGGTTTAGAATGATCGGAAGAAAACCCGAGAAAAAGTACAACAAAAAGAACATAAAGAAGAAAAACAAAAAGGAAAAGAAACCAAATTCTGATTCTGAGGAAGAATACATTCAACCTGAGAGGGTACCGGTTACCCTAAAAAATTTTGTCCCAAAGAAGTTTTATGGTGATGAAGAACCTTCAAAAGATGAGGCATTTTGGGGCGATGAAGTTGTTCAATGTTACATGGCCACATGGGCCGACATATGTGAAGAAGAGGAGGAACCAGAAGTTGATACGGTTTCTCTTTGTTCCGGACGTCAACTTCTATCTCCGAAACCCAAAGAAAAAAGAAAGGAGAAAGAATCGATGTCCAATGAACATTCAAAAGTGACAAATTTTTATGAACGTCTTGATAATGAAAATTCTCAATTACCTCAGAAAAATGTGGAGGACATTGAGGCATTACAAAAAGAATCCACTTCTCGCGTACCGGTTTTGCATCATAAAGCTCCGTACAAAGAGAAAGTAAAATATGACGTCATTAGTCACTTGAAGCGCATTTATGCACGCTTGAGTGTTTATGATGCCCTACAAATGTCAAATGAATTGAGGAAAGCACTAAATTTAAGCTCTTATGGATCCCGATGATTATAAAGATCAAGTTGAACTGGTGGAGGTTAATGATGTTTCATTATCCCCGTCAACTCAATGTGCCTCATGCATGGCTTGTATAACATTCTCGGATGAAGATCTTCAATTGGGGAATGAATATCATAATCGGTCATTTTATGTTACAGGCACCATTGGGGATACAAAGGTCAATCGAATCCTTTTGGATGTGGATCCGTAGTAAATCTTCTGCCATTAAGGGTACTAAGGACAATGGGGTTGACGACCGCACATTTATCTCCCACTTTGCTTGCCATTCAAGGTTTCAATCAAGTAGGACAAAAAGTCATGGGTACCATTGCATTACAAATGGTTCTTGACGATCTTTATAAAGATGCTTTGTTCCATGTCATAGATGCGGACACCTCTTATAATGCCTTACTTGGTCGACCATGGCTCCATGCTAGTAAATCCATTGTTTCCACTCTTCATTAATGTTTGAAATAAACTGATGATAATGGAAATGAAAGGATTATTCGGGGTGACCCAAACCCTTTTCATGTAGAAAGTGTTAATTATGCCGATGCCAAGTTTTATAAGGCGGTTAGTTTCAACTCAAACATGCCCATGAAGGTTGTCAATGGTAAAAAGACCATTAATTTTCACCAAGCACCAAAGGTTTCTCTCAAAGGGAATAATGAGAAAGGTGATCCATGTTCTTAGGTGTTGTTTAATTACACGCCAAAAGATAAACGACAAGCCGGCCGAAAACCTTTGAACTCGGTAGAGAAGGTTATGAACTCTCTCATGACAAGTTACACATTTCCTCTACGGAAAATTGACCAGTCTATTCCAAAAACGACTTTGGTCGTTCAAAGGTCCTTCGGGTTTAAAACAAGTGATAACAAAAGGGTAGTGTCAAGAGTTGAAGTCAATAATCCTCCTTCTAAATCACTTTCAAAGAATATCATTTTTTTTGTTTGAGAGTATGAGAAAATCCTCCTTTTGCTTACTCTTCTTTTCTTTTTAGCAAAGAAAAGAAAATGTTTTGTTGATTTTTGTGGCTGCACCTAGCATTTTGATTAGCTAGACTGCCTACGTACCCCGTTTGAGAAGGATCAAGTCTTTCGTAGTTCTTTTTGGGAACTACTTTTTTTATTGATTTTTGTGGCTTCATGGCATAGAAGCCTTCTATGCCATGAAAGATTGTTGTGGCTTCATGAAATATTCTCAAGTTTGATGGCTCTCTCATGAAGGCTTCTATGCCATGAAGGCTTCTATGCCATGAAGTTGAACAAGAAGTTCAAACTTAAGTGAAATCACTTTCAAGAAAGTTGAACAAGAAGTTCAAAAAAAATGATATTCTTTGAAAGTTCAAACTTAAGTGAAATATGAACTCTCTCATGAAGGCTTCTATGCCTAAATTGCTCTATTTTGAACATCATTCTCAAGTTTGATGGTTAATCCAAATTTCTTCAAAACAAAACTTCCTTTCAAGGAATAACATTTTAAATTTCCCCAAAAATTTGATCAAATTTACAATTGCTTCGCAATGTGAATTTTCTCATACTCTCAAACAAAAAAAATGATATTCTTTCAAACTCCTTTATTTTTATCTCAAATAAAGAGAGATAAATCATGTTGACTAAAGTCATCAAACTACTTGATCAATAAAGCCCCAAAAACTTAAAAGAGATACCTACAAAGTCTCTAAACCAATGACTCTCAAAACTAAAGACTTATCCGTCACAAAAAGGCCTCAAGCCAAATATCAAATATCAAAAACAAATTCCAAAGAAAAAATATTCTATAAAGCTCAAAGTTTTTATACCTATACATTATATTCTTGACCAAGTGACTATGGGTAAAATTCATTGTCAAACAAGTTTTTGTTGTAACTTCAAATATATACAATATGTTCCTATTTCATGCATGCCTAAATGAAACCAAATGGTTTCAAATGTGAAGCGTCTTACAAAAAAAATCTCGAACTTTAAACGTGTTTTATTCTCACACGCACAAAGTTCGGGGGGTTGGGGGTAAAATTTTATGAATTCCTATAATTCATCATCTTTTATAAAATATCCGGAAATTAGTTATATTTTACACATGAGATTAATTTCTTAAAATTTAGCATAAAGCTAATTTGAAATGGGGTTTTCAAAAAATATAACAATCATTTTTGTTAATTTGATTTCCATTAATCTAATAAACATTAGATAAGCTCAAGATTATTTGGGCTTCAACCTATAAACTATTTAGTCCAAATGCTAATTATTTATATAAATTAGCTAAATGACTAAATTTGAATTTTTAAAAAAGAAAAGAAAAGGTGGTGAAGGATACGTTCAATTCACAAATTTAAGAAAACAAAAGTTTTCTTTAAACATAAATAAAAAAGAGTGATTTTATTCGGTCAGTCAGAAAAATATAAACGAGTCAAGGGAATCGAATTTCGAGTACGAGGCGCATCCAGAGTAGGCCTTTGGGGCACATCCAGAGTGCGCCTCTGGGGCACATCCAGAATCCGCCCCAGAGGCACACTCTAGATGCGCCCCAGAGGCGTACTCTGGATGCGCCCCAAAGGCACATCCAAAATACGCCCGTGTTGCCTCTCGTGTCTAATCGAATAACAACCCCGTTATAAGTTATATTAAAATAAGATAATGTAAAACTTCGACTAACCTCTACAAAGTGTGTGTTGTCTAAGACACACGTTATCGTACAGATCACCATAGGCGGACCTTGATTAGGTGTGCTGGCTATCATAGGAAGGAATGTTGACGCGCTATTATCAAGGATAACTAGGGCTATCTTATAGTATGTGTCTGCAGCACACCCAATCATAGACAACTCCATCCAATATCTACGTGGGCTTGGAGCATTTTTAGTCCAGTTAACATTTTTAAACACATTTATAAATGTGGTGAATATGGTGCACTGTATAGATTCACATGTATAATCATGTTATATATATATATATATATATAT
>BSUD01000003.1:43846006-43857852 GCA_033239045.1 Fagopyrum esculentum
AAGCTCTTATGGATCCCGATGATTATAAAGATCAAGTTGAACTGGTGGAGGTTAATGATGTTTCATTATCCCCGTCAACTCAATGTGCCTCATGCATGGCTTGTATAACATTCTCGGATGAAGATCTTCAATTGGGGAATGAATATCATAATCGGTCATTTTATGTTACAGGCACCATTGGGGATACAAAGGTCAATCGAATCCTTTTGGATGTGGATCCGTAGTAAATCTTCTGCCATTAAGGGTACTAAGGACAATGGGGTTGACGACCGCACATTTATCTCCCACTTTGCTTGCCATTCAAGGTTTCAATCAAGTAGGACAAAAAGTCATGGGTACCATTGCATTACAAATGGTTCTTGACGATCTTTATAAAGATGCTTTGTTCCATGTCATAGATGCGGACACCTCTTATAATGCCTTACTTGGTCGACCATGGCTCCATGCTAGTAAATCCATTGTTTCCACTCTTCATTAATGTTTGAAATAAACTGATGATAATGGAAATGAAAGGATTATTCGGGGTGACCCAAACCCTTTTCATGTAGAAAGTGTTAATTATGCCGATGCCAAGTTTTATAAGGCGGTTAGTTTCAACTCAAACATGCCCATGAAGGTTGTCAATGGTAAAAAGACCATTAATTTTCACCAAGCACCAAAGGTTTCTCTCAAAGGGAATAATGAGAAAGGTGATCCATGTTCTTAGGTGTTGTTTAATTACACGCCAAAAGATAAACGACAAGCCGGCCGAAAACCTTTGAACTCGGTAGAGAAGGTTATGAACTCTCTCATGACAAGTTACACATTTCCTCTACGGAAAATTGACCAGTCTATTCCAAAAACGACTTTGGTCGTTCAAAGGTCCTTCGGGTTTAAAACAAGTGATAACAAAAGGGTAGTGTCAAGAGTTGAAGTCAATAATCCTCCTTCTAAATCACTTTCAAAGAATATCATTTTTTTTGTTTGAGAGTATGAGAAAATCCTCCTTTTGCTTACTCTTCTTTTCTTTTTAGCAAAGAAAAGAAAATGTTTTGTTGATTTTTGTGGCTGCACCTAGCATTTTGATTAGCTAGACTGCCTACGTACCCCGTTTGAGAAGGATCAAGTCTTTCGTAGTTCTTTTTGGGAACTACTTTTTTTATTGATTTTTGTGGCTTCATGGCATAGAAGCCTTCTATGCCATGAAAGATTGTTGTGGCTTCATGAAATATTCTCAAGTTTGATGGCTCTCTCATGAAGGCTTCTATGCCATGAAGGCTTCTATGCCATGAAGTTGAACAAGAAGTTCAAACTTAAGTGAAATCACTTTCAAGAAAGTTGAACAAGAAGTTCAAAAAAAATGATATTCTTTGAAAGTTCAAACTTAAGTGAAATATGAACTCTCTCATGAAGGCTTCTATGCCTAAATTGCTCTATTTTGAACATCATTCTCAAGTTTGATGGTTAATCCAAATTTCTTCAAAACAAAACTTCCTTTCAAGGAATAACATTTTAAATTTCCCCAAAAATTTGATCAAATTTACAATTGCTTCGCAATGTGAATTTTCTCATACTCTCAAACAAAAAAAATGATATTCTTTCAAACTCCTTTATTTTTATCTCAAATAAAGAGAGATAAATCATGTTGACTAAAGTCATCAAACTACTTGATCAATAAAGCCCCAAAAACTTAAAAGAGATACCTACAAAGTCTCTAAACCAATGACTCTCAAAACTAAAGACTTATCCGTCACAAAAAGGCCTCAAGCCAAATATCAAATATCAAAAACAAATTCCAAAGAAAAAATATTCTATAAAGCTCAAAGTTTTTATACCTATACATTATATTCTTGACCAAGTGACTATGGGTAAAATTCATTGTCAAACAAGTTTTTGTTGTAACTTCAAATATATACAATATGTTCCTATTTCATGCATGCCTAAATGAAACCAAATGGTTTCAAATGTGAAGCGTCTTACAAAAAAAATCTCGAACTTTAAACGTGTTTTATTCTCACACGCACAAAGTTCGGGGGGTTGGGGGTAAAATTTTATGAATTCCTATAATTCATCATCTTTTATAAAATATCCGGAAATTAGTTATATTTTACACATGAGATTAATTTCTTAAAATTTAGCATAAAGCTAATTTGAAATGGGGTTTTCAAAAAATATAACAATCATTTTTGTTAATTTGATTTCCATTAATCTAATAAACATTAGATAAGCTCAAGATTATTTGGGCTTCAACCTATAAACTATTTAGTCCAAATGCTAATTATTTATATAAATTAGCTAAATGACTAAATTTGAATTTTTAAAAAAGAAAAGAAAAGGTGGTGAAGGATACGTTCAATTCACAAATTTAAGAAAACAAAAGTTTTCTTTAAACATAAATAAAAAAGAGTGATTTTATTCGGTCAGTCAGAAAAATATAAACGAGTCAAGGGAATCGAATTTCGAGTACGAGGCGCATCCAGAGTAGGCCTTTGGGGCACATCCAGAGTGCGCCTCTGGGGCACATCCAGAGTGTGCATCTGGGGCACATCCAGAATCCGCCCCAGAGGCACACTCTAGATGCGCCCCAGAGGCGTACTCTGGATGCGCCCCAAAGGCACATCCAAAATACGCCCGTGTTGCCTCTCGTGTCTAATCGAATAACAACCCCGTTATAAGTTATATTAAAATAAGATAATGTAAAACTTCGACTAACCTCTACAAAGTGTGTGTTGTCTAAGACACACGTTATCGTACAGATCACCATAGGCGGACCTTGATTAGGTGTGCTGGCTATCATAGGAAGGAATGTTGACGCGCTATTATCAAGGATAACTAGGGCTATCTTATAGTATGTGTCTGCAGCACACCCAATCATAGACAACTCCATCCAATATCTACGTGGGCTTGGAGCATTTTTAGTCCAGTTAACATTTTTAAACACATTTATAAATGTGGTGAATATGGTGCACTGTATAGATTCACATGTATAATCATGTTATATATATATATATATATATATGTTATCATAATTTTATTAAATTTTATAAAATTAAATACTCACCTTTGAATATATTGTTCTTCTCAAGTTCAACTTCATGAGTATCTTTTTCCTTATTACTAAAAAATCTTCATTTGGAAAGCCCAAAACCAAAGCAATAGATTTGTATCTGCAATTACCGTCACCTAACACATTCATGGCTCCATTTACATATGGTTCCATGAATTTTCGGAATTCCCCTTCTTTCCAAGGATATTTCCATCATCATGTGTAACCTCAGGTGTAGCATCTACATCAATTGGTTCCTTTCCTTTACGACGTAGCTGACTAGATGGAGTGAAGAAAAAAATTCAAGAAAATCGAGATAAAAGATGAAGAACGCGGTAAACAATAGAATGAACAATGAGCTAATAGGGATAAATATGTAATGCATAAAAACAAGAGTAAAGAAAACTAACTCTCCAGGTGTAGCATCTACATTCTTCGCTTTTTTCCCCTTTGAACCTCGGGGACGGCCAAGGCTACGTCTAGGTGTAGCCTCTCCGTCATCCGGATCCACCACTCTCTCGGAACGGGGGCGTCCAAGACCATGCCTTGTCGAATGCTCAAACGAACTTTACTCTCTTCTTGTTGATCTCACGGTTGGTGGTCTTCCCTTGGCCCATACCTTTTGTGTTGGCTTTTCCATCGTGGTACTTCCCGGATTCTCGATATCCTCGAGGCAAAATGTCATTTTTTCCATCTCATCGGGGGTGAGCGTTTTAGAGTCCATTCTTTCTTTGAATTTGTTCAACGACACTAGGCTCGGATTGATGGGATCACCACCACCACCACCACCACCACCATCATCATCATCATCATCATCCATGTCACCATTGGGAAATATAATTGGAATCCAATGAACTTGCTTCCAAAATAGGTGGATCTGATTCAATGTTATAGCTCTCCTTGTCAAAATCGCTATGGTAAAGTCATGCACACATGGCACTCCATGAGCTTCCCTCCAATAACTATCCCGGCATACAATATCATCTCTTGTCCTCCTAGATTTGGTGAAGTTATCCCACAAGAGCGTGAAACACTCATTGGTGACATAGTCTCAAAGCAAGTCAAACATCGATATACGCACCTTCCAAGGAACCCTCACCCGTGACATCTCTAACGAAGCTTGTTTGAGTAATTTGAGTAATTTGCTTTGCCATACATTCATCTCCCCTCTTTTCTTCTTTGAAGTTGTACTTTTGAATTTGGAACCCAATTATCCTTCACCCCGTGAGTCTCTTCTTCTTAATCCTCTATCTAATGTGATTATACTCCTCGCTTGATTTTTTTTATTGTAGAGATTATTGTAACTTGATATGTACACCAATTGTTTGATAAAATGCCAAGTTGATTCATTATTTTTTTTGGTTGTGTTGTGTTAATTCATAGTTCATCCAAGAAATAATAACAGATTAAGTTGTGAGTGAAGCTTGGGGACTTCATTAACTGAATGCCCGGGAATTCAGATGAATTAGTTCTCGGGATGTTGCTTGGTGCATGCCATAAAGGTCATAATGTAGATATTGGTGAGCCGGTAATAGTTGTTGTTGGAGATTGCACATTCAGACTCTCAAAACTTACATTGTTTGATCAAAGGTGTTTGTCAAAATGAAGGTTGAGATGATGTTGTAAGATTGAGAATGTTAATGAAGCAAAATGGATAGCTAAGATGCCGGGTTGTAGTTGGATAAAATTGAGAATCAACTCTATGAATTTCATGTTGGTGATGACTTGAATCTTTAGTTCTTCAGAACTATGTAGCCTATTTAGTTTGTGAAGCAAAGAGTTGATGGAGGAGTACATACCAAATGACAATAGATTATAACATATATAGCATGTTCCATTGCTGCCGGTTTTGTGATTTTGAGCATCAAGGATTATACTTGTATAGTTTGAAGGTGATAAAAGAGTTTGTAATTACTTTAGCGTTTTTTCTTCTTTTGTTTTCTTGCTAAATTATTTTGCTAAACTTTTAACGGTCTCAATTATTTTGCACGGTCTCAATTATCTTGCTAAACTCTTGTTGAATTAATGTCCAACTTTTAACGGTCTCAATTTGAGACGATGTTAAGATATTAATGTCCATTTTTTATTGAGACGTGAACTTTGATTTGGATTTCACGTAAAATATATAAAGTCACAATGGGCTAGGTTAAACTCGACGCTCGGCCCTTTTATCGGGCGCAAAGAAAATCTGTCAACTGGGCGCAGCCAGAGTGTGCTTCTGGGGCACATCCTGAATCCGCCCCAGAGGCGCATTCTGGATGCGCCCCAGATGCATACTCTGGCTGCGCCCCAGAGACGCACTATGGAGGCGCCCCAAATGCAGAATTCGCCCGTGTTGTCTCCTTTGTTTGATCGAATAGCAACCCCGATAAAAAAATACTAAATGGGGTTTAGTGGGAAGTTAATAAAATTTGCGTTAACTTCCTATAACCTCCCTTCTTTGTTATATATAAAAACAAAAATAAAAGAAGAAAAAAGGAGGTTCTCTATCTTCTTCTTCTTCCCAACATTTACAAATACACAAAAATAGTCAAACAAATTACAAGTGAAAGAGAAAAATCGATCGGTGTTTCATTAACAAACTACACATCCTTGTTTTGTGGCTTTTCGATTGAAACCCAAAGTAAGTGAAAGAGAAAAATCGATCGGTGTTTCATTAACAAACTACACATCCTTGTTTTGTGGCTTTTCGATTGAAACCCAAAGTAAGTATGGATTTTATTTTGAAACTAAACAAGGAGGTCATAAAGTACAATCACTGTAAATTCTGATTTCCTGCACAATCAATATATGAGCATTGTCTCATATTCTGTATTGTCAAGATTGGGCAACGAGAGGGATGACCGTGTGGTTGATCCGAAAGTACATACTTTCGATCATACATAAAACCCGCAGTTGATTGAAAGTGTTTACTTTCGATCGCTATTCCCGTAGTTGGTTGGAATCAAATGATTTCACCGCTATAAAATCTGTAATCGATCGAAGTCGTCGGATTTCGTCACTCTATAAGAATTCATGATTATGGAAATGGATCAAGGGTGATAAGGAACTACAAGCATCTGTGCAAAAATGAAAGCTTTTGGATCGGTGAAAAATGGTCAAAGTCTAAAAGAATACAGGATATATAGAACTAATTGGAGGTTTCAATCTGGAAATATATATATGTGTGCGAAGAAGATGTAAAAGGCAATGGGCAAACCACTTACTCTCATTCAACACAATTAAACATCAAATTGAGTATGAGATATAAGAAAGATGCAATTTGTGAAATTGGAGATGACGTTTGTGAGCAATATTCTTGAGGGACAATAATAAAAGCACAAAATTGAACGCCAAATTTAACACGAATGTTCTCGGCCTTCTCGACTTCTTCGATCCTTGTGTTTGATGTCTTTGATTAAGTTGTAGATTGAACCCCGCATTTCTCTTGATATTCATCTCTCAAGATCCTTCGTTTCTACAGTTAATCCCGTACTCTGTCTGATCTTCGATCCTTCCTTAATCTGGAACTTCGTATGAGTCTTTCGATTTCGCCGGTGCCAAGAGCTAGTCCTCACCATTGCAGTTTTGTTATTTCCACCTGTAAATAGATGAAATATGAACAAAGTGGAAGAAAGATGAGATTGAGGAAAGGAAAGTAAAACAAAAAAGGAAATAAAAGTAAAAAAAAAAAAAAAAGAAATATATATATGCATGTACGGGAAATGTGGAAAGCTCACATTAACTTTTAAAAGTTAAAAATTAAATAAATAAAAAATTAAAATGTGTAGTCTGCAATGTGTAGTACTTTCCGCCTTTTCAAATTAAGTTATTTGTTTATTTACAAAACAAACCCACATAAGTAAGATATTTGCAAAGATAACCCATAAAAAAGAGTTATTATGCATACATTTAGTTTTGGCTTAATTATAAATAACTTGTCAAAGTAAGCTTTTGCAAAAGGTGACCCATTTAAGACAATGTCTTATACATGTGATCCTAAAGTTACGATTATGTAATGTAATTAAATACTTTTCATGTACAACTACGTTATGACCTGATGCTCTTTCCGAACTACGTAGAAAATCCGATATTAAATTAAATTGGATTCAGTCGACCCGTCCAAGTAAAGTAAATTTTGAATTTAATCTTGGACGTAAATCAAAGACACCAAGTTTTCTAAACTCGATATAAAGCATCCGCTCCTCGAGTTTAACCACAAAACAAAAATCCAAACCATATATCAATCAATCTAGAACTACGTCATGACTTGATGCTCTTTCCGAGCTACGTAGGAAATCCAATATTGGATTCAGTCGCACAGCCTAAATAAAATCAACTCTAAAATAAGTCTTAGAGTTAAACAAAAATTTCCAAATATTCATGAACTCAATATAAAGCATCCGCTCGTCGAGTTTAACCACAAAAGTCCAAACAATTAAGAACTACGTACGACTTGATTCTTATTAAAAGGATACGTAGAAAATTTGGTAAATTAAGAACCGAATTCAGTCACAAAATTAGAAAATAATAAAATAAATAACCTATCACTGTTCTTGATCATGCGCGTGATAGCAGGGATAAATTAAGCAACCCTTCCTAGAAGGTGGGGTTTAATTTAATCATTTGATGCATGGTCGAGGTATAAATGTCATGCAAATGATAGTTGAGTCATCGTCTAGGCAACCCTTCCTAGAAGGTGGTTTTGGACTTTGATTATCTGATGCATGAAAATACTGCACTGAACTACGTGAGGCTTGATCCTCTTTAACGAGGTACGTAGGCAACTCGTCCAAAAATGGGTGCAGCCCAAATCACCAAAACAAACAAAATATCGGTATTTATATAAATTAGAATTAAAAAGTCAAAAAGAGAGGGTCGAACTCAAATAAAAAATAAATAAAATGTGTTTTGTAAATTTGTATTCGAATAAAACATAAAAGGTGTTTTGTAAATTTGTGTACTTTTTTACTCAACAACCGGATATTTAGAGTTTGGTCCTAGAAAAGCATACATTAAGTGTGTAGGAAGAGGCTTCAACTCCAATCTTGGCGGTGCCTTTGTTGGTGTGTTGATGCTGTTACGCTAATTAGGTAGCACAAAAAGCTTTACATTTATAAACTCAAACTAAAATCCTAAACTACCTAGCGAAACCCGCAGTGTACGGATCGTTATGTAGGAAGGAAAGTATTCCGAGGTCGAACACAAGGACTGAGGTGAAATCAAGTCATTCAATGATCAAAGATAGTGTAAATCTAAACTAAGATGAGATGAGGAATAAAGAAAATGCAAAACACAATATTTTTGGAGGGTTTTGGGTGATCAAACAAAGATCACAAATATATCAACACAAACAAGTAACACAAACACACAAAGATAAGAAATAAGAGGTAAGAAAGCGGATTCTAGAGATTCGGAATTCCGATTATGGCAATGGACTCATGCTTCTAAAGGTCAAAGGAAAGTTGTGGTTGTTCGGAGTTGGGTGTTTCTCTAATGGGAGCAATTACCGGGTAAGTCTCATGCATCCACTAGTCTCGCACCTAAGGTCCTATGACCGGGTAAGTCTCAAGGAACCTAAGGACGGAAATTCTACACAAACCGGCCACTACCTAAGGGTCAAATCCCTCCTTACCGGGTACGTCTCGGAAAAGGTAAGTCTTAGGCAACGATCCTAGCACACTCATTCCAATAGCGGCTTTTTTTGGCTCACTACTACCTAGAGTTCATCATCTTATATATCTAAGAGAGGAAATTACCGGGTAAGTCTCATTCCTCAAAAGGTTGCTAACATTAGGTCACCCTAAGCTAGATTAGGCTCAACAAACACTAGGATTTCAACACATCTACATCCTAACATCCAGATTCATCAATACGAGCACAACAGAGAGAACCACGGGTGGATCACAGAAACCACGGCCGTGGAACCATAAAGAATAGGTTGTGATTCTCCACTGAGTTGGGGTTTCGAACACAAATCGATCCTAAGCTAACATGGAAGTCCATACAATCATAGTCCAAAGAATAAACACCATTCCTTCACCCTAGAATCGCAACTATTCAGCCAACAATATACATTTCAAGATCAAACTTCACAAATAAAGCATGCTTGCAAATCATGGCTAGATAATGAAGAATAATCCAAAGAAAAGACATTAAAAGCTAGAATAGAAGTTACCAAATCTTACAAAAGGCTCCAAGAGTTGTACCAAGTTGTCAACAATGGAAACCTCACTCAAAAACCACTCTAATCTCACTTTAAAAGGAAAATCTACACTAATCTCTTCCAAGAACACCCACAATGGGTGCTTGGAAGAGAGGCTACAATGGAGAAGTGTTTTGGGGAAGAAGCTAGGTCAAAAAAAGGAAGAGAGAGATCCTCAATTACAGCCTGTAACATCAGTTAAATACTCCTCCAATAAGCAAAGGTCGGGCAAAGAGATCGTGGGACACGTGTCAAGGTGGTCCAGACAGAAACCACGGCCAAAACCACGGGCGTGGTTCTGCCAGATAGGCCGTGGTTTTGCTCCAGAAACTCTCCTTGGATCATCAAGCAATGAGTTGGTGCAAGGCATGCACTAACAAGGTCCTATGTGTTCTCCTTTGCTCCTAGCTTGCTCCTTAAAGGGTCCGGATGTGTGCCACCACAAGAAATGATCCTCGAATGTATCGATTAAGCTCCAAAAGCTTCCCAAAATACCTACAAAATCGACAAGAGTTCGTGTAGACGTCTATTTCGACAATATGCATGCATTAAGCGTAAACACCACGAACTAATGCGGAAACATGCATGAATGGGAAGGAAAACTATCTAAAAGAGTGCCTAAACTAGTGCCATAAATCATGTCATCAAAATACCCCATACTTAGCACTTGCTCATCCCCGAGCAAGGTCCAACTATAGGCTACGAGATGGCATGATTTATGAATGCAGAAAAATAGAAAATATTTTTGGAATTGTGCTTCTAAAGATGGATCACCTTCATAGTCATGTTTCATGGTAATGCACAAACAATCATGTATTAAATGAATGAAGGCACGGAAAGACAATCATACTTAACTCGAAAGCTTGCATAAAAGGTAAAAATGATGAAGTCAAGATGATCGTGAGAATATCCAATCTAGATCACTAAGTCTTACACACATGCAAATAGGTCACAAGGACTTAGGAAAGAAGAGGCCAAGAAACGTTTTGAATAGGTGGGAATTTTCTAAGGTCATGTGGTGCAAATCCGGGAAAGGAACTAAACAACCACAACTTTACATTTATACTTCATCCACCAAAGTGTATATATATATATATATATATATATATATATATATATATATATATATATATATATATATATATATATATATATATATATATATATATATATATATATATATATATTTTCCTTTTCTTTTCTTTTTCTTTCACTTATTTTTGAGACAATGGCATTGGTGTACAAAAGCCGAAACCTTGGTGATTAGCGGACCTCGGGATTTTTTCGAGGTGCCTCACACCGGGCACACATACCAAGGCTCGTTAGGACATTCGGTTTATCCGACTTTGATAAGGCACAAACACCCGATTATGTGAATGGTGCCGAGTTACTCGTCATCAAAACCAAAGTCCCCAAACCTATATTTTTTTCTACACTTTTCACAACACATTTTCAACAACTTCATTCACAACATTCACACACCAACTTCATCACCCCATACTTGCTTTTCACACACTCAACACACTAGCATGATCCTATTCCCGGATGGGTCAAAAGAGGTCAAATTTTATATCAAGTGAGGTGCTCAAACAACATGATCAAGATGAGAAGAAGAGAGATAAAATGCCTTAATCATTCCTAGATGATGTGTAAGAACTAGCATGTAATTTCGACCATTAATTCTCAATCAAATCAAGGCAAACATCATAATCACAATTCATACATAGGATTCAAGAGAAGTATTTCAAGTCCACATATGCATAAATCCACTCAACACACAAGGCCATCCATAGCCAATTCACAAAACAATCTCATCAGGTTCATATCCAAACTAGGAAGCACAAAATTTTTTTAAAATTTTCTGATTTTTTTTTTTTGGAATTTTTGAAATATATATGTACAATGCGAAAACATGATAAGAAACGTGTGACAATAAATGAAACTATCCTAGATGCGATCATGCCATGCTAAGAATTATGAAAACCCCACCCCATACTTAAAAACACATTGTCCCCAATGTGCAAATCAAGTAAAGAAGAGTGAAAGAAGTCCTCACAATGTAAAAATGTAGTGTTTTCGGTATTTTGGTTCAGGTGGTGCGGATGATCGATCAAGCATGGTAGAGAGCTCTTCATAGTCATTCCGGCGTCGAGACCCGCGCCAAGGTGTATGCGAGATGGGCGCTCTTCCATCCAACAAAGACACCTCAAGGCGTCCAAGCCTCACGTCCGCTCCACCCATGGTTGACAACGGGATCATCATCATCAACTTGCTTTGCAAGGCTTCCTTATTATCTAAAATCTACCACACAAACACAAAACACAAAAACAAAAGACAAAAGCAAAAACGAAAGAGAAAAGGGAAAGAGTTGTTACCCTTGGGTTGCCTCCCAAGAAGCGCTTCTTTTAGGTCATTAGCTTGACCAAACTCCGTGGATATGTCAATCCACCTCAAATACCATGGTTTGCTTGAGGAGTCCAAGCAACCATCTTTTACCGGCATCCATGATGACAAGCAAGGGCCACTTGATGCCCAAATAAGCTTTAAGTTCTCTCTTCACCGGCGAGTAGTAGACTCCTTCATCACCATTCCCTTGATGATAGTATGGAGTTGCAACCATAGGTGCCACCCCATACT
>BSUD01000003.1:43858285-43875947 GCA_033239045.1 Fagopyrum esculentum
CATCCAACAAAGACACCTCAAGGCGTCCAAGCCTCACGTCCGCTCCACCCATGGTTGACAACGGGATCATCATCATCAACTTGCTTTGCAAGGCTTCCTTATTATCTAAAATCTACCACACAAACACAAAACACAAAAACAAAAGACAAAAGCAAAAACGAAAGAGAAAAGGGAAAGAGTTGTTACCCTTGGGTTGCCTCCCAAGAAGCGCTTCTTTTAGGTCATTAGCTTGACCAAACTCCGTGGATATGTCAATCCACCTCAAATACCATGGTTTGCTTGAGGAGTCCAAGCAACCATCTTTTACCGGCATCCATGATGACAAGCAAGGGCCACTTGATGCCCAAATAAGCTTTAAGTTCTCTCTTCACCGGCGAGTAGTAGACTCCTTCATCACCATTCCCTTGATGATAGTATGGAGTTGCAACCATAGGTGCCACCCCATACTTAGACAATTGGTACTCCGCGGTCACACCGGTGAAATGCTTGTCATCCTCATCCTCTATGATCCGAAGAAGGCCGATTCTTGGAAAGAATTCTTCATTGAAGTGTTTCATAACCATCATGGATCCATCATGCTTGCCTCCATCATTCAATATGGGAGACTCCTTAGGAAAGGGACTCCAATATTCGTGTGTACTCCGGGCAAGCAAGAAAGGATTGGAAGGTGTTGGAGTTAGCTTAGGGTTCTCAAAGACAGAGATTTCCACGGGCAAATCCACGGTCGTGGAAGTGCCAGGTAGACCGTGGAAATCTCTGTTTTCTTCCTCCCTCGTGAGCTCTTCAAGTATGGTTCCGGGGTTGATGGCAAGGATGTACAGGGGTAAGAGCACTTCATTGCACTCCTCCAAAGGTGAAAGAGGTGGAGGTAAGCCTTGAAGGACGGTAGGATCTCCTAGCATAAGAGCATTCCTAATCTCCTCAATCTCCCTCCTCATTTGTTCCTCTCTCTTCAAATTCAATCTTCTTTCATCCTTCAGGGCCAAATCCCTTAGCCTCACTTGCTCCCAAGCTTCATCCAACTCTTCTTGAAGTTCCTTAATGATCATGGTTGATTCGGGCAATTCTTGGATCTCCTCATGGTGAACCTCTTCTTGTTGTAACACTTCTGCTTCAAGCACCATGTGGGAACTCGAAATGGAAGCAAGGTTGCTCTCTAGATCATCCATCTTCCTCAACATTTCTTCTAGCAATGATTCCACTCGGTCATTGTGAGGTTGATGGTGAGGTTCCACATAAGGTAATGTAGTCATGTGAGCTTGATCATGGGACTCATGATAGGCATTAAACTCCTCCCAATACTCAAACGCATCATGGAGAGGTCCTTGATCTTGGTTTTCCATCCACTCCTCATACTCCATGTTGTCAAGGTCGTCTTGGAAGTACAATCCGTCCATGGCAAACATGAAAAGGCAAAGACAAAAACAACACAAGATCAAAAGTAACAAGAATGATAAACACTATAAACAATCAAAATCAAATGACTTAATCTAGACCAAGTCCCCGGCAGCGGCGCCAAAAACTTATTACGCTAATTAGGTAGCACAAAAAGCTTTAAATTTATAAACTCGAACTAAAATCCTAAACTACCTAGCGAAACCCGCAGTGTACGGATCGTTATGTAGGAAGGAAAGTATTCCGAGGTCGAACACAAGGACTGAGGTGAAATCAAGTCATTCAATGATCAAAGATAGTGTAAATCTAAACTAAGATGAGATGAGGAATAAAGAAAATGCAAAACACAATATTTTTGGAGGGTTTTGGGTGATCAAACAAAGATCACAAATATATCAACACAAACAAGTAACACAAACACACAAAGATAAGAAATAAGAGGTAAGAAAGCGGATTCTAGAGATTCGGAATTCCGATTATGGCAATGGACTCATGCTTCTAAAGGTCAAAGGAAAGTTGTGGTTGTTCGGAGTTGGGTGTTTCTCTAATGGGAGCAATTACCGGGTAAGTCTCATGCATCCACTAGTCTTGCACCTAAGGTCCTATTACCGCGTAAGTCTCAAGGAACCTAAGGACGGGAATTCTACACAAACCGGCCAATACCTAAGGGTCAAACCCCTCCTTACCGGGTAAGTCTCGGAAAAGGTAAGTGTTAGGCAACGATCCTAGCACACTCAATCCAATAGCGGCTTTTTTGGCTCACTACTACCTAGAGTTCATCATCTTATATATCTAAGAGAGGAAATTACCGGGTAAGTCTCATTCCTCAAAAAGGTTGCTAACATTAGGTCACCCTAAGCTAGATTAGGCTCAACAAACACTAGGATTTCAACACATATACATCCTGACATCCAGATTCATCAATACGAGCACAACAAAGAGAACCACGGGTGGATCATAGAAACCAAGGCCATGGAACCATGAAGAACAGGCCGTGATTCTCCACTGAGTTGGGGTTTCGAATACAAATCGATCCTAAACTAACATGGAAGTCCATACAATCATAGTCCAAATCATAAACACCATTCCTTCACCCTAGAATCATAATTATTCAGCCAACAACATACATTTCAAGATCAAACTTCACAAATAAAGCATGCTTACAAATCATGGCTAGATAATGAAGAATAATCCAAAGAACAGACATTAAAAGCTAGAATAGAAGTTAACAAATCTTACAAAAGGCTCCAAGAACTGTTCCAAGTTGTTAACAATGGAAACCTCACTCAAAACCACTCTAATCTCACTTTAAAAGGAAAATCTACACTAATCTCTTCCAAGAACACCCACAATGGGTGCTTGGAAGAGAGGCTACAATGGAGAAGTGTTTTGGGGAAGAAGCTAGGTCAAAAAAGGGAAGAGAGAGATCCTCAATTACAGCCTGTAATATCAGTTAAATACTCCTCCAATAAGCAAAGGTCGGGCAAAGAGATCGTGGGACACGTGTCAAGGTGGTCCAGACAGAAACCACGGCCAAAACCACGGGCGTGGTTCTGCCAGATAGGTCGTGGTTTTGCTCCAGAAACTCTTCTTGGATCATCAAGCAATGAGTTGGTGCAAGGCATGCACCAACAAGGTCCTATGTGTTCTCCTTTGCTCCTAACTTGCTCCTTAAAGGGTCCGGATGTGTGCCACCACAAGAAATGATCCTTGAATGTATCGATTAAGCTCCAAAAGCTCCCCAAAATACCTACAAAACTGACAAGAGTTCGTGTAGACGTCTATTTCGACAATATGCATGCATTAAGCGTAAATGCCACGAACTAATGCAGAAGCATGCATGAATGGGAAGGAAAACTATCTAAAAGAGTGCCTAAACTAGTGTCATAAATCATGTCATCAGATGCCTTCCAAAGTGTCCTTGGATGTTCCCAATTCAAGGGTGTAGAAGAGGTAGAAGAATGTCCAAGAGTGTTTTCAAGAAGAGGGAAAGAAGTCTCGGGATTTCCAAATTCCACGGCCACATTGGCAGTTCCACGGCCATGGTTTCTCCCGTGGTGGCAATCGACTAGTGGTTCCACGATGGAATTAATTAAATTAATTATTTCCACCCCTGTGAAATCTTGATTTTGGCCGTGATTTTGGCCAGTTTGCGAGCTAACGTGCAGTTCTTCAAAGGCTTTGATTGGCTCTTCTGCCAACACTTCCAAAGCCTTAACTTCGGAGTCGCAACCTTCTTTGATTCCTCCTTCCATCATGCTCATACTAATGACTTTCTGCAAAGGATCATTGAGCAAAATAGAACTTACCATCTCTCTTGAGTTTTCTTCATCATAGATATTGAAGACTTCTTCTCCTAGAGTTGGTTCCTTGATCAAAGATGAGAGTATGAACTCAAATTTCTCCTCTCCGATATTGAATTGCAGGTTGGCATTCTTGCAATCAACCAAGCAACCGGGCGTTGCTAGAAATGGCCTCCCAAGTATGATTGGAATTGGATAATCTGCAGAAATGTCCAAAACTACAAAATCAATGGGAACGTAAAACTTACCAAGCTTCACGGGAACATCTTCAAGAATGCCAACGGGCCGAGTGATAGATCGATCCGCCATGTATAATGTCATCTTCACCAGTTTAGGCTCCCCTAAACCAACCTTCTCACACAACACAAGTGGGATAATGCTCACACTTGCTCCTAGATCACAAAGAGCATCATATGTGACATCTCCAATGCCTATGGGAACGCAAAACGAACCCGGATCCCTCAACTTGGGTCGCATATTTTCCGTCATGGTTTTGATGAGTTCCGATGAGTCGGAAGTCATCTTAACCTCACCAAAATCCTCTAGCTTCCTCTTGTTTGAGAGGATTTCCTTTAAGAACTTTCCATATGCCGGCATACCTAAAATTGCATCAATAAAGGTATGTTAATATGCAGTTTGCTCATGAGTTCAACAAACTTACCAAAGTGTTTGTCTAGATGCGCTCTCGCTCTAGACTGTGGAAACGGTAGCGGAGGTTTGTAAGCTTGAAGGTATGTAAACAGCGGCTTTTTCCTTCTCTTTCTCAGCTGGAACCTCGGTCTCTACGGGCTGCTTTCCCTTGTCATCCGTTCTTGGAACGGGATCAGTAGTCTCCATACCACTCCTTGTGGTTATTTCCATCACTTGGCCTTTAGGATTATTTTCTGTCTTTCCGGGAAGCTTCCATTGATCTCTAGGAACTTCTCTGGCCTTACTAAACACTTGATTTTCCAAGGCTTTTTGTGCCTTAGAAATCGAAGAAATGAAACTCTCTAATCCATTCAACTTCCCCATCATAGCTTCCATCATTGCTTCAAGCTTGTCCCTTGCTGTTTGGATCAAACTTGATGAAGCTTGTCCCTGACTTTTCAAAGGAATAGAAGTAGAAGAAGAAGAAGAAGAAGAAGAGGAGGAGGAGGAGGAGGAGGAGGAGGAGGAGGGTAGGGGGTTAATGCATTTTCAGAATGAGAATAGGGATTATTGGAATTTTGTTGATTGGATCTCCAATTGTTGTAGTTCTGGTTATTGTTGTTGTTGTTGTTGTTGTTGTTGTTCCTATTCCCTTGCTAATTTCCTCTTCCTACGTAGCCCACATCTTGCTCTTTGGGTTGATGTATATGTGTTGTCAAAAGATCCTTCAAAGCTTTCATCTCGCCGTTGAGAGCATTCAGTTGATTGACGCTGGAGGCGGTAAGGTTCAGCCCTTGAGATTTCAAACTTTGACTTCCTGTTTCAGCACTCCGATGGGAGTACTTCTTAATGGTGAGAGCTTGTTTTTCAACAAAATCTCACGCTTCATCAACCGGTTTGTTCATGAACGTTCTAGCTGAAATTGATTGAAGCTTGAATTGCGTTTTCGCATCTAAACCCTTGAAGTAGACCACTAGTAGATCAAATTTTGAAATCCCATGAAGTGGGCAATCCAACAAAAGGTCCTTGAACCTTTCCCATGACTTGACGAGGCTTTGACCATGTGTTCACTCTTCCGGTGAGAAACTCTGCAGTCATTACGACGCTTCATCAACCGGGTTTTGCTCTAAACTCCGCCGTCTTTGATCGCGGAAAGAATTTAGTGAGAAACTCTGCAGTCATTTCCTCCCATGTGTTCACTCTTCCGATGGGAAGCGATTGGTACCACGCAAGTGCTTTATCCTTCAAAGAGAAAAAGAAAACACGCAGTTTATAATTGTTATTTTCACAACTAGAAGTTCTCAAAGTTTCCATCAAAATCTCTTAGTTTTGTAAATGTTGGTGTGGTGACTCTCTCCCCATTCCTCCAAAGCGATTATGTTGAATCATTGTAATCACTTGAGGTCTAAACTCATATTCGCGGTCAGCCAGATCTCCCAAGTGCACACCCGGACGGCGTGCTTGTTGGACTGGATCCATCCTTTGCCCAAGTGTTTGTGGAACGCCTGCAAACGGAACAGCTGGCTCCACTCTTGGTGGAGGTGGTGGTGGCGCATAAACCGGCGCTGGTAATATATTGACGGGTGTTGGTCGAGGTGGGCTAATCACAACTCTAGCATCCCCGTCTCTTTCCTAATTCGCTAGTTGGAACGGCTCTCTCAATTCGGCCATGTTGGCTCGAAGTTGTTCTTGTTGAGTAAGTTTATCAGCACTCTCTTTCCTTAAAGCTTCTTCTTGTAACCTTATTTGATCTCGAGTTGTAGCTAATTCAGCTCTAAGATCCTCTACTTCTTTATCATTGGCAACGGCCATTTTCTTAGCTTCTCTCAACTTTTTCTTGTAAGTCTTTTCCGGTTCAGGATCGTAAGGAACGATTTCTTTACCGGTTCACGTTCTTCTCATAAACCTAAGGAAAGATCCTACAATAACACTCAACAAGAATGATCAGTAGCAAAGCAATAAGCTACCAAGATAGACAACCGTACACTAAGCATGTCCACGGGTCGGACCCGCCGGGTCGACGGGTCCGACCCGCCGGGTCAAGGGTCCGGGAAGGGTGACCCGGACCCGGACCCGTATAAATGGCCGACCCGCCGGGTTGGCGACCCGCCGGGTCACGGGTCAGACCCGCCGGGTCACGGGTCAGACCCGACGAGTCGGCGGGTCGGCCACCTCATCTTAAATAAAAAGAACAAAAATAATGGAAATAAACTTAAAAAAGAAGAAAATAAAGAGAGGAGAAAATTGGACTTAAACTTAAAAAAGAAGAAAATAAAGAGAGGACTTAAACTTAAAAAAATTGGACTTAAACTTAAAAAAAAAAGGGAAGAATTGGGCTTGAATCGGAATCCCAGTTGCATACGTATCCTCTCGGGGAGGAGGAATCAAAGCCCACGTAGTTCTCTTACCTTTGTTTATATCCCCGATTGGCCCTTACCTTAGTCGTCGGACTCTCCCGCCGATACATCCGATGGCGTTTGTTGTCGCTCGTCATCATCTTCGTCGCCTTCCTCCGCCGAGAGGTTGTTTTTTTGTATTTACATTTCCGCTTTCCTCCAATCGGCTAGGAGGATTTGTGTCTCCAACGTCTCGGGCAACATGTTTGATCTCGACAGATCGAGCACCTTTCCACTCCGGCTAAAGGTTTGCTCAACCGCTACTGTTGAGGCGAGAACGGCGAGAATTTGTGCCGCAATCCTTCAGAGGGTAGGGAACCTCATTCTCTCCGGTCGGCTCCACCATTCTAATATGTTGAAATCCTCTTCTTCTTCATCATTGGCAAACTCAAAAGACATTGTTAGATATTCGTCGAGTTCCGAATGGGAACTCGACGTGGTTTTTGCCCTTCTCGGACCAAACAAATCTCTAGCAATTGATTTAAATTTAGATTAAGTTGAAGATGAAGGACGAGGAGGGGGTTGAGAAGATTGACCTTGATCGGAAACACGATATTGAACCAATAATTCATCAAATAATTTTCTAACTTTAGCAATTATGGTAGAAACATGACAATTCGGGATGTTGTTCTAAACCTAAAGTTCATAATAACTTTCTAAAAATTGTTTTAAACCATCCATTTTACGTCTAGGGTCTAACACAAATGCAACAAGAAAAACATCGGGAATAGTTGTATAATAATCTAACCATTTACTTCGCATTGAATAAATAGCTTGTGAAATATTATCAATTAAAAGACCTTGTTGAATTGCAAATGTAATATTAATTGCTACATAACAAAATATGTTTGAAGTTGGTGTATAAACATAACTAAAAGTGTTAGTAGCATCATAAAAATATTTAAAAACCTCCATTACATCTTTTGCTAAAACCCAAGATTCACCGAAAACAAAATTACCGTCAATATGTTGTGCGGCAAAACCACTTAAAAGTTCTCGATATTCATATGATTCGTAAATCATTTTCTAAGTAGAGTTCCATCTTGTACAAACATCTTTTAGAAATTTTTTAGGATATACGCCATTTTGTTTACAATATGCATACCATTTAGTACGTACACTATTTTTAGACCAAAGTTCATTAAGAATATTTCGAATAGGTTGTACTAAATCTCCAACGTATGCTAAACCGTCTTGAACACACAAGTTTAAAATATGAGCGGCACACCTAATGTGAAAAAATTTACCTCCAACCGTCGGCTTACAATAGTTGGTTAAATCTCTAATGGAAGTCGTGTTAGCGGAGGCGTTGTCAAAACCGATTGAAGAAACTCGTGAAAGTAATCTATATTCTTCCAAAACAGTTGCAATCAAACGGGCAATGTTTTGGGCGGTGTGTTGTTCGTTAAAAACTCGTAATGCTAAAACTCTTTTGTTTAAAATCCAAAATTTATCAACAAAATGACAAGTAATACCCATATATGAATTTTTTTGAAAACCGTCGGTCCAAATATCACAACAAATAGAAACTTGAATATCACCGTTTTCCATAAAATATTTCATCAACTCTTCTTTACGAATTTTATATTTATGCATCATTTTTCTTTTAGCGGTTTGGCGAGAAATCGGTTTATATGCGGGTTGAGCATGATTTTGCATCCAATCATCAAAACCAACATTTTGTGGAAAACTAAATGCCAAAGAATCTACGGCTAACATTTCAAAAATGCATCCATAGAAGAAGCATGATCATATATAAATAAAGAAGGAGGTTGGTTAGAAGTAGATGCGTATCCGGTAAGTTGTGTTTGCCCTCGTGCTAATCCCATTTTTTCGGGATGCTTGTTCCGGATATGCCTCTTGTAGTTCCCGTAGCCTTCTCCCTTTTGTGCTTATATTGTGCCGCACAAAAATTGCATTTGGCATAGTAAACTCCGTTGGCATCGGGAGCACCTTTTGTAAACCAAAATCGGAAGACCGCCGCCGTTAGTTGAGTGTTGTTCAACGGCGGCTCCTCCTCCGGGAATTGGGTCTCGGATCCTTGGGTGTTGGGGAAAGGAGGTGATTCCATGTTGATATCCCCCTCCTCGAGGATCTCGTGATCTCCACTTAGTAAGCTCCGCCTTAAATCCGAACCGGTTGGAGGACCGCTAACGGAATGACGTCCTCGGCTAACACCTCCGCCGGATGAAGGACCGGCACCACTAACGGAACGTCTTCCTCGGCAAGACATTTTTTTTTTTGAATAATAGAATGTAGTACTAGTAGTAAGAGTAACAAAATAAAAGAATGAGAATATGAGATTAGGAGAGTAATTGAATGTAAGAGCTGGAAATTATGGAGAGATTGAGAGAGTGAATAGATAATTGAATGAGAATTGATGTGAGATGAAATGAATTGGGTTTGGGGTATTTATAGAAATGTTTTTGGGTTAGATTTATTATAATTTATTGTTTTTTATTTATTTTTTAAGTTGTGACCGTTACGGGTCGACCCGGCGGGTCGACGGGTAAGGATCTCATGACCCTTACCCGTACCCGTGACCCGGGGGAACCCGTACCCGCCGGGTCAGAACCCGCCGGGTCACGGGTGACCCATGACCCGTGGACATCCTTACCGTACACTGGATTGGTCTTGACCAATTCCCCGGCAACGGCACCAAAAACTTGTTCGCTCCAAAAGGCGTGTGCGTAAATAAGCTTTATATTTATATCCAAGAATAATGCCTAACGATAGCGAACCCGTAGTGTACGGATCAATCGTAGTATGGGCTGATATTTCGGAGTCAATCTCAGGGAATCGTAGTATGGGCTGAATAAGATGTAAGAATAATCGGGAATGCGGATTCTAAATATTCAAGTATCCGGTTGTGGCGTTCGTTGTAAGATGTCTAAGGGTATGTACGGACAGAGCTGGATAGAAAAGGTATATGATCTACGGTAGGATATCGTACGGTGAAGTTCCAACACCCTTTTATCTCACCCAAAGGATTCTACTTAACAGATGTTGAGTCTCGTCAAGAAAGGTTCTAAGGAATAAATTGTACTCTCAATACGAAACACCAAACCCAAGGAAGTCAAAGGAAAGACAAAGGTAAAGGCTTTGACACTTTCCACCTTAATAGAGGGTTTTGAGTCCCCCTATTACCTAGAACTCATAAACGCTTAAAACCAAGCGAGGCTATGGGTTAGAAAGGCTTAACAAGGTTAGGGTTTAGGCAATTTTTAACATTGGATAAAGGTAAAAGCGAAACGTACAAAACAGAGGAAATTGCAGTTGGATCTTGGGAAACCACGGGCGTGATTTCTGAAGAACGGACCGTGGAAAACCTCGTTCAAGGGTTTCGTCTCACAACTCTCAAGGTCCGATCTGCTAAGGCTCAATCTATCATCATCTGTACCATAACCATTAGCCAATAATCATCATCATATTCAATTCAAGATTAAAAGAAGAAATCAAGAATGTCATGCAACCAAGAAAGACACAAAGAAGACCAATGATATCTCAAAATTTAATCTTCAAATCTCAATAACCAAATCAAACAACAAGTAATCTCAGAATATGTGTTCTCGAAAGACAATAACCAAAAAACTATAAAAATCTCACAAAATCTCCAATTTCCAAGTCGTGATCCCGAAAGCTCTTCAATCTCCTTCGATGATGAAGCAATAGAATCTCGAATATGGAGCAATCCTAAGTATGGAAGTGAATCCTAGTGTGTAGTGTATAAGCCATCAAGTGTAAGCGTAAGAGTTCTTCAAAATGTAGCCGTCAACCTTCTTTTATAGAATAAAATTAGGTCTAAAGGCTTCCTCCTTTCGTTGTTGGTGTGGCAATAACGGAACGATCTTTTCCGAAGAAAACCACGGGTGACGTCATCAAAACCACGTCCGTGGTTTGTCCCGTGATGACTCTCGACCTTCCTTTCCACGTGTAAAAATCAAAGAAATACCAAAACCCCGGCCGTGGAAGTTCCTTCTTGGGTTGCGGTTCCTCCTTTTCGATGCTTTTCTCCTTTGCTTCACTTCTTACTCCTTCCTATGATGCTCCAATGCTTCCTAATGAACTCCTCATTGACCAATACTTTGTAAATGCTCTTTTTCCAATCCCATTCAGTGCCAATTCACCTGAAATCACAACAAAACTTGTGTAGATCTCGATTCCAAGATAATAGGTGAATATGCTCAATAAATGTTATGAAAACATGTCCATGTACTCAAAAGCAAGGGAAAAACTTCCTATATGCACATCTAAACTACGTCATATTTCATGCTATCAGATGTGCATGTCATATTTGGCAATAACGCTATTGAACATATTTGGCACTAATTCGATTTGAGAAAAAAATGGAGAACAATATGTTTACAAAATAATGTTCATCCAATTGCATTTTTAAAAGACATTGGAACTCGTTTGAACTCTACTTAAAAATTACTTAGTCAAGTCTTTCGTTACAAAGAGTTTTTACAAGTTTTTTTCGCACAAAATATTTCGTGGTCAATGTTAGATGATTAAAATATTTGGAAAACTTGTCTTGATATTTGTAATGTTTTAAAGGTTTTTAGTGATTCATATAATATGATGAGTTACATTTACACTCTCACTTCTTATAGCTTTTTAGAAAAAGATGTAAATGTTTTCGAGGCTTTACAAACCGGTTCTAAATACTCAACCCTTATAAGTGCTATAAATGACATGAAATTGAAATGGCTAATATATTATGTGGATATTCTCTTGGTTTATCTTATTTCCGCCATTTTTAATCCTAGACATAAACTTGAAGGTGTTTCCGATTTGTTGGGTGTTTAATTTATTATGAATATTTGGGTTTAGGTTCTACATACACTTCTATCATTATTCATAATGTTCGTATTGAAATTTAAAAGTTGTTTTCTTCCTTTCAAACAAGTGCAAGCTCTTCTTCTACCGCCAAACAAACTCCTACACCCTCTTCTTCTTCTTCTTCTTCTTCTTCTTCTTCTTCTTCTTCTTCTTCCTTCAAAAACTAAAATAGTTTTAGCTAAAAGAACAAAAACACCAAGGCATTCATTCGCAAGTGCGAAATTTTAAGATTATCTAACAATGTGTTCTAGTTTTGATAGAGATGTTTTGAAATTATGGATTGGTGGAATAAGTTAGCCTCGAAGTATCCAACTTTGATCAAAATTGTGCAACAACTCATGGTCGTACCCGCATCAACCGTAATAGGTAAGCAAAGGTAAGAGAATTATGTGGGCATTGATTCTTCTTAACCCTGAGAGGATACATAGTCAACCGGAAAGCGGAAACAACGAAAACCCTTTCCTTTTTCTATTTTTTAATTGAACTACAATATCTCGGATGAGATTTTGGAAATCTTGGGTGAGATATTGGTTATCTCGGCCAAGATAACCAATATCTCATTAAGATTTTCCATGTCGAGATTGCTCTCGACTTTTTTTAAAACCGGTGCTAAACCGCCGGTTTGACGGTTTAGCAAACTGGTGGTTTAGGTTTAACCCAAACCACCGGTTTGGTATTTAACGGCTTAGCTTTAGGTTTACGACCCATATCTAACTCGTTGTGTCATGTGAAGAATAACCCTATGTAAAAAACCATCATTTAGGACCTAGTAATCTACATACACGAAATAAAATGACCCTTCACATTGTAAGATAGTTGGCTGATGTGCCAAGTAAAGAAGAGTACGAGTAGTACAAATCTCAAAATCTTGAGATAACATTTCATTTGACGAGGAGGTGGAATTCCCTCGAATTAGCACTAGGCATTTTCCATGTTTAATCAAGTAGATATCAATACCATTCTTATACTAGGAGATGTATTAAGGGCTTTATGATCGTAAACCGTATTATGGATTTACTTGTGAATATATTGTTAATGAATTGTTAGAACTTGTAGGTTGCTTGAGGAATAGGTTATATTAGCTCTAATGTATTTATTATTCCATGTTTCAGGTAGGCCTTGATCACAAGGACGGTTAGATGATGATGTCGTTGGCCAATAGTACTGTGTCTAGGATTTAATTGATTATTTATTCGGTCATGTGTCATTGTATTGTGTTTTTAATCTAATCGTCGAATGGTTCTTTTATGAGTTAATTTTTTATATTTTCGTTATTTGAGAAGTAAAATCACATGTGTGTTTATTTTTGTTAAGTTAAAACTGGTGGGCCCGAAGAGGTGTCTCTTGCCAAGTATTGAACCGGGTTTGAAAATACAAGTCATTAAATCTTCTCTTGTAGAGCTTAATCAAGACATTGTTCCATCAATATGTCTTTGATGTGCTCCTCATTTACGAGCACGAGGATCCACTAAGGTTTTTCCTTCTCTCTTCTTCCTTTATGGATGTGTTTTTGGTTTAGATGGGGATATGGAGGAATTTGAATAGGAAGAAAGGGCATTAAAATGACGATGGTTATGGATATGAAGAGAAAGATATTTTGCCTCTCACCTTGGATCTTCTCAACTCAAGTAGATCTCCTTCACAATATCATATATTGAGATTGGTAACTCCTTTGTGTTTGAAGTCTCTCACCTTAAGAATACTTATAAGCCTCTCACCTAGAAGGGTGAAAACTAAGTCTCTCCCCTTCTGGTTTTATTTTAAGCAAATAATTATGAAATTAATAATGTTGAACTCACTTCATTGATCTTGGATATCTTTGATGGGGTGACATAAGGGCTTTATATAGCCGACAAAATCAGCCTAGGAAACTCCCCCTAATAAGTGCAAGAAATAGAAGAGTAACGAACTAGTAAATCGAATGGAATCAATAGCGCCACATTTGAATTTATTCTTGGATGACCCATGGAACTCTTCATTCACTTAATTTGGAAGGCACCATAAGTAGGAGAAGGGAGTTGATTTTCCTAACCATAAGGATGACAAAAGAGTCAATTGGACTTATCTTGGCTTCAATCAAAGCAAGAGGAGACATGTCTTCAATTCTTGTAGAAAGTTGACTCTTGCCTTGAATGCCACATAAATTCATGCATAAAATGAGCATGAAATATTTCACGAAATGTGCTCTTGCATATCCATCTTGCATGTCTTCATGCATCATCATGGTCAAAAGCGCATCCAAGTATCATAGTTGTTGCATTGTCAGATCATATTTAACTTTTGTTCTTTTCAAATCTTGACTTAAGTAAACTAAAATTTGTTAGCTTTTGAAAAAAACTTTAAAAGGACAACTCATGAGTCTTTTAACTCCAAATATTGTCTTAATTATAGGCGTTTTACTGAGAGTATAAAAACTTGACAACTTTGTTGGAGCGAGCGGAAGTTGACATGACTAGGGGATGCTCTTAGCTAGTGTTATTGGCTTGGATTCAAGCGTGGTTAGCTTTTTTTGATCTTGAATGTCAAGACATAAGGACTATCGATCATGCCAAGTGAGGCCTCCGACGATTGATGAGTCATGGTGTCTTGGTCAATCTTAGACGTTTGCTCTTGAGCACGATTGGCAACGAAACGATCGGTGTCGGAATGATGATGACGGTTTTTTTTTATCGGGGAGGATCGTATTATTCTTAAACCGTACTTTATCACAAAGTAAAGTTGTTATCCCCATCAAAGAGTGAAATCCCAAACACGTTCATCAAGCCGGCCACCATCACATCAATACCAGATTCTTTCATCGACAAATTTTATCCGGTCGCCAACCACCATAACCTTGGCTATGATACCCTTTGTTGGAAAAATAGTTTTTTTTCCGACTCAACGAACTTGTATATCTACCCACATTTGCACTAATACAAAGGTTTTTTTTATATGTATCACAATACATACAACATAATATATAAGTTTACGGCATCTTGTTTCTCTCCTCGCGCGCTTTTATAACCCGATTTGAGCTCTTTGTGAAAGTCTATCAAACTATATTATTATGAAAAAATAAGACATATTTGCATGATGCGCATACGAGGGTCTCAAAACCACCGACCGAATACCAAAACAGGACCGAACCCACATATGTGGCAAAATACTAGGATGACTTGTGGCTAGGGGTGAAAGGCCAACCAAGATTGGATATAGCTGGTTTTCTGCAACGTTTCATATATAAGCCTCTTCAACGGGGCTGATTGTCATTGATTCAATGATCCCTATAGGTTGCAGGCAGCGAGAATTAATTATTGGAGACAAATGAATTGTTAAGGCATCCCCGTAGGATCCAATTGGAATTTTTATAATTTCGGATAAACAAACCTATTTTTATCTATTAATCTTCGTAGGCAAATGTCATGTGACTTTTTCCCTTTCGCTCTTGCAATTAGGTCGTTGCGATTACGGGTTGGATGCCTAATTGTCCAGTCTATCGTCAACTTATTGTAGAATCAATCGAGGGACCTGAGAGCCAACGTTGAGTTTGGAACCTTGAATAGGCTGATGGTGATAAGCCGGAGGAAGGTGAGGATGACGTCATAATCTCTTTCTAGTTGCTCGGGAACAATTAGAAGATTTTCTAATAGAAATATTGGGTTTTGCACGATTTGTCGGTGGTCTCGCTTATGGGGAAAAATTGCGCAAAGGCTTCTAACTCTGTAAATGGTGTCAGTTCTAGTTTTAATTTACCGGCGTACTCCTACCTATACCGCAGTTGAAGTTCCAACTTTCTACGATCATCTTTTTTTTTGGTATTATGGGGGAGAGATATTTAAGCTTTTTGTAAAATGGGTGCTCTTATTAGGTTGTTTCTAAAAAGAAAACCCGAATATTTGTTGTCGATTCAAATCCTCTCCCATTTCGAGTCAAGAGATAGATAAATTGACACATTCCATTGCACTGATCGACGGACGTTCGTTATGACTGAGGGGGTCGAAGACCGAGAAGTCAATTATTTATATATCACCACCTTATATGAAAATCATTAATACTACACAACATATAGCTAACTTGGCGGAACCAATATATTTGATTATTAAATTATATCCGGAGAGGAATCACGGATACCGTATAAAAAACACTAACCAAACCCAGTATGGGTATTATTAACGTCCGCGGTTCTAAATTAGTCTACCATAATTAACTCTCACCGCAAGAATACTTTAGAACTAGTGTATTACCCGCACTTTGTGCGGGTTGAATTTTAATAAATATTTAATACTTAAAAATTTATATGTATATTTTTGTAAAAATAAAAATCCGGATAATGAAATTATAATTATTATTATTATGATTATGATTTTTAATTCTCTTTTAAGTATTTATCTCTTCTAATTAATTATATTTTTAAATTGATTTGTTAAGATATACTTGTTGGTAAAAAAAATCCGTAAAAGTTTAAAATATATTTTTATAAAAATATTTATTTAAATATTTTTAATAAAATTTAGAATACAATTTCCAAATTATATTAACATTTGAAAATTACTTTTTAAAATTATTTTTTAGGCTTTAAGAAATATAGTGTTGACACGTGATAATAGAGGCTTCTACTTTAATACGATAAGATCCTCAGCGTCTCTCTTCATTTCAAGTTTATTTTTGTCTTGGCTTAGCTCCACTAGGCCATTAATCGCATAATTAGTATGCGTTAACCCGTATTTTAATAAAACCCAATTAATTTAGAAAATGTAAATCGGCCCAACCGTTTTTACAGTACAAAGCCCAATTACTTTCTTAGCATTGGAGCACAATACTCGGATATGCATAAATACCAGGGGTGTGCATATTCAGTTAGGGTGGATCAGATTTCCGATTTTTTATATATACTATATTGAATTCTGAATTTAACGGGCGTGAGCAGTAAAAATGACATGTATAAATACTATGGGGTTGAAGACCTCGTCTAATTGGATGCTGTGAGAAGAACGGTTTCTAGAAGCTGATCTTTTCTATCTCTACCTTTGTATCAAAAAAAAAAGAAATAATAAATATTAGGGGTGTGCATATTCAGATAGGGCGGATCGGATATCCGATTTTTATATACGCGATATTGAATTCTGAATCTGACTGGCGTGAGGTGTAAATATATACATATGAGTTATGCGTTGTTGGGGAGAATCAAATTCCAGAGGAAGGGGTGATAATAGACCCATTTAGTTAACTAAGCTATGTGACTTATTTGAAAATATTTAAAAATTCTATATTATATTACCGGATATTAAAACACAAGCTTAGATATCCGAAGCTCTGCCATATGGAATCCGATCCGATGATCCGGTATAATTTTTTGGATCGTATCGGATTTAGAAAAAAACTTTTGGACTCGGATTTTCTCAGATCTGATTGTTCGTATAATCGGACCCGATCACCAGATCAGATTATTTTTTTAACACCACTAGTAAATACCAAGGTCTTTATAAACGAGTGGATAAGCAGTAGGTACAAAGTTTAAGTTGTTACATAACTTAACTTCTTAATATTGATTTAGTGGATATTCTCTAACGATAATAAATGAGTATACATCATCTTTATAAATACAAGTTCTAATTTACTCTTACTTAATATATATATTTTTTTCAATATGTTATTTTTGAAATTTTCGAGTGACTTGTATAGTGTGTACGATATAAAAATTATGTAAAAAAAATTATTTACATTAATTCTTACACAAGAAATTTATTTACGTACAAGAAAAAATTTAATATCATTATTAATAAGATCTATTTTGTCTAGTTAATTTTAAGGTGTGTGGAAGGAAGGGACTACATTATAGGAGGAGACATTCACTAATTCGATCGTATTAGTAAGGATTTTTCCTCTTTGTGTCATTAAGGTTTGAAATTTTTTTTTTTTGTATCCACTAAGTTTTAAAATTCCTCTTGGTGCTCTCAAGGTTCCATTTACTTCCTCTTTATACCCATTCTTAATATATTACATTAAAATTATTAAAAAAAAATAATAATAAATTACAAAAATAAATTAAAAAATAAATTTAAAATAGATTCTGACCTCATTATATTAATAAATTTATAATAAAAATATTATATATAT
>BSUD01000003.1:43880271-43903287 GCA_033239045.1 Fagopyrum esculentum
CGAATTAGAATGAACTTTTTTTAACAATAACGAAAGATTTTGCAATCAAATATAAAAAAAACGAATAAGAAAATTTCAAATGTAATGGGTCCGAATCAAAATATAAAAAAAATTGTTAGAAAAAACGAATCTGAATATAACAAATAAAATTAAAAAAAATATACTAAATCACAATATAAAAAAATACGATTCAGAATTTTTTTTTTAAGTAACATAAGATTTGCAATTGAACTTTAAAAAAAAACGAATAAGAAAATTTCCCCTGATATATAATGTGTAATAAATATGTTGAATAAAGGCTCTCATAAAAGTATTTTAAATTTAAAAATTTATAATTACTTAAACTTATACAAAAATCGCTAAAGTTTTCGATTCAAGTTGAACACCTCACCAATCACCATAATAAAATCTCAAATACCAAATATCGGATATGAGTTGAAATAAAAATGAATAATAAGAGGCATTATACAAAAAATGAAATCTGAAAAATATTTATAATAAGTTTCATAATAAAAACAAATTATTCATACAAAATAAAAAAAGATGACATGACGTGTGGTGTGTTTATTGATATAAGGCCATATTGATGATTAGGATTTATAAAGTTGGATCAATCTTATTTATTTATAAAGATTAATTGAAAGGAAAAAATTGGTAATTTTAATTTATTTAAGTTCAGGTTCAATGTTGCTAGTGAATTTTAAACTCTGGGTAACAAGCCCTCCCTCTCAGCTGGACTAATTGAATTTTGTGTATTCTCTTGTTGATACACAGTATTAATACACAATGTTAATATAAAATTTTAATACACAATTTCCATTACAAAATGTTAATACGCGATTTCAATTACACACTATTAATACACAATTAAAATTATACAATGTTAATACACGATTTCAATTACACACTGTCAATACATAATTTCTATTACAATGTAAATTTATGTAGTTAACAAACTCGATCATTTCCCAATTACACAAGTTCCGTTTGTTTACACAATCTCAAATGAGTTGCACAAGTCAAAAAGTCCGTCATTTACACAAGTCTGTCATTTACACAAGTCCGTCATTTACACAATTCCAAACCCATCGAGTTACACAATATCATTTATAACTATAGAAAAAATGTAGGAAATATCCCGTATTTATAAAGTTGGGTCAAATTCTGTAATTAATTAAATTTGAGCAATTGGTAAACTTTCAAAACTTTGGGTCTTTCTTGCAATTAAAAAACATGAGTCATTTTTTGAAATTATCCACTTAGGAGTAATTTTGTAAAATTTAAGATTTGGACCAATAGTGTAATAAAAAAGTTAGGATTCTTTTTTTTTATATAAATTACCATAAATTACACAAACCCTAATCGAAGGTGCAGGTTGCTAATTTGCTGGTGTAGATTGAAGTCGGCGCCTAATATGGTTTCCAAAACCCAGACCGAATGTGATGCGGTAAATTGCTTCTCATCTCTCTTAAATGTCACAACAATCACCCCCTATTCCAAGCAAGTACTGCCACATGAACGCCGATTTCAGTGGCGTCCTTTGTGGGAGTGTTCCAGGCAAGTACTGCCACATGAACACCAATTCCTTTCTTTCGACCTCCATTCCAACCATCCCATGTTCTTCTCCTCCCACATTCATGGTCACTCCCACGAGTAGATAGAGAAAACCACAATCAAGAACAAAGCCCCACAAACCAAAAACAACGATAAGCAGATAAACCTTCAATCAAAACTTGTGGCATGTAGAATCAATTCAACAAAGACAATTCATATGTACATACCCGGTCCGACTCCAATCTCGGGAAGACACTCGAGTTACGAGATTCCAATCTCGCGAAGACACTTGAGTCGGAAGAGGGGTTACGAGATTCCAAGTACACGCTCCAATATTGCGATTCCTCGCCAACTAGCTTGGAGTTCGAATCTCTTTCATCGTGTGAAGACAATTCAATTTGTAGGCGGAAGTTCCAAAGGTTCGATTTTGCCAAACGATGTAACTCGAGTTTCTTCCCTGTTGATGCGAGCTGGAATACGCAAAGGGAGGTACTAGGAGGATGGCGATGGCAGATCGGTACAAGCCGGATGTGGGCAAGGCGAGAAACATTAACTGGTTGCGAGAACACTAACTGCTTCGGATGTGAATATTCCCTGTTGGGGAAGATTTTATATACGTTTTTCCCTTATATCCCTTTAATTAACAGGGCTACTATTCGGGCGGACATCCGCCTTGACATAGGCGGAGTCCGCCCGCGCACAGAAGGAGGCGGAGTCTGCTTCCGCCTCTTTCTGCCCGTTATTAATTTAAATAAATGCTCGTTAGAGATTATAGCCGTTAAATTATAGCCGTTGAAAATTTTGGAGCCTATATAATAACATGTTAAATTATTGTATCATTCACTTACATCCAAACCACAACAACGTAAAGAAAGAAATTCGTTAAAATATCGTCGTTTTCCGAAGAAAGAGATGTAGAATCCGATGGTGAAAGCTTTATTATGTCGTTCGATATTGAAAAATACAGTGATCCGGAAGAAATTCTCGCACAACTTGAAGTAAGTGTACGAACTCATTTATATTTTACTTTATGTTATTTTATTTAGTCGGAATTGTAGAATTAGCAATGTTAGAATAGAGAATCGGAATTGTAGAATTAGCAATGTTAGAATAGATAATCGGAATTGTAGAATTAGCAATGTTATAATAGAGAATCGGAATTGTAGAGTTAGCAATGTTAGAATAGAGAATCGGAATTGTAGTTTTAGACATTTAAGAATAGAGAATCGGAATTGTAGTTTAGACATTTAAGAATAAAATATGTGTATTTTTAAAATAATACTCTATGTTATTTTTATGTAGGATCTTATGGAATATTCTCGTGCTCTCGGTACCGATTATTCGTCAAAATTTGAGCTTTACGGATATTTTGCGGATAGAGAGAACTTATTGGGGTGGGCTCGGTATGTGGAAACGCAATGAATATGGTGTTGGTCATTAAAAAATCATGGTTGAATAGAAGGGGATTTCGTATCCTACAATTGGGTTGTTATAGACACGGAGGACCTAGAAAAGAAAAAGACGTAGATCCCGATCATGTTCCAAGTTCTAGCCGGAAAAAAAACTCGAAGAAGTGTATGTGTTTGTTTGAGCTTGTAGGAACCCAAATTGAAGAGGAAAAGTGGCCGGTGAGGGTTGTATGTGGAATCCACAACAACATAATTCCTTTGGTTTTAAGAGGTCGTGCATATGTTGGACGTATGACTCCCAAGCAGAGCCGAAAGGTGGAGCGTGAATTGAATTCCGGCTTAAAACCGAGACATATATTAAAATCCGTGCAATTAGAGGATCCTGACAATGTCACCTCCATCCGGCAAGTTTACAACACCGGTTTGAAGATTAGAATGGAACAAGCCGAATGAAGAGGTTCATTACAACAAGCACTTCATACGTTGAGGGAACGTGGATATTATGTAAACACTCGGAGAAGTCAAGATTCCGATGAGGTGATTGATTTCTTTATCTCACATCCCGACTCGAGGCATTTGCTCAACATGTTTCCCTATATTATTGTGATGAACTCGACATATAAGACCAACAAGTAAGTTTCAATTCAAGGCACATTTTTACTTTATTTCCTACACTCAATCATCTTTTCCTTAGAAATTGTAACTTAATCGTTGTTTTGTATTACTTTGATACAATATGCCATTGTTGAAGATCGTAGGCATCACTTGCACCAAGAAGACATTCGCAATTGCTTTTGTATTCATGGCACAGGAGAATAGAGATCATGATAGCATGAATTATTGTCTATATTTTGGGGCCTGTTTAGACGTTTTATCTTCAATAATCTGCATGTTTGAATTTATATTATGTGATTATATTGTCGTTTTATCTACCTTTGCGGGAATCGAGGTCTACACCAAGTTTCGTTGTAATCGTAGGTAAAATGGCACGTTTTGCATCAAAATGGAGCAAAAGGAGCTAAGGAGCTGTCATTGGAGCTACATTTAGGAGCTTAAGGAAGAATCCAGGAAGCATGGAAATGGATTGAAGATTCACTTTGGACCAGATTTGAGAGATTTCACATTCAGTTGTGATTCACCTCGGTCAGCTACAGTACCATCTCGATCGAGGTGATCTAGAGGAGCTGCTCGACCGAGGCGAACACCTTGGACGCGGCGAGAGATGATTTATTCTTGGCTGAGATCTTTTATTTTTGGAAAGAGGATCTTATATTTTTAGGCTGGATTCCTGGAAGGAAGAAGATAATTTAGCTTATATATTTTACCTATTTTTATGGGAAAAGATCTTTTTAAGATATCTTATCTTTGGGAGGGAATTTTCCTATAAAAAGGGTTGGATTTTCCACAAATCCAACACCTGCTTACACCCCGCTACCATCATAACAGCTGGGAGATTTGAAGAACCTTTTTGAAGGTTGAAGGAAGATTGAAGGAAGGAAGTTGATAGCTTTTATAGCTTTTGTGAAGGGTTTTGTAAGATTCTCTTAGATTCCCTTCTTGTTGGTTGTCTTGTTGGATTGTGATCCAAGGAACGCTTATTTGTTTGATAATTGATTCAGTTATTGAAGCCTTGTTCTTAAGGTTTTCTTGTTCAATTATTCACTTCCTTCCCTTATATTTGATTATTGCATTCATGATGATGATTGGCTAATTTCTTTGTGTGGTTCTAAGGTGATTGGCTGAAGGTTGTAGTAAAAACAATGATAGAATAATCTTAATCACAGTAGGACCCTGAAAGCTCGAGTCTTTATCCTTAACCCTAGAACATCTCGCTCAGTCGATGAGCATCTCGGCCGGGGTGGAATTCGTCTGACCGAGGTGACCTATCTGATCCGAAACTGAGAGTTAAGTGTTAGAGTTTGCCAAATCCTATTCTTATTACACCTTTCCTGGTTCATTGCAAGCTTAGGATGAGACTTACCCGGTAGTTCCTTTGTTTGTTTACCCATGATCATAAGTATAGATAATAAAGGTTTATCCTTTATTGGAATTTGAGTGTGCTTTCATTCCATCTTTGTGAGTTAGCCTGAGACTTACCCAGTAAAGGTTGATTCTATTCCCTTAGGTGGTGTGTTAGTTTGAGGTTATAGTTCTTTTCCTTAATTCCTTGAGACTTACCCGGTAATAGGAGTTACGGTTTGGGATTAGTGAGTAGTGAGACTTACCCGGTGATCTATTCCACTTTAGTAACACCTTCCCTTTGCAAAAATCTCAGCTTTGTCCGCTTAATCTTTAGATCTTGAGTTGAAACCACAACTAGATGCTTTAATCCCTAGAATTGCATATTTCCTTAATTGACTTTTTATCATCTTTGATTGCTTTAATCGCTTTTGTGGTTAGTAATTACATTGACAACCTATACCTGCTTTGTTTCACTAAGTCCCTGTGATTGACCCCTGGAATTTCTTGCTTTTTACTACGATTGACCCGTACACTACGGGTTCGCATCCTTGTTTTAAGCTTACATCTAGGGTTATAAATTTAAAGCTTGCACACACCGTTTGGAGCGAACAAGTTTTTGGCGCCGTTGTCGGGGATTTGGTTTAGGCCGAATTCGGTTATCGGTTGTCAAGCTTGGGAGCTTTGCTCTTGTTATTTGATATCTCTTTGAGTGTTCTTGCAGGTTTTTGTTCTTAGGTACATACGAAGTTCTCGTTCCGGCAACGGTACAGAGTTTCGCCAAAGAACAAGTTTTTGGCGCCGTTGCTGGGGACTTGGTCTAGACCGAGCCGGTTGCGGTTTGCTTTCGGGGCGCTTGCCCCTGTTTCTACTAACCACTCTACTTGAGTGACTTTCGCAGGTTCTTTTTCTTAGGTTTATGCGAAGAACCTGCGCTGGGAAGAAAATCGTTCCCTACGATCCATAACTAGAAAAGACATACAAAAGACGCTTGAAAGAAGCGAAGATGGCCAACCAAGACAATCGCGGTCTTGAGGCCGAATTGAAGGAGGCGTTAGAACAACTACGCCTCAGCAAGGAAGAGTTGAGACTGGAAAGGGAAGAAACTCGCACAATGACTGAGGCGATCGAAGTAGATATGGTGGCTTTACGAGACTAGTATCTACCTCGACCGAACCCAGATCCTCGACCGAGGCAAGACCTTGTTCCAGATCCTCGACCGAGGCAGAATCCAGTACCTGTTGCCCCGGCCGAGATACTTCTACCTCGGATTCCAGTCCGAGATTTTCTTTATGCAGGTATTCCACAAACCCTAGGGCAGAGGATGGACCCTAATCAACAACTGAGGCGTCCAGGAGTCAACCTAGGTGATCCAGCAAACCATGATCAAGAGTTTCGACCGCAATTTCTTTCCATGATTTGCCAATGCCAGTTTGGAGGGCTAGAGAGGGAATCTCCACATCAACATCTACAAAACTATGAGATCTTGATGGAGACCTTGAGACCTTCAAGAATAGAAAACAACAACTACAAGCTAAGGCCTTTCTACTTCTCTTTGAAAGATAGAGCTCTTACTTGGTATCAATCTCTTCCTCCAGGAAAAATCAATACTTGGGAGGAGATGACGACGGAATTCTTGACTAAATTCTTCCCCCCTCTAAAACCGCTGAAATGAGAGGGAAGATTAATGCATTCATCATAAAGGACAAGGAGAGCTTGTCCAAGTCATGTGAGAGATTTATTGACATTCTTTTGGATTGCCCACATCATGAGATTCCAAAGATAGAGTTGTTGGAGATATACTTCAAGGGACTGGACGGAAACACCAGTTCAACCTTCAACTACTATCCGCCGGCATGTTCATGGACATGCCGATTGACGAAGCTTGGGAGTTCATAGAGAAGCAAGCTTTGCACATGGAGAAATACTCCCACCAAGGAGCTGAAGGTGGAGTTAAAAGAGTCAACTTTCAAGACACTCCACCTAACAATGATCAACTCACTTCTTTGAAGAATAATGTGAAATAATTGAAGGAACTCTTAGTTGCTCAAACCAAGAAGGAAGATCAAGGATCAAGGAACAACAATAGTTACCGGAACAACAACAACAACGGTTCTCGGAACAACAACTATAACAACAATAGAGGATCCAACATCAATAATTGGAGGGCAAACAACCAAAATTCGGGTAACCCTTACTCTAACTCCAATTCGAATGACTCCTCTAATCCTTTCCTCTCTTCTTCTTCTTCTACTCCATTGAAGAGCCAGGAGCAAGGATCGAGTTTGTCCCAGCCAAAAAAGAAGGATGCGGTGCTGGAGGCCATCTTGATCAAGCTCAACTCTATGGAGACATCCATGACTTCATTTTCGAAGGCACAAAAAGCCTTAGAACAACAATTTTTTAACAAGGCGAATGAAGCGCCAAGAGATCCAAGGAAGCTTCCAGCAAGGACGGAAAGCAACCCTAAGGGCCAAATTATGGCAATAACGACGAGGAGTGGACTGAAGACTGCAGATCCAGCGCCTCGGTCGATGCCAGTACAGACGAAGACCACCTCGGTCCAGGTACAGTCGAAGAACACTTCGGCCGAGATGCTAACCGAGGTGGAGCCACAAAAAGAGGAGGAGAAAACTGAAGTTTATATTCCACCTCCTGCATATAAACCACCACTTTCATTCCCCCATTCAAGGGCCAGAGCACATCTAGACAAGCATTTTGGTAAGTTCCTTGACTTGATGAATAAACTACACATTAATATTTCTTTCCTTGATGCTATTCTAGGGATGCCCGCCTATGGGAAGTTCTTGAAAGAGATTCTATCAAGGAAGAGGAAGTTGGAAGACTTTGGTGAAGTAAGGATGACATCTAAATCCTCGGAGCTTATTCAAATCATGAAGGAGAAGATGCCACCCAAATTGAGAGATCCCGGCTCATTTTGCATTCCTATTCAAGTTGGGGATGTCACTTGTGAAGTCTTATGTGATCTAGGAGCCAGCGTGAGCATCATCCCGCTGGAGCTATGTGTTAAGATCGGACTTGGAGAGCCCAAGCCGGTGAAGATACGGTTATACATGGCGGACCGCTCCATTACCCACCCCGTGGACATTTTGGAAGACGTTCCGGTTAAGTTAGGTAACTTTTATTTACCTATAGACTTTGTCGTACTTGATATTCCCGCAGATTATCCCGTTCCTATCATTCTCGGGAGACCATTTCTAGCAACTTCGGGTTGCAATGTGGATTGTAAGAACGCCAAGTTAAAATTCAACATTGGCAGAGATGAAGTGGAATTCGCATTACTTGCGGCTATGAAGGGAGAGCAGCTAGGAGATGATATCTTCAACATCTATGATGAAGAAGAATCAAGAGAATTGGTGAGCTCTATCCTTATTAAAGATCCACTTGAAAAAGTCATTAGCTTTAGCTTAATGGAGGAAGGTATAGATGCTTCTTGCGATGCAGATATACGGAGCTTAAAGGCACTGGAAGAAGATCCAAGAGCTAAAACTGAAAGACTAATCCAGGAGAAGAAGATCTTCAATTTCGGTTCCAGTTGCAGTACCTCGACCGAGGCATTTTCTGGACCAAGCGAGGTGACCGAAGAACATCTCGGTCAACCTCTCTGGACCTCGACCGAGGTCAAAAGCGAGATGATGTCAACTGAGACTTCTGAAAGTCCAGTTCTTCGATCTACTCCACTGGAAGAAGGAAGCAAGGATCCCCCTCAGAAAGCACCCCCAGTTGTGGAGCTTAAACAACTCCCAAGTCACTTGAGGTATGTCTTTCTTGGACCGGATTCTACTTCTCCCGTTATTGTTAGTGCTTCCCTCTCCGAATCTGAATTATCTAAACTAATGCATGTCCTGAGGAAGCATCAAAAGGCTTTGGGTTATACTATTGATGATCTTATTGGCATTAAGCCTTCTTTCTGCATGCATAGAATACTAATGGAGGACGATCATAAGACTTCACGGGAACCTCAAAGACGGTTAAATCCGATCATGAAAGAGGTTGTGAAGAAAGAAATTCTTAAGTTATTGGATGCAGGTATCATATTTTCTATCTCGGACAGTAAGTGGGTTAGCCCAGTACATGTAGTTCCGAAGAAAGGAGGGATGACTGTTGTGATGAATGAGAACAACGAGTTAATCCCAACTAGGACCGTCACGGGCTGGAGGGTGTGCATCGACTATAGGAAGCTGAACGTGACCACTCGGAAGGACCATTTTCCACTCCCCTTCATTGATCAAATGCTCGAACGGTTAGCCCAGCATTCACACTTCTGCTATTTAGACGGCTATAGTGGTTTCATCCAGATTCCTATCCATCCGGATGATCAAGAGAAGACCACTTTCACTTGTCCATGGGGGACATTCGCTTATAGGAGGATGCCAGTTGGATTATGCAATGCACCCGCTACCTTCCAGCGATGCATGATGTCGATCTTTTCCGAGTATATAGAGGAGATCATGGAGGTATTTATGGATGATTTTTCAGTATATGGTTCCTCTTTTGATGATTGCCTATCTAACCTTTCTCTAGTGCTACAAAGATGTGAAGACACTAATCTTGTCTTGAATTGGGAGAAGTGTCACTTTATGGTTAATGAAGGCATTGTGCTAGGACATCTCGTTTCTAATCGAGGTATTGAGGTTGATTGCACTAAGATCGAGACTATTGAGAAACTCCCTCTCCCTTGTTATGTTAAAGGGGTGAGGAGTTTTCTCGGGCATGCAGGTTTCTACATGAGATTCATCAAGGACTTCTCGAAGATTTCTAAACCACTAACTAACATCTTGAATAAAGATGTTGTTTTTGAGTTATTGCAGGAGTGTCTTGACACATTTTACGGGATTAAGGAAGCGTTGATCTCCGCTCCCATCATCCAGCCTCCGGATTGGACCTTACCCTTTGAGATCATGTGCGATGCGAGTGATATGGCGGTAGGAGCGGTGTGTTAGCATGAAATATTGTGATATTTTAGGCACGTTTTCTAAACATATTTGATTCATATTGATAGTCTTTGATTGATCTTTGTGCATAAGTGAGCTAGTATTACCTATATTGTCGATATGGATGTCTACACTAGTTCTATGTTGATTATAGGTGATTTGGAGCTATTTCCGAACGGAATCGAGCAAAGGAAAGTTGAGTTGATATATCCATAGATCGAGGACACTCTTTGGAAGCAATTTGGAGTCTTAGATTGAGGAATGCACGAGTTTAGGGAAGAATCACGTTCTTGCCCTAAATTACGCCCTAAAATACGGCCGTATCACAAACCACGTTCAGAATTACGGCCGTGGAATTGAAGTCAGAAAACCATTTTCATTCCAGGGGATTACACGGCCGTGGAACATATGTTGCAAACCGTATTTGTTTCTACGCTCTAAATTACGGTCGTGGAACACTTCCACGACCGTGATTTTGGCGAATCTTTTCGCCACACTTCGAAGCCACGATCTTTTGAAGATTGGGCCGGGCCGATATTTCGTCTTGCCCTATAAAAAGACAGCCGAAAAGAGATTTCGGCATTATCGCATAGAGTTGCTTATGCCTGCTTACAAGACCCGCTTACGACCGCTTATGATCGCTTAGGAGGAAGACCTGCTTATCCCCGCTTAGACCCGCTTACGACACTTGCGACATCACCGTCTAGACGAGCACGTTTTGCCTAGCTTGCTTGGAAGCAATTGAGATCTCTTTGAAGGAATCGAAGTTCGTGTTTGGAATTCCTGGAATCTCGCACTTGTGGTGGAGATTGCCGTAGAGATTCCCAGGAATTGCGGAAGATCGAAGTTCTTGGAAGATTCTGCAAGAAGATCTCTCTTCTTGATTAGGTTTGATCTGAAAAACGGATTGACATCCCGTTTTCTTTTCTTTCCTAGGATTACGATTATTTGTTCTATTGTGAATCTTTTGACATTGTTTGTTCTCTTTGTGATTCTGAGATTAAGTTGAAGTTTACTGAAAGTTCTTGAAAGTTTTCATCTTTTCATCTTTTAATTCTTGAATTGAAATCAATATGACTGTTATTGGCTAAAAACCCTTAACAATTCTAAGGTGAAGGGTTGATAGTTGTGGCATAGATGATGATAGATTGATCGCAAATAGATTAGACCCTGAGAGTTAGAGAAATCTCGTCGACAACCCCAAATTACGGGCTGTTCTTGAGTCCACGGCCGTGGAACCTCAAGAACTAACCGTGATTTCCCTTAAAGTCTACGAACCTGCTTTTACTTTAATCTAAAGTTAAAGATTTGTTTTAGCTTAGTTTAGACTTGTCTTTTCTAGGTGGTAGTGAGCCTCAACAACCTCTACCTCGATTGTGCGCCTCAACAACCTCAATCGGTTAAGTTAGTCTTGATCTTTAGGTTATAAGTTCGGGTATTTGATACTAATTCTCGCCTTTAGAATCTTTCTATATTGAGCCTCAACAACCTGTATAGAGAGTGTCTTGTAGGTGAGTCACAAAAGGTTTTTGGAACTTCACCGTACGATTACCTTACATTAGTATACCTTTGCATATCTCAACTCTGTCTTTACATCATTAAGCATATCTTGAATCGATTGCCACAGCTGGATACCTGGATCTTTAGGATTGTTGTTTTCCCAATATTTGCAAAACTCTCATATTTCCTTGCTTGATAACCTGCAATCGAGTTCGTTCCCACCCAAATCCCTGTGTTCGATACTCTGGAATTCTTGCTTAACTACGTCGATCCGTACACTGCGGGTTCGCTTGCTTGATTCTAGTTTTATAAATTTAAAACTTATTTGCACACACCTCTAGGGGCGAACAAGTTTTTGGCGCCGTTGCCGGGGATTTGGTTTCGGCCGAATCCGATAGCCGGTTGTCAAGCTTGGGAGCTTGCTCTCGTTATTTGATTTTCCTTTGAGTGCATGCGCAGGTCTAGGAACACCGAAGACCTCTTGCCTCTTGATCAAGAGCTAGAGAAAACCTTAAGGCAAAAGCGCAAGGAAAAGAAGATGGCCGAAGAAAACGAACGTGATTTTCAAACGGAGTTGGCGGAAAAGGAAGCTCAACTTCGTTGGAATGAGACTCTCCGCCAGGATGAGATGGATCGTCATCAATCTCAAGTTAACGGTCTACAAGACATGCTCTTCCAAATGAGGATAAAGATGAGCGACCTTGAAGATAAGGTAGGCAAGAAGTCCTCAAGAAGGAGATCAAGGTCTAAAAGAAAAAGCCACTCATCCGCTGATGATAGTGACTCTTCCATGCCGCCGTTAGAAGAGATTGATCCCACGATCAATATAAATCCCTTCCATCCACAAGGAGCTACTAATCGCCGCATCCCACCAAGGAATGCGAGAGTCGAACGTGTGGATAATGAGCCAAGAACTCTTGGCCAACGGATGGATCCAACACAACAACCACGCCGCTTAGGTGTGAATTTTGATGCTGAAGATGTTCAAGGGTTTAGCTTTTACCCTCAAGTCATCACCCTTGTTCACCAAAACCAATTTGGCGGTACAAGTGCTGAATCTCCACACCAACACTTGCAAAACTTCGAGTGTATGATGGAGACAATGAGACCGAAGAACGCTACTACCAACAGCTATAAGCTCAAACCTTTCTTCTTCTCCTTGAAAGGGAAAGCGTTATCTTGGTACCAAGCTCTTCCTAATGGGAAACTAGACACGTGGGAAGACCTTTCCGCAGAGTTTCTCACCAAATTCTTTCCGCCTTCCAAAACGGCGAAACTTAGAGGTAAGATTAATGCTTTTTCTATGAGACCTAACGAAAGTTTGTTTCAATCATGGGAAAGGTTTCAGGATTTGCTCTTGGATTGCCCTCATCATGGCATATCCAAGCTTGCCTTGCTGGAAATTTACTACAAAGGGCTAGATGCGGGAACGCAATTCAACCTCCAATCCCTCTCATGTGGAACGTTCATGGACATGAGAGAAGATGACGCTTGGGACTTCATTGAGAAGCAAGCAAGAGTCATAGAGAAGTATTCCCACCGGAAAGTGGAGGGAATTCGTGTGGAGCAAGGAGTGAAGCTCACACATGAAGCTCAAAATCAGATTTTCTCCCTCAACAATGAGATCAAAGAGTTGAAGGAGGCTATCAAGACCAACTTCCCAAAGCAACAAGGCAAGGATGTTGGTTATTTGGGCAACAACAATGGCGGCAACAACAATAACCGGGGTAACAACCGGAATAACAACTGGAATGGAAACAACAACAACCGGAACAATGATTGGAACAACAATCGGGGTTCAAACAACAACAATTGGCGCTCCAATCAACAAAATTCCGGTAACTCTTATCCTTCCAATTCTAACTCACTAACTCCACCTTCCTCTTCCTCTACTCCTTTGAAAAGCCAGGAGCAATCATCTAATGGAGGAAGCAATACGGGAAAGGAGAAGCCGGATCCCATGTTGGAAACGATCTTGGGAAAGCTTCAAGGGATGGAGAACCGCCTCATAAAGGTTGATGATCGAGTTTCTAAGATTGACAAAGCTCAAAAAGTTTTAGAAAACCAAATGTTCGATCATGCGGAGGAAGTTCCTAGAAATCAAGGGAAACTTCCAGGAAAGACGGAGGATAACCCTAAGGGAAGGGTAATGGCGATTACAACTAGGAGCGGAGTAACTACCACCGATCCGCAGCCTACGTTCGTTGAAGTCCCCGTAGAGAAGGACAAAGGAAAAGGGAAAGAGAAGGAAGATGTCTATGTTCCTCCTCCAGCTTTCAAACCTCCCCTACCGTTCCCTCAATCTAGAGCGCGAGCGCGCCTAGATAAACAATTCGGTAAGTTCATAGAACTCATGAGTAAGCTGCATATTAATATACCTTTCATTGATGCTATTGTAGGTATGCCGGCTTACGGCAAGTTCTTGAAAGAGCTCCTCTCCTACAAGAGGAAGCTAGAAGACTTCGGAGAGGTCAAGATGAGTTCGGATTCTTCGGATCTCATCAAGACCATGAAAGAGAAAATGCCCCCAAAGTTGAAAGATCCGGGGTCATTTTGCATTCCCATTGGAGTGGGAGACGTCACATACGACGCATTATGTGACTTGGGAGTAAGTGTGAGCATCATACCACTTGCATTATGTAGGAAGATCGGTTTAGGCGACCCTAAACCAGTAAAAATGACGTTATACATGGCGGATCGATCCATCACTCGTCCCGTCGGCATTGTAGAAGACGTCCCGGTCAAGCTAGGTAAATTCTTTGTTCCCATTGATTTTGTCGTGCTTGACATTCCTGCAGATAGTCCGGTCCCGATTATACTCGGAAGACCGTTTCTTGCAACTTCCGGCTGCATGGTCGATTGCAAGAATGGAAGACTCGCTTTTGATATTGGAGAAGAGAAAGTAGAGTTCGTCCTTTCCACTCTAGTGAAGGAGCCAATCTTTGACGAGGATATCTACGATAACCAAGACGAAGAAGGTTTGTCTAGGGAGGAGGTAAGTGCGATTCTCTTTAACGATCCTTTACAAAAGGTTATCACTATGAGTCTAACCAATGAAGGAGAAGAAGAAGAGTGCAAAGAGGAAATTAAAGCCTTAGAAGCACAAGAGGAGATCCATGAAGAGGAGTTTGAGAAACTCCACGATGAGGCTGAGAATGTAAGAATCCACGGTCATACCCTGTATTCCACGACCGTGGATTTCACAACCAAAAACCACCTCCATTCCAGGGGATTACACGGCCGTGGAACACATGAGGAGGCCGTAATTCTGACCGTGGAAGAGGGTAACCGGCAAACTTCTTCAACTTCTTCTAATTCTTCTCCAAACCACTCAACACCCTTAGAAACTTCTAAGGAGACGTCGGACGCTCCTCAAGGATCATTGGAGGCTCCGAAAGTGATGGAACTCAAACCACTTCCTACTCATCTAAGGTACGCTTTTCTTGGATCTAATTCTACCTTTCCAGTTATCGTTAGCTCCGAATTAAGCATAGATGAACATGAACAGCTCATGATTGTCCTTAAGAAACATAGAAAAGCCATAGGCTATACTATTGAGGACTTAGTAGGAATTAAACCCTCCTTATGCATGCACAAGATACTAATGGAGGAGGACTTTAGAACTTCAAGACAACCTCAAAGGCGGTTAAATCCGACCATGAAGGAGGTTGTCAAGAAGGAAATTCTTAAACTTCTTGATGCAGATATCATCTATCCTATCTCCGATAGCAAATGGGTGAGTCCAGTTCAAGTAGTTCCAAAGAAGGGAGGAATGACGGTCATCACCAACAAGAACAACGAACTCATTCCTACCCGAACCGTGACTGGATGGCGGATGTGCATAGACTACCGCAAGCTCAACAACGCAACGCGGAAGGATCACTTTCCATTGCCATTCATCGATCAAATGCTTGAAAGGTTAGCACAACATTCACATTTTTGCTACCTTGACGGTTATAGTGGTTTCTTTCAGATTCCGATACATCCGGATGATCAAGAGAAGACCACATTCACGTGCCCTTGGGGTACGTTCGCATATAGGAGAATGCCGTTCGGGCTTTGCAACGCCCCAGCAACCTTTCAACGGTGCATGATGGCCATCTTCTCCGAGTACGTAGAGGAAATCATGGAAGTCTTCATGGACGACTTCTCCGTATACGGTTCCTCTTTTAACGATTGCCTTTCTAACCTTTCTCTCGTTTTACAACGTTGTGAAGATACTAACCTAGTTCTTAATTGGGAAAAGTGTCAATTCATGGTTAAAGAAGGAATCGTATTGGGTCACTTAGTCTCTAGTAGAGGGATAGAGGTAGACAAAGCTAAAATAGAGACCATAGAGAAACTTCCTCCCCCAATTTCGGTGAAAGGGATAAGAAGTTTCCTAGGACATGCTGGATTTTATAGACGCTTCATTAAAGACTTTTCTAAGATATCAAAACCTCTCACTAATCTATTGATGAAGGATGCGGTTTTTGAGTTTTCACAGGAATGTTTAGATGCGTTCAACACTATCTGGCAAGCTCTAATTTCAGCACCCATTATCCAACCTCCGGATTGGACTCTCCCCTTCGAGATTATGTGCGATGCTAGTGACGTAGCCATTGGAGCTGTTCTTGGATAACGAAAAGAAGGACGAACCCACGCCATATACTACGCTAGCAAGACGCTAGACGAAGCTCAGCTCAACTACGCCACTACGGAAAAAGAATTTCTAGCCATTGTCTACGCTATTGACAAGTTTCGCTCGTATCTTGTAGGTGCAAAGGTGATTGTCTACACGGATCATGCTGCGATCCGGTACCTCCTTGCAAAGAAAGATGCGAAGCCGAGGCTAATTAGATGGATTCTTCTCCTACAAGAATTCGATCTTGAGATCCGCGACAAGAAAGGCTCGGAAAATTCTGTTGCGGATCATTTGAGTCGCCTCACACATCTAGAGGACGACCATCTACCCATTGATGACTCCTTTCCAGATGAACACCTACACATCATAGAGGAGTGCATCAACGAGATCTCCAAAGGTAACGAACCATGGTTTGATGATTTCGTTAACTATTTGGTTTGCCAGGAGATACCGCCTGGACTATCCTACGCACAAAGGAAGAAGTTCTTTAAAGACGTCCGGGAATATTATTGGAACGAGCCTCTCCTCTTCAAGAGAGGTCCGGATGGCATCATTCGGCGATGTGTGCCGGAAGATGAGATGCAAAGTGTCATCCGCCATTGTCATTCACTACCCTGTGGAGGACACGCTAGTTCAAACAAGACTAGCGCAAAGGTATTACAATCTGGATTCTATTGGCCTACTTTATTTAGAGATGTGCAATCCTTTGTCTCTTGTTGCGATGCTTGTCAAAGAACAGGCAATATTTCTAGAAGGAACGAGATGCCCCTCAACAACATCCAAGAGGTGGAGATTTTCGACGTTTGGGGAGTCGATTTCATGGGACCATTCCCATCTTCTTGTGGAAACCAATACATATTATTGGCGGTAGACTACGTTTCTAGATGGATGGAAGCAATTGCCTCTCCCACAAATGATGCCATGGTGGTGGTTAAGTTCTTCAACAAGACCATTTTTCCACGATTCGGGACACCAAGGATGATCATTAGTGATGGAGGTTCTCACTTCATAGCCCGTCGCTTTGAAGCTCTTCTAGCCAAGTATGGGGTTACTCACAAGATCGCTACCCCTTACCATCCACAAACGAGTGGACAAGTTGAGATCTCAAATAGGGAGATCAAGGGAATTCTAGAGAAGACAGTTTCGAGGACTAGGAAGGATTGGTCCTTGAAACTAGATGATGCATTATGGGCATACCGGACTGCGTACAAGACTCCCATAGGAACCACACCATACAACCTAGTGTATGGGAAATCTTGTCATTTGCCGGTAGAGCTGGAGCACAAAGCGTTTTGGGCTATCAAATGGATGAATTTCGGCATGAAGGAAGCGGGAGAGAAGCGTCTCCTAGACATCAACAAGCTGGATGAACTCCGTTTGAACGCCTACGAAAACGCTAAGATCTACAAGGAAAAAGCAAAGCGTTGGCATGATAAGCATATCATTCCAAAGGACTTCAAAGAAGGAGATCAAGTTCTCCTCTTCAATTCAAGACTTCGCCTCTTTCCAGGTAAGCTTAAATCTCGTTGGAACGGACCTTTTCTAATTAAGCGCATTTTCCCCCATGGTGCAGTTGAAATATGGGGTGAAGCTAGCGGAAGTTTTAAGGTGAACGGCCAACGACTCAAGAAGTATACGCCGGAACTCCAAGCTGAGGAGTTTGCGCCTACCGCACTCGAATAAGTGCGAGATTGGTCTAGCTACGGACCTTAAACAAAGCGCTTCTTGGGAGGCAACCCAAGGTATTGCATTCTCATTTTTGTTTTCGATTCATAGATTAGTTTAGAATAAACGTTTTTGCTTTGTTTTGCCTCGATTTTCCTCCTGTATGTTCGTGTTTTTGGTTGTAGGATCGATGGAAAAGGAGAAAAGGAGGATAATGTCGAAGAAAAGTGACGAAATTTGGACTTTGAAGCTTTACAGAAGGTTCCACGGTCTAAATTACGGTCGTCATAGCTACAGTGGCCGTAATTCTCAAAAGCCTGTGAAAAATCATCAAAACCACGGTTCCGTACACTTCCACGGCCGTGGAATGTCCCGATAGACCGTGATTTTTGGAAATTTTGCCGGCCACTATATAAGCCACATTCTTCACAAACTTAACCACATTTCCCCCATTCCACGACCTAGATACCGAAAACCCGCAGCCTCTCCCAATTCTTCATTCTCTAATCGTTTTCAACGATTCTTCATCCTAAACTGCAGCAAATCCAACCACGAACAAGATCCAAGCGACAAACCGAGCGGAAATCCATCAACAAACGCGCATTTCGGGTTTTTCAATCCGAAAAGAGGTTATTCTTTCTTCTTGAATTTTCGCGGATTTGGTTCGTTTTTGCTATAGATCTTTAGGAAGAACTGACAAAGACTGGAAGGAATTAGATTAGGGCTGCTTGTTGTGGTGATTGTTGGTGAATTTGCTGAGATTCACGAATTTCTGAGACGAATCACGGTCGCTGGGTAAACCACGGCCGTAATTCCCCAAGAACAGACCGTGATTTTTGCTGAAAATGGATGTCGTAAGGAGAGTTTCAGGAAGGATAAAGGAGAAGAAAGGGGACCAAAATAAGAAAAGAAAGGGCAACCCCTCCACCTCTAGGGCACCACCACCCTCATCTCCCTCACTACCATCCTCACCTTCACCTCCATCTTCACCTCCTCACCCTAGCATCCTAACCATACATGAGAACCACCTTGTAGCACTTGACCGGATCAAGGAGAGGGCAGTGATAGGTCCTAGGTATTTGTTGTTGGAGGATCTACATCCTCTCAACATAGTTGAGGATCTTACATGGCTCTTGGATAGAGCCGGATTGACTGTCTTCACGAACATTCGTGAAGACGCCTATGAGGAGATTACCCGAGAGGTTGTAACGTCTTTCGAGCACAGCCACGTTGACAGGACCATCTCTTTCCGTCTCATGGAACGAGACTATCACTTGAGTATTGTTGAGTTTGGGACCATTTTCGGGTTCCATGAGACCTACAATGGTCGATTCCCTAGTGGTGTCTACCCTAAGGATTTTTGGGCAGAAGTTGCGATGATATATGCCGACGAGGACCGTTGGCAACCCGCGGATACCAAGGCTAGACTAATGTACCATCTAGCCTTGAAGATAGCTCACCGTGTTCTTTCGGAGTGTCTCTTTCCTAGGACGGAGACGCCCCAAAAGATCAAGACGGATGAGCTATTCCTGCTCTATTGTATGCTATATGGTCGCCGCGCAGATTGTGCCACTCTTTTAGCGGCTACGATGAGTAAACTCAAGAACAAGAAGAAGGGGAACATTGGGTATGGTGGGATAGTGACCCACATTGCTAGGACGCTTGGTGTAGATTTTTCCGCTTGCACTTGTATACCGGCGGTTCCCTTAGGGCTGCATGCTTTTATGGTTAGGGGACTCATCTTCCCCACACATAGAGGTCCGCCTTATGCGGGCATGCCTTGGGAGACTAGGACGGGCAGGGGTATAGAGTGGCTGCCAGAGTATTCCATTGTGGCGGGACGCCACAATTGGAAGGAGACGTTCGCTGCGATGCATGCGAACAGGCTAGTAGCTCCCCCTTACGTTCCACCACCGGTTGTGGATGAGGAGGACATGGGAGACCAGTACGAGAGTGGTGGAGGAGCGGAGCACGATTTCGGCACGTTTCCGGACCAGCCGGAGGCGGCCCGGGATGTACCTAGGCGCTCTCCACGCCCATCTAGAGCTTCAGGCTCGTCATCTCGCCGCGCTAGCGTGAGTGAGAGGCCCACGTGGATGACTACACCTCCCACTTGGTACGACACACCTCCTCCTTGGTCCACGACGCAGCCAGCAGCACCACCACCACCACCGCCAGCACCGACCGATGCCCCTGCATGGTTTGATCACGCCCCGGGATGGTACGAGAGGATGCCGGATTGGGCTACCGGACTTTCAGAGAGAGTCGGAGCGCTAGAGATCCGGGCGGATGCTAGAGACGGACGCCTAGACGACCTTGACCACATGATGAGGGACGTCTACCGCCAGCAGTTTGGGCGGTCTTATGATCCGAGTTTCTCTCCATTCCCACCTCCACCGCCGCCGCAGTGATCGATGCATGACCGTTGTTTTAGACATTCCCGCCACCACTTGTGAGTTTCTTTTCTTTCTTTTGTTCTTTCTTTTGAACATTAGGGACAATGTTCGTCCTAAGTATGGGGTGGGATGTACTAAAAAGTTTGTAATAACTCTACTCTCTATGTTTTCTTTCATTTGAGACTATCGTTGCATGTTCATTATGTGTTACACGTTTCCTTATTGCATTGCATGAAAAAGAACTTTAAAAACCCATAAAAATTGAAAAATTTTGAAAAATTTTATGCTTCTAATGAATTGAGATGATTTCCATGATAATCATTACTTGCGAATTGAGTTTGATGACAATTGCATGCTTAAAAGGATTGTGAATTGAAAAGGATTTGAATGAATAAATTTTACCTCTTTTGCAAGTTTTATAATGTGAAAATGTTACCTAAATCATGTTAGGAAATTGAAGTTGAAATCACATTATAAGTTCCTATACTTCTTGATGAAATGATTAAGGCAATTCGATACTTTCTTCTTTCTTTGATCATCTAACTCCTCATTGAAATATTAGCCTCCTTTACCTATCCGGGAATTTGGAAGAAGTGAATGAGAAAAAGGCATGTTTGATGTGGGAGGGCCATGAGAGCAATTATTTGCAATCAATCGAATCGAAAGAAATTATAGGTTTGGGGAAGTCAATCATGACGATGAGTAACTCGGCACCATTCACATAGCCGGGTGTTTGTGTCTTGCCAAAGTCGAATTGAGCGATATTCCTAGCGGATTATGGTATGTGCGCTAAGGGTTTGAGGCATCTCTTGCAAATTTGAGAAACGCCGATCTCCTAGGCTTCGGTTTTTGTGCACCTCTATCCATAACTCCAAAAGTAAAGTCGAAAAATGAAAAGAAGAGAGCGAAGCTCTAAGTGAAGTGTTGCGGAAACCGCAAAAGAAGAAGAAGGTAGTTGTCCTCTTTCCCGGATTTATGCACCACTCTCCCTTAAAGTTTTCCCTTCCCTTTCCATATTCTAGACCTTTTCTTTGAAAGTCCTTAAGATCAAAAGAATGATATATGACTTGGTGATCTAAATTGAAGTTTCTTGTGATTGATTTTGATAATGTTTGAAGGTTATGATGCTTGTTTGGAAGTTAAATTGATTCATGAGTTTTCTTTGCCTTTTACTCTTCGCTTAAGTGTGTGAAAGTTTGATAAACGATTGAAGCAAGGTTTGAGAATGATCTATTTCTTAGAAGTCACATTCATCCAAAAGAAGGTACACATATTTCATCCTAACTCTTGTTTAAAGCTTTTTGAAAGACCTTGCTTAGGGACAAGCAAGTGTTAAGTATGGGGTTATTTGTTAGCATGAAATATTGTGATATTTTAGGCACGTTTTCTAAACGTATTTGATTCATATTGATAGTCTTTGATTGATCTTTGTGCATAAGTGAGCTAGTATTACCTATATTGTCGATATGGATGTCTACACTAGTTCTATGTTGATTATAGGTGATTTGGAGCTATTTCCGAACGGAATCGAGCAAAGGAAAGTTGAGTTGATATATCCATAGAGTTGCTTATGCCTGCTTACAAGACCCGCTTACGACCGCTTATGATCGCTTAGGAGGAAGACCTGCTTATCCCCGCTTAGACTCGCTTACGACACTTGCGACATCACCGTCTAGACGAGCACGTTTTGCCTAGCTTGCTTGGAAGCAATTGAGATCTCTTTGAAGGAATCGAAGTTCGTGTTTGGAATTCCTGGAATCTCGCACTTGTGGTGGAGATTGCCGTAGAGATTCCCAGGAATTGCGGAAGATCGAAGTTCTTGGAAGATTCTGCAAGAAGATCTCTCTTCTTGATTAGGTTTGATCTGAAAAACGGATTGACATCCCGTTTTCTTTTCTTTCCTAGGATTACGATTATTTGTTCTATTGTGAATCTTTTGACATTGTTTGTTCTCTTTGTGATTCTGAGATTAAGTTGAAGTTTACTGAAAGTTCTTGAAAGTTTTCATCTTTTCATCTTTTAATTCTTGAATTGAAATCAATATGACTGTTGTTGGCTAAAAACCCTTAACAATTCTAAGGTGAAGGGTTGATAGTTGTGGCATAGATGATGATAGATTGATCGCAAACAGATTAGACCCTGAGAGTTAGAGAAATCTCGTCGACAACCCCAAATTACGGGCTGTTCTTGAGTCCACGGCCGTGGAACCTCAAGAACTAACCGTGATTTCCCTTAAAGTCTACGAACCTGCTTTTACTTTAATCTAAAGTTAAAGATTTGTTTTAGCTTAGTTTAGACTTGTCTTTTCTAGGTGGTAGTGAGCCTCAACAACCTCTACCTCGATTGTGCGCCTCAACAACCTCAATCGGTTAAGTTAGTCTTGATCTTTAGGTTATAAGTTCGGGTATTTGATACTAATTCTCGCCTTTAGAATCTTTCTATATTGAGCCTCAACAACCTGTATAGAGAGTGTCTTGTAGGTGAGTCACAAAAGGTTTTTGGAACTTCACCGTACGATTACCTTACATTAGTATACCTTTGCATATCTCAACTCTGTCTTTACATCATTAAGCATATCTTGAATCGATTGCCACAGCTGGATACCTGGATCTTTAGGATTGTTGTTTTCCCAATATTTGCAAAACTCTCATATTTACTTGCTTGATAACCTGCAATCGAGTTCGTTCCCACCCAAATCCCTGTGTTCGATACTCAGGAATTCTTGCTTAACTACGTCGATCCGTACACTGCGGGTTCGCTTGCTTGATTCTAGTTTTATAAATTTAAAACTTATTTGCACACACCTCTAGGGGCGAACACGGTGCTTGGACAAAAGAAGGATGGGCGGACCACCGCCATTTACTACGCTAGCAAGACGCTAGATGAAGCCCAGCGTAACTACGCCACCCCCGAGAAGGAGCTATTGGCGGTTGTATATGCTTTCGAGAAGTTTC
>BSUD01000003.1:43910461-43937359 GCA_033239045.1 Fagopyrum esculentum
TTTGTGGTAGCTTGTGATGCTTGCCAAAGGACGGGCAATATCTCAAGGAGGAATGAGATGCCCTTGAACAACATACAAGAAGTGGAGATATTTGATGTGTGGGGTGTGGACTTCATGGGACCATTCCCTTCTTCATGTGGCAACCTCTACATCCTATTGGCGGTAGACTATGTTTCAAGATGGGTAGAGGCAATCGCCTCTCCTACAAATGATGGCAAGGTGGTGGTGCGGTTTTTCAACCGAGTGATCTTTCCTAGGTTTGGAACACCAAGGGTGATCATAAGTGATGGAGGGAAGCACTTCACTAATAGGAACTTTGGGGCACTTTTGGCTAAGTATGGGGTGACTCATAAGGTGGCAACACCTTACCATCCCCAAACTAGTGGCCAAGTGGAGATCTCCAACCGGGAGATAAAGGGAATTCTTGAGAAGACAGTCTCTAGGACAAGAAAGGATTGGGATATGAAGCTCGATGATGCCTTGTGGGCATATAGAACCGCTTTCAAGACACCAATTGGCACCACCCCCTACAAGTTAGTCTATGGCAAGTCTTGCCACCTTCCGGTAGAGATGGAGCATAGAGCTTATTGGGCCATTAAGTGGCTAAATTTTGACCTCAAGGAGGCGGGAGAGAAGAGGTTACTTGATATGAACGCTCTTGAGGAGATCCGGTTGGATGCCTATGAGATCCGGTTGGAGGTTTGATCTGAAAAACAGATTGACATCCCGTTTTCTTTTCTTTCCTAGGATTACGATTATTTGTTCTATTGTGAATCTTTTGACATTGTTTGTTCTCTTTGTGATTCTGAGATTAAGTTGAAGTTTACTGAAAGTTCTTGAAAGTTTTCATCTTTTCATCTTTTAATTCTTGAATTGAAATCAATATGACTGTTATTGGCTAAAAACCCTTAACAATTCTAAGGTGAAGGGTTGATAGTTGTGGCATAGATGATGATAGATTGATCGCAAACAGATTAGACCCTGAGAGTTAGAGAAATCTCGTCGACAACCCCAAATTACGGGCTGTTCTTGAGTCCACGGCCGTGGAACCTCAAGAACTAACCGTGATTTCCCTTAAAGTCTACGAACCTGCTTTTACTTTAATCTAAAGTTAAAGATTTGTTTTAGCTTAGTTTAGACTTGTCTTTTCTAGGTGGTAGTGAGCCTCAACAACCTCTACCTCGATTGTGCGCCTCAACAACCTCAATCGGTTAAGTTAGTCTTGATCTTTAGGTTATAAGTTCGGGTATTTGATACTAATTCTCGCCTTTAGAATCTTTCTATATTGAGCCTCAACAACCTGTATAGAGAGTGTCTTGTAGGTGAGTCACAAAAGGTTTTTGGAACTTCACCGTACGATTACCTTACATTAGTATACCTTTGCATATCTCAACTCTGTCTTTACATCATTAAGCATATCTTGAATCGATTGCCACAGCTGGATACCTGGATCTTTAGGATTGTTGTTTTCCCAATATTTGCAAAACTCTCATATTTACTTGCTTGATAACCTGCAATCGAGTTCGTTCCCACCCAAATCCCTGTGTTCGATACTCAGGAATTCTTGTTTAACTACGTCGATCCGTACACTGCGGGTTCGCTTGCTTGATTCTAGTTTTATAAATTTAAAACTTATTTGCACACACCTCTAGGGGCGAACACGGTGCTTGGACAAAAGAAGGATGGGCGGACCACCGCCATTTACTACGCTAGCAAGACGCTAGATGAAGCCCAGCGTAACTACGCCACCCCCGAGAAGGAGCTATTGGCGGTTGTATATGCTTTCGAGAAGTTTCGTTCCTACTTAGTAGGGGTGAAAGTCATTGTCTACACCGACCATGCGGCCATTCGTTACTTACTTGCTAAAAAGGATGCCAAGCCACGCCTTATTCGATGGATTCTTTTGCTTCAAGAGTTTGACCTAGAGATCCGCGATAAGAAGGGATCCGAAAATTCTGTTGCGGATCACCTCAGCCGGCTACCTCCTTCTTCACGCGAGAAGGATGATCCACCCATAGACGATTCATTCCCCGATGAGCACTTGCACTTGTTGGAACGTTTGATAGACTTACTTATCTCACCCCATGATGAAGGTGAAGTATGGGGTGAGGATACCTCCCATCACGTTTAGAGACACCGTACGGTGATAACACGATTTATGACTTAGGTTTAGGTAGTCATTTAGATAGATTTCTCACTCATTCATGCATGGTTTAGCGCTAGTTCACGACGTTTGCACTCAATTCACGTATTTTGTAGAGATAGACGTCTACGCGGACTTTTGTTTGCTTTATAGGTATTTTGGGAGATTTAGAAGCTTAATCGATGCATTCGAGGGTCGCTCCTCGAGATGACATACTTTTGGGCCCATTGGAATGCAAGCTAAGGGCTAAGGAGGACTCATGGAACCTTGCCAACACAAGCCATGCACCAAATCGAAGCTTAATGATCCAAGGCAAAGCTGAAGCACCAAACCACGGTCACTGGCAAGACCACGGCCGTGGAAAGTGCCCGTGGAATTTGCCAGACGGTTGTGACAGCTGTGCCACGATCTCATGGCCAACTCTTGCAAAGTTGTGTATAAAAAATGGTCATACAAGGCTGATAAGGGGGAGGAATTTTCAGAATCAAAAGGGACACTCTCCAATACCCTCTCAACAAGAAGATTCTCTCAAGAGGAGAGCTACCATTGGAGGAGGAGAAGAGCTCCATTGAAGGAGAAGAGAAGAAGACACCTACCTCGGTGAAAGGGGTAAGGAGTTTATTAGGGCATGCCGGTTTTTACCGGAGGTTTATTAAAGACTTCTCTAAAATTTCTAAGCCTCTTACTAACCTACTAATGAAAGATGTTGAGTTTGTTTTCTCCAAGGATTGCCTTGAGGCTTTTTGTAGGTTGAAGAACGCCTTGATCTCCGCACCTATCATGCAACCTCCGGATTGGAGTTTACCGTTTGAGATCATGTGTGATGCAAGTGATGTAGCCGTTGGGGCTGTTTTGGGGCAAAGGAAAGATGGGCGCACACATGCCATTTATTATGCTAGCAAGACGCTAGATGATGCCCAACTCAATTATGCTACCACCGAGAAGGAGTTGCTAGCGGTTGTGTATGCATTTGAGAAGTTCCGCTCATATCTTGTTGGAGGGAAGGTCATAGTGTATACGGATCATGCTGTGATCCGTTATCTCCTTACCAAGAAGGATGCCAAGCCTAGGTTGATTCGGTGGATCCTTCTTCTTCAAGAGTTTGATTTGGAAATCCGGGACAAGAAGGGGTCCGAGAACTCCGTGGCGGATCACCTTAGTAGACTTCCACCATTGGAGTTTGAAAGAGATGACATCCCGATTGATGACTCATTCCGGGATGAGCAATTGCAAATAGTGGAGGAGTGCTTGTTCCAAGTGTCTAGAGGAAGTGAGCCATGGTATGCCGACATTGTGAACTATCTAGTGTGTGAGGAAGTGCCTCCCGGTTTGTCCTATGCCCAAAGAAAGAAGTTCTTCAAAGATGTGAGGCACTACTATTGGAGTGAACCACTTTTGTTCAAGAGAGGGCCGGATGGAGTCTTTAGAAGATGCATACCGGAGGATGAGGTGGAGAGTGTGATCCACCATTGTCATTCCTTGCCATGTGGAGGGCATGCTAGCTCACACAAGACATGTGCGAATGTGTTGCAATCGGGCTTCTTTTGGCCAAGTTTGTTCAAGGATGTGCAAAGCTTTGTGGTAGCTTGTGATGCTTGCCAAAGGACGGGCAATATCTCAAGGAGGAATGAGATGCCCTTGAACAACATACAAGAAGTGGAGATATTTGATGTGTGGGGTGTGGACTTCATGGGACCATTCCCTTCTTCATGTGGCAACCTCTACATCCTATTGGCGGTAGACTATGTTTCAAGATGGGTAGAGGCAATCGCCTCTCCTACAAATGATGGCAAGGTGGTGGTGCGGTTTTTCAACCGAGTGATCTTTCCTAGGTTTGGAACACCAAGGGTGATCATAAGTGATGGAGGGAAGCACTTCACTAATAGGAACTTTGGGGCACTTTTGGCTAAGTATGGGGTGACTCATAAGGTGGCAACACCTTACCATCCCCAAACTAGTGGCCAAGTGGAGATCTCCAACCGGGAGATAAAGGGAATTCTTGAGAAGACAGTCTCTAGGACAAGAAAGGATTGGGATATGAAGCTCGATGATGCCTTGTGGGCATATAGAACCGCTTTCAAGACACCAATTGGCACCACCCCCTACAAGTTAGTCTATGGCAAGTCTTGCCACCTTCCGGTAGAGATGGAGCATAGAGCTTATTGGGCCATTAAGTGGCTAAATTTTGACCTCAAGGAGGCGGGAGAGAAGAGGTTACTTGATATGAACGCTCTTGAGGAGATCCGGTTGGATGCCTATGAGATCCGGTTGGAGGTTTGATCTGAAAAACAGATTGACATCCCGTTTTCTTTTCTTTCCTAGGATTACGATTATTTGTTCTATTGTGAATCTTTTGACATTGTTTGTTCTCTTTGTGATTCTGAGATTAAGTTGAAGTTTACTGAAAGTTCTTGAAAGTTTTCATCTTTTCATCTTTTAATTCTTGAATTGAAATCAATATGACTGTTATTGGCTAAAAACCCTTAACAATTCTAAGGTGAAGGGTTGATAGTTGTGGCATAGATGATGATAGATTGATCGCAAACAGATTAGACCCTGAGAGTTAGAGAAATCTCGTCGACAACCCCAAATTACGGGCTGTTCTTGAGTCCACGGCCGTGGAACCTCAAGAACTAACCGTGATTTCCCTTAAAGTCTACGAACCTGCTTTTACTTTAATCTAAAGTTAAAGATTTGTTTTAGCTTAGTTTAGACTTGTCTTTTCTAGGTGGTAGTGAGCCTCAACAACCTCTACCTCGATTGTGCGCCTCAACAACCTCAATCGGTTAAGTTAGTCTTGATCTTTAGGTTATAAGTTCGGGTATTTGATACTAATTCTCGCCTTTAGAATCTTTCTATATTGAGCCTCAACAACCTGTATAGAGAGTGTCTTGTAGGTGAGTCACAAAAGGTTTTTGGAACTTCACCGTACGATTACCTTACATTAGTATACCTTTGCATATCTCAACTCTGTCTTTACATCATTAAGCATATCTTGAATCGATTGCCACAGCTGGATACCTGGATCTTTAGGATTGTTGTTTTCCCAATATTTGCAAAACTCTCATATTTACTTGCTTGATAACCTGCAATCGAGTTCGTTCCCACCCAAATCCCTGTGTTCGATACTCAGGAATTCTTGTTTAACTACGTCGATCCGTACACTGCGGGTTCGCTTGCTTGATTCTAGTTTTATAAATTTAAAACTTATTTGCACACACCTCTAGGGGCGAACACGGTGCTTGGACAAAAGAAGGATGGGCGGACCACCGCCATTTACTACGCTAGCAAGACGCTAGATGAAGCCCAGCGTAACTACGCCACCCCCGAGAAGGAGCTATTGGCGGTTGTATATGCTTTCGAGAAGTTTCGTTCCTACTTAGTAGGGGTGAAAGTCATTGTCTACACCGACCATGCGGCCATTCGTTACTTACTTGCTAAAAAGGATGCCAAGCCACGCCTTATTCGATGGATTCTTTTGCTTCAAGAGTTTGACCTAGAGATCCGCGATAAGAAGGGATCCGAAAATTCTGTTGTGGATCACCTCAGCCGGCTACCTCCTTCTTCACGCGAGAAGGATGATCCACCCATAGACGATTCATTCCCCGATGAGCACTTGCACTTGTTGGAACGTTTGATAGACTTACTTATCTCACCCCATGATGAAGGTGAAGTATGGGGTGAGGATACCTCCCATCACGTTTAGAGACACCGTACGGTGATAACACGATTTATGACTTAGGTTTAGGTAGTCATTTAGATAGATTTCTCACTCATTCATGCATGGTTTAGCGCTAGTTCACGACGTTTGCACTCAATTCACGTATTTTGTAGAGATAGACGTCTACGCGGACTTTTGTTTGCTTTATAGGTATTTTGGGAGATTTAGAAGCTTAATCGATGCATTCGAGGGTCGCTCCTCGAGATGACATACTTTTGGGCCCATTGGAATGCAAGCTAAGGGCTAAGGAGGACTCATGAAACCTTGCCAACACAAGCCATGCACCAAATCGAAGCTTAATGATCCAAGGCAAAGCTGAAGCACCAAACCACGGTCACTGGCAAGACCACAGCCGTGGAAAGTGCTCGTGGAATTTTCCAGACGGTTGTGACAGCTGTGCCACGATCTCATGGCCAACTCTTGCAAAGTTGTGTATAAAAAATGGTCATGCAAGGCTGATAAGGGGGAGGAATTTTCAGAATCAAAAGGGACACTCTCCAATACCCTCTCAACAAGAAGATTCTCTCAAGAGGAGAGCTACCATTGGAGGAGGAGAAGAGCTCCATTGAAGGAGAAGAGAAGAAGACACCTACCTCGGTGAAAGGGGTAAGGAGTTTATTAGGGCATGCCGGTTTTTACCGGAGGTTTATTAAAGACTTCTCTAAAATTTCTAAGCCTCTTACTAACCTACTAATGAAAGATGTTGAGTTTGTTTTCTCCAAGGATTGCCTTGAGGCTTTTTGTAGGTTGAAGAACGCCTTGATCTCCGCACCTATCATGCAACCTCCGGATTGGAGTTTACCGTTTGAGATCATGTGTGATGCAAGTGATGTAGCCGTTGGGGCTGTTTTGGGGCAAAGGAAAGATGGGCGCACACATGCCATTTATTATGCTAGCAAGACGCTAGATGATGCCCAACTCAATTATGCTACCACCGAGAAGGAGTTGCTAGCGGTTGTGTATGCATTTGAGAAGTTCCGCTCATATCTTGTTGGAGGGAAGGTCATAGTGTATACGGATCATGCTGTGATCCGTTATCTCCTTACCAAGAAGGATGCCAAGCCTAGGTTGATTCGGTGGATCCTTCTTCTTCAAGAGTTTGATTTGGAAATCCGGGACAAGAAGGGGTCCGAGAACTCCGTGGCGGATCACCTTAGTAGACTTCCACCATTGGAGTTTGAAAGAGATGACATCCCGATTGATGACTCATTCCGGGATGAGCAATTGCAAATAGTGGAGGAGTGCTTGTTCCAAGTGTCTAGAGGAAGTGAGCCATGGTATGCCGACATTGTGAACTATCTAGTGTGTGAGGAAGTGCCTCCCGGTTTGACATATGCCCAAAGAAAGAAGTTCTTCAAAGATGTGAGGCACTACTATTGGAGTGAACCACTTTTGTTCAAGAGAGGGCCGGATGGAGTCTTTAGAAGATGCATACCGGAGGATGAGGTGGAGAGTGTGATCCACCATTGTCATTCCTTGCCATGTGGAGGGCATGCTAGCTCACACAAGACATGTGCGAATGTGTTGCAATCGGGCTTCTTTTGGCCAAGTTTGTTCAAGGATGTGCAAAGCTTTGTGGTAGCTTGTGATGCTTGCCAAAGGACGGGCAATATCTCAAGGAGGAATGAGATGCCCTTGAACAACATACAAGAAGTGGAGATATTTGATGTGTGGGGTGTGGACTTCATGGGACCATTCCCTTCTTCATGTGGCAACCTCTACATCCTATTGGCGGTAGACTATGTTTCAAGATGGGTGGAGGCAATCGCCTCTCCTACAAATGATGCCAAGGTGGTGGTGCGGTTCTTCAACCGAGTGATCTTTCCTAGGTTTGGAACACCAAGGGTGATCATAAGTGATGGAGGGAAGCACTTCACTAATAGGAACTTTGGGGCACTTTTGGCTAAGTATGGGGTGACTCATAAGGTGGCAACACCTTACCATCCCCAAACTAGTGGCCAAGTGGAGATCTCCAACCGGGAGATAAAGGGAATTCTTGAGAAGACAGTCTCTAGGACAAGAAAGGATTGGGATATGAAGCTCGATGATGCCTTGTGGGCATATAGAACCGCTTTCAAGACACCAATTGGCACCACCCCCTACAAGTTAGTCTATGGCAAGTCTTGCCACCTTCCGGTAGAGATGGAGCATAGAGCTTATTGGGCCATTAAGTGGCTAAATTTTGACCTCAAGGAGGCGGGAGAGAAGAGGTTACTTGATATGAACGCTCTTGAGGAGATCCGGTTGGATGCCTATGAGATCCGGTTGGAGGTTTGATCTGAAAAACGGATTGACATCCCGTTTTCTTTTCTTTCCTAGGATTACGATTATTTGTTCTATTGTGAATCTTTTGACATTGTTTGTTCTCTTTGTGATTCTGAGATTAAGTTGAAGTTTACTGAAAGTTCTTGAAAGTTTTCATCTTTTCATCTTTTAATTCTTGAATTGAAATCAATATGACTGTTATTGGCTAAAAACCCTTAACAATTCTAAGGTGAAGGGTTGATAGTTGTGGCATAGATGATGATAGATTGATCGCAAACAGATTAGACCCTGAGAGTTAGAGAAATCTCGTCGACAACCCCAAATTACGGGCTGTTCTTGAGTCCACGGCCGTGGAACCTCAAGAACTAACCGTGATTTCCCTTAAAGTCTACGAACCTGCTTTTACTTTAATCTAAAGTTAAAGATTTGTTTTAGCTTAGTTTAGACTTGTCTTTTCTAGGTGGTAGTGAGCCTCAACAACCTCTACCTCGATTGTGCGCCTCAACAACCTCAATCGGTTAAGTTAGTCTTGATCTTTAGGTTATAAGTTCGGGTATTTGATACTAATTCTCGCCTTTAGAATCTTTCTATATTGAGCCTCAACAACCTGTATAGAGAGTGTCTTGTAGGTGAGTCACAAAAGGTTTTTGGAACTTCACCGTACGATTACCTTACATTAGTATACCTTTGCATATCTCAACTCTGTCTTTACATCATTAAGCATATCTTGAATCGATTGCCACAGCTGGATACCTGGATCTTTAGGATTGTTGTTTTCCCAATATTTGCAAAACTCTCATATTTACTTGCTTGATAACCTGCAATCGAGTTCGTTCCCACCCAAATCCCTGTGTTCGATACTCAGGAATTCTTGCTTAACTACGTCGATCCGTACACTGCGGGTTCGCTTGCTTGATTCTAGTTTTATAAATTTAAAACTTATTTGCACACACCTCTAGGGGCGAACACGGTGCTTGGACAAAAGAAGGATGGGCGGACCACCGCCATTTACTACGCTAGCAAGACGCTAGATGAAGCCCAGCGTAACTACGCCACCCCCGAGAAGGAGCTATTGGCGGTTGTATATGCTTTCGAGAAGTTTCATTCCTACTTAGTAGGGGCGAAAGTCATTGTCTACACCGACCATGCGGCCATTCGTTACTTACTTGCTAAAAAGGATGCCAAGCCACGCCTTATTCGATGGATTCTTTTGCTTCAAGAGTTTGACCTAGAGATCCGCGATAAGAAGGGATCCGAAAATTCTGTTGCGGATCACCTCAGCCGGCTACCTCCTTCTTCACGCGAGAAGGATGATCCACCCATAGACGATTCATTCCCCGATGAGCACTTGCACTTGTTGGAACGTTTGATAGACTTACTTATCTCACCCCATGATGAAGGTGAAGTATGGGGTGAGGATACCTCCCATCACGTTTAGAGACACCGTACGGTGATAACACGATTTATGACTTAGGTTTAGGTAGTCATTTAGATAGATTTCTCACTCATTCATGCATGGTTTAGCGCTAGTTCACGACGTTTGCACTCAATTCACGTATTTTGTAGAGATAGACGTCTACGCGGACTTTTGTTTGCTTTATAGGTATTTTGGGAGATTTAGAAGCTTAATCGATGCATTCGAGGGTCGCTCCTCGAGATGACATACTTTTGGGCCCATTGGAATGCAAGCTAAGGGCTAAGGAGGACTCATGGAACCTTGCCAACACAAGCCATGCACCAAATCGAAGCTTAATGATCCAAGGCAAAGCTGAAGCACCAAACCACGGTCACTGGCAAGACCACGGCCGTGGAAAGTGCCCGTGGAATTTGCCAGACGGTTGTGACAGCTGTGCCACGATCTCATGGCCAACTCTTGCAAAGTTGTGTATAAAAAATGGTCATACAAGGCTGATAAGGGGGAGGAATTTTCAGAATCAAAAGGGACACTCTCCAATACCCTCTCAACAAGAAGATTCTCTCAAGAGGAGAGCTACCATTGGAGGAGGAGAAGAGCTCCATTGAAGGAGAAGAGAAGAAGACACCTACCTCGGTGAAAGGGGTAAGGAGTTTATTAGGGCATGCCGGTTTTTACCGGAGGTTTATTAAAGACTTCTCTAAAATTTCTAAGCCTCTTACTAACCTACTAATGAAAGATGTTGAGTTTGTTTTCTCCAAGGATTGCCTTGAGGCTTTTTGTAGGTTGAAGAACGCCTTGATCTCCGCACCTATCATGCAACCTCCGGATTGGAGTTTACCGTTTGAGATCATGTGTGATGCAAGTGATGTAGCCGTTGGGGCTGTTTTGGGGCAAAGGAAAGATGGGCGCACACATGCCATTTATTATGCTAGCAAGACGCTAGATGATGCCCAACTCAATTATGCTACCACCGAGAAGGAGTTGCTAGCGGTTGTGTATGCATTTGAGAAGTTCCGCTCATATCTTGTTGGAGGGAAGGTCATAGTGTATACGGATCATGCTGTGATCCGTTATCTCCTTACCAAGAAGGATGCCAAGCCTAGGTTGATTCGGTGGATCCTTCTTCTTCAAGAGTTTGATTTGGAAATCCGGGACAAGAAGGGGTCCGAGAACTCCGTGGCGGATCACCTTAGTAGACTTCCACCATTGGAGTTTGAAAGAGATGACATCCCGATTGATGACTCATTCCGGGATGAGCAATTGCAAATAGTGGAGGAGTGCTTGTTCCAAGTGTCTAGAGGAAGTGAGCCATGGTATGCCGACATTGTGAACTATCTAGTGTGTGAGGAAGTGCCTCCCGGTTTGACATATGCCCAAAGAAAGAAGTTCTTCAAAGATGTGAGGCACTACTATTGGAGTGAACCACTTTTGTTCAAGAGAGGGCCGGATGGAGTCTTTAGAAGATGCATACCGGAGGATGAGGTGGAGAGTGTGATCCACCATTGTCATTCCTTGCCATGTGGAGGGCATGCTAGCTCACACAAGACATGTGCGAATGTGTTGCAATCGGGCTTCTTTTGGCCAAGTTTGTTCAAGGATGTGCAAAGCTTTGTGGTAGCTTGTGATGCTTGCCAAAGGACGGGCAATATCTCAAGGAGGAATGAGATGCCCTTGAACAACATACAAGAAGTGGAGATATTTGATGTGTGGGGTGTGGACTTCATGGGACCATTCCCTTCTTCATGTGGCAACCTCTACATCCTATTGGCGGTAGACTATGTTTCAAGATGGGTAGAGGCAATCGCCTCTCCTACAAATGATGGCAAGGTGGTGGTGCGGTTTTTCAACCGAGTGATCTTTCCTAGGTTTGGAACACCAAGGGTGATCATAAGTGATGGAGGGAAGCACTTCACTAATAGGAACTTTGGGGCACTTTTGGCTAAGTATGGGGTGACTCATAAGGTGGCAACACCTTACCATCCCCAAACTAGTGGCCAAGTGGAGATCTCCAACCGGGAGATAAAGGGAATTCTTGAGAAGACAGTCTCTAGGACAAGAAAGGATTGGGATATGAAGCTCGATGATGCCTTGTGGGCATATAGAACCGCTTTCAAGACACCAATTGGCACCACCCCCTACAAGTTAGTCTATGGCAAGTCTTGCCACCTTCCGGTAGAGATGGAGCATAGAGCTTATTGGGCCATTAAGTGGCTAAATTTTGACCTCAAGGAGGCGGGAGAGAAGAGGTTACTTGATATGAACGCTCTTGAGGAGATCCGGTTGGATGCCTATGAGATCCGGTTGGAGGTTTGATCTGAAAAACAGATTGACATCCCGTTTTCTTTTCTTTCCTAGGATTACGATTATTTGTTCTATTGTGAATCTTTTGACATTGTTTGTTCTCTTTGTGATTCTGAGATTAAGTTGAAGTTTACTGAAAGTTCTTGAAAGTTTTCATCTTTTCATCTTTTAATTCTTGAATTGAAATCAATATGACTGTTATTGGCTAAAAACCCTTAACAATTCTAAGGTGAAGGGTTGATAGTTGTGGCATAGATGATGATAGATTGATCGCAAACAGATTAGACCCTGAGAGTTAGAGAAATCTCGTCGACAACCCCAAATTACGGGCTGTTCTTGAGTCCACGGCCGTGGAACCTCAAGAACTAACCGTGATTTCCCTTAAAGTCTACGAACCTGCTTTTACTTTAATCTAAAGTTAAAGATTTGTTTTAGCTTAGTTTAGACTTGTCTTTTCTAGGTGGTAGTGAGCCTCAACAACCTCTACCTCGATTGTGCGCCTCAACAACCTCAATCGGTTAAGTTAGTCTTGATCTTTAGGTTATAAGTTCGGGTATTTGATACTAATTCTCGCCTTTAGAATCTTTCTATATTGAGCCTCAACAACCTGTATAGAGAGTGTCTTGTAGGTGAGTCACAAAAGGTTTTTGGAACTTCACCGTACGATTACCTTACATTAGTATACCTTTGCATATCTCAACTCTGTCTTTACATCATTAAGCATATCTTGAATCGATTGCCACAGCTGGATACCTGGATCTTTAGGATTGTTGTTTTCCCAATATTTGCAAAACTCTCATATTTACTTGCTTGATAACCTGCAATCGAGTTCGTTCCCACCCAAATCCCTGTGTTCGATACTCAGGAATTCTTGTTTAACTACGTCGATCCGTACACTGCGGGTTCGCTTGCTTGATTCTAGTTTTATAAATTTAAAACTTATTTGCACACACCTCTAGGGGCGAACACGGTGCTTGGACAAAAGAAGGATGGGCGGACCACCGCCATTTACTACGCTAGCAAGACGCTAGATGAAGCCCAGCGTAACTACGCCACCCCCGAGAAGGAGCTATTGGCGGTTGTATATGCTTTCGAGAAGTTTCATTCCTACTTAGTAGGGGCGAAAGTCATTGTCTACACCGACCATGCGGCCATTCGTTACTTACTTGCTAAAAAGGATGCCAAGCCACGCCTTATTCGATGGATTCTTTTGCTTCAAGAGTTTGACCTAGAGATCCGCGATAAGAAGGGATCCGAAAATTCTGTTGTGGATCACCTCAGCCGGCTACCTCCTTCTTCACGCGAGAAGGATGATCCACCCATAGACGATTCATTCCCCGATGAGCACTTGCACTTGTTGGAACGTTTGATAGACTTACTTATCTCACCCCATGATGAAGGTGAAGTATGGGGTGAGGATACCTCCCATCACGTTTAGAGACACCGTACGGTGATAACACGATTTATGACTTAGGTTTAGGTAGTCATTTAGATAGATTTCTCACTCATTCATGCATGGTTTAGCGCTAGTTCACGACGTTTGCACTCAATTCACGTATTTTGTAGAGATAGACGTCTACGCGGACTTTTGTTTGCTTTATAGGTATTTTGGGAGATTTAGAAGCTTAATCGATGCATTCGAGGGTCGCTCCTCGAGATGACATACTTTTGGGCCCATTGGAATGCAAGCTAAGGGCTAAGGAGGACTCATGAAACCTTGCCAACACAAGCCATGCACCAAATCGAAGCTTAATGATCCAAGGCAAAGCTGAAGCACCAAACCACGGTCACTGGCAAGACCACAGCCGTGGAAAGTGCTCGTGGAATTTTCCAGACGGTTGTGACAGCTGTGCCACGATCTCATGGCCAACTCTTGCAAAGTTGTGTATAAAAAATGGTCATGCAAGGCTGATAAGGGGGAGGAATTTTCAGAATCAAAAGGGACACTCTCCAATACCCTCTCAACAAGAAGATTCTCTCAAGAGGAGAGCTACCATTGGAGGAGGAGAAGAGCTCCATTGAAGGAGAAGAGAAGAAGACACCTACCTCGGTGAAAGGGGTAAGGAGTTTATTAGGGCATGCCGGTTTTTACCGGAGGTTTATTAAAGACTTCTCTAAAATTTCTAAGCCTCTTACTAACCTACTAATGAAAGATGTTGAGTTTGTTTTCTCCAAGGATTGCCTTGAGGCTTTTTGTAGGTTGAAGAACGCCTTGATCTCCGCACCTATCATGCAACCTCCGGATTGGAGTTTACCGTTTGAGATCATGTGTGATGCAAGTGATGTAGCCGTTGGGGCTGTTTTGGGGCAAAGGAAAGATGGGCGCACACATGCCATTTATTATGCTAGCAAGACGCTAGATGATGCCCAACTCAATTATGCTACCACCGAGAAGGAGTTGCTAGCGGTTGTGTATGCATTTGAGAAGTTCCGCTCATATCTTGTTGGAGGGAAGGTCATAGTGTATACGGATCATGCTGTGATCCGTTATCTCCTTACCAAGAAGGATGCCAAGCCTAGGTTGATTCGGTGGATCCTTCTTCTTCAAGAGTTTGATTTGGAAATCCGGGACAAGAAGGGGTCCGAGAACTCCGTGGCGGATCACCTTAGTAGACTTCCACCATTGGAGTTTGAAAGAGATGACATCCCGATTGATGACTCATTCCGGGATGAGCAATTGCAAATAGTGGAGGAGTGCTTGTTCCAAGTGTCTAGAGGAAGTGAGCCATGGTATGCCGACATTGTGAACTATCTAGTGTGTGAGGAAGTGCCTCCCGGTTTGACATATGCCCAAAGAAAGAAGTTCTTCAAAGATGTGAGGCACTACTATTGGAGTGAACCACTTTTGTTCAAGAGAGGGCCGGATGGAGTCTTTAGAAGATGCATACCGGAGGATGAGGTGGAGAGTGTGATCCACCATTGTCATTCCTTGCCATGTGGAGGGCATGCTAGCTCACACAAGACATGTGCGAATGTGTTGCAATCGGGCTTCTTTTGGCCAAGTTTGTTCAAGGATGTGCAAAGCTTTGTGGTAGCTTATGATGCTTGCCAAAGGACGGGCAACATCTCAAGGAGGAATGAGATGCCCTTGAACAACATACAAGAAGTGGAGATATTTGATGTGTGGGGTGTGGACTTCATGGGACCATTCCCTTCTTCATGTGGCAACCTCTACATCCTATTGGCGGTAGACTATGTTTCAAGATGGGTAGAGGCAATCGCCTCTCCTACAAATGATGGCAAGGTGGTGGTGCGGTTTTTCAACCGAGTGATCTTTCCTAGGTTTGGAACACCAAGGGTGATCATAAGTGATGGAGGGAAGCACTTCACTAATAGGAACTTTGGGGCACTTTTGGCTAAGTATGGGGTGACTCATAAGGTGGCAACACCTTACCATCCCCAAACTAGTGGCCAAGTGGAGATCTCCAACCGGGAGATAAAGGGAATTCTTGAGAAGACAGTCTCTAGGACAAGAAAGGATTGGGATATGAAGCTCGATGATGCCTTGTGGGCATATAGAACCGCTTTCAAGACACCAATTGGCACCACCCCCTACAAGTTAGTCTATGGCAAGTCTTGCCACCTTCCGGTAGAGATGGAGCATAGAGCTTATTGGGCCATTAAGTGGCTAAATTTTGACCTCAAGGAGGCGGGAGAGAAGAGGTTACTTGATATGAACGCTCTTGAGGAGATCCGGTTGGATGCCTATGAGAATGCCCGGATCTACAAGGAGAGAACTAAACGGTGGCATGACAAGCGCCTCATCCCGAAGGAGTTGAGTGAAGGAGACCTTGTCCTTCTTTTCAACTCAAGGCTGTGGCTTTTCCCCGGAAAGCTAAAATCAAGATGGACCGGGCCATATGTGGTGAAGAAGATCTTCCCCCATGGAGCTATTGAGATAGGAGGGGAGCATTGTGGAGATTTCAAGGTGAATGGGCACCGGTTGAAGAAGTATATCCCGGGAGCTCCGGTGGATATGATTGCCCCACTTCACCTAGAATGAGACGCCCCCAAGTTTGGTCAAGCTAATGACCTTAAAGAAGCGCTTGATGGGAGGCAACTCATTGGTAACGTTTTTCCTTTTCGTTTTGTTTTTGTTTGTGTTTTTTCTGTTTTTGTGTGTGTTTTGTGTGCCTTGTGTGTGTGCTAGAGTCTTGGTAGCATTGGAAGCCTTGCATGGCATGTGAATGATGATGATGAACCCCTCATCAATTATGGGTGGAGCGGACGCGGAACTTGGACGGCTAGTAGTGCCTAGCGCGGGTCCCGACGCTTTGATGAACACTTAGAGCTCTCTACCATTGTTGATAGGATCATCCAACATCAATTCCACTTGAGTAATCCCAAATACCATGGCAAACCATTTGTACATTGTGAGAACCTTCTTTCACTCTTCTTTACTTCATTTACACATTGGGGACAATGTGTTTCTAAGTATGGGGTGGGGTTTGCATGATCTTTTGCATGATTAGCATCTAGGGTAGTTTAATATTATCACATGTCTTGCATTGTATGTACTCATTTCGAAAAATCCAAAAAATCAGAAAATTTAAAAACAAATCTGTGCTTTCTAGGCTTGGATATGACCCTAATGATGAATCTTGTCTTGTGGATTGGCTATGGATGGCCTTATGTGTTAAATTGGTGAATTGCATATGTGGACTTGAAGTACTTATCTAGAATCCCATGAATGGTTTGTGATCATGATGTTTGCCTAGAATGGATTGAGTATTGAAAGTCGAAATTACATGCTAGTTCTTATACACCATCTAGGAATGAATGAGGCAATTCATCTTTCTCTACTTCTCATCTTGACCATGATGTTTGAGCACCTCAATTGATATAAATTTGACCTCTTTTGACCCATCCAGGAATAGGAGCATGTTAGTGTGTTGATATGTGTGAAAAGCAAGTGTGGGGTGAAGATGTTGATGAAAGAATGTCATGAATAAAATGCTAAATTTGTTGTGAAAGTGTAGACAAAAATATAGGTTTGGGGACGTTGGTTTAAATGACGAGTAACTCGGCACCATTCACATAATCAGGTGTTTGTGCCTTGCTAAAGTCAAATAAACCAATAGTCCTAACGAGCCTTGGTATGTGTGCCCGGTGTAGATGCACCTCGAAAAATAGAAAAAACCCGAGGACGGCTAATCACCAAGGTTTCGGCTTTTGTACACCAATGCCATTGTCTCAAAAATAAGTGAAAGAAAAAGGAAAGAGAGGAAAGAATGAGAAAATATACACTTGTGGGAAGTTGATCGAGGACAAAATTGTGGAGTATGTTCCATTCCCGGATTAGCATCACATAGCCTAGAAAAATCCCCACCTAATCACAACGTTTCTTGGCCTTTTATTTCACAAGACCTTATGACCTATTTGCATGTTTGTAAGACTTAGTAATCTAGATTGGATATGCTCTTGATCATCTTGACTTCTTCATTTTTACATTTCATGCATGCTTTCGAGTTAAGTACAATTATCTTTCCGTACCTTCAATTATTTGATACATGATTGCTTGTCCATTGCCATGAAACATGACTATGAAGGTGATCCAATATTAGAAGCACAAACCCAAAAAGATTTTGCCATTTTTCTGCATACATAAATCATGTCATCTCTTAGTCTATAGTCGGGAATTTGCTCGGGGACGAGCAAACCTTAAGTATGGGGTATTTTTGATAACACGATTTATGAATTAGGTTTAGGTAGTCATTTAGATAGATTTCTCACTCATTCATGCATGATTTAGCGCTAGTTCACGACGTTTGCACTCAATTCACATATTTTGTAGAGATAGACGTCTACGCGGACTTTTGTTTGCTTTATAGGTATTTTGGGAGATTTAGAAGCTTAATTGATGCATTCGAGGGTCGCTCCTCGAGATGACACACTTTCGGACCCATTGGAATGCAAGCTAAGGGCTAAGGAGGACTCATGGAACCTTGCCAACACAAGTCATGCACCAAATCGAAGCTTAATGATCCAAGGCAAAGCTGAAGCACTAAACCACGGTCACTGGCAACACCACGGCCGTGGAAAGTGCCCGTGGAATTTGCCAGACGGTTGTGACAGCTGTGCCACGATCTCATGGCCAACTCTTGCAAAGTTGTGTATAAAAAGTGGTCCTGCAAGGCTGATAAGGGGGAGGAATTTTCAGAATCAAAAGGGACACTCTCCAATACCCTCTCAACAAGAAGATTCTCTCAAGAGGAGAGCTACCATTGGAGGAGGAGGAGAAGAGCTCCATTAAAGGAGAAGAGAAGAAGACACCATTGTTAGCCTTTGATAAGTGTTGTAGTGAAGATTTTCGGAATCGATTTCTAGAGTTGTAAGAATCGTTTAAACCTTCTTTTGGAAGGGTTGTGAGTTTTTCTAATCTTAACTTCAGCTTGGTTTTGTTTGCCTCACTTGTTCATCTCTTTCTCTTCATTATCTTGCAAATGAAAGCCATGATTTTATGTTTGATGATTTCGATTGTTATGATGAATGTTGTAGGCTAAATAGATGCGATTCTAGGGTAAGGAAAGGATGGTTATGGCTAGGACTATGATAGGATGAACTTAGATTTGCCTTTGGATAACTTGTTTACTTGTACGAAGCCTCTGTTGGAATCCACGGTTTGTTCTTGCCAGTCCACGGCCGTGGAAGTGGTAGAACAGACCGTGGTTTGTCTGGTTCGTTAGGTTTGATAGGTCTAAGTTCCAGAATGTTAGAATGTTGAAATCCTAGTGTTTGTTGAGTTAAAACTATCCTAGGTGACCTAGTGTTAGCAACTAAGTGTTAGAAGAGACCTACCCGGTCATTCTTACTCTTAGATTTCAAAGATGACAAACCCTAGGTAGTGGTGAGCCTCATAAGCCGCCATTGGACTAAGTGTGCTAGAATAGTTGTTTAGGACTTACCCTTCCGAGACTTACCCGGTGAGGATAGGTTAGATCCCTAGGTGACAATCCGGTTTGAGTAGAATTCCGTTCCTTAGGCTCTTTGAGACTTACCCGGTGATAAGACCTTAGGATTGGACTAGTGGACCATGAGACCTACCCGGTGATTGATCCCAATCTAGAAACACTCACTCCCAACACATAATAGTTAATCCAAAGAATGATTAGATAGCTTGAGTCTTATGCCATAACCGGAATTTCCAACCCCTAGAATCCGCCTTTCTCTCTTGATTCATATCTCGTTTTAGCTTGTTTGTTTGTGTTGATTTGTTAGCCTAGTTGATTGTTTATTTCGCATGATTTGTGATCTTTGATTGATCACCTAAAAACCCACCAAAAATATTGAGATTTTCATTTCTTTATTTCTTTCTCTTTTCTCAACCTAGATCTTCACTAAACTTAATCACTAATCGAATCAATCTCACCTTAGTCTTTGTGTTCGACCTCGGAATACTATCCCTACTACAAACGTCCCGTACACTGCGGGTTCGCTAGGAGTTAGGAGAAATATAACAAGTTATAAATTTAAAACCTATTGCGTATCACACACATCCTGAGCGTAACAGGTCCAGCTAGCGACCTTAAATCAAGCGCTTCTTGGGAGGCAACTCAAGGTATTGCTTTCTTTTCCCTTTTTCTAGTCTAGCTTTAGATAGTTTGCTTTTGCTTTGTTTTGTTTTTGGCGTCCTAGACAGACAACAGGTGACATCTAAGGAAGGAATACAACTCAGGAGCACAACTGGAAGGACAGAAGTTCGAGAATTTGAGAAGACGAAGTTTGACTGAGACACATCTCGGTTGTTGTCACAACACCTCGACCAAGATGATTCTTGAGCAACCGAGGCGACTAGGGTTTCTGAAGATCTACCTCGGTCCGTACTACCTCGGTTCAGTCGAGACCATCTCGACCGAGGTGACAGCAGTTCCAAAAAAGGGTATAAAAGGGGCCTGAGATTTCTCTCTCCTCCCTTTACCTTCTTCTCGACCGCGGCGCAATATTCACCTCGCCTCTTCGTTCTTCCGCTGATTTCTCTCTCCTCCCTAACTCCCTCTTCTTCCGCTGATTTCTTTCGATTTGGGCTTTAGTCGCCCATACATTCTGCTGAAAAAGGATTAAGTACCCCATAGGAACCTTTGGTAGTGATTTTGGGGGAAAAGAACTGGATTTTTGAGAGTTGTAATCGAAAAGCGCCTCGCCTCGGTCCAGTTGGCCTGCGCCTCAGCCGAGGTGTTCTTGAGACTTGTCAGAGAGACCGAGGTGGTCTGACAGATTGCAGAAAACGAGTTCTGACAGGCAACTTGTGCTGAGAGACAGATCTTCTCCTTCTTCTTCTTCACGCCGTACTAGACCGGTGATACACGAGCGTCATCAGGTCGACTATGACCGCATAGCGGCCCGTCCAGTGATTGCACCATGTTTCCTAGACATCTCTGCTTTTGATTGCCTCTATGTTGATGAGGACTTGAGGCGGATGATATCTGTTGTGGGGTTGGAGCAGTTCACTGAGATTCGAGCTCCGGCCTACTTAGAGCCAACCCTGGAGTTTGTCAGCTCCGTCACCTACTTGCCCACCGAGCGCGCCATCAAGTACCGGTTGATGAACCGGAATTATCTAGTTCCCTTGGACCACTGGCGGGATATCTTTGGCTTCCCGATCCCTACTGTTGCTGACTTTTCCTCTCGAGTTGTAGCTCGAGAGTTTTGAGGACAGATTGCTCATGTGGTTGAGCACGCAGACAGATGGAGACCTGGAGATTCCAGGGAGAAGATTATACTCCATCTGGCATTTAGACTAGCTCACAGGATCTTCAGCGAGACTCTTCTGGCGCGTACTGAGACGCCCCAGAAGATCAGACAGGGTGAGCTTCTGAGTTTATACTGCATGGTGACCGGAGGAGTTCTGGACTTTAGGATGATGCTGGCCGAGGATTTGCACAAGATAAAGGCGAAGGCCAAGAGAGATATCTGCTGCGGAGGGATTGTGACTCATATAGCGAGTTACATGGATCTTGATCTGAGTGCATGCACTATGGTGGCGGCTGCCAAGCCGCTCGGGCTTCAGGAGATGATCACCAGGAGGATACTAGTTCCTCATGGTCTTACTACGCCATATGTGGCGATGCCCTGGGAGCATACTGCACCCAAGGTATTAGGTGGTTAGCTCAGTTCTCCGTATATGATCCACATTACTGGCAGACTGCATGGATCCCGCTGATGGAGGACGCCAGAGAGGCAGCAGCAGCAGCAGCTCAAGGGCCAGCTGAGGAGGATGAGGCTGAGGAGGATGATGATGGTGATGTTGAGGACGACGGTGCTCCCATGGATACGGGCACAGATACAGCTAGGACTAGTGCGCCGGTCATTGATTTAGATGACGATGAGACTGAGGAGGAGCCGGCTGCAGCACCAGCACGTCCCGCTAGGCGTAGGGTACACAGGCAGAGGGATCCAATTGCTCACCGTCGGATCGACGATCTGACGGATCAGATGATAGATTCCTATGCTGCCTTGTCCCTGGAGATCAGAGAGATGCAGGAGAGACTACATTACCAGCACACGATGGCTGAGATTCAGTTTCAGCATGTCATGGGCTATCCTTTCGACCCATCTCAGCACCCGTACGTGCCACCACCACCACCACCGGATCGGGATTATTGAGAGCTTGCAGGATTTTCTTTCTTTATCTATTATGCAGCTCAGCTATGTCCGGTGAGTACTTTACTTTCTAGACTTATTTTGACCCATTGGGACAATGTGTCCCAAGTATGGGGTATTGGATGTATTATTTGACTTTATGGATGTATGACTCGACTCTATTTGGATATTTATGTTTTTTTTATGCTTACTTATGCTCTATGTGCTTATCTGAGATTACATGCATACATACAGGTTATTTCATTGAGAGAAAACGTCAAAAACTGGTTTGAAAAAAAAAAATTTATGACCTCGACCGAAGTGATTCTGACCGAATGAGGTACTTCACCTCGATTGATTTAGAACACCTCGACCGAGGCGGTTTAACTGAAAAGAATTTTGAAATTATTTTTGTGCTTCTTATCTGGATATGACCTCAGTGATAATTTTGTTTGCTGACTGGTTTTGAAATCTTTATATGTTTAAAAGGTTTTATAATATGTTTAAGTTGCTAAATGCTTTGTTTAAAATTTTTGGCATGTTTAATACTTTGTTTTTATCCAAATTATGTTGGATTTGAAGGTTGACACCACATGATGAGTTCTCTCACTCTCTTCCTGGAAAGACCAAGGCAATTCATTCTCTTCTCTTCTTCTTCTTGATCATGCTTAGCCCCTCATATACATATTTGCCTCCCTTTACCTATCCGAGAATTTAGAAGCAAGCAAAAAAGTGAAAAGCAAGTGAAAGGAAAGTTGAGATGTTGGCTGAAAGTTAGAAAGAAACAAATAGGTTTGGAGAAGTCAATCATGATGATGAGTAACTCGGCACCATTCACATAGCCGGGTGTTTGTGTCTTGCCAAAGTCGGATTGAGCGATATTCCTAACGGGTCATGGTATGTGCATCAAGGGTTTGAGGCATCTCGAGAAATTGATGATTGCTGATTTCCTAGGCTTCGGTTATTGTGCACCTCTGTCCATGCATCCCAAAAAGTAAAGTAAAAAAGTAAAATAAGCAAAGCTTATTGGTGGAAGATGTTGAAGTTCAAAGCAAAGTGAAGTAAAGATCCTTTTCCCGGATTCTAGCACCACATTCCTTATATACATCTCACCCTCACACGTTTCTTGACCTTTCATTTGGAAAGCCCTTGAGACCTCGAGCTTGTTGATTGACTTGGTGGTTTAAACTGGATTATACATGATTAATTTCGATGATTATGATTTATTATGCATTCTATGATTTTATGCAAAGATGAACAACTTTCTTATATTTATAAAATGTTTTGAACATATTTTTATTTTAAATCCCATGAAGCATTCTCTTAGAGTGGTCTATGATTGTAGCACACCATTAAAATGTTTTGAAGGACTTTTTCATTGATCTTTATGACTTATAATCCATTCTATCTTGTATTTTATATTCGGAACTTTCTTGGGGACAAGCAAAGGCTAAGTATGGGGTATTTTGATAGCATGAATTATTGTCTATATTTTGGGGCCTGTTTAGACGTTTTATCTTCAATAATTTGCATGTTTGAATGTATATTATGTGATTATATTTTCGTTTCATCTACCTTTGCGGGAATCGAGGTCAACACCAAGTTTCGTTGTAATCGTAGGTAAAATGGCACGTTTTGCATCAAAATGGAGCAAAAGGAGCTAAGGAGTCATTGGAGCTACATTCAGGAGCTTAAGGAAGAATCCAGGAAGCATGGAAATGGATTGAAGATTCACTTTGGACTAGATTTGAGAGATTTCACATTCAGTTGTGATTCACCTCGGTCAGCTACAGTACCATCTCGACCAAGGTGATCCAGAAGAGTTGCTCGACCGAGGCGAACACCTTGGACGCGGCGAGAGATATTTTATTCTTGGCTGAGATCTTTTATTTTTGGAAAGAGGATCTTATATTTTTAGGCTGGATTCTTGGAAGGAAGAAGATAATTTAGCTTATATATTTTACCTATTTTTATGGAAAAATATCTTTCTAAGATATCTTATCTTTGGGAAGGAATTTTCCTATAAAAAGGGTTGGATTTTCCACAAATCCAACACCTGTTTACACCCCGCTACCATCATAACAGCTGGGAGATTTGAAGAACCTTTTTGAAGGTTAAAGGAAGATTGAAGGAAGAAAGTTGATAGCTTTTATAGCTTTTGTGAAGGATTTTGTAAGATTCTCTTAGATTCCCTTCTTGTTGATTGTCTTGTTGGATTATGATCCAAGGAACGCTTATTTGTTTGATAATTGATTCAGTTATTGAAGCCTTGTTCTTAAGGTTTTCTTGTTCAATTATTCACTTCCTTCCCTTATATTTGATTATTGCATTCATGATGATGATTGGCTAATTTCTTTGTGCGATTCTAGGGTGATTGGCTGAAGGTTGTGGGAAAAACAATGATAGAATATTCTTAATCACAGTAGGACCCTGAAAGCTCGAGTCTTTATCCTTAACCCTAGAACATCTCGCTCAGTCGATGAACATCTCGGCCGGGGTAGAATTCGTCTGACCGAGGTGACCTATCTGATCCGAAACTGAGAGTTAAGTGTTAGAGTTTGCCAAATCCTATTCTTATTACACCTTTCCTGGTTAAATGCAAGTTTAGGATGAGACTTACCCGGTAATTCCTTTGTTTGTTTACCCATGATCATAAGTATAGGTAATAAAGGTTTATTCTTTATTGGAGTTTGAGTGTGCTTTCATTCCATCTTTGTGAGTTAGCCTGAGACTTACCCGGTAAAGGTTGATTCTATTCCCTTAGGTGGTGTGTTAGTTTGAGGTTATAGTTCTTTTCTTGAGACTTACCCGGTAATAGGAGTTACGGTTTGGGATTAGTGAGTAGTGAGACTTACCCGGTGATCTATTCAACTTTAGTAACACCTTCCCTTTGCAAAAAATCTCAGCTTTGTCCGCTTAATCTTTAGATCTTGAGTTGGAACCACAACTAGATGCTTTAATCCCTAGAATTGCATATTTCCTTAATTGACTTTTTATCATCTTTGATTGCTTTAATCGCTTTTGTGGTTAGTAATTACATTGACAACCTATACCTGCTTTGTTTCACTAAGTCCCTGTGATCGACCCCTGGAATTTCTTGCTTTTTACTACGATTGACCCGTACACTGCGGGTTCGCATCCTTGTTTTAAGCTTACATCTAGGGTTATAAATTTAAATCTTGCACACACCGTTTGGAGCGAACATATCACTATGAGTGGGCTTTAAGTAGGGTCCGTAATTTGTTATACGGAAAGACGCCGAAGGTAATTGCCATTGATCGTGAGCTTGGTCTTATAAGTGTCTTGGGTGTAGTATTTCCCGAGGTGAAGTATATATTGTGCACGTTTCATATAATGCGTGTAGCCTCTCTGCGCTAATTCACGTCCATTAGCCGGACGTACCTCATGGATGGGTGGGATCCGGGGTAGTGGCATGGTATGTACGTACCCAAATTGTCGCAAGAACCGGTCCGGCATGTACGCCTCCTCTATGTTGGATATCCGTATGATACCTCGATAGCGAGAAACACCAAACTCTCTCCCAAAATCAAGCACACGATCATCATACGGGATAAAACACATATCATATGCCCTCATCTAGTCCAACTGAGCTTGTAATGTGTGTAGCCTCTCTGCGCTAATCGACGGATTCTTCAGGACTGAAAGTCTCGAAGACCAACGTGCATGCCCTAGCAAATCCGGATCCTCCACAGTTGTACATCCTAATGATGGAAAATGTGCGTAAATCCAAAATTGTACAAAAAAATTATTAATTTTAATCTTAACAATAAAGTTAGGTTTGTAAAGGAAAATATTTATAAAACCACACCTGTAAAAGTGTGGTGCATCCTCCCATCGTCGTCACCTTCTTCCTTGTAGCGTCCCCCAAACATCTATAAAGAAAAGCAAGGGTCCCGGTGCCCCAATCATACGCCTTTGTCCTCACATGATCTTGTACTAGATCAATAAGCCATGCTCGCATCCTGTTGGTAGACTTGTCGACTACCAAAGTCGACGATATGAACAATAACAGATAAGTAGATGCAATAGCGTCATGTGGAGGCTCTGGAAGGTCCAACATTTGAGCGACTCTAGTCCTACAATCTCACATAATAGTTGTATGGTATGAAGTCTAGCCTCAGCAGGTAACAACCCAAAATGATGAACCAACCAATCATGTCGGACACTATCATCGACGGAAGTCAGTATTGCATCTCCATCAACTGCTAGTCCCATAATCACCTGAACATCATGCAGCGCTATACCCATCTCCCCCACGGCATATGAAATATGTTTGTCTCTAGATGCCACCACTCGACAACGCCATAATCAAACAATGATCGACGCCGCCAAACCATACGTCCTCCAAATCCATAAGTTCGCTGCGTCTAGCCAAGCCAAACCACGAAAATGGGTCATCTAGATCTCACCGCCACTCACGTAAACTACTAAGCGCGTCGAGTCTCCTAACAACTTTAATCACGGAGACAATCCATCCCGGCTCATATAGCGCTAGCTTTGTGGTCAGCATAGCCTGTCAATAAAACGGGTACATCCTCCTCTACTTTCTCCTCAACAGGTACATGCTCTGGTAAGTCGTCATGCTCTCTCTCAAAAGGTACCTACTCCTGTTGTGGTATGTCTTCCTACTGTTGCTCTACCTCAACAGGTATCTACTCAGGTACATCATTTGGCTGAACAGGTATCTCCTCATGCTCATCCTCCAGTATATCATCCAGATGAGAAATATCGTGCGATAACTCCTTTGTATCGTAATCAACAGTAAGTGAAACAGGTTCGACATCCTCCTCGCCAAAAGCCTCCACGGGTGCATGTACAGGTGCGTGAACGGATGCATCAACAGATGCAGGAACTAATGCCTCTATAGGTGCATCTACAGATGCCTCTACAGGTGCATGAACTGATGCCTCTACAGGTGCATCTACAAGTGCCTGAACGGATGCTGAGTCAAGTCTAACTTGTCGAGTTGTAGCCTCTCGACGGGCGGATGCTGTGACAAGTCTCGTCGCTCTCTTCCTCTTTTCTCTAATGTTTCTCATCGTCAAGCTGAATTTTTTTTAAACTCAAATCTTTATTTTTTCTATTATAATATTATATATATATATATATATATATAGAGAGAGAGAGAGTATAGATCTTATGAGAACACCCCCTAACGTGAGAACATGAGAAAAGATTCGTAATTATTATTAGTTTTGTTACGAAGGTGCCATATCGTTTAATGTATTATTCGTAGTTATTGTTGGTTGAGTGGATTATTCGTAGTTATTGTTGGATTACTAATTATTATTCGTAGTTATTATTAATTATGATATCTACTCTAAATCTCAACCCTTAATACTCACCATCCAACGGTGTATGATTGTTCTCATGTTCTCACGTTAGGGGTGTTCTCATGGGAACCACACCCTATATATATATATATATATATATATATATATATATATATAT
>BSUD01000003.1:43937500-43952847 GCA_033239045.1 Fagopyrum esculentum
CATAAAATCGATAACAATACTAGCAACTCTCGGAAACAATCCAATTTCAATTATTCCTAACTAACCGAACCTAACTAAACTAACTAGTTTCAAGTCTAATGCAAAAAATACATAAATGATAAAAAAAAAAAAAAGAATATTAACTAACCTGAAATCGATCCACAAGTGGTCTACCACTAGAACTCCCGATATCTGAATCTCGAACCATTGTTGGATGTATCGAAGAAGAGAAAAAAATGGATTGAAGAAGAAGAAAAATAATCGAAGGCAAAGGGGAGAAGCGACGGCGGCTAGGTCGAAGGGAGCAAAGGCAAGAGGGTAGCAGTCCGCCTTCGCGCCTTGCCCTTATATAGGGTTGGCGCGCAGGTGGGTTGCGCGTCTACGTGGCCTGGTGCAGGCCCAATGCGCCTGGGCCGAGTGCAGGCGCCATGCACCCCATCCCAGGCGCAGGCGCACTCCGAGTGTGCCTCAGCCCGCACGCACTCGGAATGCGCCTCCGTCGCTCCTTCCGCTGCCTTCGATTAACATCACTCTTAATTAATTATTTTTAGATTTAAAACTTTAGACAAAAATAGATGGACCCAATTTGTACATACGATGCAAAAAAAGTCTTATTGTATCAATCTTCTCGTTATTTTTTAGTAAGATTAAATATCTAATTATATAAAGAGAAAATAGAAAAATTTTAATCATTCATTGCAATACAATAACTACCTTTTCTGGAAACGAAATTAAATTATATATATATATATATATATATATATATATATATATATATATATATATATATATATATTATTGTTAATGAAAATTTTTGAAATCGTGGTTTGAAAAATTATATTCTTTCGTTGAAAATGAGAAATCGTGTCAAGTTGAATTTGACAACTGGCCCAAAATCATAATTTGCTAAAAAACTTAAACAATACGTGAAACTTGCCGTCATGATATCATTGATATGCATGAGGTGTGATAAATCTCTGGGAATATTGATTGTATCACATGAGGGCAATTTAGTCAGAATATCCCAACGAACAATACCCGTCAGGAACGTTCTTCATTTCTCTCTAGTGGCCATTATTGACCAAACATTATTATTACAACCACATATCTTTTACTTTTTTCTTTCACAAAAGAAAGATGGACGGTCGAACACGTAAACTTTATTTGATTCAGACTTTCTATAAATAACACTAAACCATATTCTGTGTTAGTGAAAACCAAAGACCAAATAGAGGAAGAAGGCAATAATCAACGTTGGATGGCAGGATTAAGATTCCAGTACAAGTTCTTCCCCACCGATTTCTTCGTCCCGACATTCGAGCCCGATCCTTCTTCTAAAGCTGCTTCCGCCCCGCAAATCGTCTCCGTCCGCTCCCCAAAACTCTCGGAAAACCACTTTCCGGTTGACGTCAAGGTTTCCCTCTCATCCTCTTCTTTGCCGGCAGTGATCGTTGAGAAGAAGACACAAGGCGGTGACTCCGACCTCCATCCCAGGAATTACTAGAGTTTATAAGTTTGATGTTTTGAATTTGTGCTTCAGCTGAGCTGATCTTCAGCATGAAAAAATTGGGAGATCTTAGTATGTACTGTATGTGTCCAATAAACAATCTTGATTCGTGTGAATTTCACTTTGGTATCGTATGCTTAATTACTAACTCAACAGATTCTGCTGTTATAACCACACAAGAAACACAGTAGCAGATCCAGCACACAATTCATTCTGCAAATTGCATCTGTCAAATAAACAACACAGGAAAGCAAGTGTTTCATCACAATCAACTTCGTTTCTAGTCTTTGCCAGCAAGATCAATACCTGCAACCATATCCAACTTTTTTACCCTTAACATAGTTGCCATTTCTGCAACTACACAAATCTTGATTCTAGTTACTGTCTTTCATAAATTGCCATAGCTCCTTCTAAGCATAGTCATCGAGTCTAAGGGCCCGTTTGGTTCCAACTCCGAAAACGGAATCAAAATGAATTTAGTCCATATGTATATCCTTATTCATTCCTTACGGTTTCATGCAAGATGCACATGCTTTCCACGAGGAATGATTCCAAAAACTTTCATGAACAAGGGTATACATATATACTAGATTCGTTTCCATTCCGTTTTCGCTTCCGGAGTTAAAACCAAACGGGCCCTAAATGGCAACAAAACACGAAAACAACACAACCAATATAGAGAAAGGCTGATAGAAATAAACTAACACATGGAAGGAGGACAATCGCACCAGTAAGTGATATGGCAGTTCGCAAAATATAGCTTACAGTTGTAAGGAAATTAATTCAGTCTAAGATTGCAAATTTCTACATGAAATTATATATATTCAGTGATACCAGATGAAATTATATAAATTCAGTGATACCAGATGATCTGAAGAACACAATCAATATCATTTGCAATGCACAAACCAGTAAAATAATATTTGGAGATCTTATAATAATATGGAATAACATATGTGGTCCAAAAGGTACAAGTAGATCTCAGCAGCTACAACCACATTATAAGACCTTAAACTACAAATCGTTTAAACAAAACACAAGCACATGTATATATTGTTGCACCATTTTTGCAGATTATATAATAGCTCAAACTAATCTCGCATTCTCTCTATTGACTACTCAAAACTGATCAATGATTGGTAATTCAAGTTCCCCAAAACACCAGTCAATGAATGGCATCCTCTAGTTGCTATCCTCTTAACTCGTCATTCTTTCAGGCACAACCTGCACATACAAACATCAATATCAGCAAAGTACAGCAAACATGTTAAATAAAGCTGATTACAAAAAGAAAGAAACACAAATGACATATCAAGACAACAAAAGACGGGCAGTTTGCAGATTTCTGTTCAAGTATAACAATCTTGAAACATGAGGAAGGATACCTTCGAATGACCTTTTGCTGCCCTCCTCAGTTCTTTGACTTGTTCTTATTTTTTGAAGGAATCTTCCCATAAGCCATGAGTCTAGATTCTGAAATCTTAAGCTCAGCTTTGCGAAGTTTTCTCTTTTCTTTTCTGCTCAGGCCCTCTGAATAACTAGTAGATTGATCCTGTTCCATATGCTCTTCTGTTTTTCTCTTTTTATGCTTATTGCCCTCATCATTGGCAGATCTCCTCTCATCCGTTTCCTGTCCATGCACCTTCTTCTTCAGAGCCATCAATTTAGCATGGGGAACATTCCACTCTTTCTCCCTGTAAGGAGCAAGTCTCTTGATTGAAATAACCTCATTCAATTCTTTCTCATCAACAGCAAGTAGCTCATCAGCACTCAACCCAAATCTCTTAGCTGCAACGGGCTTGTATCTGAAACGCGTCTTTAGGTCTCCGATGGTGTCCTCATAATCTAGCTTGTACAGTTCTTCTAAATCCTTATCCAAGGCTATTTTCTCCTTTAGAGACATTTTCCTCTTCCTCTTTCTCCTTCCCTCACTAGTTTCTTCTACATCTTCCTCAAACTCCTCCTTACCTTCATCGTCTTCTTTTTCAACTTCATCATCCTCTGCCAAAGTATCAAGGTACCTTTCCCTTTCACTCATGAACCCCTCACCAGGCTTACAAACATCCCAATCCTTAGGTAGCCCAAGTAACTCATCTTCTTTCTCAAAATCTGGTTTCTCCAAGTCATCCCCGCCTTCATCTCGAACTTTACCAAAATCAGAATCAACATCTTCGGCATCATAATATGTTTCCCCAAACGCAGCCTTCATCTTTTTGTCATACTTGACTGGATCAAAGTCCTCCTCCAAATCAGCCTCAGTCAACGGAATCTCCAAACCATCATCCAGACCAGCAACTAGCTTGATCTTATTGACCTTCTCCATGATCTCCTTCTTTTTCAAATTCTTCAACCTCTTAACCTCCTCTCGCCTCTCAAGCTCAGCTTGCTCCATTCTCTCCTTCTTTCTCTTCCTTTGCTCCTTCCTAGGATTATCCTTCTTCCTCACCGAATCTCCCATGATACGTGAATGTGACTGCACTCTGTCCCCTACTCCCTCTTCAAACCTGAAGTTGTACCCTCTCTCGTAATCTTCTTGTTTTTCAATCTCGTTCTCATCATCTGATAACTGGATATCCTCATCAATGGCTGGTGTCTTGCCCTTGTCCTTATCAATCCACATCTTGTTCTTGAAAAAGTCCTTGAGAAACAAATCGTTCTCATCCAATTGCTCATCCGTCCCGAAATACTTGTCCAGTCTCTCCTTTATCTCCTCACCATCCTCTTCTTCCCCATCCTCCTCATTTTCTTTCGATTTCATTCTCAACAAATCCCCTTCATCTCCAACTTCTCTCTCAGCCTCCTCCACTTCATCCAGAAAGCCCTTTAGCAGGTCCTGTTGCTCCTCCGAATATGTCTTCACCTTCTTAACATCTTCCTCCTCTTCCTCATCATCCCTCCCTCCAAACTCAGGGCCCATCTCAATCAAATGCTCAGCATTGACATCTTTCAAATACTTTTTCTTCTCCTTCTTCTTGTCAATCACAGTCTTTCCCTTCCCTTCCTCTTCCTCTTCCTCTTCCTCATCACCACTCTCTGAAGAATCGAAAAGCTTTACATCTTTTTCCATCAAAGCAGGATCCTTGTTCCTAACCTTCAGCAGTGCATCAAATAGCTGAATATCATCCTTGGTCGATTTGACAAAATCTTGGTCCCAGGAATCAGAGTCGGACTCCGAATCAGATCCTGATTCATCAACAAGGCCCTTCTTCTTGAGCTCTTCAAGCCTCTGGAGATCCTCTCTCTTCTTGTTATGCTCATAACGTTTGGCAAATTCCTGGTTAACTTCAATCTTAGAGATGTCCTTCACATCCTCGTCAGACTCGTCGAAAAGGTTCATTCCCATATCCCGGAGAGATAGACTCAAACTAATCAATATTTGAAATCTCTAGGCTGAAATTATCATATTGAAACAGTAAAACTCAGTGAGTTTCTATGTAGTTTGTCATGAACAAAAGTTTCGAACTTAATGAGTAAGAGATGTAATTCTAGGGTGCAAAGCTTCGAACTTTAGGCCGATTAACAATGCTTCAAATCTGCCCAAAATCGGAAAGAGTTTCAATTCTAGCACTAAACGAGTAAGAGTAGAAACTTACCAGACCAAGGGAAGTATATCTGACGGCAGAATTCACGGAAAGGGGTGACGCGGGGAAGCACGGGACAGTACGACTGCCGGGATTAGGGTAGAGAGAGAGCTGAAGAAGTGAGGAAGAGGCGATAGAACTCTCAGGCGCCGGGAATAAACGCTAGGGTTACTGCTGCCAAATTTTCAATTTTTGTTTTGTTTATAATCGACCACGCCCACCGATTAGCAGTCTATAATTACCAATCCCAACCGTTTGTTTTTCTTAATTACATTTTCAAGCCCAAATTTAATTAACAATTACAATTGTAGAATTTAGATAGTTATATGGGATTAGACGACAAAACGTTTTGAAAATATAAATAATAAAGAGCTAATTAGATAATTGTACTGCTTTGAGTTTTTGATTTTGTAAATAGACTATTAGTATTTTGTTATTAGGGGTTCGTTCTATTTGTACCCACGTATTCATGTTATTCGTACTCAGTAACCGTGTACGCTTCTCGTAGCCGTAGTAGATACTCAAATTCTGTCTCAAAAATGAGGAGAACTTTGTATGAGTACGCGTCTCGTAGACGTAGTAGTCGTGGAACTACTACGCCTACGAGAAGCGTAGTCATAGTGTTCCAACGGCTAGTTGATAAAAACTACGACTACGTTTCTCGTAGGCGTAGTGTTGAGAATTAGCCGTTATACAACGGTAATGTGTTCCAAACATTAGTATAAATATTATGCATTCGACCGAAATCGTTCATATTCAATCCATAAAACCTCATTGTGAATCGTTGTTTCGCAAAAAAAGTCATTCGAAGATGAATTCCGACGATGGAGAAGCGAGATATCATTCCGGCGATGGAGAAGAGGATGACGGTGTTGATTTCGGCGGTGGTGAAGATGATGTGGAGGGTGACGAGGGCTTGTTCAATCCCGCGATGCTTAGTAGTTTCGATCCGTATTTGGGTGTTGAGGTTAGTTTTTTCAATTCGTTTGTTTTGACGTAGTTTAGTGTTATATGTTTTAGTTAGTTTTATGTTATATGATTTAGTCGTTAATTAATGAATTAGTAGACAACTAGTCAATAAGTAATGTTATTTGTTGTTAAATTAAGAATTTACTCGTTAATTAGGTATCAATTAGTCGTTAATTGAAGAAATTAGTCGTTAATTAGTTAATTAGTAGTCAATTATAATGTAATTAGTCGGTAATTAATTTGAGCAATGTTAGAACATATGATATAGTCATAGTGAATGAAAATTTTGAAATAATTATTGTAGGCTGCCGATATTTCCGATGATTATGACTATACTAGTTTGTTCGTGGACCATCGGATATGGACGGATATGGACTCGTTATTTGCGTGGGTTCTTGAGAGAGCTGGAAGTAGAAATATGGTTCTCATCAAACTAAAGTCCTACAAGTCGGATGATTGTCGTTTTGGAAAGGTAGTATTTGTGTGTGAGCATCACGGAGTCCGCAAGAGTGAGGCGAAGGGCTTGAGGAAACTATGCAAAACGAAGAAGTTCAATTGTAATTTTCGCTTACACGTTGATGAGGTGCAAAGGGGTCTTTGGGGTGTGAGGAATATTCACGGAATTCACAATCATCCTCTTCCAAAGAAGTTAGTAGGTCATGCTTTTGCTGGACAGTTGACGAAGGCACAAATGAAACGAGTCCAAACTACACCGAAGCGGGAATGCCTCCGAAAGAAATTGTTCGTTTGTTAAAGAGTGATTTTGAAGATCCCGAAAAGATGGTCACTTCTAGGAAGCAAGTTTCAAACGTTCGGAATAAAATTAGGTTGGAAGCTATGGGAGATTGAACGGTAATTCAAAAAGTGTTGAAATTCTTGAAAGAGAAGGATTATATGTGAGATATTAGGATGGAAACCATTGAAGGAGTGGATGAAGTGAGTGACTTATTCCTAGCCCATCCCGAGTCGAAGCGTTGGGTTGCCATGTTTCCATACGTCGTCATCATGGATGCTACATACAAGACGAACAGGTTATTATGTAAATCATTTATCTTGTTTATATTAACCTCTTTTTAATTACATAATCTCATACATTATATTTTGAAGATATGACATGCCGTTGTTGGAGATCGTTGGATTGACCAGCACACAACAAACTTTTCCTGTTGTGTTTGTGTTAATGAAATGGGAGACGACGGGTGATTACGAGTGGGCTTTGGAACGCATTGTCTTGTTATTCAGTGGAAAGAAGCCGGAAGTGATAGTGACGGACCGTGAATTAGGTCTCATAAAAGCAATGCCGAGAGTCTTCGCAGATGCCAAACATATTTTGTGTGAGTGGCACGTGTTCAGAAACATCGAACCAAATAGTTGGTGGAAGTCACATTCGCCATCCATCCAAGCAAAATTCATGAGAGATTGTCATGAGTTATTTGACTCGACTACTATTGCGGCTTATGAGGCGAGACTTTTGCATATGAGGGATAGTTGGATGTACAAGTATCATTTGATGGAGTACCTTGAGAAGACATGGTTGGACAAGTACAAGGAAGCTATTGTTCGTTGTTGGACCGATCACTACTTTCATCTTGGATCAAGGACGACAGGAAGGTTAGACAAATCAAGGACCGATCACTACTTTCATCTTGTAGGGCTGATGGTGCTCATTCGGTGTTGAAGAGAACTCTTAAGTCTACTCGTTGTGGATTTGATACTCTCATCAAGGCCATCCATAAAATGATTGGAGATCAGATTGATGAGGTTCAGGGTACCATAGAGAAGTCGCGTACTCATACTATCGTAGGTATCCAAGAAGACCCTATGTTTACATTTCTTATCCGGAAGGTGTCGAACAACTCCATGAAGTACTTGATCGAGAATTGCAAAGTGGCGCGCCAATGGACATTTGATGCTACAAGTGACGACTGGTATTGGAGGCAATCATACAGGATCCCGTGCGTGCATGAGTTTGCAGCGGCCCTCCGTGAAAACAGACCTATGTTTTTTACTGCAATACATCCCTTCTTGAGGCAGGTTGTGTTGCATGAAGTCACCGAAGAAGTGGAAGAACCCGATGGTATTCCTCTGTCGATGGGGGGTATTACTTTGGCATCTTTTATGACCATGCACAGGGAGGGCAGGTTGAGCCAAGACATTGTAGACAAGTTTGGGGCTTATGCGGCAACTGTGTTGTATCCGACGGAGTTAGTTGCTCGGGAGCCGAGAATTTCACATCCTTCTGACAAGGGAAACAAGCAGTGTCGAGTGCCATCTGCATTTGAGCATGCTCGAGCTGATAAGGAGTCACATATGAGGAAGTCGTCACAAAGTTCTAGAGGAAAAGTTCGAGGACGAGGCCAAGGACGTGGTCGAGGACGAGCTGACACCACAAGTGAGGCTAGTACCATCCCGGAGTCTTAGAAGACTGTTCCAACTCATCCGTCGGAACTTGTGGTCCGAGGATTCAACTGGGGTTATAAGAATATCCTAGCATTTATGTTATCTTACGTTGATCATGTGATAGATGTTCCGGGCGATGGACATTATGGATATCGATTACTTGGTGCGTTATTGGGTTACCATCCAGATGAGTACATTCGTGTCCGGAGAGAACTTGCTTGGGAGTTGAGTAGACATATGCATGTATACTCTGGAATACATGGGGATGATGAGCTCGAAGAACTGATTGACAACGTCAACTGCCTTAACCCCGCACCTTGCGCATCACAGTTCTGGATGGAGGTTCCTACTTGTGCTCTCGCATACGCCACTTTGTTTCGGGTGTCCCTTGTCGTCTTTTCTAGATTGGACTCATACACTTGCTTGCCCTTGATTGCCGATACTAAAGAAGAACAACAACCTCCAACAGAAGTGCAAGCAATTGCCATACTTAATGATCATCGCTACGTTCCGGTCAGTCAATTTAATTCTAACGTACTTATTAATACGTTTATAACGTAAGCAATGTTTGATTAACTTGCCTTTGAATTGTGAAAACAGGCTTGGTTGCATCAAAACGCTCCATTGCCCCCGGTATGTCATGATTGGATGTGAGGTCACGATGCTTCAGTTGAGGGTTTTGCCCACATATATGACTGGAGAATAGCGAAATACAGAAGACTCCTTCAGAGAGAAGAAGAGGCGGATTCCTAGTTAGAAGTCTATCATGTTTGAAAGTGTAATAGTTTGTTTTTCATGTAACAAGATATTCACTTGTAGTTTGCATTTGTGGTTATGAATTGTTGTATTGAATGTGTTATTGAGTTGTGGTTTGCATTTGTGGTTTTGAATTGTTGTATTAAATGTGTTATTGAGTTGTGATTTTCAATTGTGGTTTTGAATTGTTGTATTGAATGTGTTATTGAGTTGTGATTTTCAATTGTGGTTGTGGTCAAAAGATTCAAAAACAAATGACACATAATAAGTAACAAAATGTCATCCACATAAAATCATAAGACAATTAATAGTCCAAAAGATTCAAAAAACAAATAACTCATTTTCATACATAAAAAGAGTAACAAATACTCAAGAGATGCAATCTAGTCCTGCCGCTGAGATGCCCTAACAGGTGGTGGCGCCTCTGGTCATCCTCTGCAACTAAAACAGCTAATAGTCGCTGAGCAAACTCAAACGGTAATGGAGGACCACGAGCCACCGCCTCTCGTGTCATACCAATAGCTATTTGGAAGCACTGTTGAACAAAAAAAGACTTTAATTACGCAACTAAAACATAAAGAATTGCAAAGGTAACAAAGATTAGTTTATGTACCCGCTCAAGAAGGACAATATGTGCAACGGGAGGCGGTGGTGGTGCACCATCTAGAGGTGGCTGTACGTATGGGTGAGTACGTTATAAGAACCAATCCAAGAAGTACTCATCCATATGCCATGAGTCGACAACCGCTGGGACGCAGTGAATGTCATATAAATGCTGGTCCCGCGTCGTCCAATGATGCCACTCCTCAAGAGATAACTGAAGCTCGTACTTTCCTATCCTCGCCGGCCTCCTCAACACGAAGGGGCGGATGATCCATCTTGGAGGAACTGTAGGGGGATGCGTAGGGACGATCTGAACACGCTCAAACTGACGTAGGAGAAACTGGGGATGATATGGCTCCTCCACCCAACAGAAGCGAATCACCCCCAAATAGGTCGATATACGCATCTGTCCAGTGTGGATTCTGTTGAGAGTACTACATGACATCCACGTCACCTAAAACAAACTTATAGAGTCAATACACAAGTAAACGTACTTGATTATAATTAGAACAAGATAATTGAAAGTACCTCCTCCATCCTACACATGGATAGCTGTGCCCTAAATCCTAAGAAGGTTGATCTCTCAAATTGTCCTATAGCCCCCTCTCCGTCCTCAGTGCATGTCGGGCATCTCTATGTCTATGAGGGTCTGCATGACCTCTAGGTCTGAAGTGGGGGAAATTATGGTGAATCTAGGACTGCACAACACAATAACGATTTAATGTTACTTCATATACTACTATATTTTGAAAAAAAAAGAGTCATAATTAATTGTATACCTCCAAAAGAAGGGAACAACCAGCTAATGTATGAACCTCCCTCCTGGAGGACTCGCCTAGCTGTCGGTACAGATACGCTAATGTAGTTGTCCCCAAGCACGAGACGTCATCGTGGTGGGGTCGCGACAGACGCTCAGTAGATGAGACTTCAACCTGTTCGTGGACTTGTCAATGAACAAGGTGGAGCCAATAAGAAGAGCTACGAATCCGCTGACGATGTCCTCCTGCCTCGCCTCTAGGGACTCTGCCATACTCCTGATCGTAGAGAGGACATCAGATGTCGGCCACCCACCCGCCTTCACGGCGGCCTTCACCTCCATCGGCGGGAAGCCGAACATGGAGGTCAAAAGAGTATCAACTCGGACACCCATAACCTCATCCCCGTCGATGCGAAGTCCTAATAAATGATGCATGTCTTGGAGGGTGATCGAGATCTGGCCCCATGGGAAGTGAAATCTTAAGGTCTCTAGATACCACCGCTCCACGAAGGCAGATGCAAGCGCATGATCCACCCCAACCCATTGCATCTCCAGGAAGCCGTGCAGTCCACTCTCCCTAACAAGCGTCATCCACTCCGAGTCAGGAAATCGATGGGCAAGGGTACGCAAGCCAGACACAGTGGCTCCTAGCCGATAGACTCGTAAGACAACTCTATCCAGTAATGCAAATATCATTTAAACATCAACAACATAATCAAATGTAATAAAAAATAAAATAACAATTGAAATATAAATTCGTACCTCACCGACCCATATATCGCGAGCAATATGGGTCTCGTAGCTCACGAGTAGGTCCCGTATCGAGACTTGCAGCAACAGGAGGAGGCGGAGGTGAAGGTGGAGGTGGTGGTTGATGTCCACCCTCCTGTCTATACTGACCAACACTCCTAGCACTAGCAATAGAGCTCTCTGAACGAGCGGGGGCAGGAGAACGACGCTCCATAGACTGATGCAACTCCAACACAAAAGCGTCCACATCCACCTCGGGTAGGATATGGCCGCCAGAAACGTCGGAGGAACCGAATAGCATGTTCATCCGCTCCTCGACATGCGTATCGGACTCATGCAGTCTCTCCTCCTCCTCCTGAGGATCCTCCTGGACGTCATCGGGATCCACTAGTCCAAGCTCTATCATCTGCCGCTTACGGTTAGAAACCGTAGCGGCCCATCCTCGGGTACTAGGCCCGGCAACCTATATAATTTACATAATTTAATTAATTATTGACTAATTATATTAATTATTGACTAATAATCCACTAATTGATAACTACTATCATTAGTTAAAGACTAATTACATTAATTGATAACTAATATCACTAATTAAAGACTAAATACATTAATTATTGACTAATAATCCAGTACTTGTTAACTAATATCACTAATTAACCACTAATTATATTATTTTTTGCCTAATAATTCACTAATTATTAACTAATACCACTAATTAACGACTAATTATATTATCTTTTGCCAAATAATCCACTAATACCACTAATTAACGACTAATTGTTAACTAATACCACTAATGAACGACTAATTGTTAACTAATTTCATTACATTATTTTTTGCCTAATAATCCACTAATTGTTAACTAATATCATTATTTACCGACTAATTACATTAATTGATGACTAATATCATTAATTAAAGACTAATTACATTAATTGTTAACTAATATCACTAATTAACCACTAATTACATTATTATTTGCCTAATAATCCACTAATTATTAACTAATATCACTAATTAACGACTAATTATATTATCTATTGCCAAATAATCCACTAATTGTTCACTAATTTCATTAATTAACGACTAATTATATTAATTACTGTCTAACAAACGACTAATTGTTAACTAATTTCATTAATTAACAATTAATTTTCAACTACTATTTCACTATTTGTTCAAACAACGACTAATTGTTAACTAATACCTTTAATTAACGACTAATTATATTCTTTCACTAATTAACGAGTAATTTCTTCAAACAACGACTAATTTCATTAATTCTCGACTAATTGTTCACTAATTGTCTATTCTTTCTCTAATTAACGAGTAATTTCTTCAAACAACGAGTCATTGATAATTAAATTCATTAATTCTCGACTAAATGTTCACTAATTGATGACTAAATCAACAATTAACGATTAATTTCTTTAATTGACGACTTATTATCGATTTATTATTTACTAATTGTCTAATTTGAACAAATTAATTACTTAACGATTAATTTTATTTACTATTGAGTAATTAAACGACTAAATATCGACTAATTTTCTAACTAACTACTAATTTCATTACTTAATTATCTATTTAACAACTAATTTCTTTAATTAACGACTAATTGTCTACAAATTTACTAACTAACCACTAATTGCTATCTAATTAACAAAAAAAACTCACTAATTGATAAATAATGTATTAAATTAAAATCATATTAGCTAGTAATTAAATAAATATAAAATAAAGAATAAATAAAATAAAAGCCGTACCCCACTAACAACACGAGATATGCGACATCCCCGAACAACTCGTGAGCGTCCTCCTCGTCCGGCGTTCAAATCGGGAACGCCTCCTCGCCGGCCGTCGCCGGAATCACCTCCTCCGTTGCCGGAGCGTCCACCGGTACGGACAATCCCGCCACCTCTCCCCCTAGTTCTCACCATCTTCCTGTGTGTGGTGGTTCGCCTTTGGTGGTCGTCGGCGATGAAGAAACGAAGAAGGGAAGAAGAAAGACGAAGAAGGAAGAAGATAGACGAAGAAGAGTGCGGTTACGCTGAAGTAACCTCTTTTGTAACACCCCAAATTCTCAGAACTCGGGACATTACTGGTTAGGACCTCACAATGGGTCCCGACCTTAGTTTGACAACAATTTTACTAGGATCTTGCAACAAGACACAAATAAGAAAAAAAAAAGAAATTCATAAAATAGTATTTTGAAGAGATGAATGCAACAACGTCTAACAGCCTATAGTACTTAAACAACGGAAAAGGCTAACTGTCTTTAACAAGAACAAAGATACAACAAGGTGAACACCCAACCCCACTCTAAGGAGTACAGAGACCCGGCTGACCACTACTTCCGGATCACTCAGTTGCTGTTCTAACCTGCGGTAAAACGAAAACACAACCAAACAACCATTAGCTAGTTATCTAAACATTAGGAAAATAATAATAGCACACCCACACATAAAAAAATAATAAGCACTCATCATGCTTTCAAACAATCCATTTATTATCTTCTTTTAAGTTATTAACTCTAATGATACTTATTTTGTGACACGAGGGATTCCCAAACCTCGTCTCCGCCCCCGTGTACCCATCAGGAGTGGATCCGATGCATCTCACCGTGTACCTGTATGGTCTGGGTATAGAGAACTGTAATAACCGAAAATTTTAAGTTTCCGATAAATTGAAATTAACCAAATTCCGATACGACAATCGTAAATAAATAAATAAATAAACAAAATAAAACGAGTTAAATGTTATCATTTTATGTGACCTTAAGTCACATAAAATGATAAAACTTATGATCGGAAATAAAGTACACACCTTAAAAATATAAATAATAATAATAAAAATAATACCGAATTTAATTCCGTATTATATAACTTTCCGTACCTAACTAGAATCCGAGCGAGTAACGAATTCCTTTTTCGTGCTAATATGAAAGCGGGCCGGATGTGGGCCACTGCGAGGCCCAATCAGCAGCCCACCTCCTAATTAAACCTAACCCTAATTTCTCCTAATCAACCCTGCTAATTAACCTCCTTCTAATCTGGTGCCGTTTCTAATCTCTCGCAAACCATCAGCACGCAGCAACCTTGCCGCCGGATTTCCTACAATCGCCACAACCACCAGCTACCGCCTTCGACCGGAGTCGCCACCGCCGAGTCTGCGCCGCCTCCAGTCGAGTCCGGTGAGTGCACTGCCTTCCCTCCGTTTGTTTCTCTTCTGTCCGAGTCTCACCGTTCCGATTCTCCAGAAAGCGAGGACGCCGCTGCCCCCTCGTCTTCCACCGGAGACGCCGCCACCACCGTTCTCGTCGACCGCCAGTCCACATCGGAAGCCGGTAAGCCGCCGCATCTCCCTCCTCACCATCCGTTTGCTAAACGCTAATATCGCTAATCCCGCACTGCTGCTACCTTCTCGCAAAAACAGTCGAACACCACCATTGTTCTCGTCGACGCCGGAGCCACCGCTGCTGCCACCGAGCCGGTGCGCCTTCCGCCGTCCGCCTCAGTGAACCGGTAAGACCTAGCCTCCCTTCTCCCGCTTTCCTTCTCTCGACTTGCGAAACCATCTCACTGCAGCCTTCGATCTGTGGCAGCACCGCAAACCGACCTTAGCTCAGTTGATACCGCCGCCAAGCCGACCACCAGGAGGGGACCGCCGGAACACCAGCCTCGCCGCCGGACTGCAGACCCGGTAAGCACGTTTCCGGATCTCCTCCCTCTTGCCCTGCGATTTACGAGATTACATATGTATATATAAAAGCATAGAATACGTATATGAATGAAAAGAATACGTATATAATTGTTGGAATACGTATATAATTGAGTGGATTACGTATATAGCTGAGTTGATTACATATATTTGAACCATAGAATGGTGGTGGTATGTGTTTGAAATACGGTAGGTTAGTAAGAGCGGTTTGGTGAACTTGTATATAAGAGTTATGAATGCCGAGTATATACATATACGGATATATATATATATATATATATATATATATATATATATATATATA
>BSUD01000003.1:43955667-43988887 GCA_033239045.1 Fagopyrum esculentum
AGCTGTACCTGAGGGGAGAGTTGTGGTTGATAGAGCGCCTACTGGGACTAGAGCACCGAGGCCAGATGAGTGGTTGAAGGCTTTCAACTCTCAGAAGGTCCCCTCATATAATGGAGAGATAGGATTGGAGGTGGAGCACTGGATTGGGCAGGTAGAGACTGCGTTAGAGGCAATACGCTGCCCAGAGGATCGGCAGGTAGACTTGGTGCAGACCTGCTTCACTGGAGATGCTCATTCCTGGTGGCGGACCATGCGTAGTCGAGTCACCAGTTGGGAGCAGATGAGGAGCATCGTTAGAGACAGATACTGTCCTGTTTCGTTGAGGAGAGAGAGATTCCAGGACTTCATTGAGGCTGGATTTGAGGACGTTCCGATCGCTGCTGCCATCAAGAAGTTCCAGAAGGAACTGACACTGCTTGGACCAGCTGCACCTCCTGAGGAGCAGCATGTCTATCTCTTTTCACGGAGATTGAGAGAGAGTACCCATTCCTATCTGGCAGGTTTTCGCTGTGAGACTTTGTCAGACTATCAGGATAGGGCATCTACTTATGAGAGAGACAGACCAGTGTCGAGGAGAGCTGCTCAGTCAAACAGGCCGGATAAGCGGCAGAGGACAGGTTATGCTAGTGGTAGTTCAGGAGTAGTTGCTTTTGGACGGGGACAGACTCAGGGGCGACAGAGTCATACAGCTACTGGTCAGACTTCAGCTGGTGGCTTGCAGTGCCATAACTGCAATAGCTATGGGCATATCCGATCAAACTGCACGAAGCCAGCAGTGACTTGCTTCCAGTGCGGTAAGATTGGACATAGAGCTGCCTTCTGCCGTTAGGGCAAGGCTCCATCTCAGCAGGGTTCTTCTCCTGCAGGCTTATCAGGGAGTGTACAGAGACCGCCACAGTACCGGACTCCTAGTCAGCAGCAGCAGTATAGAGCTCCTAGTCAGCAACAGTCTTACCGGGCTCCAGGACACACACCATCACAGAGTTCTATGCAGGGATCAGGTCGGGGCAGAGGACGTGGTAGTGTGGCTGATACTAGAGGAGCTCAGGCACGAGTGTTTGAGTTGAGGGATGCTGATCAGCCAGATGCACCGACTGCCACAGGTACGATCCAGATTCATGACTTACCTGTACGAGTTTTATTTGATATGGGTGCTACACACTCCTTCATATCTGATGCATGCGTAGATAGGTTGTCCTTAGCCACTGTAGAGGGGATACCTTTTATGATAGGCTTACCTGATGGGAGTAAGGTAAGAGGGACTAGAGAGATCTTTGGATGTCCTGTTCGCATGGGAGATCGAGACTGGCTAGTCAATTTTCTAGTCATTCCCTTAGCTCATGAGGATGTCATTTTAGGGATAGACTGGATGAGGAAACACGGAGCAGTCTTAGACATTGGTAGGAGGACAATGACCGTTGCCACGGAGGAGGGCCATAGGGTAATATTCCGAGGTTGGGACCTCGGAAAGTCAGGCACAGTTATCAGTGCAGTGAGAGCAGCGAGACTGATAGCCCAGGGTTGCGAAGCCTTCTGGTGTTATGCCATGAAGGAAAGCAAGAGCCTGACTATAGAGGAGATACCTGTTGCATGCGAGTTTGCAGAGGTATTCAGTGACGACCTACCAGGGCTACCCCCACAGAGGAGCGTTGATTTCAGCATTGACTTGGAGCCGGGCACGAGACCTATCTCGAAGGCCCCGTATCGTATGGCACCTATAGAGCTGCTTGAGCTGAAGAAGCAGTTAGAGGAGCTGGCAGAGAAGGGTTTTATACGCCCCAGTGTGTCTCCTTGGGGTGCGCCAGTGTTGTTTGTGAAGAAGAAGGACGGATCGATGAGGCTGTGCATAGACTACAGAGAGCTGAACAAAGTAACCATCAAGAACAAGTATCCACTGCCACGCATAGATGATCTGTTGGACCAGTTGCATGGAGCGTCCGTGTTCTCGAGGATAGACTTGAGGTCAGGTTACCACCAGTTGAGGGTGAGAGATCAGGACATACCTAAGACGGCATTCCGGACTAGGTATGGTCATTATGAGTTCGTAGTGATGCCATTCGGGCTCACTAATGCACCAGCGGTGTTCATGGAGTTGATGAATGGGATATTCATTGACTTCTTAGACCAGTTTGTAGTGGTCTTCATTGACGACATCCTAGTCTACTCTAGGAGTCGAGAGGAGCATGCTGGACACTTGAGGATAGTACTGCAGATTCTACAGGATAGCCAGTTGTATGCTAAGCTATCCAAGTGTGAGTTTTGGATGTCAGAGGTGGCTTTCTTAGGTCACGTGGTGACTGCTGAGGGTATTAAGGTCGATCCGGCGAAGATCGAGTCAGTATCTTCTTGGCAACCTCCTAAGAATGTTAAGGAGGTTCGCAGCTTTCTAGGTTTAGCAGGTTACTACCGCCGGTTTGTGGAAGGGTTCTCTTTGATTGCCCGACCACTTACTTGTCTTTTGAGGAAGACCACTCGGTTTGTCTGGTCTGAGCCGTGTCAGTAGAGTTTTGAGGAGCTGAAGAGGAGATTGACGTCCGCTCCGATTTTAGCACAGCCTGAGGGTATTGATGACTTTGTGGTATATAGTGATGCATCCAAGCTGGGCTTGGGGTGTGTTTTGATGCAGAGGGGTAAGGTCATAGCCTATGTGTCTCGACAGTTGAAGACGTATGAGGAGAACTACCCCACCCATGATCTAGAGTTGGCTGTAGTAGTCCATGCTCTTAAGATCTGGCGTCACTATCTCTATGGAGCGACATGTCAGATCTTTACAGACCACAAGAGTCTGAAATACATATTCACTCAGAGAGAGTTGAATAACCACCAGAGGCGGTGGTTAGAGTTGATCAAGGACTTCGACCTTGAGATCCTTTACCACCCCGGAAAGGCGAATGTGGTAGCTGATGCTTTGAGCCGGAAGACGCCTAGAGAGAGGGCGATAGCCCGGTTAACTATACAGCCACAGTTGCAGAGGGACTTGGCTTGGTTGGAGATAGAGGTTCAGTTTCCCGATACGGATGGTCAGTTGTCTACCATGGAGTTACTTCCTGATCTGTTGGATGAGATTCGACAGAAGCAGGAGACTTGCCCTACTTTGATCAGGATCCGAGACAGGATGTCTCGAGATGAGGCCCCACAGTTTACTATTGGTGCAGATGGAGTGATGAGACGTCAGGATCGCGTTTGTGTACCGTCAAACAGTGAGTTGAGACAGAGGATACTAGGTGAGGCTCATGCTACCCCATACTCAGTACATCCTGGAGCGAGTAAGATGTACAAGGATGTGAAACGGTCCTTCTGGTGGGGTGGTTTGAAGCCCGATGTGACTCGGTATGTAGCCCAGTGCGCGACCTGCCAACAGGTCAAGATTGAGCACCGTAGGTCTGGAGGAGAGCTCCACCCACTTCCAGTACCACAGTGGAAGTGGGAGGATATATCTATGGATTTTGTCACTGGTTTGAGACTCAGCAGAGGATTTGATGCTATTTGGGTAGTGGTAGACCGCCTGACGAAGACCGCACGTTTCATTCCGATTAAGGAAACGTGGCCGGTGAGTCGTGTGGCTGAGGAGTTCACCAGACACATTGTGAGACTCCATGGGGTACCGAGGACTATCGTCTCTGACAGAGATGGACGTTTTACCTCGAGATTTTGGCAGCAGGTACATACTGCTTTGGGGACGAGTCTCCACTTCACTACAGCCTATCATCCACAGACAGACGGACAGTCTGAGCGGACCATTCAGACCTTAGAGGACATGCTTCGGGCGTGTGTACTAGACTGGGGACAGGTATGGCCAGATCATCTTCCATTGGTAGAGTTTTCGTATAATAATAGCTGGCACGCGTCTATTGGGATGGCTCCTTATGAGGCTTTGTACGGGCGGAGATGTCGTACACCATTGTGTTGGGATGAGCCTAGCAGAGTTGATGGAGTAGCTCCAGATCAGATACAGGATGACATCGCTCGGATTGCCCTAGTCCGAGAGCGAATGTTAGCAGCTCAGAGTCGTCAGAAGTCCTACGCCGACAAAAGGCGTCGACCTTTGGAGTTTAGAGTGGGTGCTCAGGTGTGGTTGAGAGTGTCACCTACGAGAGGAGTCAGGCGTTTCGGCATTAAGGGAAAGCTGAGTCCCCGATATGTCGGACCTTTTGAGATCCTGGAGAGAGTTGGGGAGGTGGCCTACCGACTGGCACTACCGCCGAGACTAGAGAGTGTCCATCCGGTCTTTCATGTATCTCAGTTGAGAGAGTACATTCCGGATCCGAGACATGTCATCAGCCATGAGGATCTGATAGTTGAACCTGACCATACATTTGTAGAGTATCCAGTAGCTGTTTTGGAGCGCAGTACCAGACGTCTACGATCCAAGGAAATACCTATGCTGAGGATCCAGTGGTCTAGGAGAGGAGTTGAGGAGGCCACTTGGGAGACTGAGGAGAGTATTAGACGTAACTACCCCGAGTTCTTTGCGGGATTAGAGGTTACTCCTGTTTGACGAGTTAGTACTCGGTTATTGTGTTGTTTGACCTTTCAGGTTTTCGTATTGACTGAGTGATTCTGTTTTTGTGCTACTTGTCTGTTTGAGGTTTGAGTAGTTGCGTGGTAGGAAACGAAAAGGTCGAGAAACTAAAATATACCAAAGGAAATGTGTGAACAAGGGGAAATAATCTAAGTTTCGGGACGAAACTTCTTTTAAGGGGGCACTGATGTAATAACCGAAAATTTTAAGTTTCCGATAAATTGAAATTAACCAAATTCCGATACGACAATCGTAAATAAATAAATAAATAAACAAAATAAAACGAGTTAAATGTTATCATTTTATGTGACCTTAAGTCACATAAAATGATAAAACTTATGATCGGAAATAAAGTACACACCTTAAAAATATAAATAATAATAATAAAAATAATACAGAATTTAATTCCGTATTATATAACTTTCCGTACCTAACTAGAATCCGAGCGAGTAACGAATTCCTTTTCCGTGCTAATATGAAAGTGGGCCGGATGTGGGCCACTGCGAGGCCCAATCAGCAGCCCACCTCCTAATTAAACCTAACCCTAATTTCTCCTAATCAACCCTGCTAATTAACCTCCTTCTAATCTGGTGCCGTTTCTAATCTCTCGCAAACCATCAGCACGCAGCAACCTTGCCGCCGGATTTCCTGCAATCGCCACAACCACCAGCTACCGCCTTCGACCGGAGTCGCCACCGCCGAGTCTGCGCCGCCTCCAGTCGAGTCCGGTGAGTGCACTGCCTTCCCTCCGTTTGTTTCTCTTCTGTCCGAGTCTCACCGTTCCGATTCTCCAGAAAGCGAGGACGCCGCTGCCCCCTCGTCTTCCACCGGAGACGCCGCCACCACCGTTCTCGTCGACCGCCAGTCCACATCGGAAGCCGGTAAGCCGCCGCATCTCCCTCCTCACCATCCGTTTGCTAAACGCTAATATCGCTAATCCCGCACTGCTGCTACCTTCTCGCAAAAACAGTCGAACACCACCACTGTTCTCGTCGACGCCGGAGCCACCGCTGCTGCCACCGAGCCGGTGCGCCTTCCGCCGTCCGCCTCAGTGAACCGGTAAGACCTAGCCTCCCTTCTCCCGCTTTCCTTCTCTCGACTTGCGAAACCATCTCACTGCAGCCTTCGATCTGTGGCAGCACCGCGAACCGACCTTAGCTCAGTTGATACCGCCGCCAAGCCGACCACCAGGAGGGGACCGCCGGAACACCAGCCTCGCCGCCGGACTGCAGACCCGGTAAGCACGTTTCCGGATCTCCTCCCTCTTGCCCTGCGATTTACGAGATTACATATGTATATATAAAAGCATAGAATACGTATATGAATGAAAAGAATACGTATATAATTGTTGGAATACGTATATAATTGAGTGGATTACGTATATAGCTGAGTTGATTACATATATTTGAACCATAGAATGGTGGTGGTATGTGTTTGAAATACGGTAGGTTAGTAAGAGCGGTTTGGTGAACTTGTATATAAGAGTTATGAATGCCGAGTATATACATATACGGATATATATATATATATATATATATATATATATATATATATATATACTCAGGACGTAAGTGTACCTAAATCCGTACAAGATGAGAAATTAAATATGTAGATATATACATGAGTACCGAATAATTACACAATTAAAAAAGTGAGTTAATAAGAAAGTTTAAGAATAAATTTGAGAAGCCTTCGGCTGAGGGTAAAATGGTCTTCTACCGTAAGAACTTGTTCCGTAATTCCTTAGCATGAGGTTGGACATCGGAATGTGATATTGATACACATGCCTTATTTGACAGGCATCTGAATTACCACGAGTACGGACTATTTGAGACGTGTTAGAGTGTATCTTGACTCAGGTAAGTCCTTACTTAGCCAGTTTCTGAGTGTTAGTTGAGTGATAGTAGTGGTGTGTGCTATTACGTGATTTAATAATAATAACTTGCTAGGACGACTGTTATTATTACGTTTAAGGCCCAAGTGTATGTATAACGGGCCGTGACATCACTGCCCAGCTCTGACAGGAGACTGGGAGGTTCTCTATACCCAGACCATGCAGGTACAAGGTGAGATGCATCGGATCCATTCCTGATGGTTACACGGGGGCGGAGGCGAGTTTTGGGAATTCCTCGTGTCACAAAATAAGTATCACTAGAGTGAACGAGTAAATTAAAGCAAGATAATAAAACGGACTTGTTTGAAGCATGCTGAGTGTTTATGTTTATCTGAGTGTGTTTGTGCTGCTATTATTCTGCTAATATTTAGATAACTAGCTAACGGTTCCTCTTGTTGTTGTTTTAGATTTACCGCAGGTTAGATCAGCAGCTGAGTGATCCGGAAGTAGTGGTCAACCGGGTCTCCGTACTCCTTAGAGCGGGGTTGGGGTTGTTTTGTCTTTCCTTTCTTTTGGTTAAGACAGTTGTTCTTTTCTTGTGTTTAAGTACTGTAGGCTGCTAGACAGTGTTGCATTCATCACCCTAAAAACATGGTTTTTATGAATTTCGGTTTCTTTATTTGTGTCTTGTTGCAAGATCCTAGTAATGTTGTTGTCAAACTGAGGTCGGGACCCATTGTGAGGTCCTAACCAGTAATACTCCGAGTTCTGAGAATTCGGGGTGTTACAAGAACCTCCCAGTCTCCTAGCAGAGCTGGGCAGTGATGTCACGGCCCGTTATACATACACTTGGGCCTTAACACATAATAACAACGGTCGTCCTAACAAGTTGTTATTATAAACACACATCGCACACACCACCATTATCATTCAACTAACATGTAACACCCCAAATCCGCGGGACTCGGGATGCTACGGGTTGGGACCTCACAATGGGTCCCGACCCTTAGCTTGACAACAATTTCACCGGATCTTGCAACAAGGCACAAATAAAGGCCAAAACCGAAATACATTTTTATGCAATGAAAGGAAACCCGAAAGAAACAATAAAAGACTTCAGCCGATATGCAACACCAAGGGCCAAATGCCACCACGCAATATACAATATACATGAATAATATACAAACTCGACTCTAACCAAAACCCACTCCTAAAATGTATAGAACCCCGGCTGTCCACCCTTCCGGATCTCTCGGCCGCATTCTTAACCTGCAAGGCAATCTACAACAATCGGTATAAAACCGTTAGCTAATATTCGAAGCATTAGAATCAAGGTGAAAGGCACAAACACAAGTAAATCAACATAACACACAAAGTACACCAAATCACACAAGCCCGGTTTATTATCTTTTTATTATTAAGTCGTATCCCGTTCTAATTCAACTTCTTTTGTGACACGAGAATCTCTCGAAACTCGCCTCGGTCCCCACTTACCGCATGGAACGGTACGGATGCCTCCGACCGTCTAACCACACGGGCTAGTCGCCAAGAACCTCCTAACTCTACGCAAGAGCTAGGCAGTGATGTCACCGCCCGTTATCATACACTTGGGCCAAATAATAAAAAGGTCGGTGGTCCTAATTCCGGTTTAGTTGTTATAAACAATAAAGAATAAACACACACCACCAAACACACATAGATGCTAATACAAGAAATACGAGCTAAGTAAGTCCGGAGACTTACCTCGTCCCAAAGTAATCCCGCTATATCCCGCTCTAAGCTTCCCGCAGGAAGACACTCAACGCCTGTCAAAAGGCACACGATTAACATCTCTCTCACATACTAGAAGTCCTTAGACTTCTAGTCCCAATGATCTCGCAAGATCATAAATCATAACCATGATAGGATAACAACCTCCTAATCCTCACGATCTCACAAAGGTCAACACGTGCTAGGATACTCTCGTCCTAGTCACCACAATCTCAACAAACATACAACCTCAACCCCTAAATTCTCACAAGCTCAACATACAACTTAGAGCCATAACAACCTCACAAGATGAAATCAACACCTCAAGTCTTAAAACATTTCACAATCCTCAAACACTCACCTAAGATCCAAAGCCACTACTTGGCATTCACTCTAAGTTATGCTAGATCCAACCTAGCATGATACTAATACTAAACATAACTAAATCGAGTAAGATCATAAGCTCGAGAAAGAGGTTACTCACATAACGTCAAAAGACGGAAGGCGAACTTAGACTCGTTAGGCCTTTATCGGGGCGCTTCCGGACCTAAAACCAAAGCTACACAAATTTAGCGTATTAGCTAAATTTGATCGTAATATATAAGATATATTATTCTAAGGTAAACTCATTTTCAAAAGCAAACGTTAAAAACCCGCAATTAAACCCTTGAGTCATAATCTCAAAATTAATCCAACGAGGGTATAAAATATAAGAAAAGTCCCGCTTTTAAAACAAGGATAAAACTCACAAAACGCTTTCCGGGACAAATAATACCATTCCAAAATATATGGGTCATAATACGTAATTAAATATTGGCCCAAATTCCATAAATAAACCAACAAGGACACAATACGTAATATACATAAATATAAGATCAACTCGTATATAAAATCCAAAGTTAAAACTCGTAGAAACATTTTCTAGGCAACTCATGAAGTTCCATAAACTTTGGGATATATTTTGAAAATAAAATCTGGGTCAAATCTGTAATTAATTCAAATTAGTAGGGCACAATCTACTGATTCCAAAAGAGTGGGTCAAATCTGCAATAAACATAAATCATGGGTGATAAAATGTAATTCCACCTAAACAGGGGGGGCGATTGCAAATGCGGGAAAATGGCTTTCTTTTCCAACCCGATAGATGGTGCTGCGAGGGGAGACCAAAGGGGATGAAGGCGGCAGCAGGGCTTCGGTAGCGAGGCGAGGCAGGCGAAGGGTGGCCCTCCGGTGGTGCGTTGCTGGTAGCGACAGAGGCAGATTCCGGCGACCGTAGAGGACTGCGTAGGCGGCGAAGGCAGAGAGACGACCTAGATCTCTAGCGGAGGCGCACTCACAGCGTTTGGGTTGGTGTCGTCTCACCTTGGCAACTCTCAATGAGGCTCGAAGAGAAACGATAGAAGCAGAGGGAGAGAGATATGGATGCACAGGATGAACCAGGGCTGAGAAGGGAAGAGAAACAGGGCGGCAGTGCAGAGACACATCTCCGGTAAGGCTCAAGGCAGACCCTTGGTGGTGCAGTTCTCCGATTGGCAAGGCAAGCACGGGACCCTTCAGTTCTATCCGGTGGTTGTCATTGCTGGTTGCTGCAGGTGAGAGAGACTGCTGGGAACAAAGAGTGAGGGAGAGCTGGGGAAGATGGTGTGAGAAGGGATGAGTTGAGTGTAACGGATGAAGGAATGGGCTACCAGCGTTGAGATGGTTTGGTGAGGAGATAGGATAAACAAGGGGGCGAGGAGTGGCCTCTGCTTGAGTGGGCTGGGAGGCCAGAGCACGTAACCGGCCAGGCTAGGGAGTAGCAAGGGCGGCTAGCAGGTCACTCATCAAGCTAGGCAGTAAGGGAGAAAAGAATGAATAAAATAAATAAACAGAGAAAAGATGGAATAAAGTAATCCCGATCAAAAGATTTGATACGGGATTTCCGAGTCGGAAATTTTCTGACTTTTCCGAAAAAGAATAAATATACCGGAAATATACGTTGGTCGAGTATGAATTCAAACTCACAAAATAACATTTGTAATGTAGAACGCAATCTCGTAACTAAATTACGAGATTCCACTAATAAGTTAAAAAAAACCGTTAAAATATATACTTAAGATATTCAAATATCGATATCTGCCGGAAAGGTTAATCTCGCAAACCCACCTAAAGTTGGGGCGTTACATAACATCCAGAAACCGGCTAAGTAAGTCGCATGGACTTACCTGAATCAAATCACAACTCTCAAATTCTCAACTCGGTCCACAACCGTAGAAACTCAAACGCCTGTCACACAAGGCACGTGGATCAAAATTACATCCTTAAGCTCTTAGGAGTTATAAACTTCTAAGAAGTATAGTATCATGAAGAGAGATTACGGAAAAAGACTCTCTTAAGGTAAAAAGACTATTTTACCCCTGGTCCCGAGACTTCCCAAAAAGTCTATCATTTAGTTCTAATATTCTCCTCTATGACCTAAGTCCACAATCGAGTTCTCATAGAAAGTTTAGTAAGGTTTTATAAAAGTTACCCAACATTTTTAGTTTACACAAAAGTCGTCAAGGCTCGACTTTGGGTTCATATACACGGCTTGGATAAGGATATAAAAATCCCGAGATAAAATCCTAGATCCTCTATGATATACATACCAAACATAGGAGTAAAGATCTCTCAAAAATAATTAATCATAACTCTCTTATAAAACTCCAAAGTTGGGATAAAAGTTGAAATTCCTCATACTTAGTAAATTTTCCTATGCTGTAAAAACAGCCCAACTATCTTACTTCAAGACCTCGTAAGTCCCAATCCGACCGTTAACTTCCTCTCAAATTTTAACACAGTAAACTATGTATTTCAATCTACAACATATTAAAAATTCAACGGTGGATGTTTATTCTAAGGTATCGAAACTTATCCTCCTAAAGGTCAGCTTATGAGTACAACTAAAATTCTGGAAATGGGTATGTGCAAGAGATCTCTAGTTCGATACCCACTGTCAACACTTCTGGACCAAAACTATATCTACACATCTCCAGTTCGAGTCTCATGCATTACAATTCATTTCCAAATAAAACTAAGCAACCTAGGTTTAGCCTGTATACGTTTCCCTCAAAGACAGCAGCCAAAGATTACGGTTTAAGTTCATGAAGAGGGTTAGACCACCAACCGGACTGCTGCAAGCATGGAGGTCCACTGCTGAAGCTCGATCGGCACCACTACCTCCGAATCGCTGGATCGGTTCAGTCGCACCACTCCAGGGGCTGAAGGGTTGGCTCTTCTTCGTTTTTTCCTTGCCCACGGCCTGTTGAGTCGCGTTTCGGATGGGTGGTTCGTCCCTGTGGTAGACACCCGGAGGACTCGAGTAGGCTGCGTCGTTGGCTGGTGCGAGGGACAGAGGGTTGTCGTCGGCGGAATCTCTTGTGGCCGGCTGGGCGGTGCTCTAGATGGTCGACAGAGACGGCGGCGAACTCGATGGCGGCTCCGGTGCTGCGAGGCGGTTCGGCAGCGGCTCGATGTGCGGTGTCTCCGGTTGAAGGCAGCAGAGTGCGGCGCGTCTCCTGTTGAAGCGGAAGAGATGGAAGCGGTCGATGTTCAGAAAAGAGGGAAGCGGAAGAGAGGGAAGCAGCAGCGGCTGATTAGAACAGGATTAGGTTAGGTTAAATTAGGTTAGTTTAAATTAGGTTTTAATTAGATTAATCTTAAAAATGGGTTGGTTGGGCTGGGCCGGTAATTGGGCCTAGTAGCGGGTTAACTCCAACCTCACTCTCTTTAGGACAGGATCCGGAACTCGTTAAAAGTGCGGGAATTTATATAATACGGAATTAGATTCCGTATTTTATAAATTTATTATTATTCTTATTTTAAGGTGCGAAGTTTATTTCCGGTTACAAGGTTTCGTCATTTTATGTGAATTAATGTCACATAAAATGATGGAAATAACACTCGTTCTATTTTATTTTTAATTTATGTACTTATTTATTTAAGATTGCCATTTCGGAAATCGGTCAAAATCAGGTTTAACGGGTTTCAAAATTCCGGTTATTACATCTTTAACGATGATCGACTACGCCTCTCGCAGGCGTAGTTACTTTTCATCATCAGAAAGCGACTACGCTTGCGAGAGGCGTAGTCGAACGTTGCTCTCTTTTTTTAAATCAAAAAGCGACGACGCCTCCGCTTCTCGCAGGCGTAGTCGCTTTCTGATTCAAAAAAAGAGAGCAATGTTCGACTACGCCTCTCGCAAGCGTATACTGGGCACGAATAACATGAATAGGTGGGTACGAATAGCAAACTCGGTTATTAGGTTAATGTACCCTATCGTATTTAACCGTCCACACCCTACCTCCATCTTCTCATTCTCTCTCCTCTCTTGTTCTCCTTCTGTTTCTCATTCCACATTCTACATCTAAACGCCGCTGCAACCACTCCTACTCTTCTCTGCCTCACGTTAAACATCAACTCACCACTGGAATCAGTAGCCATATTCTCCACGAGAACAGCGAGACAACAAAACCCGAAATTGGAGTCCCCTCTTTCAACAACAACGAATTCCTCGGACCTTTGCAGCGACAAACACTCCTTCCCTCCTCTCCACTACGACGACCTCTACTCACCACTATTGTCGCTTGGGAGAAATTTTGGCATCGCCCCGCCGCCACCACCTGCAATCTCTGTCCTCTCCTCCCATATTACTTCTCGCTGGGACGGCCAACAAGGCGCCGGAGACTTGAGCTCGTCTCAACCTTCACCACCGCCGTCAACCACCTCCTCTAGCGGTCGAGTTGTCGCCACCGTCCTCCTGTACCGGGAAGCCATCAAGACCTTCCGGTATGAGTTTTACCTCTCTATTCGCTTGATCTATCATGTTCTAGTCATTCTGATGTTGAGTGTGATGATCTATTGTAGCTTTTCTGAAGATCCATCTTGGTTTCTCCTTTTTCTACAATTTTTGTAGCCTCTAAGTTCATTTGGAATCCTAGATCTTGATCTAGAAAACACATCACTTAAATCTTGCGGCAGAAGACCATTGCTTGAAATCAATGGTAAACTCATGCAAATACCCTTTTGAGTTACGAATATGTACAAGTATTCTGTTAGTGAAACTCAAATTATGTCATTGTGGCGTGCAGGTAAGGGTGTTTGAAGACAAATGCAAGTCTCTAACTCAGTATGACATGAAGCACATGCGAGCATTCGCCAATGTGTTCAGCAATGGAGTGTTGCATCGTACCATGGAGGAAGCTTGTGTCGTTTCCTGCATTGACTACAACTCCATAACTTGGCATCCTTCAATTCGTGGGGGTTATAGCGCCTGAATACATTCCCTTACTTTTCACATAAGGAAGAATCTGCAATGCCCACGTCTCAGAAGGTGGCTGGTTGTGCATGGTCGTTCACTATTTAGGTATTAGCTTGTAAGCTGAATCTAAAGATGTAAACAAGAATACTAATGAGGTGCAAAGCTAATTATTCTCACTTAAGAGATCAATAGTAGACAAATGAGCAAGTCTAATTTGTTGTGAAAATTTTCACTGGCGATGAGACAATATAGTAACTATGGCGAGGGTTTTGATTGTCATGAACTTTTTATGCTGTTGTTTCTTCTGATAATACTTCAAAATTTGTTTGTGGTTTAGCATTGTGGGCTTGTGTTACTGTTGGATTTGCAAGGAGTGTTGATGAAGATGGAGTGTTTATGTATTGCTTTGTAATGTTCTTTTTGTATCATGTCTAGTATTTAATTTCTTGTATCATAATTTCTGGTATGAAAATTTTTGTATGATAATTTCTGGTATGAAAAATTATTGTACAAAAAATTATTGTATGAAATTCTGGTATGAAAATTCTAGTATGAGATATTCTGGTATGAAAAATTCTGGTATGAAAAATTTATTCCAAAAAATAAATAAAATAAAATAATATAGGCAATAAAATAAAATAATATAGGCAATAAAATAAAATAAAATAAAATAAAATAAACAAATTCAGTAATTAAAAATTAAAACTTACACTTATATAACTAATAACAAACATCAATTATTCTTTCTTTTTAAATAGAGGGGTTAATTATTTTTACCTACCATTAAATGAAAGGGGTAAAAAAGGAAAAATAACCCAAAATAATATCAACTATCAACATTGAACCGAAAATAATACGAACTTTGAAAATTACTAGGAGCGATACAAACTATAAATGTATTTACCAAAATAATACGTCATATATTTTTCGGCAAAAACCTTAGCTCCGGTGATACGTGGCACCCGAAAAGTTACATGTCATCAAATAAATGGGTTAAATGTGTGATGTGGATTTTATTTTTAAAAAAACAATTTAATTTTATTAAAAATATTAATAAAATAAAAATATTTTTTAAAAATTTAAATAATAATTTTTAAAAAAAGTTGTACAAACATTTATTTTTAAAAAATTACTATTTTTAAAATAAAGTTTAAAATTTTTTTAAATAGATTGTACAAAAATTTAATAATATTTATTTTTTCAAAAAATAAAAAAATATAATATTGTTTAGAATATTTTTTTAATCAAATTTATTTTCGGATTTTTGTATAAAATGAAATTTTTAATTATAAAAAAATAATTTGTAAAAAAAACATTCGAATTAAAAAAAATTTTTAATCTTGTAACCTAATACCTAAAGAAATTTTTTTGCATATTTTTTGTAAAAAATTTTTTTTCCTAAAAAAATAATTTTTTAAAAAAATATTCGAATTTATTTTAACAAATTATTTTATAAAAATTTCATAAAAAAAAATAATTTTACATTTTTTTACAAACCTATTTAAAAAATGTTCAAACTTTATTTAAAATTTTTTTTTTACAAAAAATTATTTTTAAAAAAAATTGTACAAATGTATTTAAAAAAGTTATTATTTAAAATTTTAAAAATATTAATTTTTTATTTAAATATTTTAAAAATTATTAACTTAATTTTCGAAAAATAAAATCCACATCACACATTTAATCCATTTATTTGATGACATGTAGTATTCCGGCTGCCATGTCATCGTCGGAGCTAGAGTTTTTGTTGGAAAAGTATGACGTATTATTATTGGTAAATACATTGATAGTTTGTATCGCTCCTAGTAATTTTCAAATTTCGTATTATTTTCGGTTCAATGTTGATAGTTGGTATTATTTTGGGTTAATTTTCCGGTAAAAAATAATGGGTACACTAAACAAAACTAAAAAAGGCCTATTTTGCCAAATTCTTTCAATAATAAATAAAAACATAGATAAATTGTATGGGATATATTAGATATATTCATATGTTTTATTTATAATAATTATCTAGTTCTACACTTTGGGTGCGGAATAAAATCGGTCTTTTTTTTATTTTCGGTTTTGGGGTCAAGTGCGGAATCAATTAAACTCAATTTCGGTTCCGGGACTCAAGCGGAATTAATCAACCCAATTTTCACTTCGCACTCCCTGTACGGAATTAATTAAACATTGAATTTGCACTTCGAAATTGGGAGATGTTTGGAGGAAATATATGAGTTTGTTTAAGATATAAGAATCATATATTTTAAAAAGCTTAAGTATTGATAACACATGTAATGTTAATGTTAATATTGTGAATCAAATTTTTATTGGTTCTACTGTCAAATATTAGGAATTAAAGGAGTATCTTATTATCAGATAAATATGTATTTAGTTCATGTTTTTTTTGTTCGATAGGCCCGGCGGTAGATCCAACTTTGACAAGTATTAAAATAATAATCTTACTTTTTTCACAAATTTATTACGAAATTATTATAATTATTTTATTTCATATGTGCAACATTTTCTCTATATACTATATTATATTTTTGAAAGAAAAATGTGGAAGTGTTATAAACGATCAATTTCCATAATATTCATTATGAACTGCGGAAAATTGTTGAGTCAATACGAGGAGAGGAAGCATGGTTTAAAAGGGGCGGTTAAGTGTGCCACATTATTACAATAGCATGGTACATGAGTAAACAAACATGGAAGAGAAATAGGCAATAAGGAGAGAACATCGTCATAGAGGATGATTACAAAGGATGGTGTAGCCCTGCTCTCAAGTGTTCCCATCGATAATCGCTACATTTGTGTTCAACTTATGCTATCCCAGTAGAGGACATGTCCAGCTACGTTCTTGCACTTGTGGTAGGGTTGTTGGCGTGCAGAAGACAAACCAATGACTATAGTTGGCCCCGAAGATGAGCGGTATTGAAGAGTTCATCCGAGAATAGAGCCTTGTTTCTTGTAGTTCATGGAATCTAGCAGTTGGTTAGAAATTAGAGACACCCTTCTCCTTTGTAACCATGCAATGAGAACACTAAAGAAACTCGATAATGTGCTTTTGAACAAAGTGTAGTTTATCCCGAGGTAAGATGAACACATAAACCACCCAAAGATAATAACCTTAGACGGGAGGCGTTGATGCAACAAAATTCTCCATGTAGGTTGTAGGGTTGTGGCAAACAATAGAGGTGCCCATGATTCCTAGCTAGTAGGCAGATTTGCTAGTAAAAAGACTTGATTTGTTTCCTATCCAGATAACTCTATCCGGAGGTAGGCATAGGCATAGGCTAAGCGGGATAGATCGGGTGAAAATAAAAGAAAATTTCTTGAACGGGCCTCAAACATTGTCTATGTCCTCCGTAACATATTCAGAGATCTAAGGACGACTTTTAGGTCTAGATTTATATTAAATATAATATATGTTAATTTAACGTTAAATTACGCTTCAATTATCCTTCCATTATACTAGAGGATTCATGTATCCAAAAATGAAGAGGATTTGGCGTTTGTGATTCTATTTGTTTGTCTATTATCCTATTTTTTCTTGTGAAATTGACCTACTTCTACATCTATAGTTGCAACATGGACTAGGGGTGTGCATATCCAGATATCTGATCCGAGAACTTTATAAATGTCCGATCCAAGAGTACTTGGATATCCAACACGTTTAACCGGATTGAATATCCAATCCGGAGTCCATCCCGGATATTCGATCTGAGTGATTGTTACTTGATCAGTCGGAAATACCCGATCTAACTTTAGTCTCAAAACTCCGATCAAGAATAGAGATTCGAAAAATCTTGTCAGATCAGACTCGTACCATTAGTTAATGAATATTGCCAGATTAAGATTTTTCCGGATTTCCTAGCACGGACTTTCTAATGTATCAAATTGTCAATACAAACGCGCGCGATTAATGACATTTTCTTTGCAGATCAATGAATCCTCTTGAATTGGTTATACACACTGCAATTAAGGATTTTTATTAAAAGAGAAAATTGGTGTATAGAAGCTTTTTTTTATATCATAGATACAATTTAGACCCTCCATTTTCTAGCCAAAAAATAAAAGTAAATGAAATTAAAAATTCTTTAAATAAGAGAATCTATTTAAGCGCCTTTTATTAAGAAGGATAAATAACTGTTAAAAATTAAAAAGATAAACTAAATTAAAAAGATAACTGAATATTAATTGTGAGGTACCACTCTCGTTAAAAAGATTCTCTCTTAATTAATATGACTGCTTTTTAATTAAATAAGGAAAATGAGAGTGGTCCCCCACAAATTCTGTACATAATTCTCAAACGCAAATTATGTACATAATTTTCAGACGCAAATTATGTACATAATTTTCAGACGCAAATTATGTAGATAATTTTCACACATAACACAAATTATGTATATAATTTTCACAAACAGCACAAATTTTGTACATAATTTTCGTGAAGATTTGTGTTGTCGTGAAAATTATGTACATAATTTGTGTTGTCTGTGAAAATTATGTACAGAATTATGTACAAAATTTGTTGGGGACCACTATCGTTTTATTTTAAAAAATTAAGGGAGATAATTTTTTTTAATTTTGAATAATTGTAGGAACCACTCTCATTTTCCTTTTTTATTTTAAAAAATTAAGGGAGAATCTTTTTTATTTTATTTTTAAAAGTATCTAAAATTATTTTATATTTTATTTTTTTTTCAAAATTACAAGAGCCTAGTTAAATCACATTGAAACATAATTGCTTACCTAATCTACTTACCTATTTTACTCTTTTCAAAATTGTTGACTGAATAGAGTAAATAAAATTGGTAGAGGCAATGTATTAATTGTTACCAAATAAAAGAATATCCAATGCACAATACCCCACACCGTACAAATTTGGACCTCTATAAATAAAATAAGCATACGAGGGTTCATCATTTTGTTAGAAACGTACATCAAATGGCAGGGTTAAGGTTTGAGTACAACTTCTTCCCTACAGATTTCTTCGTCCCAACCATCAAACCCGATCCTCCTCTCCCACAAACCGTCTCTCTACCATCTCCAAGACTCGCCGGAAACCTGTCGGAAAATCACTTTCCGACAGACACCAAGCCTTGGCTCTCGTTATCTTCTTTGCCAGCGGCGTCTATTGAACCTGTGATCGTTGTAAAGAAGACACATGTTGGTAAGTCCCAATCGTAGATCATTAAGGTCGTTCATCGACGGAGATTACATGAATTAATCAAATACTTGTTTGTACGTATACTTTCATCAATGTTGCGAATTTCTGCGTCCATTGAGATTTCAATACAACTGCTCTCTTCATCTGTCACAGAATTTGGGACGAATTTGTATCGCATTAATTATGTATTACCTGTACCCAAAAAATCCTAATATAGTAACATGTATGAAATTATACCTATATATGCATCTGTTTTACATTGGTTGGTTGAGATTCAGATTATTCATCGGATTGTAAGGGTGAATGAACAAGATAGTAATATGACAATAAAATTTTCAATCATTACTTGTTATGAAAATAAATGATTTGGTGTATCAATAAAATTCATGATTTGGTGTATCAAGACTGGGCGCAACGAAATTTTTGAGCGGGGAAGACGATAGGTTAGCGTTTTTTGAGTTTTTACATGGGCTCAAATGACGTTTTTTGAGTTTTGACATGGGGTCCAATGACATTTTTAAGCGAGGAAGACGATGGGGCACACTGCAGGTGTGTCCAACATTGTGTTTGTGTTCGTTAATCCAATCCAAACATTGTGTTTTAGTAGTCAGTTCAATGTGTTCGTCAATCCAAGCATCGTGTTTTGTTAGATAAAAAATTGTGATGAAAATGAAAGAGCGAAAAAGTGGCTACTAGTAATAGAGTTTTACAATGAAGATTTCACATGGACAAAAAAGACAAAATACAAACAGTAGATAATAAAATTGAAGTAGCCATCATCAGAAAAGCTTCCATGTCTAAAATATGCCGGAAAGGAGATTAGCAGCGGTGGAGAGGGCTGCTCCGGTGATGGCACACTGCAGGACATGATCGTGTGTAGCGTCATCCGAAGTCAACGCCACTGTCACCCCAGTCAACGCTCCTGCTACCGCGCTGTTCTTCTGCATTTAATAATAATAAATAACATTCATTTAGATCAGCTCCAACAAAACTGAGAAGGATGATTCGATAAGAAGATGAATTACCCAGTCATGATATCCACGAGCCTCCTTCAAGCCATAGGTTATGCCTGAATACATGCCAGCTGCCAATCCTGCGCCACAATCTCTCATTTCAAATTAAACACGTTTTTTTTTTTTTTTTTTTTGTAATTAACTAGCTAGAAAGAAAGCTAATTAATTGATGTATTACCCCACTGCATTGCCTCCTTTCCGGTACTCTTCACCATAGCTTCAAGAGAGTTACTATTGGTCTCACCTGCAGGTGCATGTCCAATCATTAGAAAATCCAGTCCCTGTATCATTCAAACTATAAGACATACATACCTCTAAGATTCGGGAATCTGTTCCGCCTAGCGCCTGGAATATTTGCAGCTGCTGAATCTGATCCTGCTCCTTCAACGACAGTGAAGTAAGCTTCACGGGAGACGGCCTGGGCAGCTCCAATCTGCACAACAACAAACTCGACTTATAAATATATTTCAAGAAAAAGTAAAATAAATAAAGAAGAAGAAGAACAGACGGAGGCAGCTTTGATGAAGCTGTCGGCGATGCGATTAAGGAGAGGGTGGCCGAGGTCGAATAAGGCTCCTTTGTGGAATGGCTGGAAATCATCCAATGGTGTATGAGTCTCCACGTTCACATTCCTTGGACTGCTCATCTTACCCTCTTCGCTTACTGCCGGTGTATGCGTCTTCTTCACTACAAACTTTGCTGTACCACTACTCATAACTTGGAAAGCATATGACCCAAGACTCGACAACTAAAAGCATATGATATGATGCGGGGTAGAGGTGATAATGGACGGTCCACATTAGGCATTGGGAAACGCAGAGCAACGTCAGTGGACACGCGTCAATAACAGGATACGTGTCGTCCAGACACAACAACATCACTTGCCACGTTTTGACTTATATTTTGCTATTCCAAGGATAATTGGTTACTTATATGGGCCTTTATGTTGTTGGGCTCAGTATAGAGGCCCAAAATAAAACTACGTCATCTCGATTACAAACCAGAGGGTTATACTTAAAAAGTTTAAAACATGTGATTAGACCTTTACAAAAGAACAACTCGGTCGGGCCATAACTTAAAATACTATTCGGAAAGTGTAAGTAGGCTGACTCGGTTCACTTGTGCATGCCACAAACGTTGTTTATGTCCACCCATATAAAAATTGGACGTTCATGTCCACCATGTAAAAATTGGGCGAGTTGTCGTGGCAGCTCGAATGACCCGTATTACTTGATTGTCCGTTTTTTCTCGGGAAGTATCAGTCAAAGCAAATAATATGATATATTTAACATAAATTTTCAATTCAATTAGACTTGCATATTGCACTACCAACGAATTCATATTTACTTATATCCATCCCACCAAAATATGGGCCCGAATGGGCTAAACTAACTTCCCATATCCATATTTTTTTCGAGGTGGGCAGGCGAACCGAACTGGTCGACCCGTGTACACAGATCAGGGTATATTATGAGATGGATGGCCGCTCCACATTAGTCGGCCATTTCAGTTTAATTCTGATCTACCCCACGGCCAAACATTAAACAAACATGAAATAAGTAGGCAAACAGTTTAGAATGATATCAAATTGCACGCTTTCTCCAAACCCTTTATATCTATTTGATTGGGTCAGACTCACTTTCCCCTAACAATCTCTCCCACCTTCCCTTCTTCTCCCCTACCATAACCATTATAAATATCCTTACCACCAATCTAAATATCACAATTTACAGCAACTAACAAGCTTTGGAGATGGCAGGCCTCAGCTTTCACTACAACTTCTTCCCAACCGATTTCTTTGTCCCTGCTGCTGAACCCAATTCTTCGGTTTCATCATCTCCTCCTAAGATACTTCCTCTACACTCCGATCGTGACACAACCAACGTAGACTCGTTTTCGAAATCTTCGGTTCCATCATCTCTTTCTCTATTGTCCGCGCCCATTGAACCCATCGTTATTGAGAAGACGAAGAACAAGTAGCAGTGATCCCATACTGCGTGTTGTTACTAGCATGTATTATGATTTATAATAAGTATCCCTGCGCCTTTTTTGTTTTTGTTTATTTTTGTTCTTGGAGTTTATGACTATTTCTGGGAGTAAATCGAGTAAAAAAGCTGTAATTCTAAATTAAGGTGTTCTGTCCTAGCGAGTTTGTTACCTGGATTGGACATAGATAGCATTACAATTTGAGAAACCAAGCTAGCACAATGAATTACAGTTCATAACGCACCACCTTAATGCAAGTGAATCTCATCCTAAATTAAAGCTTATAAATAAACCAGAAAGAAATAAACCCAAATTATCTTTTCTACGCAATGGCGAAGAAAGGTTGACCCCATCCTCATTTGAAGCAAGGTGATGTTCAACAAGTTTGATATCCGCAAACATTAAGGTTCATTTTCGATAAACCCTAGTTACCTCTTCCCCTTTTTCTGTTTTGCCATGAATTCTTCCAGCCCGTTATTTTTTTTTGTTCATCTTTTGATAAAAAAATATTTTCATCTAAAGCTTCAAATTCATGAATTCTTAGGACATTTTCCCTTCTGCATTCAATTTCTTTGACATCCAACGATTCCACATCATGGCTCAACAAATAAGCATGGAGAACTCAGTTACCCAGATCGTTCCATCTGCCTCAATTGTTCAAACTATCATCCAAGAAGAGCTCACAACCTCTACTTACTTCAACAACAATTGGTACGTCTCTGCATGCTATGCCAATATATCATTAAATTGAGTGACAAAAGAGGATAATCCAGCATTTAGAAGTAGAGATGCTAAAAACAGAATTTTGTCAATATTTTGTTTTCTAGTTTTGAGTTTGAGTCAATAGTGCAGGAAAATCATGTTAATGAATTGAAACTTTGAAGTAATGCAGGGATTTAATAAACCAGCATTTAGAAGTAGAGATGGAAATGGGAGCATTCTACATCCCTAAGGACAAAAAGGATAAACCTCTAGGTGAAGATGCTTATTTCCTCTACCTAGAAGGACAATCATTCGGGGTGGCTGATGGTGTCGGTGGATGGACAAAGAGAGGTATAGACGCCGGGGAATATGCAAGGCAGCTCATGGAGAACTCGTTATCATCCATCATGTCTCAACCTAATAGTTATGTTCATCCTAGAGAGGCTTTGATAGAAGCACACTCTATGACCAAAGTGCCAGGCTCATCCACTGCTTGCCTTGTCACACTGCAAGATCACGTAGGCTAAGTACAAGTTCATTTGTATCTGTTAAATTCCCTTCTGTTTACAGTTTAATAATACCAGATCTTGATGTATGGCAGATTCTGCATTATGCAAGTATTGGTGATAGTGGATTTATGATACTAAGGAATGGGAGGAACATCTATAAATCCCTAACAAAGCAACGTAGATTCAACGCCCCGTGCCACCTAGGAAATGGCAGGAGATTCACTCCACCTTGTGAGGCAATTGTGAGTATCAAAGCACTTTGGGTTCATTTGGTATCATCACAAAAATTGATACTGATGTACTGATACTGAATCAACATCTTACTATGCAGGAAGGAAAGATCAGTGTAATACCTGGTGACATCATTGTTGCTGCAACTGATGGACTATTCGACAACATGTTTGAGAGTGAAATTGAGCAGACGGTCAAGAAGGAAACAGATCAAGGTGCGAGCCCCCATCATGTAGCCGAGAGCCTTGTAAAAACAGCACAGCACAACTCCCTAGACCAAAACTTCGAATCACCGTTCTCAAAAGCAGCAGAAGAGGCAGGGCAGGAGCACAAGGGAGGCAAGAAAGATGATATCACGGTTGTTGTAGCATTCATTCGACCACAATCTAATCGATTTGAACTTTGGCTGGATCAAGTATAGCTGAAATCAAACTGAAGATGATCATATATCCCTGTGTAGGGATTGATGAACGAATTTAGGCTAGACACTCCATGCATTTTGTAACAGCATGTATACCAGTTGAGTCCTCAAATTGTTAAATGATACAAGACTATTATGATTCAGTTGATTATTTGCTGTTCTCTCCGCATCGGTGTTCAAGGCATGGATTAAACAAAAGAAAAGGCAACTTGTGAAATGCTGACAATCATAATTCATAATGAATGTTGCGTTTCTTTGCTCATCTATTCCTAGTATCAGTGTCTGCCACACGATTCGATTACACAAAAAGGCAATCACACAGCAAGTTCGCACATACTGGAAAAAATTAGGTCGGAAAATTAATCGAAATTTACAAGATAATTGAATCAAGGTAATGAATGTCGCAATACCTGGATCCGTAGCCCATGAACGTTGAACTGTACACGTGTATCTACAGCGAGAGGACCTTTAAAAAGCAAAAGACCGCAGAAGAAGAAGAACGGCGAGTCGAAATCTCATTTGCCCCCGTCCTTTAGTCAATAGCCATTTTAAGCCTAATACTTTTGTTACATAAAGCAAAAATAACATAATAAGATAATATACTAATGATTATAAATTTATATTAATATAAATAGATAATATATTAATGGATTATATCATTCTAGTTTCTTTAAAAAAAATGTGATTCGACCAACTATATTTAGATCGAATGTCGAATAGACATAAATTAATATCAACTACTCATAATTTGGTAACTTCATCATCAACCACATATGCATCGTTTTTGGGTTACATCCACGATCAAAACGCTAGTTACGACATTTTATAACGGATAAATACAAAAAAGTATACCTATTGATACAAATCACCACATGCATATTTCATTCCCTTATAAATCGTAAGATGTAAATCATTTGAAGCCAGTCCAAATCGCTATTTAATACCAAACAAATTTAAAAAAACCGATGTGACGATCGTCCTGATTCCGATATATGTTTTAAATTAATGCGCCATGAGAATACGGCTTTAATGGTCTAAATACTGCCAAAAACTCACTATAAAAGCATTAAAATTTCTTCCTTTAGTGAAAGGTCCAAATTCAAATCCTCACAACACACCTATACGAAGTTTTCATGTGTTGTGGTTGCCGATGTGAAATTATGAGCTGCTAAACATCAATTTTAGGGCTAACAAACCAACAAAGCATGTGGACTGTGGGAATGCATTATACACGGCCTTTATAATTAATGGCCCCAACTCTTCATCTCAGCCGTCCACTTAATGGAAAAGGATTATTTCCAACCCAATCACGACCGTTCAATGCAAACCATATCAAAGTGCGCGTTTAAATATCACTGCGATAATTAAAAGACGGTGTGGCAAATATTTGTCAATCATTTGGGGCCACATGGGGCGTGGGGTCCTGCAGACTGGTTCAAACCCCCACAGAGAACCGGCTACTGTCGGTTCCATAGCTAATTACCTTACTGGGTTGCAAACCTAAACCTAAACCGAAAACCTGCGATTTATGTTTAATCTAAACAGCCGGTTTGTTAAACCGTCAAATCGGTTTAACACCAACTTATTTAAAAAAAATAAAATAAACCTAGATCAAACTCGGTCAAAAGTTTTTAAATCACGTACGGATTAGTAATTTAATTAAAAAACAAAAGCAATTAAAAAAACCGAGAGCGAACTCGTTTTTTTAACATTAGTAATTTGATTACGTTTGCTCTTGGTTTTTTATTTTACATTAGTAATTGAACCAAAAAAAGAAAAGAAAGGAAAGGGCTTGAACCGGTTTTTCGGTTGCCTACGTATCCTCTCAGGGTTATGAGGAATCAAAGCCCACGTAGTTCTCTTACCTTAGCTTACCTTTTTTCGGACTTCTGAGTTGTTTTCGTTACCCCTTACCTTTCCACCTTAAACTCGGAAGTGGTGTCCGAAACATCGGAGTTAGAATCCGATCTTGAGTTATAAACCGGCACATTCCGCTGTTTCCTCTTCTCCGCCATTATCCAATCTTTAATGCACACTTATGCCTTAAAAAAAAGAGATGTTGGAGGTTAAGGTTTAGCAAAAAAAGGATTAAATAAAAACAGTCCATCCGAAACCGTTGACCGTCGGTTTAATCAAACAAACCGACAAACCTAAACCAGACCCAAGTCTATAACTACCCATACCGGTTCGATCTCCATCTTCCTATTTCTTCTATAAATAGTCATACATTAGAGTCAGCCTTTGCTTCTACAGCTTATCTTTAATTTTCAGTGCGTCTGGTCCGAAGAAGGAGAGAGAAAAGTAGAAGATATTTTCAAGGTTGAAGACTTCAAGGTACAAGCTTGCTGCTATTTTTCTATTTTTCTCCATGGAAATGGCTGTCCAAGTTCATCAAAGGCTCTAAATGCTCAGATTGAGTTAATTGGTCTTAAGGTTGATAAGGCGTTGAACCGTCATAATATTTTTGTTAGTTATTTTCCTTGTTTATTGACCTGCTTGTTTGGTTCTCCTTCATAACTTAGAGAAATTGATGTTTTGTGGTCTGTTTGAGGAGATTGTCTGAGTTGATTGAGGAAATCATTTGATGAACATCGATCTCTCTTTATTTTATGGTCATTGAGTTGGTTGATGTATTTGCCTGGCTAGGGTTTAAGATATGTTAAATTTGGCCAGTTGCCTTTATAATTCAGATTTATCGAACTAGTATGTAATTTTGGTACTTACGAAACTAGTTTTTATCCTGCGTTAATTTGACGGAAGATTGTGTCGTTTCTGTATTTGTGTTCTTTGTTGAATTTTGACAATTATCTGATTTGGTTTGGTTGGTGCTACGTTGAACCCTATAGGAGCTTGAAGATGACACTCTTATGCTAGAACTGTTTCTTTGACCTAAAACAAAAGCATTCTAGGTTAGTTGTTTTTGGGTTTGTATCAGTGAAAATCTTGATTACGGTTCTGTTGATTCTGCCTGTTCTTTGATTCTTAGATTGTTATGCTGACAATTAACTAAAGAGATTTTTGTTTAATCAGCTTCAAGGGATCATAGGAAATTTGTGAGATGGCACTACTTTCAGGTGGAAGCTCCAGATTGAATCCAAATGCACCCCTTTACATTCCTACAGCTGTACGCAAAGTGGAAGACTTCTCTCCAGAATGGTACGACTTGATTAGCACCTCCACATGGTACCGTGACTACTGGCTCAGCCAGCGCCAGGAAGTCGATAACTTGTACAAAAACAAACTAGACAACCTTGTTGCCAACGATAACATAGTTGATATGCTACCTGATGAGATTGACCTTGGGATTGAAGAGGACTTATCATATATGAATTCACCATTTGATGGGTTTGCCCAATCATACGAGCACCGTCAAGGAAACAAGAACATCTTCACAAACGGTAATATCTTTCATACCTAACGCTCTTTTCTGTCATATTGTTTCCTTATTCGTTTTCTCGATGTTCGTACAGATAACAAGGCATCACAAAGTGTCGTGATCTCAAGCGTTTCATTCCCAGCAGGTTCCAGGTTCGCAGCACAACCAGGGAGGGTACCTGGAAAAGCCAACTAAACATATGCAGATGTAGAAGAGAGTCAATAGCTTTCAGCAGAGCTCTGTGTTAGTTGAGAGGTTGGACTTAGGCAGACTCACTGCACTAGTTGCGTCACTGTAATTTTTGTATAGAGTGAGGTTGTAAGTTGTAACCCTCTTGTATTGTACTTACTTTATCCATCTTTTACGTCCATGTAAACGGCATGAAATGTAGAAACGGCAAGTACGTCTTACTTATGATATGTTTCCCATGTTTACATTCTTCTCTTGGAATTCCTTCAAAATTCAGCAGAGTCATCCTTTAAGGGGATCTGCAATCTCTACAAGCACAAAAGGACATATGCAACATGATTGCACGTGATTGAAAGTTGCTAAATCTTGTATGGAGATGTTCAATCTGCTCCAAATATCCTGCGGGCATACCCTTCTGTATAACACAACAAATGCAGAAAATAGACAGTAAAATTTGATCAAAATTTTGGGTAGAATAACCACCATATACCCCCCAATTTAAGATATGCACACTATTTTCGCCATCAATTACACACTTTACTAGCACCACATATCATATCATATCACAGTTGAACCTACAATAGCTAGAACCTTATTCCATAGCTTTTTCATCTCACTTTCTATACAAAACTGTACTCTTCACTCAATACTTTCACCTCAATACCAAACACTCAGATTCGAATTCATCAAACTTGCCAACGCCCATAAGAAGGTGGCTTCCTATCTGCCCAACGAGGGCATTCCTGCCTTTTCCTTCCCCTACCCCGACTATTCTTGAATCCTCTACTAGTCCAAGAACCATTTGAGTTCATTGGCGTCTTAAAACTAGCCCCAGGCTCAGGTGCCCTTACTGTGCCTTCATAACTACAGTTGCCCTTCCTTCTCCAATGGTTATTCGGTGGATCAGGATTTACCCCGATCGCAACATTCTTTCCAGATGAGTAGTGACCATGATCCCATCTGTCCGAATGTACTCTCTCACGTCCCCAGCCATTCTCATGCTTCCTTTCTCCTCCTCGGCCTCCATAGATATTCTCACAATGTCGCTGATTTAAATTGCATTGCCAAGGATTTGACCCACCACTTGCCACGTTATTTCCGTAGCTATTTTCATCCCAGCTATCCTTATAACCACTTACGCCCCGATTAAAATGGGAAACGTATTTATTATCTTTATCGTCATCATCATCTTCATCCCAGTTATTCCAACCCTTTGACACATTGAAATCTTCCTGAACATCCCACTCATTCTGGCATGCTTTATCATTAGAAGAGAAGGTGTTGGTTGTCTCGTTCCAGTTCCTCCAGCCTTGTAACTCAGCAGATCCAGTTGGTGGCTCAGGCACATCATCAAGATTACCCCATCCGTCCACACACAAGGGTTGGTTATCTAACATAAAGGGCTTCCCGTAAATCACAGTATCATCTTCCAGTTCACTCGTCTTGCTGACCATATCAGGACCTTTTTCCAAGTCTAAGAGGAGCTCAGGGTCAATATTGGAATTCCAATCGACCTTGTCTATGTAGATATCTGGATCAGGAAACTTTATGTTGCAAGGGAGGTCATTCAACTCGGCCCAGAACCGGTTCTTGGCATTCTTGAACGCCTCCTCTGCAGCTGTGTCATTCCATCTCAGGACATTTTCATAAAGGTACATGAACTTCTTCGCCTCCAACAGCTTATGCCAGGGAATTAATCCGATGGATTCACAAAATCTCTTTTCCCATGAAGGAACAGATCTATTTTCAGCTGTACAGGAATAAAAATATGTTAACATCCAAAGTTTGGGATGGAGAACGGATTCAATAGCATGCATCCAAAACATGTTAAGCCAAAAGATTTACAGTTCAAGAGTATTTTTACCCTACACCAATCAAATAACATGCATGAAAAAAGTCAAGTGTCATTCAAAAAAGATGATATAAAATAAAAATTTGTTGCACAAAATATATTATCCCTCAGTTGCTTGAGGAGGAGGATCCGAAACAGAAATGCAAAGGCCCAAAAACTTAATGTTGAAATTAAATCTGCATCGGTTACTCTGCTACTTGTATGGAGGAAAGTGAATGCAAGGTGTCGGAAAAAGGGATAACGGTTCCTCTTCGAAGAGCCAATCTTCTATAGTTCTTGATTGACACGTTGAAAGAAAGATTGTTTTGCATTAAATTAGACATGCTAGCTATGGTGAGAGTTGCATGCTTTCCTCTTTCCGGTCTATCCCGGAAAAATGACTTTTCCCGAATGTATTCAAATGACAACTTTTTGCATTACATCATACATGAGACTTACATTAGAATTTATAATATAGGTTTAGTAGTGTGGCAGATAAATAAGTAAACACAGGATACTTGTCTCCTAGATAGATATTTTTCAAACCAAGAGCTATGCAGCCTATGCATTCTCACCCATAGTTATACCTTTATTAAAATTAACAATAATATGGTGGAGTAAAGTTCTTAAAACCCTCATAAAACAGGAAGGTGATTTTGAGATGTCCATGAGACCATGACCTTATGTCAAACAAGTAGCACTTTCCATATTTAGCTAATTGAAAGCTCGCAGCTAAGAAAAGGCTGTCAGAGCTGAATGTTGAAACTAGCATATAATACTCCCCCAACAAATAACAGTAGAGTTGAAAGTTGAAACCTGCTTTTCTACAATAAAGAAGTGAACAAATTGATAAAAACAACAGCATCAGAGAACACGACAGAATGGCTCCTGCGAAAAAAAGGGGAACAAAGATCTTCATCCCAGGGCTAAACCCTATCATACCCCAAAAATAGATGATTGCAGGTTCTTATTAATTGCTAGTATAAAACCAATGGATTGAATAATTTACTGTAAACAGCAACAGCTAATGAAGATCAATTCAGAACATCATCACCAACTAAGCTAATGATTACGACGGAACTTCGTTACAAAGTACAAACCCTCGAATGAAAGCAGAAATCAAGACCAAATAAATGCCTAAAAAGAAAGAATCTCGAGAGTAATTAGAGCATACCAAGAGGGGGGCGTCTGATAGTCGATGATCTTCCCCTCCAAACACCACGGGAGCCATAATTAGCCGGAGCCTTGTCTTTGCTGACCCAATTATTCATCATCAGCATAGAACCATGCCCGAAAAGAAACCCCAGAAAGAAATTGGGCGTAAAGAATGCGAGAGAAAGAAGTTCGGCGACGGAAGAGTATGTTATATACCCCAGAAGACGAGTTGTTTCGGTTTGAGGGAAATATCTTTGAAAAGGGGAGGAAGAAATCGCGTCTGGTTAATTCGCTTGCCCACGGCTTTGAGGTTTAGAGATAGAGAGGGGGAGTGTTGGGAAACGAGGGAGCTTGACCACCATTCTAGAAGGAGTAAAGGAGGGTGACAAAACCGCCTTTTGCTTTCCATGTGCAGACGGGTCCCATCTTTCTTCTTCTTCTACTTCATACCTCCCACCCTCTAATATTTACCGCCCACAGTCCCTTGCCCTATCAAGGGAGAGTTTGTTAAGCAACTTATTTAAATTATAAAATTAACTACATAAAAAAATCAAAGTAGAAACTATTATTATTTATTGATACGCTATAATTTAAAAAATTCATATAAAAATAATGATACAATATAAAAAGTATATATGAGAATTACAAAAATAGTATTTTAAAAATATAAAATAATAAATAAAAAGTTGATTTATATTTATAGAAATTTTAAGTATTAATAACAATTGTAAGGTTAAATATTATGAACCAAAATTTAAAAGTTTTAATGAAAAGTATTTAAAATTAGAGGAGAAAATTATTTTATTTTGATTTCTAATCTTTTAATTAAATGTTTATAATCACTTAATTAAAAAAAATTTGGAAAGATTTTGTTATAAAATAAATAAATAATATAATAAAAAAATCTCTTAAGAGAAGAAGGAGATTTTACAAAATTTTATTCTTCTTTTATCAAATTAATAAAAAGTAGTTCATAACCTGTGCAAGTCTTTTATCGATATAATAAAAACTAGTTCATAACCCATTACTTGCACGGATAGCTATTAAAAATGATTTGTAATAGACATATAATAACAAATACGAGTCCAAATTTATATTTGTCATTTATAGTGTAAATAGCACAGATATAATAAAAATAATAGCATGCTATTGAATAATTGAATCGATTTAAAGCATTCCAAACCGAAATAGCTTAGAAGTTCATGTACCTTTATGAAAATGTCCTGAGATGGAATGACACAGCTGCAGAGGAGGCGTTCAAGAATGCCAAGAACCGGTTCTGGGCCGAGTTGAATGACGTCCCTTGCAACATAAAGTTTCCTGATCCAGATATCTACATAGACAAGGTCGATTGGAATTCCAATATTGACCCTGAGCTCCTCTTAGACTTGGAAAAAGGTCCTGATATGGTCAGCAAGACGAGCGAACTGGAAGATGATACTGTGATTTACGGGAAGCCCTTTATGTTAGATAACCAACCCCTGTGTGTGGACGGATGGGGTAATCTTGATGATGTGCCTGAGCCACCAACTGGATCTGCTGAGTTACAAGGCTGGAGGAACTGGAACGAGACAACCAACACCTTTTCTTCTAATGATAAAGCATGCCAGAATGAGTGGGATGTTCAAGAAGATTTCAATGTGTCAAAGGGTTGGAATAACTGGGATGAAGATGATGATGACGATAAAGATAATAAATACGTTTTCCATTTTAATCGGGGCGTAAGTGGTTATAAGGATAGCTGGGATGAAAATAGCTACGGAAATAACGTGGAAAGTGGTGGGTCAAATCCTTGGCAATGCAATTTAAATCAGCGACATTGTGAGAATATCTATGGAGGCCGAGGAGGAGAAAGGAAGCATGAGAATGGTTGGGGACGTGAGAGAGTACATTCGGACAGATGGGATCATGGTCACTACTCATCTGGAAAGAATGTTGCGATCGGGGTAAATCCTGATCCACCGAATAACCATTGGAGAAGGAAGGGCAACTGTAGTTATGAAGGCACAGTAAGGGCACCTGAGCCTGGGGCTAGTTTTAAGACGCCAATGAACTCAAATGGTTCTTGGACTAGTAGAGGATTCAAGAATTAGTCGGGGTAGGGGAAGGAAAAGGCAGGAATGCCCTCGTTGGGCAGATAGGAAGCCACCTTCTTATGGGCGTTGGCAAGTTTGATGAATTCGAATCTGAGTGTTTGGTATTGAGGTGGAAGTATTGAGTGAAGAGTACAGTTTTGTATAGAAAGTGAGATGAAAAAGCTATGGAATAAGGTTCTAGCTATTGTAGGTTCAACTGTGATATGATATGATATGTGGTGCTAGTAAAGTGTGTAATTGATGGCGAAAATAGTGTGCATATCTTAAATTTGGGTACATGGTGATTGCTCTACCAAAATTTTGATCAAATCTTGAACAAGAAAACTTGGGTTTGATGTCGTAGTTTTCCGATCTAAATTGAAGGTCGTGAAATTAACTATAGAAGATAATAATGGATGAAATTGATGGAAAATATAGAAAGATAGAATCAATATATGAATTTGCAAAGAACATTGACCAATTGGATCAAAACTCTTACCAAATAGTTACCTTAACCCTTTCTTCCTTACACAAACCTTAAAATTGAGACAAGTATAAGGAGAAACTAGTTTCACTTGTAACACCAATCAATAAGAAGATTAACACTTCCAAAATTTCTACAAATTATCAGAACTCTAAAAAAGATGAAAGAAATTTGATCAATATTAGAAAACAAGAACTAAATGGAAGGTGATGGGATATTATTTGTATATATAGTGGAATAAATAAAACGTACAGGAGAAGTTTAGGTTTTATCATCAGCCAACGTAAATCGTGTAATCGGGAGATATTATAAGATTTAATAGATTTTGATATTTATTGTTTGAATATGTTTTTTAACGTACATGAGAAGTTTAGGTTTTATCCCAACGTAAATTGTGTTAGGGGATAATAACGCAGAAATTTTGTATATTTTGATATTATTAGATTTAATAAAACAAAAAGATCTTTTAAAAAAAATGTAATATTAAAACAACGAATTTTTAAAAAATGAAAAAAATCGAATTTGAAATAAAAAAATGTAATATTAAAACAACGAATTTTTTAAAAAAATGTAACGACATATTTGAATAAAAAAGCAAAAATTGTAAAATCAAAGATTTTTTGTAACTTGGAATATGAATAAAAAAGCAAATAAATATAACTATCATGAATCTTTAAAAAATGAAAAAAAATCGAATTTGAAATAAA
>BSUD01000003.1:43989177-44074177 GCA_033239045.1 Fagopyrum esculentum
TTGTGTATAAATATTAAAAGATATCTTTAAAAATATTTATTTTGAATATTTAAAAAATATGAAAAAATTCGAATTTGAATTAAAACAATATAATACTAAAACAACGATTTTAATATAAAAAAATGTAACATCAGATTTGATTAAAACAACAATTATTTTTTTTAGGAAATATCATAATAAACACAAATCTTAAGAAATGTCCACAAATCTTAATAAAATCACAGAATGTTGCCAAAGTGATAAAAATACGTAATATAAAAAAAATAGATATTATGTCTAAAATTTAGTTTACTTTCATAATGAATACAAATCTTAAGAAATCTCAACAAACTTAACAAAAAAAGAATTTTAAATTCGTGTATACATGTTAAAAGATATGTTTAAAAATAACTATTCTGAATCTTTGCAAAAATGAAAAAAAATCGAACTTGTATTAAAAAAACGTGATATTCAAACAAAGAATTTTAATATATAAAAAATGCAACGTAAGGGGATAAGAAAGTAGGGCATAACCTGAAAATTCAGACGAACCAACTTTAAAATATCCAATCTTCAAATTTTCACAAACTTGAAAAAGATGAAGAAATATGATCAATATTGGAAGACAAAAATTGAATGGAACATGATGAGATATTATCTACATATATAGCGTGTGAGATAAAACGTGGAGGAGAAGTAAAACGCACAAGAGAAGTTTAGGTTTTATGATCAGCCAACATAAATTGTGGAATTAGTAGATATTATTAGATTTATTAGATTTTGATATTTATCATTTGATAAAACGTATAGGAGAAGTCTAGAACGTGATATACTAAACTTATTTCGGATTTTTGTTTTTTTTATTGATTAGTGAAAAAAAGATTTTTTAGATTTTGTTTTAGTAAAAAAAGATTTATTGACTTAATTCATGATTAGGTAATAGATTTAATCCAAAAAAATTGTGGAGGCACTACATCAGCATTAGTGTACTTTAGTAGAGTATATAGATTTGTAAGAATATTAGTAAAGAAACTTATCTTTTCAATGAAAGTAGTTGTTTGCTATAATATTTTTGTACCTTAGAATCCGAATAAAAAAGCAAATAAAATTAACTATTCTGAGTATTTTAAAAAATTGTAACAAATCGAATTTGAATTAAATAAACGAAATATTAAAAACAACGAATTATAAAAAATTAATGTAACGAAAGATCTAAAAGATATGTAAACCACGTTTTTTTTCCTCTTGGATTATGAGTAAAAAAACAAAATCAATCTAGCAAATCTAAATCAGAATAAACAAATTTCTGTAAAAAACCAAAGTTTTGAAATTTTCATAACTAAAGTTCAGAATAGGAAAACTAATTCAACAAAATTATTCTCGTTGGATAGTGGCTACCAGCCACACAAACCACAGTTTTGAAAATTTTGAATTGTAACGAAAGATTTGAAGAGATAAAAACGGATAAAAAAATATATGGGTTATTTGCAAGCTATTGAAACCCTTGTTTTTGCAAGTTGTTGAAACAATAGTTCTTGAAAACAAGTCACGAAATGTATAAACGATAGCAAAACTAATGCGACGATTAACGATTCATATAAAAAAAAGGAATGACATTAAGAGGATAACAACGTAGGGAATAACCTGAAAATTCATACGAAGCAACTTTGAAATATCCCATCTTCAAATTGTCACAACCCTGAAAAAGATGAAGAAATATGATCAATATTGGAAGACAAAAACTGAATGGAACACGATGAGATATTATCTACATATATAGCGTGAGAGAAAAACATCGAGGAGAAGTAAAACATACAAGAGAAGTTTAGGTTTTATGATCACCCAACATAAATTGTGAAATTAGTTGATATTATTAGATTTATTAGATTATGATATTTATTATTTGATAAAACGTACAGGAGAAGTCTAGAATGTGATATACTTAACTTATTTCGGATTTTTATTTTTTTTATTAGATTAGTTAAAAAATATTTTTCTAGATTGTGTTTTAGTAAAAAAAAAGATTTGTTGGCTTAATTCATGATTTAATAAAAGATTCAATCGGGAAAAAATTGTGGAAGCGCTACGTCAACATTAGTGCAGTGTACTTTAGTAGTATACAGATTTTGTTTTTTTAAAAATTAGTTAAAAAAAGATTTTTTTAGATTTTGTTTTAGTAAAAAAAATATTTGTTGGCTTAATTCATGATTTAGTAAAAGATTTAATCTAAAATAAATTGTGGAGACGCCACATCAACATTAGTGTAGTGTACTTTACTAAAGTATATAGATTTGTAAGAATTTTAGTAAAGAAACTTATCTTTTTAATCAAAGTAAGCTGTTTTGCTATAATATTTTTGCACCTTGAAATTTGAATAAAAAAGCAAATAAAATTAACTATTCTGAATATTTTAAAAATTGTAAAAATATCGAATTTGAATTAAATAAACGAAATATTAAAAACAACGAATTTTAATAAATTAATGTAACGAAATATCAAAAAGATATGCAAACCACGTTTTTTTCTCTTGAATTATGAGTAAAAAAGTAAAATCATTCTAACAAATCTGAATCAAAATAAACAAAAAATTGTAAAAAAACCAAAGTTTTGAAATTTTCATAACTAAAGTTCAGAATAGGAAAACTAATTCAACAAAATTATTCTCGTTGGATAGTGGCTACCAGCAACACAAACCAAAGTTTTAAAAATTTTGAATTGTAACGAAAGATCTGAAGAGATAAAAATTGATAAGAAAATATATGGGTTATTTGCAAGCTATTGAAACCATTGTTCTTGCAAGTTGTTGAAACATTGAAAACAAGTCACTGAATGTATAAACAATAGCAAAAACTAATGCGACGATCAACGATTCGTATAAAAAAGGAATGATAGTAAGGGGATAACAACGTAGGGAATAACGTGAAAATTCAGACGAAGCAACTTTAAATTATCCGATCTTTAAATTATCACAACCCTGAAAAAGATGAAGAAATATGATCAATATTGGAAGACAAAAACTGAATGAATCAGGATGAGATATTATCCACATATATAGCGTGAGAGAAAAACGTGGAGGATAAGTAAAACATACAAGAGAAGTTTAGATTTTATGACCAGCCAACATAAATTGTGAAATTAGTAGATATTATTAGTTTTATTAGATTTTGATATTTATTATTTGATAAAACGTACATGAGAAGTCTAGAACGTGATATACTTAACTTATTTCAGATTTTGTTTTTTTATATGATTAGTTAAAGAAAGATTTTTTTAGATTGTGTTTTAGTAAAAAAAGATGTATTGGCTTGATTCATGATTTAGTAAAAGATTTAATCCGAAAAAAATTGTGTAAGCGCCACATATGCATTAGTGTAGTGTACTTTAGTAGTGTATATAGATTTGGTTTTTTATTGATTAGTTAAAAAAAGATATTTTAGATTTTATTTTAGTAAAAAAAGATTTATTGGCTTAATTCATAATTTAGTAAAAGATTTAATCCAAAAAAAATTGTAGAGGCAGCCACGTCAACATTAGTGTAATGTACTTTAGTAGAATATAGATTTGTAAGAATATTAGTAAAGAAACTTATCTTTTCAATCAAAGTAAGCTGTTTTGCTATAATATTTTTGTACCTTAGAATCCGAATAAAAAAGCAAATAAAATTAACTATTCTGAATATTTTTAAAAATTGTGAAAAATCGAATTTGAATTAAATAAAAAAAATATTAAAAACAACAAACTTTAATAAATTAATGTAACAAAAGATTAGAAAGATATGTAAACCATGTTTTTTTCTCTCTTGGATTATGAGTAAAAAAGCAAAATTAATCTAACAAATCTGAATCAGAATAAACAAAAATTTATAAAAAACCAAAGTTTTTGAAATTTTCATAACTAAAGTTCAGAATAGGAAAACTAATTCAAATTATTCTCGTTGGATAGTGGCTACCAGCCACACAAACCAAAGTTTTGAAAATTTTGAATTGTAACGAAAGATCTGAAGAGATAAAAACGGATAAGAAAATATATGGGTTATTTGCAAGCTATTGAAACCCTTGTTCTTGCAAGTTGTTGAAACAATAGTTCTTGAAAACAAGTCACGAAATGTATAAACGATAGCAAAACTAATGCGACGATTAACGATTCGCATAAAAAAAAGGAATGACAGTAAGAGGATAACAACGTAGGGAATAACCCGAAAATTCAGACGAAGCAACTTTGAAATATCCGATCTTCAAATTGTCACAACCCTAAGAAAGATGAAGAAATATGATCAATATTGGACGACAAAAACTGAATGGAACAGGATGAGATATTATCTACATATATAGCGTGAGGGAAAAACGTGGAGGAGAAGTAAAACATTACAAGAGAAGTTTAGGTTTTATGATCAACCAACATAAATTGTGAAATTAGTAGATATTAATAGATTTTCTAGATTTTGATATTTATTATTTGATAAAACATACATGAGAAGTCTAGAACGTGATATACTTTAGCAGTGTATATAGATTTGGTTTTTTATTGATTAGTTAAAAAAAGATATTTTAGATTTCGTTTTAGTAAAAAAAGTTTTATTGGCTTAATTCATAATTTAGTAAAAGATTTAATCCAAAAAAAATTGTAGAGGCGGCCACATCAGCATTAGTGTAGTGTACTTTAGTATAGTATAGATTTGTAAGAATATTAGTAAAGAAACTTATCTTTTCAATCAAAGTAAGCTGTTTTGCTATAATATTTTTGTACCTTAGAATATGAATAAAAAAGCAAATAAAAATAACTATTCTGAATATTTTAAAAAATTGTGAAAAATCGAATTTGAATTAAATAAACGAAATATTAAAAACAACGAATTTTAATAAATTAATGTAACAAAAGATTAGAAAGATATGTAAACCACGTTTTTTTTCTCTCTTGAATTATGCGTAAAAAAGTAAAATAAATCTAACAAATCTGAATCAGAATAAACAAAAATTTGTAAAAAACCAAAGTTTTGAAATTTTCATAACTAAAGTTCAGAATAGGAAAACTAATTCAACAAAATTATTCTCGTTGGATAGTGACTACTAGCCACACAAACCAAAGTTTTGAAAATTTTGAATTGTAACGAAAGATCTGAAGAGATAAAAACGGATAATGAAATATATGGGTTATTTGCAAGCTATTGAAACCCTTATTCTTGCAAGTTGTTGAAACAATAGTTCTTGAAAACAAGTCACTGAATGTATAAACGATAGCAAAACTAATGCGACGATTAACGATTCGTATAACAAAACAGAATGATAGTAAGGGGATAATAAAAAATAGGGAAGAACCTTAAAATTCAGACGAAACAACTTTGAAATATCCGATCTTCAAATTATCATACCCCTGAGAAAGATGAAGAAATATGATCAATATTGGAAGACAAAAACTGAATGGAATAGGATGAGATATTATCTACATATATAGCGTGAGGGAAAAACGTGGAGGAGAAGTAAAACATACAAGAGAAGTTTAGATTTTATGATCAACCAACATAAATTGTGAAATTAGTAGATATTATTAGATTTATTAAATTTTTGATATTTATTATTTGATAAAACGTACAAGAGAAGTCTAGAACGTGATATACTTAACTTATTTCAGATTTTTGTTTTTTATTAGATTAGTCAAAAAAAGATTTATTTAGATTTTGTTTTAGTAAAAAAAGATTTATTGACTTAATTCATGATTTAGTAAAAGATTTAATCCGAAAAAAATTGTGGAAGCGCCACGTCAACATTAGTGTAGTAAACTTTAGTAGAGTATATAGATTTGGTTTTTTTATTAGTTAATAAAAGATTTTTTAGATTTCGTTTTAGTAAAAAAAAATTTATTGGCTTAATTCATGATTTAGTCAAAGATTTAATCCAAAAAAAATTGTAGAGGCGGCCACGTCAGCATTAGTGTAGTGTACTTTAGTGGAGTATAGATTTGTAAGAATATTAGTAAAGAAACTTATCTTTTCAATCAAAGTAAGCTGTTTTGCTATAATATTTTTGTACCTTAGAATATGAATAAAAAAGCAAATAAAATTAACTATTCTGAATATTTTAAAAAATTGTGAAAAATCGAATTTGAATTAAATAAACGAAATATTAAAAACAACGAATTTTAATAAATTAATGTAACAAAAGATTAGAAAGATATGTAAACCACGTTTTTTTTCTCACTTGGATTATGCGTAAAAAAGTAAAATAAATCTAACAAATCTGAATCAGAATAAACAAAAATTTGTAAAAAACCAAAGTTTTGAAATTTTCATAACTAAAGTTCAGAATAGGAAAACTAATTCAACAAAATTATTCTCGTTGGATAGTGACTACCAGCCACACAAACCAAAGTTCTGAAAATTTTGAATTGTAATGAAAGATCTGAAGAGATAAAAACGGATAATGAAATATATGGGTTATTTGCAAGCTATTGAAACCCTTGTTTTTGCAAGTTGTTGAAACAATAGTTCTTGAAAACAAGTCACTGAATGTATAAACGATAGCAAAACTAATGCGACGATTAACGATTCGTATAACAAAAACGGAATGATAGTAAGGGGATACCAACGTAGGGAAGAACCTTAAAATTCAGACGAAACAACTTTGAAATATCCGATCTTCAAATTATCACAACCTTGAGAAAGATGAAGAAATATGATCAATATTGGAAGACAAAAACTGAATGGAACAGGATGAGATATTATCTACATATATAGCGTGAGGGAAAAACGTGGAGGAGAAGTAAAATTAAATGGAACAGGATGCTTTAGGATGGACTACCTCTAGAAGATAGTCCACCCTAACCGCTTTCCATTATCAAAAAAAAAAAAAAAATACAAGAGAAGTTTAGATTTTATGATCAACCAACATAAATTGTGAAATTAGTAGATATTATTAGATTTATTAAATTTTTGATATTTATTATTTGATAAAACGTACAAGAGAAGTCTAGAACGTGATATACTTAACTTATTTCAGATTTTTGTTTTTTTATTAGATTAGTCAAAAAAAGATTTATTTAGATTTTGTTTTAGTAAAAAAAGATTTATTGACTTAATTCATGATTTAGTAAAAGATTTAATCCGAAAAAAATTGTGGAAGCGCCACGTCAGTATTAGTGTATTGTACTTTAGTAGAGTATATAGATTTGGTTTTTTTATTAGTTAATAAAAGATTTTTTAGATTTCGTTTTAGTAAAAAAAGATTTATTGGCTTAATTCATGATTTAGTCAAAGATTTAATCCAAAAAAAATTGTAGAGGCGGCCACGTCAGCATTAGTGTAGTGTACTTTAGTGGAGTATAGATTTGTAAGAATATTAGTAAAGAAACTTATCTTTTCAATCAAAGTAATTTTTTTGCTATAATATTTTTGTACCTTAGAATATGAATAAAAAAGCAAATAAAATTAACTATTCTGAATATTTTAAAAAATTGTGAAAAATCGAATTTGAATTAAATAAACAAAATATTAAAAACAACGAATTTTAATAAATTAATGTAACAAAAGATTAGAAAGATATGTAAACCACGTTTTTTTTCTCTCTTGGATTATGCGTAAAAAAGCCAAATAAATAAACAAAAATTTGTAAAAAACCAAAGTTTTGAAATTTTCATAACTAAAGTTCAGAATAGGAAAACTAATTCAACAAAATTATTCTCGTTGGATAGTGACTACCAGCCACACAAACCAAAGTTTTGAAAATTTTGAATTGTAACGAAAGATATGAAGAGATAAAAACGGATAGTGAAATATATGGGTTATTTGCAAGCTATTGAAACCCTTGTTCTTGCAAGTTGTTGAAACAATAGTTCTTGAAAACAATCACTAATGTATAAACGATAGCAAAACTAATGCGACGATTAACGATTCCTATAACAAAACGGAATGATAGTAAGGGGATAACAACGTAGGGAAGAACCTTAAAATTCAGACGAAACAACTTTGAAATATCCGATCTTCAAATTATCACAACCCTGAGAAAGATGAAGAAATATGATCAATATTGGAAGACAAAAACTGAATGGAATAGGATGAGATATTATCTACATATATAGCGTGAGGGAAAAACGTGGAGGAGAAGTAAAACATACAAGAGAAGTTTAGATTTTATGATCAACCAACATAAATTGTGAAATTAGTAGATATTATTAGATTTATTAAATTTTTGATAGTTATTATTTGATAAAACGTACAAGAGAAGTCTAGAACGTGATATACTTAACTTATTTCAGATTTTTGTTTTTATTATTAGATTAGTCAAAAAAAGATTTATTTAGATTTTGTTTTAGTAAAAAAAGATTTATTGACTTAATTCATGATTTAGTAAAAGATTTAATCCGAAAAAAATTGTGGAAGCGCCACTTCAGCATTAGTGTAGTGTACTTTAGTAGAGTATATAGATTTGGTTTTTTTATTAGTTAATAAAAGATTTTTTAGATCTCGTTTTAGTAAAAAAAAATTTATTGGCTTAATTCATGATTTAGTCAAAGATTTAATCCAAAAAAAATTGTAGAGGCGGCCACGTCAGCATTAATGTAGTGTACTTTAGTGGAGTATAGATTTGTAAGAATATTAGTAAAAAAACTTATCTTTTCAATCAAAATAAGCTGTTTTGCTATAATATTTTTGTACCTTAGAATATGAATAAAAAAGCAAATAAAATTAACTATTCTGAATATTTTAAAAAATTGTGAAAAATTGAATTTAAATTAAATAAACGCAATGTTAAAAACAACGAATTTTAATAAATTAATGTAACAAAAGATTAGAAAGATATATGTAAACCACGTTTTTTTCCTCTTGGATTAGGAGTAAAAAAGCAAAATCAATCTAACAAATCTGAATCTGAATAAACAAAAATTTGTAAAAAACCAAAGTTTTGCAATTTTCATAACTAATGTTTAGAATAGGAAAACTAAATCAACAAAATTATTCTCATTGGATAGTGGCTACCAGCCACACAAACCAAAGTTTTGAAAATTTTGAATTGTAACAAAAGATTTGAAGAGATAAAAACGGATAAGAAAATATATGGGTTATTTGCAAGCTATTGAAACCCTTGTTCTTGCAATTTGGTGAAACAATAGTTCTTGAAAACAAGTCACTGAATGTATAAACGATAGCAAAACTAATGCGACGATTAACGATTCGTATAAAAAAACGGAATGATAGTAAGGGGATAACAACGTAGGGAATAACCTTAAAATTCAGACGAAGAAACTTTGAAATATCCGATCTTCAAATTATCACAACCCTGAAAAAGATGTAACGCCCCAAATTTTTGACGCGTTTGCGATATTTATTTTCCTACTTTGATCGATATTTTATTAGCTTAAAAAGTTTTATATAATTTTTGAAAAGTATTTTTTGGCGTAAATTATTTATTCCCGAGTATATTTATATTTTTGGATACGTATTATTATTATTTCTACGGAAGAATTCGGAAAGTTTTCCGATCCAAAAGTCCCGTTTCAAATTCCTTCATCGGATTTATTTATTTATTTTTTCCCCCTCACTCTTTCCTTTCTTTCCTACTCTCTCACGTCTCTCTCTCCCGTTTCTGCGCCAGTGATGGGCTTCTGCTCTCAGTAGCCCTGCACCCTAGCTTGACCCATCGTTACCTTCACACCTTTGTTTTCACCTTGCTTCCACATCGAACCCAGGAGCTCTGCCATGCCCTCTCATCCCTCTTCCTTCTCTGTTTCATCTTCACCCTCACCGTTACTTTTGATCTCGATCTCCATCAGCAGCCCTCTCCCTCTCGCAACTCAGGAAGCACACCTATCACCCTCTGCCTTCCGCCTCTTGACTTTCTCTTCCTCTATTCTGTCTTCGATCCACCAGGGACCGCCGGATTCGTCGCCGAAAACCCCTACTTTTGCCTGCCCTAGTGCGTGCTGGAGTCGACCGGAGACCTTGCCGCCGCCAAGGAAGCCTCGGCCAAACTTGCGAATCCCTTCCCTGCCTCATCTCTTCTGTGGAACCCTCTTTGAGCCTCGCCGGATGCCTGCCCTATCGCCACCGGATTGAAGCATCCGTCGCCGACCTCCAACGCAGCCGCTACCGGAATGCCCCCACCAGTAGCGAGCATCTTCTGCGCCAGATCTATTACAGCACCCCACCGCTGAGCCGGAAACCGCCACCCAGGTCCGCCAATGCTGGCGCTAGATCTGCCATGGTCGCCGCCAGTTTGGCCGATGTTTTCTAGAATTTTGAGTATGCTATTGGGATTAATTACAGCTTTTAACCCACAATTTTGGATCATTGCAATTTGACCCATGCTGAAATAAATTTCGGATGTGACCCATAATTCTAGATATTGTATTTTTGCCCCGGAAAATGTTTGAGCGGTGTTGTTTGTCCTTGGCTTAGAAAACGAGCCTTTCCTTGGTTATGATGTTGTATAAGTTGCTTGGAATAGATATTGTCAAATTTTAAAATTGGGTTTACGGTTCAAGTCGTGATTCCGGCTTATGACCAAGTTTCTAGAATTTTATAAATTGCCAGACAATGTTATTATTGTTTTTATCCTTGGACTTTAATTACGGGGATATGCTTATAATTGTATACACTATACGCTATGCCCTTTGTCGGATTAATTTCGTGTAACACCCCAAATCCGCGGGACTCGGGATGCTACGGGTTGGGACCTCACAATGGGTCCCGACCCTGAGCTTGACAACAATTTCACCGGATCTTGCAACATGGCACAAATAAAGGCCAAAACCGAAATACATTTTTATACAATGAAAAGAAAAACCCAAAAGAATACAACAAAGGACTTCAGCCGAAATACAACCCCAAAGGCTAACGCCATAAAACATACAATAATTACAATACTCAAACTCGACTCCACCCAAAACCCAATCCTAAAATGTACGGAACCCCGGCTGCCCACTCTTCCGGATCTCTCGACCGCAATCCTAACCTGCAATGCAATCTACAACAGTCGGTATAAAACCGTTAGCTCATATTCGAAGCATTAGAATCAATGGGAAAGGCACAAACACAAGTAAATCATCATAAATACACAACATTCTCAAAGCACACAATTCTGGTTTATTATCTTTTTATTATTAAGTCATATCCCGTTCTAATTCAACTTAGTTTTGTGACACGAGACCACCGTGGTCCCGCCTCGGTCCCTATTTCCGGCATGGAACGGTACGGATGCCTCCGACCGTCTAACCAGCACGGCTAGTCGCCGAGAACCTCCTAGACTCTCGCAAGAGCTAGGCAGATGATGTCACCGCCCGTTATCATACACTTGGGCCAAAATAATATATAAAGGTCGGTAATCCTATTTCCGGTTTAGTTGTTATAACATAAACAATAAACACACACCACCAAACACACATCAACGCTAATACAAGGAATACGAGCTAAGTAAGTCCGGAGACTTACCTCGTCACCACACTCAACTCACAACACTCTCGCTTCCTTAGGGAGGAAGCCCATAACCTGCTCACAAGAAGATACTATGTCAACAACAACTCACTCACAATAGAAATCTTAGACTTCTATACAAATGATCTACGCAAGACCATTTGACTCTCAATTCTAGGACCGCATCCTAGAATCCCTCATGCTCACATCACACTCACCATAAGCTAGAAGTCCTAAGACTTCTAAACCCACGGATCTCGCAAGATCATAACTCACAACACCACTAGGATAACATGCCTAGTCCAAACAAACTCAACGGGAACAACACCATGTTAGGATAAGAAGATCCTAGCCCATAACTCAACAACCATATACTCCAATTGTCAAACCTAACAAGCCTCACAAGATAACATCAACACCTCAAGTCATAAAACATTTCACAATCCTCAAGCACTCGCCTAAGGTCCATAACCACTACTTGGTATTCACTCTAAGTTATGCTAGATCCAACCTAGCATGCTATTAATAATAGTCATAACTAGATCGAGGGAAATGTAACTCACATGATGCCGAAAAGGCGGAAGACGATGGATGGATGTCGAACTTGGACTTGTTAGGCCTTTATCGGGACGCTTCAAAACCTAATACCAAAACTAAGCAAGTTTAGCTCATACGCTAAACTTGAACGGAATAATAACATATATAAATTTAAGGAAAACCCCACTTTTAAAACCCAAGTTAAAACCGTAAATATATATTCCGGACAAAATGTATAACATCATAAACCCAAGGTAAAACTCGTTTTCCAAGACAACATTAAAATCCCGTAAATTAATCTTCGAGTCATAACCCGGAATTAATCGAACATGAGCATAATATATATGGTATATATAAATAAGAATATAACTCAAGTGAGACCCAAATTTAAAATCGTAAAAACATTTTCCGGGTAATATACAATTCTAGAAACTTGGGACATTTTCTGTAAATCAAACCTTGGGCCATTTCTGTAATTACACATGCAGAGGGCACTTTTGTTAAATTCACAAATTTGGGTCAATTCTTCAATTATAAAATATGGTTAAAAATCTGTAATTACACTAGATTCAGAGGGGCCCGTTTGCAAATAACCCAAAAGGGTTTCCTTTAACCTACTGGTGATCGAAGGCAGCACGCTGGAGGAGAAGGCGGCAGAGGGGGTGCGAGATTCGCAGGCGGCGGCCACAGCTCCCTCCGGCACGGCTTCAATCCGGCGGCAACGGTTGACTCCTTGCGACACCAAAGAACAGAGCAGAGCGGCGGAGGAGGGCTGCACAGAGGCCTCTCCGGCTTCTGGTGGCCCGTTAGCGACGGCGCGGTGGAACAATGCTGGCGGTTGTGGCTCGTTCCATAGGTGAAGACGAAGGCAAGACAGGGCCATCTCCGGCGGTGTTGTTGAGTGGTGCTTCCGGCATGGACATCGACAGAAGAGGGCTCGAGAGGATGCCAAAGACAGTTGCTCTAGTTCTCCCGGTTCCGGCGAAGGTTGCAGCGGACGGACGGGAAAGAGCGGCTGTGTCGAGGGGGCTAAGCAGGTCCTGTCGCCCGATTTCGTGAATGCTAACCAGAGAGCAGGAGGGGTGGAGAGGATTGTTGGCTTGGCTTGCTCGAGGGTGAATCGACAAGGCGCCTCAGCTCCCGTAGATTGCTGCTGCCGTCTCTACTGTTTCAGTTGTTGCAGGTGAAGAAAGGAGTTACAGAGAGAGAGACAAAGAGAGCAAGGCAGAGGATGAAGGAGGGAGGTGTGGCTACTTGGTTGCATGAAGAGAAGAGAGGCAAAGGAGGGTTGAGTAGGATAGGTGCACTGGTGTAGTGTGCAATCCAAGAGGCGGCTAGGATAGGTTTGAAAGGTAGCTGGGCGGCAAGGATGGGGCACATAAATAGGTTGTTGCAGAGGTAGTGACTGGTGAGGCAAGGAAAGGTCCATCAGTAGGCAACACGCCATCCTTGGCGTGGGTAAAGAAATAGGGAAGGAGAAGAAAATTAAAATAAAATACGGACTATATATATTATATGTATCAAATATATTCAAATATACTTATAAAAATATAATCTATGATATAGAAATCGTTCTCGTAAAAATATTCTCGATAATAATACAATAACTTAAATTACGACGTAGAAATACTTGCCAAAAAATATTTAGGCTATTAAAATATCGATAAAATCCGAGAAAATACAAAACGCAAACGCGCCAAAATTTTGGGCGTTACATCAAATCCCCCTAAAAACAAGTTTCGTCCCAAAACTTTTCACACGCCGAACTTCTCAGTCCCTAAGGCCGAGGTAAGAACTCTCAATCTAAGGAGGCCTAAACCTTTTAATCTATATACACTAAAACTGCTCCAACCACCATCGCAATATAACTATAACCGGTCATAAAACCTATTCCCGTACGGGGCACAACAACATATAACACCACACATATACACAACTAAGGGAAGAACTATGTCCAACCCTTCGATCTATCAATGCTACTAGCTCAGCGTAAAACTCAACCAAAGATATTATCCTCCGACCTCCTATTAGCCTCATTGGTTCTACGACACCACTAACTCATCAAGACCGGCAAAACTTCTCGAGTCATACCTGTACTTCCTAGATTGATACACATGAAACACCGGGTGAACACTCTCTACTATTGGCGGGAACGCCAACTTTTAAGACACTTCTCCAACTCGCGCTAAGATCTCAAAAAGGTCGATATAATGAAACTCAACTTCCTTCTCGGGTCATTCTCAATGCAGCACCAGAGAAGATCGAACTTCCAAACTACACTGCTGGCTTTGGTTCTTTTCAAACCAAACTTTGATGTTATGTTTCCTGAATTCTTGTTGAAATTCCAAGTAGCGAAGGAATCACTTTACTCCATACTATTTCTACTAACAAGACACGCATGCTATTACTTTTACACCGCTCCTCAATACTCGATCAAGACCTGGTCTTGAAGAATCACTTCAAACCATCATACCTCGAGGCAACTTCAAAATAGTTGCAGCAAATGAATCTCCTCTTAACAACTTCATTGTCAAATTTCATCTCACTCAATACTTCATTGTCATCTGGAGTAGGCTAGCCATATATGGTGTTACTTTGGATAATCTCTCCACAAATCCGGGAATGACCGGCACATCCAAGAAAACTTGTAACTTTTTTCACATCCTTCGGGGTTGCCATCCCGAGACAACTTGTCATACAACATCTCTCTTCTTCGAGAGTAGACCAGAATATCTTGTCCGGGGCATGGTAAGCCCATATAGAATCACTACAACTCATGGTGACCATGGTTTGTCCGGAATGCCGTATTTGCAATACCCCTGTCTCGGATTCTCAATTGGTGACAATCTGACAGTAAATCATTCTTAGTAGATACTACCGACCCTTGCAACTGGTCGAGTAGATCATCTATCAGTGGTGAGGGATACTTGTTCTTCATTGTTATCTTGTTTGACTCATTGTAATCGATGCACAAACGGAGATAACCATCTTTCTTTTCGCAAACCGTGTTCTCCATAACAACTTCAAATCAAGAGTTTAAGATATATTCCAATATGAACTTCAAATCAAGAGTTCAAGATAACGTCTGGTGTTTTCTATGGCATTTCATTAATTCTAATGAAATCTTATCACTAAGTTCTTGCAATTTCTCCTTTACTTGCTTCAACAACTCATGTCTCTGCACAAGTGTTATTCCATACGGCGTCTTAGATAGCGGAATAGAGTCGAGCTTGACCTTAGTGGAAAAAAAGAAGAAAACAAATCCACATTTTGACGTATTAAGACTCTGTGGTATCTCAGGTTCCATCTTTTCTCTTCCCGTCACATATCGTAATAACCGACACAATCTTGTCTTATCACTTCACAAGTGGTCATGACATAGTTAATCTACCTCGATCTATTGATGTGACTTCTTTAAGACTCGTGTATTGTTCCATCTTCAGCTACAATGTCAACCGTCCTCTTTCACAGATCTTTCATCTCCTGAACTCGAGGGACTTGCTTGAGTTTTCTAGCTCTCGAAGCCTTGGTTAAGCAATATTTCAACTTAATCCCCCTTTTCACTTCGAAGGAATGGCGATAATAATATTCTTGATCTCGCACATATGTTCAGTCACGAAAGTCCTAACTTCAAGACTCAATCATGCCATATAACGAATCGATACAATCTTATTTGCTTTCTCCGACATCCCACCCTATGGAAGGAGCTCTCTGTATCCTTGATCAACTTTCACCATAGACATTATTTCTTCAAGTAGGCGTAGAGTCAGACGACCGCAAAGGCTCTGACCTCAATTTTTCATGTACTTCTTGTCCATCCCTTTATAGACATCAAACTTCCAAAACCTCAGTCTTCTCTTATTCTTATTGGCCACCTTATGTTTCTCTTGGTATTCACGAACAACTTCACAACCGTACTAGAATTCCTTTAGGCAATATTTCCCAACTATAATAACTGAAGATCCACTCATAACTCCATCAAACACTCACATTATTACTCTAAACTTGAAGCGTTACCCTAATCTAGATTCCTTATTTCACGTCGCAACCACTATGGTTCGCCATGCGAGTCCCAAAACTTTGACTTAGCTTTTGCTCGCGAATCCATGACATCATCACTTTAGAATAAACATACCATACATCCCCTTATATATCCTCCATTTACGCACCACAACCATAGAAGACTCCCTTCCCTTTTTGTTCTTCTAGTTTCCTTTACCTTGATCCATGTCATTCCTCCATATGAAAATCTCATGACCTAAGAAGGTCGCACCAGATCGTTACAATCCCTCTCAACAAGGTACATTACCATCACCTGTATGAGTCGGTAAATTGTTACATGATTAAGATATTTGCGTTTCCCTTGATATACCTCTTTGTTGCCGACATTCAACCACCACAAATTTTCACGTTCTTGTCACCCCTTTTCATGATCCCAACTTCTGGTTTACTCTTCCCACTTACCGTCACCAGTATACAACCTGCACCTGTGCATTCTCGGGCTCTCGGCGGTCACCGATTAACTCATTGATGACCCTCTCCAAGATCAAAGACTTACCCTCCTGCCACACCATAATCCTAAAGGATACCTTCTCGGGGTATTCCACCTTAACTTCACTAGCTCACCTTACTATACTTCCGACTTCGTTAGCTCCTATTATGCTCCTCTTTTCTTCTACTTTTGTATGATAACTATACCTTCTTGGCCTTGTTGTTTCACACGCTCCGCTTACATAGGCTTAATTTTTTTTTCTCTCGTAATATCTTGTAAATGTGTATTCTCAACATCTCTAATGTTAGTCATTATCCTCTCGCATTTCTCTTGGTCAGTATCTTAATTCCTTCAATAAAAGTTCCTTGTTTCTTCTTTCATCTTCTTGGGATCATCATTTATACACACTTCATCCTTCTTGACGTTTCTTAGCCTTATCATCATAAAAGAAACCGATCAACTCCACGTGAATCCCCACCATGCCCTTCTTCTCACATCTCTAGTAATGTTAACACTTCACTTATTGATACCTCGTAAGCTTAACTTACGGTATCTTAACTCTTTAGCAAATGGTTCAATCCCTCTTCCCATCTTGACTCAAATGCTTAGGAGCGCCAAAAGAAAACTTCACCTCTTAGTAGAACACCACTTTTAACCTTGCTATAATGTATCCATCTCCTTCTCGATTCGTATCTCTAGTTGTCCACGCGTCTTCTAGAAGAACTTAAGTTTGTTTTCACTATTGTTCTCGTTGTCGTACAATCCCGGTTTCTTTATAACCACTTATATACCTTAACGTTGCTCTCTTTACTTGTATTTCTCCATCTCGATCTCTCTTTAATCGTCTCGAGTTCTTCTTTCTACTTTTTTTTTTGTCCTTCGTTTATGTCATCTCTATTCCTCTTCGACATCCTTTTAGGGGAATCTAATAACCTCCTTGGTGTTCGTTAGCACGAAATATTCAACTCGATACTTGAGCGTACTCTTCCATTTACGAATGTTATCGCAAGCCATCAACGTCGTCTACGGGCGTTGATAACATACTATCATCCTAACTATAAGGTCTCGTGTATTAATATGCTACTATATAATAAGAGTCCCTATATAAGCCTATATATGTCCTATGTCCACATAACTACTAATATAACACATCCGGTAATTCGTTACAACAAAACAAGGTCTAACATGTATAATAGTCCACATATATAACTACACACATATATTCATTTCATCATGCAACTTACAATCACAAAGATACACATCAATTTCATCATGCATAACTACAAACCTCATATTCATATCTATATATACATATATATACATATCAAAATCCAATAAGCTATGCTGCCGAGATCTGCGGAAGGAGTGGTGGTCCGTACATTCTACCCCGACTCATGCATGTGATTTTGAAAACAAAAACTCAGAACCCGCGGGGTTCTGTTTATTCCTTATTTGGCCTTTAGAAGATTGCGAGTGCCATTGTTGTCAACCTAGGGCTCTGATACCACTTTTGTAACACCCCAAATCCGCGGGACTCGGGATGCTACGGGTTGGGACCTCACAATGGGTCCCGACCCTGAGCTTGACAACAATTTCACCGGATCTTGCAACATGGCACAAATAAAGGCCAAAACCGAAATACATTTTTATGCAATGAAAAGAAAAACCCAAAAGAATACAACAAAGGACTTCAGCCGAAATACAACCCCAAAGGCTAACGCCATAAAACATACAATAATTACAATACTCAAACTCGACTCCACCCAAAACCCAATCCTAAAATGTACGGAACCCCGGCTGCCCACTCTTCCGGATCTCTCGACCGCAATCCTAACCTGCAATGCAATCTACAACAGTCGGTATAAAACCGTTAGCTCATATTCGAAGCATTAGAATCAATGGGAAAGGCACAAACACAAGTAGATCATCATAAACACACAACATTCTCATAGCACACAATTCTGGTTTATTATCTTTTTATTATTAAGTCATATCCCGTTCTAATTCAACTTAGTTTTGTGACACGAGACCACCGTGGTCCCGCCTCGGTCCCTATTTCCGGCATGGAACGGTACGGATGCCTCCGACCGTCTAACCAGCACGGCTAGTCGCCGAGAACCTCCTAGACTCTCGCAAGAGCTAGGCAGATGATGTCACCGCCCGTTATCATACACTTGGGCCAAAATAATATATAAAGGCCGGTAATCCTATTTCCGGTTTAGTTGTTATAACATAAACAATAAACACACACCACCAAACACACATCAACGCTAATACAAGGAATACGAGCTAAGTAAGTCCGGAGACTTACCTCGTCACCACACTCAACTCACAACACTCTCGCTTCCTTAGGGAGGAAGCCCATAACCTGCTCACAAGAAGATACTATGTCAACAACAACTCACTCACAATAGAAATCTTAGACTTCTATACAAATGATCTACGCAAGACCATTTGACTCTCAATTCTAGGACCGCATCCTAGAATCCCTCATGCTCACATCACACTCACCATAAGCTAGAAGTCCTAAGACTTCTAAACCCACGGATCTCGCAAGATCATAACTCACAACACCACTAGGATAACATGCCTAGTCCAAACAAACTCAACGGGAACAACACCATGTTAGGATAAGAAGATCCTAGCCCATAACTCAACAACCATATACTCCAATTGTCAAACCTAACAAGCCTCACAAGATAACATCAACACCTCAAGTCATAAAACATTTCACAATCCTCAAGCACTCGCCTAAGGTCCATAACCACTACTTGGTATTCACTCTAAGTTATGCTAGATCCAACCTAGCATGCTATTAATAATAGTCATAACTAGATCGAGGGAAATGTAACTCACATGATGCCGAAAAGGCGGAAGACGATGGATGGATGTCGAACTTGGACTTGTTAGGCCTTTATCGGGACGCTTCAAAACCTAATACCAAAACTAAGCAAGTTTAGCTCATACGCTAAACTTGAACGGAATAATAACATATATAAATTTAAGGAAAACCCCACTTTTAAAACCCAAGTTAAAACCGTAAATATATATTCCGGACAAAATGTATAACATCATAAACCCAAGGTAAAACTCGTTTTCCAAGCCAACATTAAAATCCCGTAAATTAATCTTCGAGTCATAACCCGGAATTAATCGAACATGAGCATAATATATATGGTATATATAAATAAGAATATAACTCAAGTGAGACCCAAATTTAAAATCGTAAAAACATTTTCCGGGTAATATACAATTCTAGAAACTTGGGACATTTTCTGTAAATCAAACCTTGGGCCATTTCTGTAATTACACATGCAGAGGGCACTTTTGTTAAATTCACAAATTTGGGTCAATTCTTCAATTATAAAATATGGTTAAAAATCTGTAATTACACTAGATTCAGAGGGGCCCGTTTGCAAATAACCCAAAAGGGTTTCCTTTAACCTACTGGTGATCGAAGGCAGCACACTGGAGGAGAAGGCGGCAGAGGGGGTGCGAGATTCGCAGGCGGCGGCCACAGCTCCCTCCGGCACGGCTTCAATCCGGCGGCAACGGTTGACTCCTTGCGACACCAAAGAACAGAGCAGAGCGGCGGAGGAGGGCTGCACAGAGGCCTCTCCGGCTTCTGGTGGCCCGTTAGCGACGGCGCGGTGGAACAATGCTGGCGGTTGTGGCTCGTTCCATAGGTGAAGACGAAGGCAAGACAGGGCCATCTCCGGCGGTGTTGTTGAGTGGTGCTTCCGGCATGGACATCGACAGAAGAGGGCTCGAGAGGATGCCAAAGACAGTTGCTCTAGTTCTCCCGGTTCCGGCGAAGGTTGCAGCGGACGGACGGGAAAGAGCGGCTGTGTCGAGGGGGCTAAGCAGGTCCTGTCGCCCGATTTCGTGAATGCTAACCAGAGAGCAGGAGGGGTGGAGAGGATTGTTGGCTTGGCTTGCTCGAGGGTGAATCGACAAGGCGCCTCAGCTCCCGTAGATTGCTGCTGCCGTCTCTACTGTTTCAGTTGTTGCAGGTGAAGAAAGGAGTTACAGAGAGAGAGACAAAGAGAGCAAGGCAGAGGATGAAGGAGGGAGGTGTGGCTACTTGGTTGCATGAAGAGAAGAGAGGCAAAGGAGGGTTGAGTAGGATAGGTGCACTGGTGTAGTGTGCAATCCAAGAGGTGGCTAGGATAGGTTTGAAAGGTAGCTGGGCGGCAAGGATGGGGCACAGAAATAGGTTGTTGCAGAGGTAGTGACTGGTGAGGCAAGGAAAGGTCCATCAGTAGGCAACACGCCATCCTTGGCGTGGGTAAAGAAATAGGGAAGGAGAAGAAAATTAAAATAAAATACGGACTATATATATATTATATGTATCAAATATATTCAAATATACTTATAAAAATATAATCTATGATATAGAAATCGTTCTCGTAAAAATATTCTCGATAATAATACAATAACTTAAATTACGACGTAGAAATACTTGCCAAAAAATATTTAGGCTATTAAAATATCGATAAAATCCGAGAAAATACAAAACGCAAACGCGCCAAAATTTTGGGCGTTACATTTCGGGTTATGGATCAATGTTTAATCACGGGTTTTAACCTTGGTTTTGAAAGCGAGTTTTCCTTAGATTTATATATGTTAAATCTTTCGTTCAAATTTATCGTTATGTTAAATTTGTTTAGTTTGGTGCTAGGTTCGGAAGCGCCCTGATTAAGGCCAATAAATCCATATCGACATCCTTAGATCGTCTTCGAATCTAGCATAACTTAGAGTGAATACCAAGTAGTGGTTATGAACCTTAGGTGAGTTTTGTTGATTGTGAAATGTTGTAAGACTTGAGGAGTTGATATTATCTTGTGAGGTTGTTTATGGCTTTAAGTGTATGTTGAGCTTGTGAGAATTTAGGGGTTGAGGTTGTATGATTGTTGAGGTTGTGGACTAGAACGAGAGTATCCTAGCATGGTTATGGTTTATGATCTTGCGAGATCAATGGGACTAGAAGTCTAAGGACTTCTAGCATGTGAGAGAGATGTTGATTGTGTGCCTTGTTTTGACTAGGCGTTGAGTGCCTTCCTACGGGAAGTTGAGAGCGGTGGTTAGCTGGATTATCTTTGGGACGAGGTAAGTCTCCAGACTTACTTAGCTCGTATTCTCTGTATTAGTTCAATGCGTAATTGGTGGTGTGTGTTTATTGTTTATGTGTGTGTTTATTGTTTATGATATACCATCTAAACCGGTAATAGGACCACCGACTTTATACGTTTATATTTGGCCCAAGTGTATGATAACGGGCGGTGACCGCTTGTCCAGTCCAAAATGGGGATGACTGGGAGGTGCCTTGTGACCAGTCCAACGGGTGATGCTGATCCGCATCAAGTACAAACCCGTATGGTGAAAGGGGACAAGGGCGAGGGATTCTCGTGTCACACCATAAGTAGATTAGTAAGGGAATAACGTTAAATAAAAAGATAATGAACCGGACTTGTGTGTTTTCGAGCATGTTGAGTGTTATGTTTATTTGTGTGTGTGTGTGTACCATCACCTTGATTCTAATGCTTGAATATTAGCTAACGGTTTTATACCGATGTTGTAGATTGCTTTGCAGGTTAGCGACGCGGCTGAGAGATCCGGAAGAGTGGGCAGCCGGGGTCTGTACATTGTAGGAGGGGTTTATGGGTGGAGTCTTGTAGATATATATATATATATATATATATGTATATATATATATATATATATGTATATGTATTGTATATTGTATGTTTTCGACGTTTGGTTGTTGGAGTTGTTGACTCGGTTGTGGTCTTTTGGTTGTATGCTTTTGGGATTCATATCATTGCATTAAAATGTATTTTGGTTTTGCCTTTAATTTGTGTCTTGTTGTAAGATCCGGTGAAATTGTTTTCAGGCTAAGGGTCAGGACCCATTGTGAGGTCTCCGCCCGTAGCATCCCGAGTCCTGCGGATTTGGGGTGTTACAAAAGATGAAGAAATATGATCAATATTGGAAGACAAAAAGTGAATGGAATAAGATGAGATATTATCTACATATATAACGTGAGGGAAAAATGTGGAGGAGAAGTAAAACATACAAGATAAGTTTAGGTTTTATGATCAGCCAACATAAATTGTGAAATTAGTAGATATTATTAGATTTATTAGATTTTGATACTTATTATGTAACACCCCGAATCCGCGGGACTCGGGATGCTACGGGTTGGGACCTCACAATGGGTCCCGACCCTTAGCCTGACAACAATTTCACCGGATCTTTCAACATGGCACAAGTAAAGGCAAAACCAAAATTCCTTTTAATGCAAATGATAAGAAACCCGAAGGAAAACAACAAAAGACTTCAGCCGATAAACAACACCAAAGATCAAAACGCCATACACAAGGCATACCAACATAATAAACGAAGAATAAAACACAACCCGACTCTAACCAAAACCCACTCCTAAAATGTACGGAACCCCGGCTGTCCACTCCTCCGGATCTCTCGGCCGCTTTCCTAACCTGCAAGGCAATCTACAACAATCGGTATAAAACCGTTAGCTAATATTCGAAGCATTAGAATTAAAGGGAAAGGCACAAACACAAGTAAATCATCATAAACACACAACATACTCAAAGCACACAAATCCGGTTTATTATCTTTATTTATTAAGTCATATCCCGTTCTAGTTCAACTTCTTTTGTGACACGAGAATCCTCCAAAACTCGCCTCGGTCTCTTCTTCCGGCAATGGAACGGTCGGATGCCTCCGACCTTCTAACCAGCACGGGCCAGTCGCCGAGATCCCCCTAGCTCTCACGGGGAGCCAGGAAGTGATGTCACCGCCCGTTATCATACACTTGGGCCAAATAATATAAAGGTCGGTAATCCTATTTCCGGTTTAGTTGTTATAAACAGTAAAATAGTAAACACACACCACCCAACACACAATAATGCTAATACAAAGAATACGAGCTAAGTAAGTCCGGAGACTTACCTCGTCCCAAAGATAATCCCGCTAACCACCGCTCTCAACTTCCCATAGGAAGGCACTCAACGCCTGGTCAAAACAAGGCACACAATCAACATCTCTCTCACATGCTAGAAGTCCTTAGACTTCTAGTCCCAATGATCTCGCAAGATCATAAACCATAACTATGCTAGGATAGGAAGAATTAATTAGGGAAATAGGACCCTTTGAAATTCTCTTTTGCAAACTAGGTCTCTATACAAAAAAGAAGAAAAAATAGGTATGAAAACTAAAAAATAGGGGTAATAATTTCTCTAATTGAAATGATGGTGATTTGATGTTTACTTTTGATTTAAGTATCCTTTTTACATGGATTGGTTTTGTAGTATATTTCTTGGGTATGGTTTTGGGTATGATTGTGAAAATAGAGGCAATATATTTCTTGACAAATTTATTTTTGGGTATGATTATGACATTATTTGGGTAAACGGGTTTTTGGGTATGCTTTTATATGTGTATTGGCTTTGTAGTATATTTATTATTATTAAGTATATTTTTAAAGTGATTTCGTGGGTATGTTTTATGGTTACCCAAACTGTGTTATAATGATCAAATTCAAGCGAATTTTTGGGTAATGATCAAATGTCATTTGATATTGATGTTTGTGTATAATATCGAGTTTTGAAAATTTTGGGTATGACAAATTTAAATTGGGTATGGTTTTTGTATTAAGTGATATTTAAATTGGGTATAAATATAAAATATTATCCAATTTATGAATATGATTTTATTTTGATATTTGATTTTTTGGGTATGTTGTTTTCGAGTATGTTTATGTACTTTGACAAATTTATTTTTGGGTATGATTGTGACATTATTTGGGTAAGCGAATTTTTGGGTAATAAGTGATAAAGTAAGAATGTTGAAAATTCCTTTTTCTGATTGATGTGACATGTGAGATAATACAACATGTCACATCCGATGGGTTGTCAAACTTTGCCCTCTTTTGTACTTTATTTCCTCTATTCTATTTTATAGGGGGTCAAAATACCAATCCCAAATAGTATGAGTCTTCTTTCTCAATTGATTTGCTTAAAAGGCTAGTTTGCCAAATTTGCCGGATAGGAAACTCCTAGTCCTCACGATCTCACAATGTCATAACCATCACAACACAAGCTAGGATACTCTCGTTCTAGTCCCCAACCTCACATCATACAAACTCAACCCCTAAATTCTCACAAGCTCAACATACAACTTCAAGTCATAAAACATTTCACAATCCTCAAACACTCACCTTATGTCCATAACCACTACTTGGTATTCACTCTAAGTTATGATATATCCAACCTAGCACGATATTAATACTAAACATAACTAAATCGAGAAAGGTACTCACTCGGGGTCAAAGGTGGAAGTCAATCGACGAATGTCGACTATGGGTTCGTTGGGCCTTTATCGAGTGCTTCCGAACCTATCACCAAAGCTAAGAAAATTTAGCTTATATGCTAAATTTGAATGGAAGATTCAATGTGTATAAATCTAAGGAAAACTTGTTTTCAAAACCAAGGTTAAAACTCATAAAAACATTTTCCGGGGATTTATACAATTATATAAACATAGGTCAAAATCCGCAATTAAATCTCCGGGCCATAAATATGGAACTCAAGAAATTTAGGTCATTTTCCGAAAATAAACTTTAGGACAAATCTCTAATTTACTCGCAAGGGCATATCTGCACATTTCCAAAACATAGGGTCGAAACTATAATTATATAAAACAGCAAGGGCATAATTGATACATTCCAAAATTCATGGTAGATTATGCAAATACACAATATGGGCCAGTTTTGAAATTAACCAAAAAGGAGGGGAGGGGCGCTGAAATTGAAGGAGGGTTTCTTTTCACCAGAGGAACGAGCAGTCACGCGAAGAGGAAGACAGGGCGGCGATGGCTTCCGGCTAGGGCAAAGCAAGGGCACCTGGCACTCCTCCGGCGTGGGTTTCAAACTGGCGGCAGAGGAAGCGGTGCACGACGGCGGCTGTAAGCTCCGGCGTTAGGGCGGACGAGGGAAAACAACACACAGGCAATTCAGGGCTGCGCAGGCGGCGGTTCAGGCTTGCGCAGGCAAGGATAGACAGTGGAGACGGCGGCTCCGATGGCTTCCTCAGGTGGTGCATCGCATCGAAGACAACAGTGACTCCGGTGGCGGCGAGCAGGCGAGGCAGGCACCTTCTCCGGCAGCATTCCTGGCGGCCCAGAGGGGAGAGGTGATAGCAGAGGTTGGATGGAATGATGGGAGGCTGCAACTGGGTTGCAAGAGAAGACAGTGAAGGGGGTTGAGAAGAAACAGAGAGGAAGAGTACACAGAAGAGGTTGCGTGAGAGAAGAGAGCAAATGAGGGGCCAGGAGAGGTAGAAGGATGAGGCAGCACATCAGGTCACTGCAGCATTGCAGTTCATTAGGGGCGAAGGGTCGAAAGTGAAGCATAGGTAGAAAGAAAATAGAAGGAAAATAAATAAATGGGAAACGATGGAAATGAATAAACTCATTAAAAAAAAAAAGTCGGAACGGGATTTCAGAACGGAAAAACTTTCCGAACTATTCCGTAAAATAAAAATACGGAAAATATATATACACACATAAAAATTTAATTTACAATGTGAAAATACTCGTAAAAATTATTTAAGTTATTAAAAATATCGATAAAATAAATATCGAGAACGCACCCGATAAACGGAGCGTTACATATTATTTGATAAAACGTACAGGAGAAGTGTAGAACGTGATATACTTAAATTATTTCGAATTTTTGTTTTTTATTAGATTAGTTAAAAAAAGATTTATTTAGATTTTGTTTTAGTAAAAAAAGATTTATTGACTTAATTCATGATTTAGTAAATGATTTAATCCGAAATAAATTGATTAAGCACCACGTTAGCATTAGTGTAGTGTACTTTAGTAGAGTATATAGATTATAGGCGAGATTTCTCTAGAAAATAAAATAAAAGATAATCCTAAAAGATAAGATCGAAAATACAAATAAAAGATAATCCTAAAAGATAACCCTCAACAAAGAGTTACCTTAATCCTTACTTGTAAATCTCCTTCTATGCTAATTACAGTCGAGATTCCTCTAGAAAATAAAATAAAAGATAATCCTAAAAGATAAGATCAAAAATAAAATAAAAGATAATCCTAAAAGATAACCTCTTTGTTAAGGAGGTTTGATCCTATATAATCCTAAAAGATAATCCTCAACAAAGAGTTACATTATGTAACACCCCAAATACGCGGGACTCAGGATGCTACGGGCGGAGACCTCACAATGAGTCCCGACCCTTAGCCTGACAACAATTTCACCGGATCTTACAACAAGACACAAATAAAGGCCAAAACGAAATACATTTTTATGCAATGTAATGAAACCTGAAAGCATACAAACAAAAGACTTCAGCCGAGATACAACTCCAAAGACCAAACGCCATACACACGACATACAAAACACAATAACTGAAGAACAAACGGAACCCAACTCCAACCAAAACCCGCTCCTAAAATGTACGGAACCCCAGCTGCCCACTCTTCCGGATCTCCTGGCCGCGTTCCTAACCTACAAGGCAATCTACAACATCGGTATAACACCGTTAGCTAATATTCGAGGCATTAGAATCAAGGTGAAAGACACAAACACAAGTAAATCATTATAAACACCCAATATACTCCAAAGCACACAAGTCTAGTTTATTATCTTATTATTATTAAGTCATATCCCGTTCTAATTAAACTTAGGTTGTGACACGAGAGTCACCGAAACTCGCCTCGATCCCTACTTGCCGGCATGGAATGATACTGATGCATCCGACCGTCTACTACCACGGGATAGTCGCCAAGAACCTCCTAGCTCTCGCGGGAGCTAGACAAGTTATCACCGCCCATTATCATACACTTGGGCCAAATAATATATAAAGATCGGTAATCCTATTTCTGGTTTAGTTGTTATAACATAAACAATAAACACACACTACCAAACACGCATCGAAACTAATACGAAGAATACAAGCTAAGTAAGTTCGGAGACTTACTGTAACAACCCAATTCCGCGGGACTTGGGATGCTACGGGCAGAGACCTCACAGTGGGTTCCGACCCTTAACTTGACAACAATTTCACCGGATCTTGCAACAAGGCACAAATAAAGCCCAAAATCGAAATACATTTCATGCAATGTTATGATACCCGAAAACTTAAAGAAAGAAAGACTCCAGCCGTCTATACTACAACCTTAACAATACACAAAGATACGATAATACACAAGGAATCAAATCCACCAAACTCGTCCTATGAAGTACGGGAACCACGGATGCCCACTCCTCCGGATTACTCTGTAACACCCCAAATTTTGAGAACTCAGGGAGCTACTGGTTAGGACCTCACAATGGGTCCCGACCTTAGTTTGACAACAATTTAACTTGGATCTTACAACAAGGCACAAAAGTATTTAAAACATTTGAAAACTTTAAACAATATATACATGAAGAATATGTATCAGCCTTACAAAGCAAAGGTACTAAAATGACACATAAGAAGAACAAAAGACATCCCGTCCCCAACTAAATATGTACGTGGACCCGGCTGACCATTCCCTCCGGATCTCTCTACAACTGTCTTAACCTGCAAGACATCTATAAGCGGTATAAAACCGTTAGCTAACATTCTATGCATAAGTATAAAGGTAAAAGCACAAACACACAACATACACAATCAACATGCAACACTCAATCCTTATATTATCTTTAATTAGGTGATAAGTTATTACTAATGATACTTATTTTGTGACACGAGGGATTCCCAAACCTCGCCCCTGTCCCCGTTTACCAACGCGGAATGGTACTAATGCATTTGACCGTCTACCGGACTGGGCTGGTCGCAGGGAACCTCCTAGACTCTCACAAGAGCTAGGCAGATGATGTCACGACCCGTTATCATACACTTGGGTCAATTACGTAATTAATAAAGTCGGCCTAATCCGGTTTCGTTGTTTATCATAACTAACAAACACCATTCATACACATTACACTCATACAAGAAGCCAACTAAGTAAGTCCATGGACTTACCGAATTAAATCTCGTCTCTCTTAGCAACACTCAATCAGTAGCTGCAGGAATTCAGTTGCCTGTCAAAGGAGGCACGTGGGTCAACACTTTTCCTTGGATACTTAGAAGTCTAAAACTCCTAAGATGTACGATTCTATGTGCAGAAGTTATTACAGTGTTTATTTAAGGTAAATTGACTATTTTACCCTTGGTCCCGAGACTTCCAAAAACCCGTAATATGTACTTAAATTCTTACTTGAGGCTAACTAATCATATTCTACTCCCTAGGATGATTTTAGGTAACAACTAGAAAAACTACCCATTTCCTATTTCCCGAAAAGTCACTAAAGTCCAACTACAGCTTCAAATATAAAATTCGAATAATCTTATAAAAATTCCGAAATAATTCCTTAGGTCCTCTATGATATCCCATCTACTCATAGGAGAAAGAATTTCTTAAAACTGTTAAAGCATCAGTTCTACAAAAATTTCTAAAGTTGGTTACAACACCTAACGAACAACACACTGTCTTAACTTTGAAAAATCATAACTCCTAAACTACTCGCTGGATTTATCCCAAATTTTGATATGTTCTAATATAAAATCTTATCTATAATATATCCAAAATTCAGCTGCAAAGGAGATCAAAATCCTATTTAAAACTATCTCACAAAACCGAATTTCAGCACAACCGAAAAACTGCTCACGACTCAATCTTTGAAAAATCATAAATCTCAAACCACTCGCTGGATTCCTCTCAAATTTTAATATGTTCTACAACAATATGTAAACTATATCATATCCAAAATTCAAGCCCAACGGAGATTAAGAGCTTATTCAAAACCATCTCACAAAACAGCATCACTTGCTATTTTCCCCAACACTCAGCACATATATAAAAACGTCAACTTTGAAACACAATAACTCTCAAACCGTAACTCCGATTCTTCCCAGATTTTAGTATGTTATACTATGTACTACTGTATATGACATATCCAAAAACCAGCCAAAAAGAATGAGTTTAGCATACCTAAATCAGGACTCGAAGGTGACTGCTCATCACTTCATAAAAACTCAGAAAACGCGTGCCTCCTTACTGCTCATCTACAATGATCTGTGTAGGTTTAGAAGGCATGACAAGCACTCGTTAGGCATGGGATACGTGGACAGAAATGCAAGGGAGAGAGAGAGGTACAAGCCTTACTCGATTCCACGACTCGAGGGGATTAAGGAAGATGGCCCGAAGGCTGCTACTGCTGTCTCGAACCGAAGGGGATGGAAGGTTCAGTTTAGAGTTGTGTCCAAGGTGTGCTGCGCTGCTGAGCATCTGGACACATTCGGACTCCTTGCTGGTGTGTTGGCTATCAACAGGCTCTCTACTGCACTGGCTCTATGGTTTTCTGACAGGGCAAACGTTGTAGAACTATACTTCACCGATTGGCAACGCTTCTGCAGTGGGTAGCCCAGCGTCCTTTCGAGGCTTCCGATGGTTGTGTAACAAGTGTGTTCAGACAAGAAGACTCACAAGAGAAGGTAAGTGGGAGCAGGTCGGGACTCACCTTGTTCTATCGTCTAGGTCTCGTCGCCAGCCTCCGGTTGAAGATGCAAGTCGTCTGTGGTGCAGTGGTGATCGACTTCGAGGCTGTTTCTGTAAAGCAACGTGAGAGGAACGAGATCCGTGTTGATTTGAAGAGAGCGTCAGAAGAGGAATCTGGACAGATTAGAGGGAGGGATAAACGCAGATAAGGAGAGAGTAGACGGTTACATGAGAAGGGAGGAAATCTGTAACAATAGCCTCGTTGATCTTCTCATGTAGTTGGGCCGAATAATGGCTGGGAGTTGCTGCATTACTGGGCTAAAAAAAATGAGGGTAACGAGTGGGCTGAAGTTAAGTGTGGGCTGGAGAGGGCTGCTGCAAGGCTGAAGAAGTTTGTGCTTGGGCTGAAGCAAAAATGAGGGAAAAGTGGGCTGAGTAGTGGCAAGAAAGGTGGGCTGAATTACTTGTCAAAAATCTGTCAAAACTCGTCATGGCCTTGTCACGCCCATGAATGAGTTTGTCACAGATTTGTCGGGCTTTGTCATGACCTCGTCTCAGCTTAGTCCTGAACTCGTCACAGCTTGGCATGATCTCGTCTCAGCTTAGTCATGATCTCGTCACAGCTTGTCATCGATAATAATGAATTATAATAACTAGGGTTTGATATAAATCTATCATTTTATGTGAATTAAATTCTACATAAAATAATAGATAATTATAAGGATTAGAGTTTGATATAATTTTATCATTTTATGTGAATTAAATTCTACATAAAATAATGGATATTTCTAAGGATTGAAGTTTGATATAATTTCATCATTTTATGTGAATTAACTTCTACATAAAATAATGAAATTTGTGAAGGAAGAGATACTAGATAGAATGGGAAACCGTCAACGGCGAAATTAGACGGAATAAAAATTCCGGATATTACATCAGTACCCCCTTAAAATAAGTTTCGTCCCGAAACTTAGGACAAGGTACTTAATTAAACGACTTCCATAAATAAACTGGTATGTCCTAGTCTCACTAAATTTTTAATCGTTTCCTAAACTTCTCTAACCCTATCAAAGCGTAACGAAAAAAAAACTGGTCGTTACATCAGATCCCCCTCAAAATAAGTTTCGTCCCGAAACTTAGGGTAAGACAATCTTGATCGGCCTTTAAGGCACCAACTGGGTGTGTTTGATCACTATGCAAAAGTCTCGTCGTTTCCACATCTAATTATCCCGCACATCAAGGTTACCAAAAGAACACATCACTGCCTAACACTCAATCATGAAATAAACAAGCAGTCAAACAATATCACACATACAAGGTCAATCCCTAACTCGTCACTCCCGAGGTTACAACTATCGCTACATGGGTCTTTGAAAGGTTATGTCTCTTACTATCTCCAATCTTAGGTAGCCTTATCGGATTTTCATAAAACCACTAAATCTTAAATCTTTTCAGGTACTTAGATCACAAGCGCCTGCTACCACGTTCTAGAGTGGTTACCGGATATCTCACCGGTATCATCCGGCTCAACTGTCTGATCCTCTAATCTGATGACCTAACTCGGGTCTGGTAGGTATCTCTCCAACTGAAATTCTCAAACTCAGTTCCCAAACTTATTCTCCGTGGAAAACTGAAGCTACACCCTCCAATAGGGTGAGGAATACTAGTTTATCAGTCACTACTAAACCGCTTTAAAATTTCAAATGGTTACCTTACTTAACTCACTTCTAGATCCTTTGATGACCTTACTGCGGCAATTTATTCCAATTCCTTTCCTTTTGGTCTCAAAAAAAAATGTCAAGTATCCGATCTAGGATATCCCCCTTATACATCTCCCGACACTTTATTAAGTGTTTAAGGCTAGTTGTATCACAACTCACTTGGTCTTGTCTCCTAATATGACTCAGTCATAGGGTTCCTCCATTAAAGAATCATCATCTGCTCATGTTTGGTCTTAAACTTGATATAACTTAACAATCAAAATCCGGTGGTCAATATTTGTGTTCTATCGACATCATCATATTATTTTATAGATCTCTAGCTCACCTCAAACTTCTTACGCAGTATCCAGGATGTTGCGTGACATAGAGTGTGCCCGCAATTACCACACTAGACACAAGGTGATCTCACATCACCATCGCTTGCTCATAACTACTCAATAACTACTAACAGATCATCAGTATTGCCCTCTTATATCCCCATGTTAACTAGACAGAGAATATTCCTCTAACGACAACTCAACTCGGCTCAGTTCCGATACAAAATTCCACGTACTCCACTCCGACATTATGCTTCCTTTAAGTACGGTTACTGGGTTGCAAATATACTCTTGCCGCTTCTCTTTCTTATGTGTCTTTCGACTCAAAATGGTGGTTACGCAATTTGAGCTTTCTAGTGCAGACCATGATCAATACTTTTATTACATCGTTAATTCTTCTCTCAATCGATCAAGAAAGGTCACTCTGACGTACTCCGTTAGGTATAAAATTCCAAAACTACTTGTCTGGCAAAATGTAACGAAGCCTTCACTCTTTCCTCGGATCCATAATTGGGTACCAGTCTCCTTCTATTACGTCTACATGCACATAAGTTCCCGTACAATATTTTCAGTCACTCCGCATAGCCTTTCTCATGTTCCTGCCAAGTGGAATGCATTTCACCAACTACCATCATCTTAAACTCGACACGCCATCATTAGTACCCTTGAGTTTCTTGTTCTGTGGGTTAGGACCCACCACGCTTCCGCTGCGCTACTCTGATTATTTTGTTGTCACCCCGTAATCATAAGGACGTGTTCTGTGAGTCCAAAATGATTAACCGGATGAAGTACCAAGTACTTGCCTTACTTGTCTTCCTGAAATAAAATCGTGATTGGAAAACAACCATCTTCCGTTTACTTCCTTAATTCTTTTAACCCAGATCCAAACTACCAGACTCGACCAGAGTTTGATCTTCACCAGCGAAGAAGTAACCTCTAACACGATTCTCTATACCCTTAGTTGTCTAAGAAGATTGTTGTTGCATACTTGAGGAAATCATTCCAGGCGTCGGTAAAACTACCCCATAACTCCACAGTCGCAATTATCTTTTCTTAACGGTATATAACTCGTCAATACCAAACAACACTTACACATCCTCAGCTGACATCGGTCAGTCTATAGTTGACTCATCTCAGTATCCCGAACTTACTCTTCTCATACCCCTTCTGGTATTAAAATTCTTTGGTAAGCATCACCTACTCAATTAATTCTTTTATACTTCTTTAGTTCGTCTTATCTTTCCCTTTTCAGCTTCCTTTGGGACAACTCTCTTTCTCAACTCTCACTGTGCCATTCGCCTGACGTCAAAAGTCGTTCCTAACACTCCACGATAGATGGTAAGCGTCTTGTAGTTCCGATGACTTTTAATTACCTCCCAATTGTAGTCCCTTTACAGGGACCGTCTGTGTTGATGGTTTAGGTCCCATGATTATTCGGGTTACCCTGGACTCTCGAGTCTAGCAAGGCCGTTCTCCCATACGCATTTCTTCACTGATGTTGATAGTAATATCGCCTTCATGAAACTCCGTTGTCCCTGCTAAAGGCTTCCATTCTTTGGGTATTGGCGTCTCGATTTCTTTCAAACTTCTTATATATCTGAGGAGGTAAAAACCTCCCAACACTTGTGGGGTCTGCCTTTCCGCTTTTACACTCAATTGTTGGTCTTCATTCCGTGCACCTTAGATTCTCATACCCGGATTGACACTTTGTCTCTTCTGGTTTCTCATGCCCCTAATGGTCTATGGGGCATCCGCCTCGATTATAATGTCCTTGATTCCGTAATCTTGGTTGTACTCAATTCTACTTGTCCTGTTCCAATATTGTTATCTCTACTCCACACTCTTGTAGTCTCTTGCATGGTTCTTCTAGTTCCGTCTTTCGGCCTCGTATGCCTGAGTTCCTTGTACGACCTTCTATTCCTTCTATCTGAGTTGACTCGGGAATTCTTCCTTATTTGATTGTACTTATGGTCAAAATTAACTCCACATCTTTACTTCTTCGCCTATTAGTTCTTTGGATGGTTAACAAGGGTTACTAGGACGCTCATCCGAGTATAATATTTGATACAAGGTCCGAGTCCTTTGTCTCGTGTTGAAAACTCTTCAATTCTGCTACCGATTTATCATGAGGCGATAATCGTCTCAAGATATCACAACTAAAGGATATAATATATCCTTTAAGATACTAACATATTACACATACACATATATATAACATACATTAATACTCATCATAATAAATCCATATGCTAACTCATATCGATCCAAGTTGTAGAGATCCACGGAGAGCGATGGTAGTCCAACGTACTACTAACCCACAACCCGACTATGCTCGTGTAAAAACATAAATCCGTTTTGAAAATTTTAGACCCCTTTCGGGTTCTAGTTATTTTATACAATCGGTCTTTCAGAAGATTTCAAGTGCCATTGTTGCCAACCCAGAGCTCTGATACCATATTGTAACACCCCAAATTCTGAGAACTCGGGGAGCTACTGGTTAGGACCTCACAATGGGTCCCGACCTTAGTTTGACAACAATTTAACTTGGATCTTACAACAAGGCACAAAAGTATTTAAAATATTTGAAAACTTTAAACAATATATACATGAAGAATATGTATCAGCCTTACAAAGCAAAGGTACTAAAATGACACATAAGAAGAACAGAAGACATCCCGTCCCCAACTAAATATGTACGTGGACCCGGCTGACCATTCCCTCCGGATCTCTCTACAACTGTCTTAACCTGCAAGACATCTACAAGCGGTATAAAACCGTTAGCTAACATTCTATGCATAAGTATAAAGGTAAAAGCACAAACACACAACATACACAATCAACATGCAACACTCAATCCTTATATTATCTTTAATTAGGTGATAAGTTATTACTAATGATACTTATTTTGTGACACGAGGGATTCCCAAACCTCGCCCCTGTCCCCGTTTACCAACGCGGAATGGTACTAATGCATTTGACCGTCCACCGTCACATATCCAACTAATACGTAAAAGCGAGCAAAATAAGTCCGGAGACTTACCTATACCAAGTCCAGTCCATTCAACCATATCACTCGATTCAAAAGGAGTATACCCTCAATTGCCAAATCACAACATGAAAACTTGGATCAATATAACTTATTCGTTGTCTAGAAGTTTTCAACTTCTAGGTTACCACAAATATCCGAAAAACGTACTAAACCGACCCTTATATAAATAAAAATCATTTGATCCCTGGATCCGAAAAACCCTTAAAAGTCTAGAACGTCTCAAGAACTTTCACTGAAATCCCAATACATAAAGTCCAACTGTAAAAGAAAAAGATCTAGCGAGTTGGAAAGATTTCCGACTTTCACACTTCTTAGAAACATACTTTAACTTAACTAAAACACTTCACTCAATCCCAAAGAATTCCAAGGAACACCTAAGAGCACCAAGCATGTATGCTCTAGCTAGATAACCAAACATAAATTCTTCACATATGTTCTTACAATACTTTAAGGAACTTGCATCCATGTCTATGCTCAAATGCTATCAATGAAGCTATCTTAGGTCTTTTATCCGTATCTCACAAGCATTCATATATTACCATCATACTTTTCATATATACAACATTCATCTCATATACCAATTATACAATTATTCCAAAGATAAAACATTATTTTCTTAGAAAGTCCGACAACGTACGTCACCATTCCGACTACCTTTAAACCACCACTCTCGGACAACATTTTTCATTCATCGCAACACACCCAACCGTCCCATACAATACCGAATAACATAATTTACGAATCAGCAGACCAACACATTCCCAACACTAATCAAGACCTAATTACCAATTCACAACCCTAAGAAGCAAATCTAGGTTTCAAACACAAAACGCCAACAAACTCAACTCAGCAGGTTCATAACAAAACGGGAACAAACTCACACTCGACGACAAGGCTCCAATCCCGTCGCCGGCGACAAGGCATGACGGTGGCAGCCCTAGCGGCGGCAAGGCACCCATCTACAGTGAAGCAAGATCCCCAGCGGCGTTCTACGATGACGGAGGTCCTCGGAAACATATCTGCAGCGACAAAAACCCTCTGCGTCCGATCTACAATAAAGGAGGAGTCCGGCATCGACTGTGTGTTCTTGCTCAGCATCGACAACGCCTTCTCCTTGTCTAGTGTTGCAGACTAGAGAAGAGCTGGGACCTGGTTGGGTTCGGTCGCAACAGAGGAAGTAAGGAAGGGGATGTGTCGGCGGTTGAAAAGAGGAACGAAGAATGAGGTCCGACGCTTCAGCCTGGTAGGGTGGTGGCGGCCGGCGGTTACAACAGGGGTTCGGTGGTTGATAGATTGAGAAGAGAGGGAGATCCGTAGGTCCGGCGGTGAGAGAGTGAGAAGAGAGGGATGGAGGCTGCGTGAGGTTTAGAGTAAAAAAGTAGGAAGGAGAGGGTTAGGATTAGAAACTTTAGGTTCTCCTCACATAAAAGGCTGAATAATTTTTAGGAAGGAAAGAAATAAAATAAAATAAATATAATATTGCGAAGGAAATAAAATTCAGAATAACAATTTGTTAATATAATGAATTGTTATTCTTTAACTCGGAGTTTGACGGAATAAAAATTCCGGGTGTTACACTTACTTCGTCCCAAACGCTAACTCACGCAACACTCTCGCTTCCCTTGAAAAGAAGTCTACACACCTGCTCACAACAAGATATCGATATCAACAACTCGCTCAACTCAAGAAGTCTTAGACTTCTACACAAATGATTTACGTAAGATCATTTGACTCTCATTCTAAGACCGCATCCTAGAATCCCTCATGCTCACATCACACTCAACACAAGCTAAAAGTCCTTAGAATTCTAGACCCTATGATCTCGCAAGATCATAACCCATAACACATACTAGGATAAACATGCCTATTCCAAACAAACTCAACGGTAACAACACCAAGCTAGGATAAGTCAATCCTAAGCTCCAAAATCCCACAAGATCACACAACCCCAACCTCAAACATCAAAACGCTCACAAGATCAACTATATACCTTAAAACCTTATAAAAACCTCACAAGATAACAATACCACCCCAAGCTCATAACAACATCAATCCATCAAACAATATCAAAACCTTAAAACTCACCAAAGGGTCCACAACCACTACTTGACATTCTCACTAGGTTATGCTAGATCCAACCTAGCATGATGCTAAAACTAAACATAACAAGATCGAGGTAAGATCATAAGCTCGGGGGAGAGGGTACTCACATGACGTCAAAAGACGGAAGACAATCTATGGATGTCGATATGGATTCGTTGGCCTTTATCGGGGTGCTTTCGAACCTAACACCAAACTAAACAAATTTAGCGTAACACTAAGTTTGGAAATGCTACATAGTATATATAAACTATAAGAATAATCCCCGTAATTCAAATCCGAGTTTAAAATCGACAAAATACATTTTTAGGGCAAAGGTGAGCAATATCATAAACTTGAGTCATTTTCTGAAAATATAAATAAGGGCCCTAATGTGTAATTAAGCATGCAGGGGCTGAGGGGCATAACATTAAATTATCAAACCTATGGGCCAGAAATGCAAAATATAAATATGCGTTCTCTTTTGTAATTATCCCAAATGTCCATCTTCAACCTTCAACAGAACGCAGAAGGAGAGATCTGTGAGGCGGCGGCTAGGGCAAATCCCAGGGAGCTCCGGCAAGGAGAGGCGCAGACGACTCCTCTAGTGGCGGCTTCCTATGGCGTGGCATCCTCGGTGATTTCCGGTGGCGTTGGCGATGAAGGAAGGGCTCCGGTGGTGCAGTGAATCGAAGGCAGCAAAGAGACATCTATCCGGCAACTAGCGAGTGTTGTAACAAACAAAAGGGGAGGGTGGTGCTCCAATGTCGTCTGCAGAGAGGAAGTAGATTGCAGGCTCGATGGTAGTGAGTTCCGTTGGGGCGGAAGAAGTAGGGGAGTCCAGATGGTGATGGTTGAGTGAAACAAAGGAAGGAGAAGCTCCATGGGGGCGGGTGTTTGCTTGGCCGGCGAGCGAAGACAAGGCAAGGCCTGTCCTCCGGCGACGACAGTGGGTACTACTGCAGCCTGTAGAGGAGCACTTCTCCGGTGAGGGCGAGGCTGGAGGTTGCGTTTGCTTCTCCTTGGGTGATTCTGTCCTTCTCCAACAACAACATGAAGAAGAGAGGAGGAGCTGAAGGATGAAGGAAAGAGAGGAGAGCATGAGGGAGCCGAGTAGAAGATGGAGATGCAAAAGGGAGTAGGTGTGAGATTGAGAGAGAGTGTAGTGGAGAAGGAGAAACTAAGTGTGAGGGAAGGTTGCACAGTAGGGGAACGACGGATCGAGGAGTCGGATCAGACGCTCACCACTGGGCAGAAAAGAGGGAAGGAAGAGAGAAAAAAAAGAAAGTAAAAGAAAAGGAAAAATGAATAAGTAAACTAATATAAAGTAAAAGAGTAAAGAGCGAACTCGATCCAAAGGCGTTCGGAACGGAATTTCCGAATCGAAAACTTTTCCGACTTTTTCCGAAAACAATAATACGGATATACGTGAACCTGTCAAAGATATAAATAAACTCGGAAAAGATATTTTACACCGTAAAATATTTTTAATAAAATATTTAAGCTAATAAAAATATCGATAGAAGTCGGAAAAAGATAAATATAAAAAACGCACCCAAAATTTGTGGCGTTACACATTAACCCTTCCTTGTAAATCTCCTTCTATGCTAATTATAGGCGAGATTCCTATAGAATTTTTTTAAATATAATCATAAAAGATAAGATCAAAAATCAAAAGATACTTCTAGAATGTTTAGAGCTTTAAATGTATTAAAAATAAAATATTCAAGAACTAATAAGATCTCGACTAGATCTTATGTATCTCGACTGAAGAAAAAACCTAAATTGAAATCTCGCCCGAGATCGTGTGCTCAAGCCTGAGATTTTTACGTTACATGGAAAACACGTTTCGTGATTTTCTCACCATTCCAGCAAGATCCATATTAAAATTTGGGTCAAATCAAATCATATCTAGTTGCGTATCCAGAAAGGAAGGAGATTTACAAGGGATCATATTGTTGATATCTTATCAAATAGGTGATCTTATCATATCTTTCAGAATCCTAACCAAATATATTTTCTTAAATCTCTTCCTATAACCACATATAGTAGCCATATACTTCAAGCTAACTAGAGGTGTCCAACGGGTCGGGTTTGGATCGGATTGTAACACCCCGAATCCGCGGGACTCGGGATGCTACGGGTTGGGACCTCACAATGGGTCCCGACCCTTAGCTTGACAACAATGTCACCGGATCTTGCAACAAGGAACAAATATAGGCCAAAACCGAAATACATTTTTATGCAATGTAAGAAAACCCGAAAGAAAACAACACGGACTTCAGCCGAAAACAACTACAAAGACCGAACGCCATACACGCGGCAAACAAACACAATAAACGAAGAATAAAAACACAACCCGACTCCAATCAAAACCCACTCCTAAAATGTACGGAACTCCGGCTGCCCACTCTTCCGGGTCTCTCGGCCGCATTCCTAACCTGCAAGGCAATCTACAACAATCGGTATAAAACCGTTAGCTAATATTTGTAGCATTAGAAGCAAGGTGAAGGCACATACACACATACTTTAAAAAAAAAAACATAACATGCTCAAAACACACAAGTCCGGTTATTATCTTTTTATTATTAGGTCATATCCCGTTCTAATTCAACTTCTTTTGTGACACGAGAATCTCCCGAAACTCGCCTCGGTCCCCACTTACCGCATGGAACGGTACGGATGGATCCGACCGTCTAACCACACGGGCTAGTCGCCAAGAACCTCCTAACTCTACGCAAGAGTTAGACAAGTTGTCACCGCCCGTTATCATACACTTGGGCCAAATAATATATAAAGGTCGGTGAACCTATTTCCGGTTTTATAAGTTATAATGAAAGCAATAAAACACACACCACCAAACACACATCGAATCTAATACATAGAATACGAGCTAAGTAAGTCCGGAGACTTACCTCGTCACCACACTCAACTCACAACACTCTCGCTTCCTTAAGGAGGAAACCCATAACCTGCTCACAAGAAGATAACTATATCAACAACAACCCACTCACAATAGAAGTCTTAGACTTCTATACAAATGATCTACGCAAGACCATTTGACTCTCAATTCTAGAATCGCATCCTAGAATCCCCCATGCTCACATCACACTCAACAGAAGCTAGAAGTCCTAAGACTTCTAAACTCTCGGATCTCGGAAGATCATAACTCACAACACCACTAGGATAACACGTTCCTAGTCTCGATGCTCTCACAACAACATGTAATCCCAAACCTCAAGCCTAATGATTCTCACAAGATCAAGCCATATAACTTAAAGCCTTATAACATCCTCACAAGATAACCAACATCTCAAGCTTAGAATCAACATCAATCCATCAAACAATATCAAATCCTCAAAACTCACCTAAGGTTCAAAGCCACTACCTGGCATTAACTCTAAGTTATGCTAGATCCATCCTAGCATGATACTAAAACTTAACATAACTAGATCGAGGGGAAAGAATACTCACACGACGTCAAAAGACGGAAGTCGTTCAACGGATGTCGAGTTGGACTCGTTAGGCCTTTATCGGGACGCTTCCGAACCTAACACCAAAACTATACAAATTTAGCTTATACGCTAAATTTGATTGTAATATAAAAGGTATAATATTCTAAGGGAAACTCATTTTCAAAAGCAAACGCTAAAAACCCGCAATTAAACCCTTGAGTCATAATCTCGAGATTAATCCAACGAGGGTATAAAATATAAGGAAAGACCCGCTTTTAAAACAAGGATAAAACTCGCAAAAACGCTTTTCGGGACAAATAATACCATTCCAAAAATATGGGTCATAATACGTAAGTACATAATGGCCAAGTTCCATAAATAAACCAACAAGGACACAATACGTAATATACATAAATATAAGATCAAACTCGTATATAAAATCCAAGGTTAAAACTCGTAAAACATTTTCTGGACAACTCATGAAGTTCCATAAACTTTGGGATATATTCTGAAAATGTAAATAAGGGCCATAATCTGTAATTTTCCAGTAAAGGATATAAATGCAAGATTCCAAAATGTGGGTAAAATATGTAAATATATAAAGCTGGGTACATTCTGTAATTAAACATAAAAAGAGAGGGCCCGCTGGAAATATTAAAAAGGGTTTCTTTTCACCCTTTGATGCAGCCGTCAAACTAAGGAGAAGAAGATTGGTGGCGGCGCTTCAGCGTGGTCCAGCAGGCGGCGGGAGAGAGGGAACAGGGGGCGGGCGGCCATGGCTCCGGCGTCACTGGCGTGGACCTGACGAGGCAAGGCGCAGATGGTGGAGCTTGTCCCGATGGGGTCTCCGGCTTCGATAGGGCGGCAGAGGAAGAAGAACGCAGGGCTGGAGGCGAAGCTGCCGTCCAGTGGTTGCAGTAGAGGCGAAGAGAGACAGATAAAAGGGAGGAGAAGGAAAGCACGGTGAGGATGGTGGCTCCAACGGCTGAGGAGCCCAGCTAGAAGCAGCCCAGTTTACCCCTCAGTGTGTGCTGTCCAAGAACGTGTAGCAGCCTTGAAGATAGGCAAGAACCGTCAGCTCCTTCTCTCCGCCATCTCTTTGTAACGACCCGGAGATCACGCCAAAAAAATCACAGCACGGAGCTCCTTTCCTTTTCAGCCACGCCTCTTGCTGTCCAGGTTCACGCAACGATCTTCCATTCCTTCTTCAGCCTTCTGTCGCCAACCAACACCAGCCGATGCCACCCTTGCTGCCTGGAAGATCTTCACACAACCAACAACTTATTCTCTTCTGTACAAAGCGTTCCGCTGAAGCCTTCCCTGAGCACGCCAGCCGTCTTGCTCACCAACCTTTGGACGCCATCCTTCTGCATGCAATGGTCTTCCCTGCTTGCTGTAGAGCCATTGGGTAAGCACAACAGACCAAGGCGTCTCTCCTCTCGACTGCTTCGACAATAACCAACGACCATCATCGATCTATAGGGTGCTATTGGATCTAGTAGTTTTCGTCTCAGCGCTTGCAAACCACAATGACCCAGTGGACATCGAGCTTGGATCGTCTCTACTAACACGACACGTAGACTATTCCTTTTACATCGCTCCTCACTACTCGATCAAGAGCTTATCTTGAACAATCACTTGTGCACCTCAAACCCCTAATACCTCAAGGTAAATCAAAATGAATCTCCTTCTTAACTCTCCACGACTCTATTGTCCATTTCCGTCTCATCCAATACTTCATTGTCATCCGGAGTAGGTCACCATAAAAGGTGTTACACAACTTCTCTCTTCACATATCTAGTAAAGCTCAACACATCTAAGATAACTTGTAACTCCTTCCATATCTCTCGGGGTTTGCCATCCCGAGACAGCTAGTAATCCGACTTTTCTCTTCTTTTAAGAGTAGAGCAAAATATCTTATCCGGGGCATTAGTAAGCCCATATGGAATCACTACAACTTGTAGTGACTATAGTTTGTCCGGAATGCCGTATTTGCAATATCCCAATCTTGAATTCTCAATTGGTGGAAATCCGACCTTAAATCAATTTTAGAAGAGACTACTGGCCCTTGCAACTGGTCGAGTAGATCATCTATTCGTTCGAACGAATACTTGTCCTTCACCATATATTGTTCGACTCACTGTAATCGATGTTCAAACGGTGATAACTGTAACATCCAGAAATTTTCATTTCATTTAATTCCGTAGCAAACCGGAGTTTAATCCGTTGATTTCCTCTATCTACCTAGTAGTACACTATCTCAAAATTTCATCATTTTATGTAACCTCACTTCACATAAAATGATAGAATTTTATATCAAACCCTAATCTATCAAACCCTAGTTTTATCATGACATGTCCTTGACAAAGTCATGACACCCCTTTGACGAGACCAAGACGAGATCATGACAACGCCATGCATGGGCTTGGCAAGACAATGACGAGTTTTGACAAGAACTTGACAATATCAGCCCACTCTTATTCTTACCTTGTTTTCAGCCCATTGTGATTCTTATTTGATTCACTTGTCCAGCCCTTTGCATCTCCTTTGCTGATGGATTTGAGCAGCCCACGAAGCCCAGCTAGAAGCAGCCCAGTTTACCCCTCAGTGTGTGCTGTCCAAGAACGTGTAGCAGCCTTGAAGATAGGCAAGAATCGTCAGCTCCTTCTCTCCGCCATCTCTTTGTAACGGCCCGGAGATCACGCAAAAAAAATCACAGCACGGAGCTCCTTTCCTTTTCAGCCACGCCTCTTGCTGTCCAGGTTCACGCAACGATCTTCCCTTCCTTCTTCAGCCTTCTGCCGCCAACCAACCCCAGCCGACGCCACCCTTGCTGCCTGGAAGATCTTCACACAACCAACAGCTTATTCTCTTCTGTACAAAGCGTTCTGCTGAAGCCTTCCCTGAGCACGCCGGCCGTCTTGCTCACCAACCTTCGGACGCCATCCTTCTGCACGCAATGGTCTTCCCTGCTTGCTGTAGAGCCATTTGGTAAGCACAACAAACCAAGGCGTCTCTCCTCTCGACTGCTTCGACAATAACCAACGACCATCATCGATCTATAGGGTGCTATTGGATCTAGTAGTTTTCGTCTCAACGCTTGCAAACCACAATGGCCCAGTGGACATCGAGCTTGGATCGTCTCTATGCGTCTGGGAGTAGTCGGGTAAACAGCTTTCCTCCCCTGTCTGAGTAAGCAACTGTGTTGCCTTGGCTATTAATATGTGCAAAGAAATGAAAGTGGTTTAAAGCAAGCCAAGGCCCCTCCTCCCTCCTTGTCGAGATTATAGTGAGTATGACATGCTCTTCCTTCCTTCCGTTTATATATATATGCGTAGCTGCTGCTAAGCCATCTTAGAACCATACATTTCAGCCAAAGGAACAACTACAAAGAGCTGTTACACCTTTTCCAGCTTTCCAGCATTGACGAACAGTCAACTTCGGATCCAAATTTGGGTATGTTAGACACCTCCTTTCTTGTTGATTTTCGGGTATGTTGTAGTCAATGTTGCATAGTATGTCATACTAAAATTTGGGAACAATCGGAGTTACGGTGTGAGAGTTATAGTATCCCGAAGTTGGCTATTCATGCAGTTTTTCTTTTTATGTTCTGAGTTTGAGGAAATTTGCTTGAGATGCAGTTTTGTGGAATAAATTTGGAGGGGTTATTGACTTCTGTTAGACTTGAATTTTGGATATGATATAGTTGGCATATTGTGGTGGAACATATTAAAATTTGGGATGAATCCAGCAAGTGGTTTAGGAGTTATGAATTTTTGAAGTTGAGACCTTAAACAGTTTTCTGAAATTGTTAAGTGCTGGAATTTTCTGGGTTGTGCAGTCATGTTTGAGCTTAGGTTTGGATACCTTAGAAACATAATCCACCGTTCAGTTTTTAGTATGTTATAGACTGTCATACATAGTTCAACATATCAAAAGTTGAGACCGATCCAACGGTCGGATCTAGATCCATAGGAGCTCAAAGTAGGCTAGTTGAGCTGTTTGAGAAAGAACTCAGAAATTGGCTAAGTATAAATTTCTGGTTTTGGAACCGACTTTGAGAATTTGTGTAGAAGTGATGTATGTATTTTTGAGAAATTCTGGATACTATGGATAGAGTGGATAGCATAAAAGAATTAGAGACTTTTGTTAGACTTTTTATACTTTTTTATTCGGTTTTCATATCTTAAGCCAAAGTCGGACGTTAGCGACTTTTTATGAAAGTCAAGAATGTAGTTAACTCTTCTAAATCTTTAGCAAACTTTCCTTTGAGAGTTTGAGTGTGGTTTTGAGTTCCAAATAATAGTTTGGAACTTTGTTATGGAATTTTATGAAATTTCGGGACCAGGGGTAAAATAGTCATTTATCCGTATAAGGGTATTTTGGTAATTTATCTGATGATAGAGTTAAATATCTTAGAAGTCAGAGACTTCTAATTAAGTGGGATATATTATTGATCCACTTGCCTTTTATAACAGGCGGTTGAGTTCCTGCGGTTACAGACCGAGTCGAGATAACGAGATTATGTTTGAATTCAGGTAAGTCCTTTGGGCTTACTTAGCTGACTTCTAGATATGAGTATGAATAATGGTAGTGGTGTGTGAATGAGATGTTTATAGTTATATTTTAGTAATTATTATCTACCGACCTATACTTTGGCCTAAGAGTAACGGGCGGTGGCATTCTGCTCAGTTAGCCTGAGGGCGCTGGGGGTTTCTTTAGGGACTAGTCCACACTCGGTTTGTAGTGATGCTACCGGCGGAGGTAAGCTAGACCTACACCCAGTTGGATAAGGAACGGAGGCGAGAAATCTTAAGATTTCTCGTGCCATAACTGTAAAATGGAATAAGGTGACTCACTTAATGAACAGATAATAACCGGTTTGTGTGCCAGCATGATGATTGTTTTATGTTATCTTGAGTGTGTTTGTGCTATCCTTATTCTGCTTATATTTGGATTGTTAGCTAACGGTTTATCCGTGTTGTAGATTTGTAGAGATAGACAGTTGCAGAGTGATCCGGAACGGATGGTCAGCCGGGTCCACGTACTCATTAGATGGGGACGGGGGAGTCTTCCATACGGCATGCATGTTATGTACCTATATATATGTTTGTAAGGATGTCACATGTGTACATTCATACCATAAAAATATTATGTTTTAAAATTGTGTTAAATACATTTGTGCCTTGTTGTAAGATCCAAGTAATGTTGTTGTTAAATCAAGGTCGGGACCCATTGTGAGGTCATAACCAGTAGCTCCCCGAGTTCCGAGAATTTGGGGTGTTACAACATGGTATCAGAGCCAGGTTGACAACAATGGCACTTGAAATCTTCTGAAAAGACCGAATGTATAAAATAACTAGAACCCGAAAGGAGTCTAAGATTTTGCTAAACGGATTTCTGTTTTTACACACGTGCATAGTCAGGTTGTTGGGTTAGTAGTACGTTGGACCACCATCGTCTCCGTGAATCTTTGCAACTTGGAATGATAGGTGAGTTAGTATATAGACTTATATGAATATGTTTTAGTGTAAGGTTATATCTATGTGTATGTGTGGCATGTTAGTATCCTAAAGGATATCTTGTATTCTTTAGTTGTGATATCATGAAGCGATTAGCGCCTCATGATTAATCGGTAACAAATTCGAAGAGGTCCACACGAGATAAGGGATTCAGACAGGATGGGGTATGATACTCTGGTGGACGTCCTGGTGACCTTATAAATCATCCGAAGAACGGATGGGCAAAGCAGTAAAGATGTTGAGATAACTTTTACCACCAGTACAACTGGATGAGAAAGAAGTTTCTGAGTCAGCCTAGATAGATGGAATTAGAAGTCATGCAAGGGACGTTGTCAGATGAAGCGGAGAGATGAATTAGAAGAACAATGCAAGAGACGCCAAGAGCGTAGAATGGAGATAATAATGGAAAAACAAGAATCATATAGAACGGGGTACAACCAAGAATGACGGAGTAAAGGACGTTACAATCAAGGCGGACGCCGCCATATGCAAGCATAGGCTTGAGAGTACAAGGAAGATAGGGTGTTGACTCAATTGTGAGACTTGAAGGAGTACAAAGACAAACATTGACAAATGAGTTTAAAGACGTGAAATAAATTGCATCATCATAGGGGCAGTTTAAATTACTCAGAGATGCAAGAGTTTCAAGAAATCATGACGTAAGTATCAAATACAGTAGAAGCCTGAAATTAAGACAACGGAATTCTATAAATGTGGCGTTATGACAAAACACTCGATAAAGGGAAGAATGTGGGAAGGTGATTTTTGGTGGACTAAAAAGTCCACAATAACTTCTCATTCACATAAAGATCTAAGTTACCAACATCAATGGTCATATCAGAGAACCACAAACGGACGATAAACAAAGTAAGAAGAATTGAAGACACGCTTACAAGTTATCGTTGAAGACTTAATAAACTCTTCGAAGACAGATGAATGTTAGGACTAGACTCAGAAGAGTATAGTGATTCCATAAGAGAACAAGAGAAGTGCAGACTTGGAAGGAGTTGGAGGAGTGTTAACCAAGAAATTGGAGGAGATAGATTTCACCAAGTGTATTAAACTTCAAAGAGATCAAAGAACAGTAAGTCCGGAATCTTATAGAAGGTCAACTACAGACTGGTTGGTAATATCGGAGACATAAAACGTGCGGGTCAACTAGTAGTAACTAGTTGACAGATAAGGAGGATAACCAAAGACTTATGAAAGAATTTTATAGACATCTGGAGGATCCTTCAAGAGATCAACGGCGACAAATGTGAAGTTAAATTGGTACACGTACTAGTTACCTAATAAATAACACAGAGTGAGTCGCGTCAGTCACTTTAATTAAGAACTTAAGAAGAAAGATTAGGCGAACAGGAATGAACCCCTTATGTTATTTGAGACCAAGGGAATGGTGTAAGGGATTTACTACCTACTGGCTAGGAAAAAGGTACATATCACAACTAGTACAGACGGATTTTAAAAGGAGAACTAGAGGAGTAAGAAGTATACACTTTAGATAAAGTTCTATGTCCGCCAAGACAGATTGTGCGTATCATTTCATACAAGGAAGAATGATGATTCTCCTGTGATATATGCGGAAGAAACCCTTGTGACTAAGAGATGCACGGAAAGAAGACTTACAATTGAGTGTAAGAGCGAAGATAGAACCTCACAAGTATAGGGAAGTTTTGACCTCGTCAGAGAGATAAGAAGTGGTGAGGAATCACGAAGCCAGTATCAAAAGGAGTAGGAAGCCGGTAGCCGAGTCAATGGACTTCAACAGAGCAATATTGTAAACAACGCTAATGAAGGAACATCTGAGAATGACCTAGGGGATTCGAGAAAGAGAGTTGACCCTAAGGAAACGGAAGTGAGTGAGACAGAACGAACTAACAAAAGGGAAAGGGATTAACCAAGTAGTTGGTGCTTACCAGGAATTTTATGCCAATTGAAGTATAAGAAGAGTGAGTACGAGATATTGAGGTAAGCCAACTGTAGACTAACCAATGTCAACGGAGGACGTACAAGTGTTGCTGGTATTGGTGAGTTATGTGCCGTTAAGAAGAGATATTCGTGACTGTGGATTTATGAATTAGCCTTACCGATGCCTTGGAGGATTTCCTCAAGTAGGTAATGACAACCTTCTTTGATTAATTAAAGGCATGAAGAGAATTGTGTTAGAGATTTCTTATTGGCTGGTTAAGATCAAACTCCGGTTGAGTCAGAGAGTTTGGATCCGTGTTAGAAGAATTCCAAAATTAAACGGGAGAGGTCGTCTTACAATCATTATCTTAGTTCCTTAAGGCAAGTAAGGAAGGTACTTGGCATTTCACCCGGATAGGACTTATGGTGTAATTGAGAGGGAGAGTTCTAGGGTCAATCATTGTGGACACACAGAAAATGTTCTTATAATTAATGGGTGACAAAATAATTATCAAAGTCGCGCAGCAAAAGCGTGATGAGTCCTAACCCACAGAACAAGAAACTCGAGAGTACTGAAAATGACGTGTCGAGTTTAAGACGATGATAATTTGTGAAATGTATTTCGTTTGGAAGGAACGTGCAATAGGCTACATGGAGTGACAATAAATTTTGTAGAGGAACTGTGTCACCATCTAGATGGTCGAGAAAGTAGGTGCACACAGAAGTATAGAAAGAGTGTGGTATCCCATTATAGATCCAAGTGAAGCATGCCGACCTCGTCACAAGCTGGCAGACCAGTGAATTTGGAATTTAGTACCTAGTAGGGTACTTTAGAATGAGTTTCTTAAAGTAATAAGGAAGGAAGTAACGAAGTAATAAAGGTGTTGTGTAGGGCCTGCACTAACAAGCTCAAGGTGAGTAACTATCAAGCTGAATCGAAAGACATAAAAAAAAAAAGAAAAAGAAAAAGGGAGTTATGGGAGTGTACTTACAAACCATTACCCGTACACATAGGAAACATAATCTCAAGAGTAGAGTATAAGGAGAATTTTATATCAGAACGGAGTCGAGTTCCGCTTTGAGTAAGAGGGATATTATAGGACACAATGCAGTGCTAACAACTATTGAGTGGTGTGATTAAATAACGGTGATGTGAGATCACCTTGTATCTAATACCGTCATTCCGGACATATTGTATGTCACTCAAGACCTTGAAAAATACGTGAGAAGCCTAAGGTTGAGCTAACAATATATTAGATACCCATAAATATTATAATAATGCCAAGTGAATATAGATGATGACCACTAGATTGTGTCTCCACTACTAGACCGGAAAAAGGTAAAGGGATGATTCCTTACCCGAGGAATAAGATGACTGAGTCATATTAAAAGACAAGTGAGTCGTAATACAAAGAGCATTAGGCACTTGGTGAAGTGCTGGCGGAGGTCCAAGACCTTTGTCCTGAGTGTGTAGTCAAGTAAACATAACGAAGGGGAGAAAGTTGACTAGGTTATTTTCTGTACGGTCATCAAAGGACCTGGAGGTGAGTTGCAACATGTGACCACTTGAGGCTGTAAAGTGGTTTATAAGTGATTGATGGACTGGTAATCCTCACCCTATTGGAGAGTGTAACCCTAGTTTTCTATGGATTCAGTTACAGGTATACTTACCAGACAAAAGTTAGGACATCGGCTTAGAGAATCGGGCAATGAAGCCGGATGATACCGGTGAGATATCTAGTTACCACAGTAGAACGTGGTAGTAGGCACTGGTGAGGTCTGTACATGAAAAGATTTCAGAGTTAGTGGTTTTATAAAAAGCCGACGAGGCTACCAAGAATACTATGGATAGTATGAGTGTTCGCTCAAAAGGGTGTGCGTCAAAGTCTTAAATTTATATCTAGAACTCAAAAGCAAAGCGAACCCGCAGTGTACGGATCGGCTGTAGAAAGGTAAGAATTCCAGAGTCGGACTCAGGGATTTGGTGAGAATAGTTCCAATTTCAATTATCTAGCGAAAAGTGCAAAAAGCTTTTGTGATCAAATAAGAGAGGGATGATTCCAAGGATTCAAGTATCCGATTTAGGCTTTCGATTCAAGACACTTCTATAGATTTAGGACAGAATTTATATTGCCAAGATTAAACGTTCAAAAGTAGGATTCGTACGATGAAGTTCCGAAACCTATATGACTAATCTATAGGTTCTCTCTATAAGGGTTGTTGAGGCTGCAATATAGAAAGATCTAAAGATAAGAATTATGTTCAAACTAACTATCTAAAACTCCAGGATATGACTCTCCAAAGTAAAGATTAGAAAGCACATTTAATATCTTGATAAAGGATGTTGAATCTCTTTATTACCCAAAATCTTGCGATCTTAATCTATTAAATGTAGAAACAGGTTTGAAGTGCCTTCATACATTCAAATAGAGGGTAGAAAGGTTAATCAAGATTGAGGTTTAGGCAAGGATTAGTTTTGATTAAAGATCGATTCAATTAAAGTTCGTCAGAAGAATAAATCGCCCTGTTCATAAGAAAATCGGCCGATTTTCCTCAAGAACAGTCCGATTTTCCTGTTTGTCGCAAAACTAAAATCTAAACTCTCAGGGTCCTAATGTTTGAATGAGTTCAGTCTATCATCATCTAAGCCTTAATCATCAACTATTCTCCCCAGAATCACAATGGTTTTAGCCAACCATTTTCAAAATCAAATCAAATTAATTCTTGAGTGGAAAATCGCAAAGAAACCAAATCTTGAATGAAAAATTCAATAACTTATCAAATCTGTAAACAATTGTCAAATCTACTCAATGTATCTCTTAAACAACTCAATATTGTGTTCACAAACCACAAACAATGCAATGGATCAAGAAATCTCACAATCAAAGATCAAGAATGACTTTCCGGCAAAAGCTCCTCAATCTCTCTCCAAGAATCGTTGATTTCTCACAAACGTGTAAAGATCTTCCCGTCCGAAGTCCTCGTTTTTGTTCCTAGGGTTCTCCTCTATACTTTCTTGCAGATGGGCCGTTTGGCAAAAACTCCCTCTAGCCCAAAATAATTGGGCTTTGTATCGTCTTTCCATTTGGCCGGTTTGTGAAGAAAATCGACCCAGTCAATTTAGGTGCAAAACCATTCGATTTCAGGGTATGAAAATCGTCCGATTTATCTATATATTGGCACGATTTTCTTCAACAGAAAGTGTTCTTCCTTTGGTTCGTCTTCTATGCTTCTCCTTTGCAATTCCTCAGCTCCTTGTGATCCTCCTAAGATTCCTTTAGCTTCCTTAACATCCTTAGATGCTTCTTGCTCCATTTTTGCTTCCAATTCAACTCTATTTACCTGCAATTCATCAAAATCTCGTGTAGACCTCTATTTCCGACAATTGATTGAATAGAACATAAAAGCTATGCAAAATCCCTCTAAATGCAAGGTAAATAGAGATGATGTGCTGCAATATGCATGAATATGATGGTACATAATTCATGTCATCAATGAGACATAACCTTTCAGAGACATTTGTGGAGATAGTTGTAATCTAGGGAACGACGAGTTAGGGCTTGACCCTATATCTGTGTTATGTTGTCTGACTGCTTGTTTATTTCATGCTTGAGTGCTTAGTCAGGATGTGTGTTATTGATGACCTTGATATGCAAGATACTTATAGGTGGAAACGATGACTCTTGTGCGATAACAAGTTGATACATTAGATTCGTACCTTGAGAGCTGACCTTCTGACTCGCGTACTTTAAGTTTCGAGGCGAAACTTATTCTAAGGGGGGATTGATGTAATACCCGGGAATATTTCTTTCGGCTATTTCGGAAACAAATTAGAACTCGACCGTTGTGACCTCTTTCCGGCGCTTTAGTTCTTTTGTATGGCCTCTAATGTTACGAGTCTTCTTTTAAGTTTCGGGACGAAACTTATTTTAAGGGGGCACTAATGTAACATCCGGAAATTTTCATTTCATTTAATTCCGTAGCAAACCGGAGTTTAATCCGTTGATTTCCTCTATCTACCTAGTAGTACACTATCTCAAAATTTCATCATTTTATGTAACCTCACTTCACATAAAATGATAGAATTTTATATCAAACCCTAATCTATCAAACCCTAGTTTTATCATGACATGTCCTTGACAAAGTCATGACACCCCTTTGACGAGACCAAGACGAGATCATGACAAGGCCATGCATGGGCTTGGCAAGACAATGACGAGTTTTGACAAGAACTTGACAACATCAGCCCACTCTTATTCTTACCTTGTTTTCAGCCCATTGTGATTCTTATTTGATTCACTTGTCCATCCCTTTGCATCTCCTTTGCTGATGGATTTGAGCAGCCCACGAAGCCGAGCTAGAAGCAGCCCAGTTTACCCCTCAGTGTGTGCTGTCCAAGAACGTGTAGCAGCCTTGAAGATAGGCAAGAACCGTCAGCTCCTTCTCTCCGCCATCTCTTTGTAACAACCCGGAGATCACGCAAAAAAAATCACAGCACGGAGCTCCTTTCCTTTTCAGCCACGCCTCTTGCTGTCCAGGTTCACGCAACGATCTTCCATTCCTTCTTCAGCCTTCTGTCGACAACCAACACCAGCCGACGCCACCCTTGCTGCCTGGAAGATCTTCACACAACCAACAACTTATTCTCTTCTGTACAAAGCGTTCCGCTGAAGCCTTCCCTGAGCACGCCAGCCGTCTTGCTCACCAACCTTCGGACGCCATCCTTCTGCACGCAATGGTCTTCCCTGCTTGCTGTAGAGCCATTGGGTAAGCACAACAGACCAAGGCGTCTCTCCTCTAGACTGCTTCGACAATAACCAATGACCATCATCGATCTACAAGGTGCTATTGGATCTAGTAGTTTTCGTCTCAGCGCTTGCAAACCACAATGGCCCAGTGGACATCGAGCTTGGATCGTCTCTACTAACACGACACGTAGACTATTCCTTTTACATCGCTCCTCACTACTCGATCAAGAGCTTATCTTGAACAATCACTTGTGCACCTAAAAACCCCTAATACCTCAAGGTAAATCAAAATGAATCTCCTTCTTAACTCTCCACGACTCTATTGTCCATTTCCGTCTCATCCAATACTTCATTGTCATCCGGAGTAGGTCACCATAAAAGGTGTTACACAACTTCTCTCTTCACATATCTAGTAAAGCTCAACACATCTAAGATAACTTGTAACTCCTTCCATATCTCTCGGGGTTTGCCATCCCGAGACAACTAGTAATCCGACTTTTCTCTTCTTTTAAGAGTAGAGCAAAATATCTTATCCGGGGCATTAGTAAGCCCATATGGAATCACTACAACTTGTAGTGACTATAGTTTGTCCAGAATGCCGTATTTGCAATATCCCAATCTTGAATTCTCAATTGGTGGCAATCCGACCTTAAATCAATTTTAGAAGAGACTACTGGCCCTTACAACTGGTCGAGTAGATCATCTATTCGTTCGAACGAATACTTGTCCTTCACCATATATTGTTCGACTCACTGTAATCGATGTTCAAACGGTGATAACTGTAACATCCGGAAATTTTCATTTCATTTAATTCCGTAGCAAACCGGAGTTTAATCCGTTGATTTCCTCTATCTACCTAGTAGTACACTATCTCAAAATTTCATCATTTTATGTAACCTCACTTCACATAAAATGATAGAATTTTATATCAAACCCTAATCTATCAAACCCTAGTTTTATCATGACATGTCCCTGACAAAGTCATGACACCCCTTTGACGAGACCAAGACGAGATCATGACAAGGCCATGCATGGGCTTGGCAAGACAATGACGAGTTTTGACAAGAACTTGACAACATCAGCCCACTCTTATTCTTACCTTGTTTTCAGCCCATTGTGATTCTTATTTGATTCACTTGTCCAGCCCTTTGCATCTCCTTTGCTGATGGATTTGAGCAGCCCACGAAGCCGAGCTAGAAGCAGCCCAGTTTACCCCTCAGTGTGTGCTGTCCAAGAACGTGTAGCAGCCTTGTAGATAGGCAAGAACCGTCAGCTCCTTCTCTCCGCCATCTCTTTGTAACGACCCGGAGATCACGCAAAAAAAATCACAGCACGGAGCTTCTTTCCTTTTCAGCCACGCCTCTTGCTGTCCTGGTTCACGCAACGATCTTCCATTCCTTCTTCAGCCTTCTGTCGCCAACCAACACCAGCCGACGCCACCCTTGCTGCCTGGAAGATCTTCACACAACCAACAACTTATTCTCTTCTGTACAAAGCGTTCCGCTGAAGCCTTCCCTGAGCACGCCAGCCGTCTTGCTCACCAACCTTCGGACGCCATCCTTCTGCACGCAATGGTCTTCCCTGCTTGCTGTAGAGCCATTGGGTAAGCACAACAGACCAAGGCGTCTCTCCTCTAGACTGCTTCGACAATAACCAATGACCATCATCGATCTACAGGGTGCTATTGGATCTAGTAGTTTTCGTCTCAGCGCTTGCAAACCACAATGGCCCAGTGGACATCGAGCTTGGATCGTCTCTACTAACACGACACGTAGACTATTCCTTTTACATCGCTCCTCACTACTCGATCAAGAGCTTATCTTGAACAATCACTTGTGCACCTAAAAACCCCTAATACCTCAAGGTAAATCAAAATGAATCTCCTACTTAACTCTCCACGACTCTATTGTCCATTTCCGTCTCATCCAATACTTCATTGTCATCCGGAGTAGGTCACCATAAAAGGTGTTACACAACTTCTCTCTTCACATATCTAGTAAAGCTCAACACATCTAAGATAACTTGTAACTCCTTCCATATCTCTCGGGGTTTGCCATCCCGAGACAGCTAGTAATCCGACTTTTCTCTTCTTTTAAGAGTAGAGCAAAATATCTTATCCGGGGCATTAGTAAGCCCATATGGAATCACTACAACTTGTAGTGACTATAGTTTGTCCAGAATGCCGTATTTGCAATATCCCAATCTTGAATTCTCAATTGGTGGCAATCCGACCTTAAATCAATTTTAGAAGAGACTACTGGCCCTTACAACTGGTCGAGTAGATCATCTATTCGTTCGAACGAATACTTGTCCTTCACCATATATTGTTCGACTCACTGTAATCGATGTTCAAACGGTGATAACTGTAACATCCGGAAATTTTCATTTCATTTAATTCCGTAGCAAACCGGAGTTTAATCCGTTGATTTCCTCTATCTACCTAGTAGTACACTATCTCAAAATTTCATCATTTTATGTAACCTCACTTCACATAAAATGATAGAATTTTATATCAAACCCTAATCTATCAAACCCTAGTTTTATCATGACATGTCCCTGACAAAGTCATGACAACCCTTTGACGAGACCAAGACGAGATCATGACAAGGCCATGCATGGGCTTGGCAAGACAATGACGAGTTTTGACAAGAACTTGACAACATCAGCCCACTCTTATTCTTACCTTGTTTTCAGCCCATTGTGATTCTTATTTGATTCACTTGTCCAGCCCTTTGCATCTCCTTTGCTGATGGATTTGAGCAGCCCACGAAGCCCAACTAGAAGCAGCCCACTTTACCCCTCAGTGTGTGCTGTCCAAGAACGTGTAGCAGCCTTGTAGATAGGCAAGAACCGTCAGCTCCTTCTCTCCGCCATCTCTTTGTAACGACCCGGAGATCACGCAAAAAAAATCACAGCACGGAGCTTCTTTCCTTTTCAGCCACGCCTCTTGCTGTCCAGGTTCACGCAACGATCTTCCATTCCTTCTTCAGCCTTCTGTCGCCAACCAACACCAGCCGACGCCACCCTTGCTGCCTGGAAGATCTTCACACAACCAACAACTTATTCTCTTCTGTACAAAGCGTTCCGCTGAAGCCTTCCCTGAGCACGCCAGCCGTCTTGCTCACCAACGTTCGGACGCCATCCTTATGCACGCAATGGTCTTCCCTGCTTGCTGTAGAGCCATTGGGTAAGCACAACAGACCAAGGCGTCTCTCCTCTAGACTGCTTCGACAATAACCAATGACCATCATCGATCTATAGGGTGCTATTGGATCTAGTAGTTTTCGTCTCAGCGCTTGCAAACCACAATGGCCCAGTGGACATCGAGCTTGGATCGTCTCTACTAACACGACACGTAGACTATTCCTTTTACATCGCTCCTCACTACTCGATCAAGAGCTTATCTTGAACAATCACTTGTGCACCTAAAAACCCCTAATACCTCAAGTTAAATCAAAATGAATCTCCTTCTTAACTCTCCACGACTCTATTGTCCATTTCCGTCTCATCCAATACTTCATTGTCATCCGGAGTAGGTCACCATAAAAGGTGTTACACAACTTCTCTCTTCACATATCTAGTAAAGCTCAACACATCTAAGATAACTTGTAACTCCTTCCATATCTCTCGGGGTTTGCCATCCCGAGACAGCTAGTAATCCGACTTTTCTCTTCTTTTAAGAGTAGAGCAAAATATCTTATCCGGGGCATTAGTAAGCCCATATGGAATCACTACAACTTGTAGTGACTATAGTTTGTCCAGAATGCCGTATTTGCAATATCCCAATCTTGAATTCTCAATTGGTGGCAATCCGACCTTAAATCAATTTTAGAAGAGACTACTGGCCCTTACAACTGGTCGAGTAGATCATCTATTCGTTCGAACGAATACTTGTCCTTCACCATATATTGTTCGACTCACTGTAATCGATGTTCAAACGGTGATAACTGTAACATCCGGAAATTTTCATTTCATTTAATTCCGTAGCAAACCGGAGTTTAATCCGTTGATTTCCTCTATCTACCTAGTAGTACACTATCTCAAAATTTCATCATTTTATGTAACCTCACTTCACATAAAATGATAGAATTTTATATCAAACCCTAATCTATCAAACCCTAGTTTTATCATGACATGTCCCTGACAAAGTCATGACACCCCTTTGACGAGACCAAGACGAGATCATGACAAGGCCATGCATGGGCTTGGCAAGACAATGACGAGTTTTGACAAGAACTTGACAACATCAGCCCACTCTTATTCTTACCTTGTTTTCAGCCCATTGTGATTCTTATTTGATTCACTTGTCCAGCCCTTTGCATCTCCTTTGCTGATGGATTTGAGCAGCCCACGAAGCCCAACTAGAAGCAGCCCACTTTACCCCTCAGTGTGTGTTGTCCAAGAACGTGTAGCAGCCTTGTAGATAGGCAAGAACCGTCAGCTCCTTCTCTCCGCCATCTCTTTGTAACGACCCGGAGATCACGCAAAAAAAATCACAGCACGGAGCTTCTTTCCTTTTCAGCCACGCCTCTTGCTGTCCAGGTTCACGCAACGATCTTCCATTCCTTCTTCAGCCTTCTGTCGCCAACCAACACCAGCCGACGCCACCCTTGCTGCCTGGAAGATCTTCACACAACCAACAACTTATTCTCTTCTGTACAAAGCGTTCCGCTGAAGCCTTCCCTGAGCACGCCAGCCATCTTGCTCACCAACCTTCGGACGCCATCCTTCTGCACGCAATGGTCTTCCCTGCTTGTTGTAGAGCCATTGGGTAAGCACAACAGACCAAGGCGTCTCTCCTCTAGACTGCTTCGACAATAACCAACGACCATCATCGATCTATAGGGTGCTATTGGATCTAGTAGTTTTCGTCTCAGCGCTTGCAAACCACAATGGCCCAGTGGACATCGAGCTTGGATCGTCTCTACTTACACGACAGGTAGACTATTCCTTTTACATCGCTCCTCACTACTCGATCAAGAGCTTATCTTGAACAATCACTTGTGCACCTCAAACCCCTAATACCTCAAGGTAAATCAAAATGAATCTCCTTCTTAACTCTCCACGACTCTATTGTCCATTTCCGTCTCATCCAATACTTCATTGTCATCCGGAGTAGGTCACCATAAAAGGTGTTACACAACTTCTCTCTTCACATATCTAGTAAAGCTCAACACATCTAAGATAACTTGTAACTCCTTCCATATCTCTCGGGGTTTGCCATCCCGAGACAGCTAGTAATCCGACTTTTCTCTTCTTTTAAGAGTAGAGCAAAATATCTTATCCGGGGCATTAGTAAGCCCATATGGAATCACTACAACTTGTAGTGACTATAGTTTGTCCAGAATGCCGTATTTGCAATATCCCAATCTTGAATTCTCAATTGGTGGCAATCCGACCTTAAATCAATTTTAGAAGAGACTACTGGCCCTTACAACTGGTCGAGTAGATCATCTATTCGTTCGAACGAATACTTGTCCTTCACCATATATTGTTCGACTCACTGTAATCGATGTTCAAACGGTGATAACTGTAACATCCGGAAATTTTCATTTCATTTAATTCCGTAGCAAACCGGAGTTTAATCCGTTGATTTCCTCTATCTACCTAGTAGTACACTATCTCAAAATTTCATCATTTTATGTAACCTCACTTCACATAAAATGATAGAATTTTATATCAAACCCTAATCTATCAAACCCTAGTTTTATCATGACATGTCCCTGACAAAGTCATGACACCCCTTTGACGAGACCAAGACGAGATCATGACAAGGCCATGCATGGGCTTGGCAAGACAATGACGAGTTTTGACAAGAACTTGACAACATCAGCCCACTCTTATTCTTACCTTGTTTTCAGCCCATTGTGATTCTTATTTGATTCACTTGTCCAGCCCTTTGCATCTCCTTTGCTGATGGATTTGAGCAGCCCACGAAGCCGAGCTAGAAGCAGCCCAGTTTACCCCTCAGTGTGTGCTGTCCAAGAACGTGTAGCAGCCTTGTAGATAGGCAAGAACCGTCAGCTCCTTCTCTCCGCCATCTCTTTGTAACGACCCGGAGATCACGCAAAAAAAATCACAGCACGGAGCTTCTTTCCTTTTCAGCCACGCCTCTTGCTGTCCAGGTTCACGCAACGATCTTCCATTCCTTCTTCAGCCTTCTGTCGCCAACCAACACCAGCCGACGCCACCCTTGCTGCCTGGAAGATCTTCACACAACCAACAACTTATTCTCTTCTGTACAAAGCGTTCCGCTGAAGCCTTCCCTGAGCACGCCAGCCATCTTGCTCACCAACCTTCGGACGCCATCCTTCTGCACGCAATGGTCTTCCCTGCTTGTTGTAGAGCCATTGGGTAAGCACAACAGACCAAGGCGTCTCTCCTCTAGACTGCTTCGACAATAACCAACGACCATCATCGATCTATAGGGTGCTATTGGATCTAGTAGTTTTCGTCTCAGCGCTTGCAAACCACAATGGCCCAGTGGACATCGAGCTTGGATCGTCTCTACTTACACGACAGGTAGACTATTCCTTTTACATCGCTCCTCACTACTCGATCAAGAGCTTATCTTGAACAATCACTTGTGCACCTCAAACCCCTAATACCTCAAGGTAAATCAAAATGAATCTCCTTCTTAACTCTCCACGACTCTATTGTCCATTTCCGTCTCATCCAATACTTCATTGTCATCCGGAGTAGGTCACCATAAAAGGTGTTACACAACTTCTCTCTTCACATATCTAGTAAAGCTCAACACATCTAAGATAACTTGTAACTCCTTCCATATCTCTCGGGGTTTGCCATCCCGAGACAGCTAGTAATCCGACTTTTCTCTTCTTTTAAGAGTAGAGCAAAATATCTTATCCGGGGCATTAGTAAGCCCATATGGAATCACTACCACTTGTAGTGACTATAGTTTGTCCGGAATGCCGTATTTGCAATATCCCAATCTTGAATTCTCAATTGGTGGAAATCCGACCTTAAATCAATTTTAGAAGAGACTACTGGCCCTTGCAACTAGTCGAGTAGATCATCTATTCGTTTGAACAAATACTTGTCCTTCACCATATATTGTTCGACTCACTGTAATAGATGTTCAAACGGTGATAACTGTAACATCCGGAAATTTTCATTTCATTTAATTCCGTAGCAAACCGGAGTTTAATCCGTTGATTTCCTCTATCTACCTAGTAGTACACTATCTCAAAATTTTATCATTTTATGTAACCTCACTTCACATAAGATGATAGAATTTTATATCAAACCCTAATCTATCAAACCCTAGTTTTATCATGACATGTCCTTGACAAAGTCATGACACCCCTTTGACGAGACCAAGACGAGATCATGACAAGGCCATGCATGGGCTTGGCAAGACAATGACGAGTTTTGACAAGAACTTGACAACATCAGCCCACTCTTATTCTTACCTTGTTTTCAGCCCATTGTGATTCTTATTTGATTCACTTGTCCAGCCCTTTGCATCTCCTTTGCTGATGGATTTGAGCAGCCCACGAAGCCCAACTAGAAGCAGCCCACTTTACCCCTCAGTGTGTGCTGTCCAAGAACGTGTAGCAGCCTTGTAGATAGGCAAGAACCGTCAGCTCCTTCTCTCCGCCATCTCTTTGTAACGACCCGGAGATCACGCAAAAAAAATCACAGCACGGAGCTTCTTTCCTTTTCAGCCACGCCTCTTGCTGTCCAGGTTCACGCAACGATCTTCCATTCCTTCTTCAGCCTTCTGTCGCCAACCAACACCAGCCGACGCCACCCTTGCTGCCTGGAAGATCTTCACACAACCAACAACTTATTCTCTTCTGTACAAAGCGTTCCGCTGAAGCCTTCCCTGAGCACGCCAGCCGTCTTGCTCACCAACCTTCGGACGCCATCCTTCTGCACGCAATGGTCTTCCCTGCTTGCTGTAGAGCCATTGGGTAAGCACAACAGACCAAGGCGTCTCTCCTCTAGACTGCTTCGACAATAACCAATGACCATCATCGATCTACAGGGTGCTATTGGATCTAGTAGTTTTCGTCTCAGCGCTTGCAAACCACAATGGCCCAGTGGACATCGAGCTTGGATCGTCTCTACTAACACGACACGTAGACTATTCCTTTTACATCGCTCCTCACTACTCGATCAAGAGCTTATCTTGAACAATCACTTGTGCACCTAAAAACCCCTAATACCTCAAGGTAAATCAAAATGAATCTCCTACTTAACTCTCCACGACTCTATTGTCCATTTCCGTCTCATCCAATACTTCATTGTCATCCGGAGTAGGTCACCATAAAAGGTGTTACACAACTTCTCTCTTCACATATCTAGTAAAGCTCAACACATCTAAGATAACTTGTAACTCCTTCCATATCTCTCGGGGTTTGCCATCCCGAGACAGCTAGTAATCCGACTTTTCTCTTCTTTTAAGAGTAGAGCAAAATATCTTATCCGGGGCATTAGTAAGCCCATATGGAATCACTACAACTTGTAGTGACTATAGTTTGTCCAGAATGCCGTATTTGCAATATCCCAATCTTGAATTCTCAATTGGTGGCAATCCGACCTTAAATCAATTTTAGAAGAGACTACTGGCCCTTACAACTGGTCGAGTAGATCATCTATTCGTTCGAACGAATACTTGTCCTTCACCATATATTGTTCGACTCACTGTAATCGATGTTCAAACGGTGATAACTGTAACATCCGGAAATTTTCATTTCATTTAATTCCGTAGCAAACCGGAGTTTAATCCGTTGATTTCCTCTATCTACCTAGTAGTACACTATCTCAAAATTTCATCATTTTATGTAACCTCACTTCACATAAAATGATAGAATTTTATATCAAACCCTAATCTATCAAACCCTAGTTTTATCATGACATGTCCCTGACAAAGTCATGACACCCCTTTGACGAGACCAAGACGAGATCATGACAAGGCCATGCATGGGCTTGGCAAGACAATGACGAGTTTTGACAAGAACTTGACAACATCAGCCCACTCTTATTCTTACCTTGTTTTCAGCCCATTGTGATTCTTATTTGATTCACTTGTCCAGCCCTTTGCATCTCCTTTGCTGATGGATTTGAGCAGCCCACGAAGCCGAGCTAGAAGCAGCCCAGTTTACCCCTCAGTGTGTGCTGTCCAAGAACGTGTAGCAGCCTTGTAGATAGGCAAGAACCGTCAGCTCCTTCTCTCCGCCATCTCTTTGTAACGACCCGGAGATCACGCAAAAAAAATCACAGCACGGAGCTTCTTTCCTTTTCAGCCACGCCTCTTGCTGTCCAGGTTCACGCAACGATCTTCCATTCCTTCTTCAGCCTTCTGTCGCCAACCAACACCAGCCGACGCCACCCTTGCTGCCTGGAAGATCTTCACACAACCAACAACTTATTCTCTTCTGTACAAAGCGTTCCGCTGAAGCCTTCCCTGAGCACGCCAGCCGTCTTGCTCACCAACCTTCGGACGCCATCCTTCTGCACGCAATGGTCTTCCCTGCTTGCTGTAGAGCCATTGGGTAAGCACAACAGACCAAGGCGTCTCTCCTCTAGACTGCTTCGACAATAACCAATGACCATCATCGATCTACAAGGTGCTATTGGATCTAGTAGTTTTCGTCTCAGCGCTTGCAAACCACAATGGCCCAGTGGACATCGAGCTTGGATCGTCTCTACTAACACGACACGTAGACTATTCCTTTTACATCGCTCCTCACTACTCGATCAAGAGCTTATCTTGAACAATCACTTGTGCACCTAAAAACCCCTAATACCTCAAGTTAAATCAAAATGAATCTCCTTCTTAACTCTCCACGACTCTATTGTCCATTTCCGTCTCATCCAATACTTCATTGTCATCCGGAGTAGGTCACCATAAAAGGTGTTACACAACTTCTCTCTTCACATATCTAGTAAAGCTCAACACATCTAAGATAACTTGTAACTCCTTCCATATCTCTCGGGGTTTGCCATCCCGAGACAGCTAGTAATCCGACTTTTCTCTTCTTTTAAGAGTAGAGCAAAATATCTTATCCGGGGCATTAGTAAGCCCATATGGAATCACTACAACTTGTAGTGACTATAGTTTGTCCAGAATGCCGTATTTGCAATATCCCAATCTTGAATTCTCAATTGGTGGCAATCCGACCTTAAATCAATTTTAGAAGAGACTACTGGCCCTTACAACTGGTCGAGTAGATCATCTATTCGTTCGAACGAATACTTGTCCTTCACCATATATTGTTCGACTCACTGTAATCGATGTTCAAACGGTGATAACTGTAACATCCGGAAATTTTCATTTCATTTAATTCCGTAGCAAACCGGAGTTTAATCCGTTGATTTCCTCTATCTACCTAGTAGTACACTATCTCAAAATTTCATCATTTTATGTAACCTCACTTCACATAAAATGATAGAATTTTATATCAAACCCTAATCTATCAAACCCTAGTTTTATCATGACATGTCCCTGACAAAGTCATGACACCCCTTTGACGAGACCAAGACGAGATCATGACAAGGCCATGCATGGGCTTGGCAAGACAATGACGAGTTTTGACAAGAACTTGACAACATCAGCCCACTCTTATTCTTACCTTGTTTTCAGCCCATTGTGATTCTTATTTGATTCACTTGTCCAGCCCTTTGCATCTCCTTTGCTGATGGATTTGAGCAGCCCACGAAGCCCAACTAGAAGCAGCCCACTTTACCCCTCAGTGTGTGTTGTCCAAGAACGTGTAGCAGCCTTGTAGATAGGCAAGAACCGTCAGCTCCTTCTCTCCGCCATCTCTTTGTAACGACCCGGAGATCACGCAAAAAAAATCACAGCACGGAGCTTCTTTCCTTTTCAGCCACGCCTCTTGCTGTCCAGGTTCACGCAACGATCTTCCATTCCTTCTTCAGCCTTCTGTCGCCAACCAACACCAGCCGACGCCACCCTTGCTGCCTGGAAGATCTTCACACAACCAACAACTTATTCTCTTCTGTACAAAGCGTTCCGCTGAAGCCTTCCCTGAGCACGCCAGCCATCTTGCTCACCAACCTTCGGACGCCATCCTTCTGCACGCAATGGTCTTCCCTGCTTGTTGTAGAGCCATTGGGTAAGCACAACAGACCAAGGCGTCTCTCCTCTAGACTGCTTCGACAATAACCAACGACCATCATCGATCTATAGGGTGCTATTGGATCTAGTAGTTTTCGTCTCAGCGCTTGCAAACCACAATGGCCCAGTGGACATCGAGCTTGGATCGTCTCTACTTACACGACAGGTAGACTATTCCTTTTACATCGCTCCTCACTACTCGATCAAGAGCTTATCTTGAACAATCACTTGTGCACCTCAAACCCCTAATACCTCAAGGTAAATCAAAATGAATCTCCTTCTTAACTCTCCACGACTCTATTGTCCATTTCCGTCTCATCCAATACTTCATTGTCATCCGGAGTAGGTCACCATAAAAGGTGTTACACAACTTCTCTCTTCACATATCTAGTAAAGCTCAACACATCTAAGATAACTTGTAACTCCTTCCATATCTCTCGGGGTTTGCCATCCCGAGACAGCTAGTAATCCGACTTTTCTCTTCTTTTAAGAGTAGAGCAAAATATCTTATCCGGGGCATTAGTAAGCCCATATGGAATCACTACCACTTGTAGTGACTATAGTTTGTCCGGAATGCCGTATTTGCAATATCCCAATCTTGAATTCTCAATTGGTGGAAATCCGACCTTAAATCAATTTTAGAAGAGACTACTGGCCCTTGCAACTAGTCGAGTAGATCATCTATTCGTTTGAACAAATACTTGTCCTTCACCATATATTGTTCGACTCACTGTAATAGATGTTCAAACGGTGATAACTGTAACATCCGGAAATTTTCATTTCATTTAATTCCGTAGCAAACCGGAGTTTAATCCGTTGATTTCCTCTATCTACCTAGTAGTACACTATCTCAAAATTTTATCATTTTATGTAACCTCACTTCACATAAGATGATAGAATTTTATATCAAACCCTAATCTATCAAACCCTAGTTTTATCATGACATGTCCTTGACAAAGTCATGACACCCCTTTGACGAGACCAAGACGAGATCATGACAAGGCCATGCATGGGCTTGGCAAGACAATTACGAGTTTTGACAAGAACTTGACAACATCAGCCCACTCTTATTCTTACCTTGTTTTCAGCCCATTGTGATTCTTATTTGATTCACTTGTCCAGCCCTTTGCATCTCCTTTGCTGATGGATTTGAGCAGCCCATGAAGCCCAGCTAGAAGCAGCCCAGTTTACCCCTCAGTGTGTGCTGTCCAAGAACATGTAGCAGCCTTGAAGATAGGCAAGAACCGTCAGCTCGTTCTCTCCGCCATCTTTTTGTAACGGTCCGGAGATCACGCAAAAAAAATCACAGAACGGAGCTCCTTTCCTTTTCAGCCACGCCTCTTGCTGTCCAGGTTCACGCAACGATCTTCCCTTCCTTCTTCAGCCTTCTGTCGCCAACCAACACCAGCCGACGCCACCCTTGCTGCCTGGAAGATCTTCACACAACCAACAGCTTATTCTCTTCTGTACAAAGCGTTCCGCTGAAGCCTTCCCTGAGCACGCCAGCCGTCTTGCTCACCAACCTTCGGACGCCATCCTTCTGCACACAATGGTCTTCCCTGCTTGCTGTAGAGTCATTGGGTAAGCACAACAGACCAAGGCGTCTCTCCTCTCGACTGCTTCGACAATAACCAACGACCATCATCGATCTATAGGGTGCTATTGGATCTAGTAGTTTTCGTCTCAGCGCTTGCAAACCACAATGGCCCAGTGGACATCGAGCTTGGATCGTCTCTATGCGTTTGGGAGTAGTCGGGTAAACAGCTTTCCTCCCCTGTCTGAGTAAGCAACTGTGTTGCCTTGGCTGTCAATATGTGCAAAGAAATGAAAGTGGTTTAAAGCAAGCCAAGGCCCCTCCTCCCTCCTTGTCGAGATTATAGTGAGTATGACATGCTCTTCCTTCCTTCCGTTTATATATATATGCGTAGCTGCTGCTAAGCCATCATAGAACTATACATTTCAGCCAAAGGAACAATTACAAAGAGCTGTTACACCTTTTCCAGCTTTCCAACATTGACGAACAGTCAACTTCGGATCCAAATTTGGGTATGTTAGACACCTCCTTTCTTGCTGATTTTCGGGTATGTTGTAGTGAGTGTTGCATAGTATATCATACTAAAATTTGGGAACAATCGGAGTTACGGTGTGAGAGTTATAGTATCCCGAAGTTGGCTATTCATGCAGTTTTTCTTTTTGTGTGCTGAGTTTGAGGAAATTTGCTTGAGATGCAGTTTTGTGGAATAAATTTGGAGGGGTTATTGACTTCTGTTAGACTTGAATTTTGGATATGATATAGTTGGCGTATTGTGGTGGAACATATTAAAATTTGGGATGAATCCAGCAAGTGGTTTAGGAGTTATGAAATTTTGAATTTGAGACCTTAAACAGTTTTCTGAAATTGTTAAGTGCTGGAATTTTCTGGGTTGTGCAGTCATGTTTGAGCTTAGGTTTGGATACCTTAGAAACATAATCCACCGTTCAGTTTTTAGTATGTTATAGACTGTCATACATAGTTCAACATATCAAAAGTTGAGACCGATCCAACGGTCGGATCTGGATCCATAGGAGCTCAAAGTAGGCTAGTTGAGCTGTTTGAGAAAGAACTCAGAAATTGGCTAAGTATAAATTTCTGGTTTTGGAACCGACTTTGAGAATTTGTGTAGAAGTGATTTATGTATTTTTGGGAAATTCTGGATACTATGGATAGAGTGGATAGCATAAAAGACTTAGAGACTTTTGTTAGACTTTTTATACTTTTTTATTCGGTTTTCATATCTTAAGCCAAAGTCGGACGTTAGCGACTTTTTATGAAAGTCAAGAATGTAGTTAACTCTTCTAAATCTTTAGCAAACTTTCCTTTGAGAGTTTGAGTGTGGTTTTGAGTTCCAAAGAATAGTTTGGAACTTTGTTATGGAATTTTATGAAATTTCGGGACCAGGGGTAAAATAGTCATTTATCCGTATAAGGGTATTTTGGTAATTTATCTGATGATAGAGTTAAATATCTTAGAAGTCAGAGACTTCTAATTAAGTGGGATATATTATTGATCCACTTGCCTTTTATAACAGGCGGTTGAGTTCCTGCGGTTACAGACCGAGTCGAAATAACGAGATTATGTTTGAATTCAGGTAAGTCCTTTGGGCTTACTTAGCTGACTTCTAGATATGAGTATGAATAATGGTAGTGGTGTGTGAATGAGATGTTTATAGTTATATTTTAGTAATTATTATCTACCGACCTATACTTTGGCCTAAGAGTAACGGGCGGTGGCATTCTGCTCAGTTAGCCTGAGGGCGTTGGGGGTTTCTTTAGGGACTAGTCCACACTCGGTTTGTAGTGATGCTACCGGCGGAGGTAAGCTAGACCTACACCCAGTTGGATAAGGAACGGAGGCGAGAAATCTTAAGATTTCTCGTGCCATAACTGTAAAATGGAATAAGGTGACTCACTTAATGAACAGATAATAACCGGTTTGTGTGCCAGCATGATGATTGTTTTATGTTATCTTGAGTGTGTTTGTGCTATCCTTATTCTGCTTATATTTGGATTGTTAGCTAACGGTTTATCCGTGTTGTAGATTTGTAGAGATAGACAGTTGTAGAGTGATCCGCAACGGATGGTCAGCCGGGTCCACGTACTCATTAGATGGGGACGGGGGAGTCTTCCATACGGCATGCATGTTATGTACCTATATATATGTTTGTAAGTCTGTCACATGTGTACATTCATACCATAAAAATATTATATTTTAAAATTGTGTTAAATACATTTGTGCCTTGTTGTAAGATCCAAGTAATGTTGTTGTTAAATCAAGGTCGGGACCCATTGTGAGGTCCTAACCAGTAGCTCCCCGAGTTCCGAGAATTTGGGGTGTTACAACATGGTATCAGAGCCAGGTTGACAACAATGGCACTTGAAATCTTCTGAAAAGACCGAATGTATAAAATAACTAGAACCCGAAAGGAGTCTAAGATTTTTCTAAACGGATTTCTGTTTTTACACACGTGCATAGTCGGGTTGTTGGGTTAGTAGTACATTGGACCACCATCGTCTCCATGGATCTCTGCAACTTGGAATGATAGGTGAGTTAGTATATAGACTTATATGGATATGTTTTAGTGTAAAGTTATATATATGTGTATGTGTGGCATGTTAGTATCCTAAAGGATATCTTGTATTCTTTAGTTGTGATATCATGAAGCGATTAGCGCCTCATGATTAATCGGTAACAAATTTGAAGAGGTTTCCACACGAGATAAGGGATTCAGACAGGATGGGGTATGATACTCTGGTGGACGTCCCGGTGACCTTATAAATCATCCGAAGAACGGATGGGCAAAGCAGTAAAGATGTTGAGATAACTTTTACCACCAGTACAACTGGATGAGAAAGAAGTTTCTGAGTCAGCCTAGATAGAAGGAATTAGAAGTCATGCAGGGGACGTTGTCAGATGAAGCGGAGAGATGAATTAGAAGAACAATGCAAGAGACGACAAGAGCGTAGAATGGAGATAATAATGGAAAAACAAGAATCATATAGAACGGGGTACAACCAAGAATGACGGAGTAAAGGACGTTACAATCAAGGCAGACGCCGCCATATGCAAGCATAGACTTGAGAGTATAAGGAAGATAGGGTGTTGACTCAATTGTGAGACTTGAAGGAGTACAAAGACAAACATTGACAAATGAGTTTAAAGACGTGAAATAAATTGCATCATCATAGGGGCAGTTTAAATTACTCAGAGATGCAAGAGTTTCAAGAAATCATGACGTAAGTATCAAATACAGTAGAAGCCTGAAATTAAGACAACGGAATTCTATATATGTGGCGTTATGACAAAACACTCGATAAAGGGAAGAATGTGGGAAGGTGATTTTTGGTGGACTAAAAAGTCCACAATAACTTCTCATTCACATAAAGATCTAAGTTACCAACATCAATGGTCATATCAGAGAACCACAAACGGACGATAAACAAAGTAAGAAGAATTGAAGACACGCTTACAAGTTATCGTGGAAGACTTAATAAACTCTTCGAAGACAGATGAATGTTAGGACTAGACTCAGAAGAGTATAGTGATTCCATAAGAGAACAAGAGAAGTGCAGACTTGGAAGGAGTTGGAGGAGTGTTAACCAAGAAATTGGAGGAGATAGATTTCACCAAGTGTATCAAACTTCAAAGAGATCGAAGAACAGTAAGTCCGGAATCTTATAGAAGGTCAACTACAGACTGGTTGGTAATATCGGAGACATAAAACGTGCGGGACAACTAGTAGTAACTGGTTGACAGATAAGGAGGATAACCAAAGACTTATGAAAGAATTTTATAGACATCTGGAGGATCCTTCAAGAGATCAACGGCGACAAATGTGAAGTTAAATTGGTACACATACTAGTTACCTAATAAATAACACAGAGTGAGTCGCGTCAGTCACTTTAATTAAGAACTTAAGAAGAAAGATTAGGCGAACAGGAATGAACCCCTTATGTTATTTGAGACCAAGGGAATGGTGTAAGGGATTTACTACCTACTGGCTAGGAAAAAGGTACATATCACAACTAGTACATACGGATTTTAAAAGGAGAACTAGAGGAGTAAGAAGTATACACTTTAGATAAAGTTCTATGTCCGCCAAGACAGATTGTGCGTATCATTTCATACAAGGAAGAATGATGATTCTCCTGTGATATATGCGGAAGAAACCCTTGTGACTAAGAGATGCACGGAAAGAAGACTTACAATTGAGTGTAAGAGCGAAGATAGAACCTCACAAGTATAGGGAAGTTTTGACCTCGTCAGAGAGATAAGAAGTGGTGAGGAATCACGAAGCCAGTATCAAAAGGAGTAGGAAGCCGGTAGCCGAGTCAATGGACTTCAACAGAGCAATATTGTAAACAACGCTAATGAAGGAACATCTGAGAATGACCTAGGGGATTCAAGAAAGAGAGTTGACCCTAAGGAAACGGAAGTGAGGGAGACAGAACGAACTAACAAAAGGGAAAGGGATTAACCAAGTAGTTGGTGCTTACCAGGAATTTTATGCCAATAGAAGTATAAGAAGAGTGAGTACGAGATATTGAGGTAAGCCAACTGTAGACTAACCAATGTCAACGGAGGACGTACAAGTGTTGCTGGTATTGGTGAGTTATGTGCCGTTAAGAAGAGATATTCGTGACTGTGGATTTATGAATTAGCCTTACCGATGCCTTGGAGCATTTCCTCAAGTAGGTAATGACAACCTTCTTTGATTAATTAAAGGCATGAAGAGAATTGTGTTAGAGATTTCTTATTGACTGGTTAACATCAAACTCCGGTTGAGTCAGAGAGTTTGGATCCGTGTTAGAAAAATTCCAAAATTAAACGGGAGAGGTCGTCTTACAATCATTATCTTAGTTCCTTAAGGCAAGTAAGGAAGGTACTTGGCATTTCACCCGGATAGGACTTATGGTGTAATTGAGAGGGAGAGTTCTAGGGTCAATCATTGTGGACTCACAGAATATGTTCTTATAATTAATGGGTGACAACATAATTATCAAAGTAGCGCAGCAAAAGCGTGATGAGTCCTAACCCACAGAACAAGAAACTCGAGAGTACTGAAAATGACGTGTCGAGTTTAAGACGATGATAATTTGTGAAATGTATTTCGTTTGAAAGGAACGTGCAATAGGCTACATGGAGTGACAATAAATTTTGTAGAGGAACTGTGTCACCATCTAGATGGTCGAGAAAGTATGTGCACACAGAAGTATAGAAAGAGTGTGGTATCCCATTATAGATCCAAGTGAAGCATGCCGACCTCGTCACAAGCTGGCAGACCAGTGAATTTGGAATTTAGTACCTAGTAGGGTACTTTAGAATGAGTTTCTTAAAGTAATAAGGAAGGAAGTAACGAAGTAATAAAGGTGTTGTGTAGGGCCTGCACTAACAAGCTCAAGGTGAGTAACTATCAAGCTGAATCGAAAGACATAAAAAAAAAAAGAAAAAGAAAAAGGGAGTTATGGGAGTGTACTTACAAACCATTACCCGTACACATAGGAAACATAATCTCAAGAGTAGAGTATAAGGAGAATTTTATATCAGAACGGAGTCGAGTTCCGCTTTGAGTAAGAGGGATATTATAGGACACAATGCAGTGCTAACAACTATTGAGTGGTGTGATTAAATAACGGTGATGTGAGATCACCTTGTATCTAATACCGTCATTCCGGACATATTGTATGTCACTCAAGACCTTGAAAAATACGTGAGAAGCCTAAGGTTGAGCTAACAATATATTAGATACCCATAAATATTATAATAATGCCAAGTGAATATAGATGATGACCACTAGATTGTGTCTCCACTACTAGACCGGAAAAAGGTAAAGGGATGATTCCTTACCCGAGGAATAAGATGACTGAGTCATATTAAAAGACAAGTGAGTCGTAATACAAAGAGCATTAGGCACTTGGTGAAGTGCTGGCGGAGGTCCAAGACCTTTGTCCTGAGTGTGTAGTCAAGTAAACATAACGAAGGGGAGAAAGTTGACTAGGTTATTTTCTGTACGGTCATCAAAGGACCTGGAGGTGAGTTGCAAAATGTGACCACTTGAGGCTGTAAAGTGGTTTATAAGTGATTGATGGACTGGTAATCCTCACCCTATTGTTGAGTGTAACCCTAGTTTTCTACGGATTCAGTTACAGGTATACTTACCAGACAAAAGTTAGGACATCGGCTTAGAGAATCGGGCAATGAAGCCGGATGATACCGGTGAGATATCTAGTTACCACACTAGAACGTGGTAGTAGGCACTGATGAGGTGTGTACATGAAAAGATTTCAGAGTTAGTGGTTTTATAAAAAGTCGACGAGGCTACCAAGAATACTATGGATAGTATGAGACATAACCTTTCAGAGACCTTTGTGGAGATAGTTGTAATCTAGGGAACGACAAGTTAGGGCTTGACCCTATATCTGTGTTATGTTGTCTGACTGCTTGTTTATTTCATGCTTGAGTGCTTAGTCAGGATGTGTGTTATTGGTGACCTTGATATGCAGGATACTTATAGGTGGAAACGATGACTCTTGTGCGATAACAAGTTGATACATTAGATTCGTACCTTGAGAGCTGACCTTCTGACTGGCGTACTTTAAGTTTCGGGGCAAAACTTATTCTAAGGGGGGATTGATGTAATACCCGGAAATATTTCTTTCGGCTATTTCGGAAACAAATTAGAACTCGACCGTTGTGACCTCTTTCCGGCGCTTTAGTTCTTTTGTATGGCCTCTAATGTTACGAGTCTTCATTTAAGTTTCGGGACGAAACTTATTTTAAGGGGGCACTGATGTAACATCCGGAAATTTTCATTTCATTTAATTCCGTAGCAAACCGGAGTTTAATCCGTTGATTTCTTCTATCTACCTAGTAGTACACTATCTCAAAATTTCATCATTTTATGTAACCTCACTTCACATAAAATGATAGAATTTTATATCAAACCCTAATTTATCAAACCCTAGTTTTATCATGACATGTCCTTGACAAAGTCATGACACCCCTTTGACGAGACCAAGACGAGATCATGACAAGGCCATGCATGGGCTTGGCAAGACAATGACGAGTTTTGACAAGAACTTGGCAACATCAGCCCACTCTTATTCTTACCTTGTTTTCAGCCCATTGTGATTCTTATTTAATTCACTTGTCCAGCCCTTTGCATCTCCTTTGCTGATGGATTTGAGCAGCCCACGAAGCCCAGCTAGAAGCAGCCCAGTTTACCCCTCAGTGTGTGCTGTCCAAGAACGTGTAGCAGCCTTGAAGATAGGCAAGAACCGTCAGCTCCTTCTCTCCGCCATCTCTTTGTAACGGCCCGGAGATCACGCAAAAAAAATCACAGCACGGAGCTCCTTTCCTTTTCAGCCACGCCTCTTGCTGTCCAGGTTCACGCAACGATCTTCCCTTCCTTCTTCAGCCTTCTGTCGCCAACCAACACCAGCCGACGCCACCCTTGCTGCCTGGAAGATCTTCACACAACCAACAACTTATTCTCTTCTGTACAAAGCGTTCCGCTGAAGCCCTCCCTGAGCACGCCAACCGTCTTGCTCACCAACCTTCGGATGCCATCCTTCTGCACGCAATGGTCTTCCCTGCTTGCTGTAGAGCCATTGGGTAAGCACAACAGACCAAGGCGTCTCTCCTCTCGACTGCTTCGACAATAACCAACGACCATCATCGATCTATAGGGTGCTATTGGATCTAGTAGTTTTCGTCTCACCGCTTGCAAACCACAATGGCCCAGTGGACATCGAGCTTGGATCGTCTCTATGCATCTGGGAGTAGTCGGGTAAACAGCTTTCCTCCCCTGTCTAAGTAAGCAACTGTGTTGCCTTGGCTGTCAATATGTGCAAAGAAATGAAAGTGGTTTAAAGCAAGCCAAGGCCCCTCCTCCCTCCTTGTCGAGATTATAGTGAGTATGACATGCTCTTCCTTCCTTCCGTTTATATATATATGCGTAGCTGCTGCTAAGCCATCATAGAACTATACATTTCAGCCAAAGGAACAATTACAAAGAGCTGTTACACCTTTTCCAGCTTTCCAACATTGACGAACAGTCAACTTCGGATCCAAATTTGGGTATGTTAGACACCTCCTTTCTTGCTGATTTTCGGGTATGTTGTAGTGAGTGTTGCATAGTATATCATACTAAAATTTGGGAACAATCGGAGTTACGGTGTGAGAGTTATAGTATCCCGAAGTTGGCTATTCATGCAGTTTTTCTTTTTGTGTGCTGAGTTTGAGGAAATTTGCTTGAGATGCAGTTTTGTGGAATAAATTTGGAGGGGTTATTGACTTCTGTTAGACTTGAATTTTGGATATGATATAGTTGGCATATTGTGGTGGAACATATTAAAATTTGGGATGAATCCAGCAAGTGGTTTAGGAGTTATGAATTTTTGAAGTTGAGACCTTAAACAGTTTTCTGAAATTGTTAAGTGCTGGAATTTTCTGGGTTGTGCAGTCATGTTTGAGCTTAGGTTTGGATACCTTAGAAACATAATCCACCGTTCAGTTTTTAGTATTTTATAGAGTGTCATACATAGTTCAACATATCAAAAGTTGAGACCGATCCAACGGTCGGATCTGGATCCATAGGAGCTCAAAGTAGGCTAGTTGAGCTGTTTGAGAAAGAACTCAGAAATTGGCTAAGTATAAATTTCTGGTTTTGGAACCGACTTTGAGAATTTGTGTAGAAGTGATTTATGTATTTTTGGGAAATTCTGGATACTATGGATAGAGTGCATAGCATAAAAGACTTAGAGACTTTTGTTAGACTTTTTATACTTTTTTATTCGGTTTTCATATCTTAAGCCAAAGTCGGACGTTAGCGACTTTTTATGAAAGTCAAGAATGTAGTTAACTCTTCTAAATCTTTAGCAAACTTTCCTTTGAGAGTTTGAGTGTGGTTTTGAGTTCCAAAGAATAGTTTGGAACTTTGTTATGAAATTTTATGAAATTTCGGGACCAGGGGTAAAATAGTCATTTATCCGTATAAGGGTATTTTGGTAATTTATCTGATGATAGAGTTAAATATCTTAGAAGTCAGAGACTTCTAATTAAGTGGGATATATTATTGATCCACTTGCCTTTTATAACAGGCGGTTGAGTTCCTGCGGTTACAGACCGAGTCGAGATAACGAGATTATGTTTGAATTCAGGTAAGTCCTTTGGGCTTACTTAGCTGACTTCTAGATATGAGTATGAATAATGGTAGTGGTGTGTGAATGAGATGTTTATAGTTATATATTAGTAATTATTATCTACCGACCTATACTTTGGCCTAAGAGTAACGGGCGGTGGCATTCTGCTCAGTTAGCCTGAGGGCGCTGGGGGTTTCTTTAGGGACTAGTCCACACTCGGTTTGTAGTGATGCTACCGGCGGAGGTAAGCTATACCTACACCCAGTTGGATAAGGAACGGAGGCGAGAAATCTTAAGATTTCTCGTGCCATAACTGTAAAATGGAATAAGGTGACTCACTTAATGAACAGATAATAACCGGTTTGTGTGCCAGCATGATGATTGTTTTATGTTATCTTGAGTGTGTTTGTGCTATCCTTATTCTGCTTATATTTGGATTGTTAGCTAACGGTTTATCCGTGTTGTAGATTTGTAGAGATAGACAGTTGCAGAGTGATCCGGAACGGATGGTCAGCCGGGTCCACGTACTCATTAGATGGGGACGGGGGAGTCTTCCATACGGCATGCATGTTATGTACCTATATATATGTTTGTAAGGCTGTCACATGTGTACATTCATACCATAAAAATATTATGTTTTAAAATTGTGTTAAATACATTTGTGCCTTGTTGTAAGATCCAAGTAATGTTGTTGTTAAATCAAGGTCGGGACCCATTGTGAGGTCCTAACCAGTAGCTCCCCGAGTTCCGAGAATTTGGGGTGTTACAATAACCGTCTCTCTTTTTGCAACTAGTGTTCTCTATAACAACTTCAAATCAAGAGTTCAAGATAACTTATGATGTTCTCTATGACAGTGCATTGGTTATAGTGAACTTGTATCAACAAGTCCTTACAACTTGTCGTTCAAATGCTTCTTCGACTCACGTATCTTCACCATCCTATACGGCACCTTGGATGCCGGAGGTGCGCCAAAATCAACCTTAGTGGCAAAATCCACATTCTGAGGTATTGGAATCCGTGATATATCAGGTTCCATCTTTTCTCTTCCTATCACATATCGTAATAACCGACATAATTTGGTCTTATCACTTTACAAATGGTCATGACACCAGTGATCTACCCCGATCTATTGAGGTGACGTCTTTCAGACTTGTGTATTGTTCCATCTTCAGCTATGAGCGTGATTGTTCTCTTTCAAGGCTTCTTCTTCCCTCGATTCCGTATTGTTCCATCTTTTTCACCTTGAAGGCATGGTCGTGATAACCTTTTAAGGACGCATACTTATGTGTTGCCATAAGCGTCCTAATTGTAAGGCATATTCATGTCTCTAAATAAATCGATCTTATCTTCTTTACTTTCAAACACATCCCTAACGTGTGGGAATCATTCTTCGTATTCTACATAAGCTTTCAGCATAGACATCATTTCAAGTAGGCGTAGAAATTTATACTTCATTTTCTTATGCAATTGTCAAACCGACCGTAGAGGCTCTAACCTCAATATTTCATGTACTTTTGGTACATCTCATGTAGACTTTAAAGCTTCAAAACTTCGGTCTTCTCTTACTCTTGTTGGGCACCTTATGCATTTTTTGATAATTTCATGAACAACTTCACAACCGTACTAGCGTGCCTTTAGGCAAAACTTCTCAACCCCAAACACTGAAAGATCCACTCATTAATCCTCCAAGCACTAGCATCATAACTCTAAGCTTGCCGCATTGCCCTAATCCCGATTCCTCGTTTCACGTCCTAGCCACTATGGCTTCACCACACGAGTCACAAAAACCCTGACTTAGCTCGGCTCGTGAAAACATGACATCCATAACCTTAAAACAAATATATCATACATCCCCTTATATATATATACCCCTTTCCGCACCACAACTATAGAAGGCTCACCTTCCTTTTCGTCCTTCCAGTCCCCTTTACCCTGATCCGTGTCATTCCTCCATGTGACATTCCCATGACCTGAGAAGGTCACACCAAACCGTTACAATCCCTCTTCACATGATACGTTACTATCATTTTCTGGAATCGATAATTTACTACATGACTAAGACATTTTCACTTCCCTTGATATACCTCTTTATTGCCGACATTCAACCACCACGAATATTCTGAGTTCTCATTACCCTTCTTCATGACCCCACGCCTAGATTACTCTCCCCACTTACATTCACCAATATAACAACCTGCACATGTGCATTTTTGGTGGTCACCGATTAACTCATTGATGACCCTCTGCAAGATCAACGACTTACCCTCCTATCACACTTCCATGTTACCATACTCCTGAAGGATACCCTCTCGGGGTACTCCGCCTTAAACTTCACTAGCTCCTTTTTATTCTACTTCCCACTTCGTTAGTTCCAATTACGCTCCCCTCTTCCTTCCGCTTTTGTGAGATAACTATACCTTCCCAACTCTTTCGTGTCATATGACCCACCTTCAAAGGCTTAACCGCCATTCATGATAATTAATTTTAATTTTTTTTATTTATTATATATATATATATATATATATATATATATATATATATATATATATATATATATATATATATATATATATATATATATATATATATATATATATATATATATATATATATTTTTAAGTGCACCTTCCCAAATATTATAGCCTTAGCTAACATCCCCTCGCGTACTTCTTGAATTGATATCTTAAGTCTTTTCCATAACTAAAAGCTCCTTGTTGCGTTACTTATCTTCTCGGGATCATGTCTACTCAAACTTCTTTTTGGTATCTCTTAACCTTATCATCATAACGGAAGCCGGTCAACTTTGCGTGAATCCCCACCATGCCCTTCTTCTCACAACTCTAGTAATGTTGACACTCCACTTATTGGTACCTCGTAAGCTTAACTTACGGTATCTTAAATCTTTCGCAAATGGTCGGATCACTCTCCTCGTCTTGACTCCAATGCTTAGAAACGTCTAAGGAAAGCTTTGCATCTTAATGAAACACCACCTTAACCTTGCTAGAACGTACTCATCTCCTCCTCGATTTACCTCTTTAGTTGTCCACGCTTCTTCTCGAAGAACTTAAGTTCGTTCTCTCCCTTGGTCTCATCGTTGTTCGATCACGGTCTCTTTAGAACCGCTTCTACAATTTAATGTTGCTCCCCTTTCTTGCATTGCTCCCATCTTGATCCCCCCCTTAAGTCGTCTCGAGTTTTCTTTTACTTGGTTGCCCTTTGTTTACATCATCTATACTCCTTCTCTTAGACATCCCTTTAAAGGAATCCGAGAAACGCCGTGGTGTTCGTTAGCACGAAAAGCTCAACTCGATAACTTGAGCATACTCAATTCCGTATGTATACTATCCTAAGCCAAAAAGGCGTTGTCCAAGGGGCAAAGATAGCTTTCTATCATCTTAGCTATAAGGTCCACTATTACTAATATGATACTAGCATATCATAGGTGCATGTATATATATCTATATATATAAGTCTTATGTTCCCATTACAAGTAATATATCACATCCAGAAAATACATTACAACAATACAAGGTTCAAAAGCTAATAAGATCCTATCATACCACATATATAAGCATATATTTATATAAGGCCATGCCATTACTATACATAACAAGGTCTAAAACGCACTATAGTCCACATATATAATTATACATAAATATCAAGTTCATCATGCAACTTACAATCTACAAAGATACACATCAATTCCATCATGCATAACTACAAACCTCATATCCATATCTATATATACATATATATACATATAAAAAATCCAATAAACTAAGCTGCCGAGATCCGCGGAAGGAGTGGTGGTCCGTACATTCTACCCCGATTCATGCATGTGATTTTGAAAACAAAAACTCAGAACCCGTGGGATCTGTTTATTCCTTATTCGGCCTTTAGAAGATTGCGAGTGCCATTGTTGTCAATCTAGGGCTCTGATACCACTTTTGTAACACCCCGAATCCGCGGGACTCGGGATGCTACGGGTTGGGACCTCACAATGGGTCCCGACCCTTAGCTTGACAACAATTTCACCGGATCTTGCAACAAGGCACAAATATAGGCCAAAACCGAAATACATTTTTATGCAATGTAAGAAAACCCGAAAGAAAACAACACGGACTTCAGCCAAAAACAACTACAAAGACCGAACGCCATACACGCGGCAAACAAACACAATAAACGAAGAATAAAAACACAACCCGACTCCAATCAAAACCCACTCCTAAAATGTACGGAATCCCGGCTGCCCACTCTTCCGGGTCTCTCGGCCGCATTCCTAACCTGCAAGGCAATCTACAACAATCGGTATAAAACCGTTAGCTAATATTCGCAGCATTAGAAGCAAGGTGAAGGCACATACACACATACTTCAACATAACACATAACATGCTCAAAACACACAAGTCCGGTTATTATCTTTTTATTATTAGGTCATATCCCGTTCTAATTCAACTTCTTTTGTGACACGAGAATCTCCCGAAACTCGCCTCGGTCCCCACTTACCGCATGGAACGGTACGGATGCATCCGACCGTCTAACCACACGGGCTAGTCGCCAAGAACCTTCTAACTCTACGCAAGAGTTAGACAAGTTGTCACCACTCGTTATCATACACTTGGGCCAAATAATATATAAAGGTCGGTGAACATATTTCCGGTTTTATAAGTTATAACGAAAGCAATAAAACACACACCACCAAACACGTATCGAATCTAATACATAGAATACGAGCTAAGTAAGTCCGGAGACTTACCTCGTCACCACACTCAACTCACAACACTCTCGCTTCCTTAAGGAGGAAACCCATAACCTGCTCACAAGAAGATAACTATATCAACAACAACCCACTCACAATAGAAGTCTTAGACTTCTATACAAATGATCTACGCAAGACCATTTGACTCTCAATTCTAGAATCGCATCCTAGAATCCCCCATGCTCACATCACACTCAACAGAAGCTAGAAGTCCTAAGACTTCTAAACTCTCGGATCTCGGAAGATCATAACTCACAACACCACTAGGATAACACGTTCCTAGTCTCGATGCTCTCACAACAACATGTAATCCCAAACCTCAAGCCTAATGATTCTCACAAGATCAAGCCATATAACTTAAAGCCTTATAACATCCTCACAAGATAACCAACATCTCAAGCTTAGAATCAACATCAATCCATCAAACAATATCAAATCCTCAAAACTCACCTAAGGTTCAAAGCCACTACCTGGCATTAACTCTAAGTTATGCTAGATCCATCCTAGCATGATACTAAAACTTAACATAACTAGATTGAGGGGAAAGAATACTCACACGACGTCAAAAGACGGAAGTCGTTCAACGGATGTCGAGTTGGACTCGTTAGGCCTTTATCGGGACGCTTCCGAACCTAACACCAAAACTATACAAATTTAGCTTATACGCTAAATTTGATTGTAATATAAAAGGTATAATATTCTAAGGGAAACTCATTTTCAACAGCAAACGCTAAAAACCCGCAATTAAACCCTTGAGTCATAATCTCGAGATTAATCCAACGAGGGTATAAAATATAAGGAAAGACCCGCTTTTAAAACAAGGATAAAACTCGCAAAAACGCTTTTCGGGACAAATAATACCATTCCAAAAATATGGGTCATAATACGTAAGTACATAATGGCCAAGTTCCATAAATAAACCAACAAGGACACAATACGTAATATACATAAATATAAGATCAAACTCGTATATAAAATCCAAGGTTAGAACTCGTAAAACATTTTCTGGGCAAATCATGAAGTTCCATAAACTTTGGGATATATTCTGAAAATGTAAATAAGGGCCATAATCTGTAATTTTCCAGCAAAGGATATAAATGCAAGATTCCAAAATGTGGGTAAAATATGTAAATATATAAAGCTGGGTACATTTTGTAATTAAACATAAAAAGAGGGGGGCCCGCTGGAAATATTAAAAAGGGTTTCTTTTCACCCTTTGATGCAGCCGTCAGACTAAGAAGAAGAAGATTGGTGGAGGCACTTCAGCGTGGTCCAGCAGGCGGCGGGAGAGAGGGAACAGGGGGCGGGCGGTCATGGCTCCGGCGTCACTGGCGTGGACCCGACGAGGCAAGGCGCAGATGGTGGAGCTTGTCCCGATGGGGTCTCCGGCTTCGATAGGGCCGCAGGGGAAGAAGAACACAGGGCTGGAGGCGAAGCTGCCGGCCAGTGGTTGCAATAGAGGCGAAGAGAGACAGATAGAAGGGAGGAGAAGGAAAGCACGGTGAGGATGGTGGCTCCAACGGCTGAGGCACCGACAGTTCCCAACTGGGCTCCCTCCGGTTGATGTAGAAGGCCGGCAGTGGCGGTCTCCTGGCGACACGAGAGGACAGAGAAGAAGGGGAAAGGGTAGGTGGCGTTCTCAGCCCGCTGGTCGATTCTCCGGCTGCAAGATCAATAGACTGTGAGGGAGATGAGATGAAGGATGAAGCCGGGTAGAGGATAGACGACTTTCATCTCCGGCGAGACAGCTTGCTCGCGGGAGCTGAACGAGAAGACGAGGATGGAGAGATGGGGAGGTCGAGTACAGAGAGGTGAGGAGCAGAGGGAGGAGATGGAGAGGAGAGAGGTATCAAGGAGTCACCGTAAACTGCAAAAATCATGAACAATCTGCTGCACAGGTCAAAAGGTCGGGGGAAGGGAAGGGTCAAGGAAGGAAAACAAAATAAAGGTAAAGGAAAATATATTTTAATAAAAAAAACAATTAATTTAAAACATGACGCCCGGGGATTTAAAATAACTCGATCAAATTAACCGGAACGGGATTTCCGGTTTGGAAAACTCCCAAACTTTCCGTGAAATAAATTATGGAATATATCTATAAATGTAATATAAATATATATATATATATATATATACATACACACACATATATATATATATATATATATATATATATATATATAATATATATATATATATATATATATATATATATATATATATATATATATATATATATATATATATAGATTTTAGTTCAAGTGAGGAGAGAGCTTGTAGATAGGAATTAGGAGGGCTGTAAGCCATTGGATGGATTTAAATCAAGGGCTCTCATACGCTCATCATTAATGGCATTTTTGTAAATTGACTTAAAATCTGGAAAAATACCCTTACGTTCAAAATAGTCATCCGTGTTCATACTTTTATATGTCATTGTTCATGTTTTTATACACCGGTGTTCATAGTATTTTTATTCATCAAAGTGTCATGTCCATTTATTTTTTTGTGTTCATTTTATAATGCACAAAAGTTCATTTACAGTATATAACCACAATAAATAAAAAAAACTCATCACAAAACGTTAAAAGATGATAATAATATGTTGTGTATGTGTCAAAGTTATAGATAAGTCATTGGTGTTCATACTTTTATACGTCATTGTTCATGTTTTCATTCGTCAGTGTTCATACTTTTTATGTCACTGTTCCTATGAATATTATAAACTATTTTTCTATAAGGCATTTTGCCGAACAATTTGAGTGCACACTAAAAGGAGCATATAGATTATTCGATTGGAGCTATTAGACCAATTCAACGTATGTATATACATGTATTTTCTCAATCAAACTTATCAAACACAAAATGATTCAAACAAATTTGATTTCGAACACAAACATCAGTCATAATGAAACCTAAACCTTAAAAATGGAAATCTAAACAATGAGAGTAGAAATTCGAAGAAACAAAACCTGAATCGTCTTGTATTCTCTTTGATTTCACAATTTTGTATGTGATCGATCTCTGAATATTATAAACATGATTTTAAAGAAAATTATAATTTAAAAAAAATGAACATCATATTATAAGCACCATAACTGTAAAAAAAAAAGAATACATACTTGTAAAAAAATGAACATCATATTTTATTAACATGATTTGAAAGAATAGTATAACTTTCAAAAAAAATCCAAAAAAATGTATTAAAAAAATACAAAAATGAACAATTAATGTTAAAAAATGAACAATTAGTGTTGGGAAAAAATGAACATTTATTGATAAAATATGAACACTGACTCTTTTAAAAATGAACACATACTTATAAAAATATGAACACAATTTTTATTTACAAAAGAAAATCTGGAAAGAAAAAAAAGGGTGACGTGGCATGCCACATGTCACCACCCCGGCTCTCCTCATTCCTATCTGCAAGGGTCCTCCTCACCGGAACTGAACCCTATATATATATATATATATATATATATATATATATATATATATATATATATATATATATATATATATATATATATAAATTCATAAAAATTTAATTTACAAAGTGAAAATACTCGTATAATTATTTAAGCCATTTAACGTATCGATAAAATCCGAATAACTACAAAACGCCAAAATTTGGGGCGTTACACGGATCACAACAAGCTCGGGTTGAAACGGGCCGGGTAAAAAAATGGGTTGGTTATAACCGGATTGGTTTGGGCCGGGTATCGATTATTCGGGTTATAACGGGTTATCGGGTAGCCTCGGTTCTCAGGTCATAATGGGTCGGTTTAGCTCGGTTCTTGACAACGGTGCCAAACTGTAACATCCTGAATTTTTATTCCAGGTGTCACGACGTTTTCCGATCTTCCCGCGTCATCGGCTTAGTTTTCCCGCAGACACGTTTGCTGAGTGCCGGGTTTTATCCCCAAAATCCCGCGCCAACCATTGAGTTCCCTCATTTGCTTTCCAACCTTGGGTTATGGAGTGAGGAGACAAGGGGGACAACTAGCCCTTGGGTCTCCCCACCTTTTTATGCAGCTCTTTCACTCTCCCTCTCTCCTCATTCTTCCTTTTCTCTCTCACACTCATTCTCTCTCTCTTCACTCTCTTCCTTGTGTGCTCTTCTTCCTTCTCCTTGGAAGACCTTGGAGGATCCTGCAACCTTGACGAGTTGGATCTGTTGTGGTAAGCTCCCTCCTCCCCTCTCCTCTTTGTTGTTATTTTCTTCTCCTCTTTCTTCTCTTCACCTCTATGGTTGTGAAGGAAGCTTTGAAGAGAGATCTTGTAAACCCCTTTGCATGTCCATCCTTTTAGCTCGTTTAGGTCATGTTGAGGAAGCTAAGACCTATGGATAGTGTTTGAAGAAGGCCTAGCCAGAGAAGGAGGCACTTGAAGCAAAGACATAGTTGAAGAAACGAAGAAGACGAAGCTTCTGCTGTTCGACCGCGGGGGCGGATCACCAGAGGCGTAGGGGCGTACCACCAGCCACTGTAGGGGCAGCTCCCAGGCGCAGGGAGGCTCTAGGCTTCCGCAGGGGCGGTGACAGCTCCACGCAAGGGGTGCCAACTTGCTTATGCGGCTGTGTTTTCTTCACCAATAGGCTTCTTCCTCCCTTTCTCTTCATTCCTTTCCTAGCCTTATGGTTATACCTCGTTAGTAGCATGCTTAGGCTGGCTTACAGTAGCATGAGAATACCATCTAGTGGTTGTGAACTTGGGAGCCCCTATGACTTGATGTAGTTGTTGACCTTGAGTTGTTTGAGTATGTTGGATCTTTCCAGACTAGATTGGCTCTTCCAGGTTGTTGTTTATGATCATGTGATGTTTGAGCTGTTGTGAGTGGCTTCCTTGTGTTGAGAGTGTGGTGAGGCTTGTGAGTTCTAGGATGCGTTCCTAGTTTTAGAGCTAGGTGATCTTGCGTAGAACACTTGGATGAAGTCTTATACTTCTTGTGTTGGAGTATGTGTTTATGATCGTGTATCCTCTTGTGAGCAGGTTGTGGGCTTCCTCTTTAAGGAAGCAAGAGTGTTGTGAGTTGAGTGTGATGACGAGCTAAGTCTCTGGACTTACTTAGCTCGTATTCTATGTATTAGATTCGATGTGTGTTTGGTGGTGTATGTTTATCGCTTTCATTATAACAATTAAAACCGGAATTAGGATCACCGACCTTATATTATTTTGGCCCAAGTGGATGATAACGGGCGGTGACAACTTGCCTAGATCTTGCGTAGAGCTAGGGGGTTCTTGGCGACTAGCCCGTGTTGGTAGACGGTCGGATGCATCAGTACCATTCCATGCCGGTAAGTGGGGACCGAGGCGAGTTTTGGGAGATTCTCGTTTCACAAAAGAAGTTGAATTAGAACGGGATATGACCTAATAAATAAAGATAATAAACCGGACTTGTTTGTTGAGCATGATTATGTGATATGTTGATGTATGCGTGTGTATGTGCCTTATCCATGTTTCTAATGCTTCAAATTGAGCTAACGATTTTAAACTATATGTGTAGATGCTCCGTAGGTTAGGGACGCCGCCGAATGAGGTTGAGGAGTGGACAGCTGAGGGTCGCCCTACATTATAGGACGGGGGCATTTTTGGATTATCTTGTGATGTTGGTTTTGTGGTTTTGATGTACGGTTTCGGATTTATGTTTTAGAATTTTGTGTCG
>BSUD01000003.1:44075749-44129649 GCA_033239045.1 Fagopyrum esculentum
ATATATATATATATATATATATATATATATATATATATATATATATATATATATATATATATATATATATATATATATATATATATATATCGCGAAACGATATCAAACGGCACGTACGAGAGCTACCGCATACGTAGAACCCGTCAGGGGTAGTCTCCCTCTTCCTCCTACCGTCCCGAGACAGGGAAGAGTAGGGAGACCTCCAAGCACTAGAGGTCAAAGACGTATCTCATTGCGGACCCACCAGTTGTGGATCCACCAACAACTGAGGTTCCCGTGGAGGACGTGGCAGAGAGCATCATTCCCGAGGCTAGGGATATGACAGTTGTAAAGTCCGGGGCGCATAATTTCCCATCTGGTAGGACCGGGGGAGTATCGATTGGGGCTACCGTGTTTGAGGATTATGTACGTCGAGTTGAGGAGGTGTTTAGGATGGGAGCACCACCTCCCGCACCACCTCCCACACCACCGGTGCCTGCACCTGCACCTACACCTACGAGATCAACTGAGGTCTCGCAGAGGGTTACTCAGATTAGGGCCACACCAGAGGTTGTTGCACCGGCGATAGTGGCACCCGAGCCGGTTGTGGAGATTGCTAGGGCTGGAGAGAGTTAAGGTCTCCTAGACCTGATTCATGGTTGAAGGCTTTCAACTAGTAGCATGTACCTTACTTCGACGGGAAGGTAGGGTTTGAGGTGGAGCATTGGATTGGGCACGTAGAGTCGAAATTAGAGGCGATCCGTTGTCCTGAGGAGAGGCAGGTCAAGATAGTCTAGACCTTGTTTAGAGAGCAGACCCAATATTAGTGGAGGACGGTTAGAGGAGGTGTGAGATGGACCCGCTACTGAGTCTCGTGAGAGAGACATTTTGCCCGGATTCACTGCGGAGAGATAGAGTCTAGGATTTCTTAGAGGCAGGATTTGAGGACGTCCTAGTCGTTGAGGCAATTAGACGTTTTCGGGCGGAGTTAGCATTCTTGGGGCACGCTGCACCTCCGGTGGACCAACATGTCTATCTTTTTTCTAGGAGGCTGAGAGAGGCCACCCGTGCTTTTTTGGCGGGATTTCGTTGTGATTCATCGGAGGAGTACCTGGACCGAGCTTCGGCTTATGAGAGAGACCGCCCAGGGTCCAGGTGAGCAACACAGTCCGGAGAGCCGGACAAGAGGCAGAGGACATGGCCAGTTAGTACGGGGGAAGAAGCCTCAAGACTAGGACGTAGCCAGACACAAGGACGCCCCGGTCCCCAACAGTCAATTCAGACACCAAACAGGGGTCGACAGTGCCACAATTGTGGAGAGTTTGGGCGTATTTGGACGGCATGTAAGAGGCCGCCCGTGACATGTTTTACTTGTGACCAGGTGGGTCACCGAGCTGCTTTTTGCCGTCAAGGCAGGTCACAGTCGCAACAGGGTTCTTCGCCTGTTGGAGTAGCAGGAGGTAGTCACAGACCGCCACAGTTTCAGCCACAAGGCTCTCAACAGAGGGGTCAAGGTCAGACTCGTACACAGGGATCAGCCCAGGAGCACGGCCGAGGTAGAGGCCGTGGTGGGGGTACCCAGGAGACCAGAGGCAGACAAACCAGAGTGTTTGAGTTGAGGAGTGTTGTTGATCCAACACCGCCGACTATTCAGATTCATGGCCTTCCGATCCGAGTTTTATTTGATACGGGTGCTACACACTCTTTTATATCTGATGAATGGGTAGCTTAGTTACTATAGTGGGGAGACCCTTCATTGTGGGGTTACCCGATGGGGGTAGGGTTAGTGGTACCCGAGAGGTACACGGTTGTCCCATACGTTTGGGAAACCGTGATTGGTTAGCCGACTTCTATGTCATGCACTTGGTGCATGAAGAAGTCATCCTTGGGATGGATTGGATGGACCGCCATCGAGCCGTGTTAAATATAAGCCGGAGGACCGTGAAGGTTACCACGAAGACAGGACATGAGGTGATTTTCCGAGGTTGGGACCTCGGGAAGGCCGGTACAATCATTAGCGTGGTCCGAGCCGCGAGACTTATCGGGCAGGGATGCGAGGCGTTCTGGCGCTATGCCATGAAGGAAGAGACAGGCCTATTGTTGGAGGAGATTCCCGTGGCATGTGAGTTTGAGGACGTATTCGGGGAGCCACACAGATTACCACCGCAGAGGAGCATTGATTTTGCTATTGAGTTGGAGCCCGACACGAGGCCGATCTCCAAGGCTCCATACCGCATGACGCCTATCGAGATGCTGGAGCTGAAGAAGCACCTCGAGGAGTTAGCCGAGAGGGGTTTTATATGCCCAAACGTTTCCCCTTGGGGTGCACTGGTCCTCTTCATCAGGAAAAAGGACGGATCTTTGAGGCTATGCAGTGATTATAGGGAATTTGACAAAGTTACCATCAAGAACAAGTACCCTTTACCGCACATTGATGATTGCTAGACCAGTTTGAGGGAGCCTCCGTGTTTTCACGCATTGACTTGAGGTCGGGATATCACCAGTTGAGGGTGAGAGAGGAGGACGTGCCGAAGACGGCATTCAGGACGAGATATGTCCATTATGAGTTTGTCGTGATGCCGTTCGGGCTCAAAAATGCACCCGCCGTCTCATGGAGTTGATGAACGGCATCTTCATTGACTTCTTGGACTAGTTCGTGGTGGTGTTTATAGACGACATCTTATTTTACTCCCGGAGTAGGGAGGAGCATGCGGGACACCTGAGGACGGTTCTTCTGGTCCTTCAGGATAGAGAGCTTTATGCAAAGCTCTCTAAGTGAGAGTTTTGGATGTCCGAGGTGGCATTCATAGGTCGTATAGTTTCCGCCGATGGTATCATGATTGACCCGGTAAAGATAGAGTTCGTTTCTTCATGACCGCCACCTAGGACGGTCAAGGAGGTGCGCAGTTTCTTGGGCTTAGCGGGATACTACCGCCGATTTTTTGAGGGTTTCTCCGTAATTGCACGGCCGCTTACTTCCTTGCGGAGGAAGTCTACCAGGTTCGTCTTGTCCGAGCCTTGTCAACGCAGCTTTGAGGAGCTAAAGAGGAGGTTGACCTCTGTTCCTGTTATAGCCCAGCCTGTGTAAGAGCCTTAGTCTTTGGAGCATAGGAGCCTTGCTGAGCCTTAGTTGAGTTTGCCTTGACCCTGTCAGCCGCCCCAACGGACCCTGTGAGCCGCCCCCGCGCCACAGATGAACCGCCCCTGCGCCTTAGTTGATCCACCCCTGCGGTTTTGTGCGGCAGCAGCCACCTTTGTTGACCTCTTGACTTTGCTATTGGGGTAGCTTCCTATATAAGCTTCCTAACCTTCTAATGAAGGGTTTCCTCACTTCATTCCAGCTCCTTCATCTCCCTTACGTTTGTTAGCATGAAATATGGCGATATTCTAGGCACTTATTTTGGTTGTTTTTCCCTTATTATTGTGTACATGGATAAAGTTTAGAAGCAAATGTTAGCTTGTTCATCTATATTGTCGATATGGAAGTCTACACTAGCTTTGTGTTGATTATAGGTGAATAGGAGCAGGAATCGGAACGTTTGAGAGAGAAAAGGGAGCAATCGATCATGTTTGAGGATTAGGAGATACATCAAAGAAGCTAAGGAAGGAGCTAGGATGAAGAATGTAACGAAACAAAGACAACAACAAGCAATATACACTTCCACGCCCTGAATTACGGCCGTGGAGTAGATGATTTGAAGTCCACGCTCTAAACCACGGCCGTGAACTTGGCATCATGAACGTGGACTTGAGTTTGGAGCACTCTAGTAAGTTACACGGTCTAAATTACGGTCATGGAAGTCACAAGGCACCGTAATCTGTTTCCACGCTCTAAACCACGGTCGTGGAAGGGTGTGAGATCAGAATTTAGGCAATCTTTTGGCGTGTCATTATTTGCCACATCATTTACATATTGGGCTTTGACGGTAACTTTTTCTCGTCTTATAAAAAGGTTGGAAAAGAGAGTTTTGAGGACGGCCGCTTACCCTTGTTTTCAGGACTCTTGCTTAGGGTTGATTGGAAGTCGCCGAGAGTTGCGGAAACGCCGGATTGTTGGAGATTGCTTACAACGAAGGTTTTTCCTTTTTCTTAGGTTTTGATATTGAAGACTGATTGACATCCCGTTCTTCGTACTTGCCTTAGATCATTGTGAAATTTTGTGTTATATATTCTGAATCCATTAACATTGCTTCTTGTGTTTCGGATTTAAGAATTGGTTTTGAAGTTTTATTGAGTATTCGAGGGTTTTTATCTTTCATTCTTCTTAAATTGAATATTGATATCATGACAATGGTTATTGGCTAAAACCCTTTAGCAATTTTAAGGTGAAGGGTTGATAGTTGTGGCTTAGATGATGATAGATCGATCGTAATTTGATTGGACCCTAAGAGTTAGAGAAATATCGTCGACACCCTAAATCACGGCATGTTCTTAGGTTTCCACGGCCGTGGTTCTCAAGATCTAACCGTGATTTACCTCAGTTTACGAACTTTACTTTTACTTTAATCAAAAGTTAATGATTTGCTTTAACCTAGCCTGACTTGCCTTTCCTAGGTAGTAGTGAGACTCAACATCCTCTATTTCGGTTTCGAGTGTCACAACCTTAACCGTTTGAGTTTATCTTGATCCTTGGGTTACAAGTTTGGGTATTTGAGATCAATTTTAGTCCTTAGATCCTTTCTATACTGTAGCCTCAACAACCTTTATAGAGAGTTCTTTTGGTTAGACATATAAGGTTTTGGAACTTCACCGTACATTACCTTACCTTAGCATACCTTTGTAATTCTCAACTCTGTCCTTATATCTATAGTATGTCTTGAATCGATTGCCACAATTGGATACCTGGATCTTTAGGGTTGCTGTTTTCCCAAATATTTGCAAAGCTTTACACTTTACTTGCTTGATTTCTTGAAACTGATTTTGTTTCACCAACTCCCTGTGATCGATACTCTGGAATACTTGCTAATCTACGCCGATCCGTACACTGCGGGTTCGCTTGCTTTTATTCTAGTTTTATAAATTTAAGACTTGATTGCACGCACGTTTTAGGGCGAACAAGTTTTTGGCGCCGTTGCCGGGGAGTTGGTCAAGACCAAACTTTGGTTTTCGGTTGTCGAACTTGGGAGCTTTTCTCTTGTTATTTGATATCTCTTTTGAGTGCTATTTGCAGGTTCTCTTAGGTATATGCGCATGTCTAGATCCAACAAAGACCTCGTACCTTTTGATCCGGAACTTGAGAAGACTTTGAGAAAAAAACTTAAGGAGAGAAAGATGGCTTAAAATAGAGAAAGGGATTTTCAAGCGGAGTTAGAGGAGTCTCAAGCTCAATTTAGGTTGAGTGAGAAAACTCGTAAGGAAGAAGCGGAGCGTCATCAATTCCAAATTGATGAGCTCAAAGCTATGATGATGGACATGAGGTTGGAGATGAATGACTCCAAGAAAGAGAAGAAAACTAAGTCCATTAGAGTGGAATCATCCGATGAGGATGATGATGATGATATGCCACCGCTAGAGGAGATTGATCCAACGATCAATCCAGTCCGGAATGATCCAAGACCGGCCGCCAATCCTCGTATCCCAGCTGGGGGTACGAGAGACGCTCGTGTAGATGAAGAGCCAAGGACTCTTGGACAATGGATGGATCCGATTCAGCAACCGCGCCGTCTAGGTGTGAACTTCGAAGCTGACGATATTCAAGGGTTTAGCTTTAACCCACAAGTTATTACCATCGTTCGCCAAAGCCAATTTGGAGGAATGAGTGCTGAATCTCCACACGAACATTTACAAAACTTTGAGATTCTGATGGAGACAATGAAACCAAAGAATGCAACCACCAACAACTACAAGATCAAGCCATTCTTCTTCTCTTTGAAAGGAAAGGCTTTATCTTGGTATCAAGCTCTTCCAAATGGAAGACTCAACACATGGGAGGATCTATCTTCTGAGTTCCTAACCAAATTCTTTCCGCCATCCAAGACAACGGAGTTGAGAGGTAAAATCAATGCTTTTTCTATGAAATCTAATGAAAGTTTGTTTCAATCTTGAGAAATGTTTCATGATCTATTATTAGATTGCCCACACCATGGCATTTCCAAGTTAGAGTTGTTGGAGATATATTACAAGGGGCTGGATGTGGAAACACAATTCAAGCTCCAATCCCTTTCACGTGGAACATTCATGGACGTGAGGCAAGATGATGCTTGGGACTTCATTGAGAAGCAAGCCCGAGTAATTGAGAAGTACTCCCACCGGAAGGCGGAAGCTAACCGAGTAAAGCAAGGAGCAAAGCTAACACAAGCTGCGCAAACTCAAATCTTTTCCCTCAACACCGAAATTAAAGAGTTGAAGGAAGTCATTAGAGCTGGCCTTCAAAAGCCTAAGGAGCAAGATGTTGGATACTTAAGAAACAACAACCACTATCAAGGGAATGAGAACACCAACCGCAACAACTGGAACAACAATCGGAACAATTGGAACAACAAAAACCGGAACAACAATTGAAACAACAATCGGAATTCAAACAACAATTGGCGTTCCAACCAACATCAAAATTCCGGTAATTCTTATCCCAATTCAGGAAATTCACTAACACTACCTTCTTCTTCTTCTACTCCTTTGAAAAGCCAGGGGCAAGGATCTAATAGCTCAAGCACTTCGGGAAAGGAGAAGCCCGATCTCATGCTGGAAACGATCTTGGGAAAGCTTCAAGGACTGGAGAATCACATTATTAAGGTCGATAAAGCTCAAAAGGCTTTAGAAAACCAAATGTTCAGCAAGCCTGAGGAAGTTCCTAGAGATCAAGGAAAACTTCCAGGAAAGACGGAGGACAACCCGAAGGGAAGGGTGATGGCAATCACAACTAGCAGCGGAGCAACAACTACCGACCCGCAACCTAAGTTTGTTGAAGTTCCCGTCGAAAAGGAGAAGGAAAAGGGGAAGGAGAAGGAAGACATCTACATTCGTCCTCCAGCTTACAAACCTCCCCTACCATTCCCACAATCTAGAGTAAGAGCGCGTCTAGCAAGCAGTTTGGTAAGTTCATTGAACTCATGAGCAAACTGCACATTAACATACCTTTCATTGATGCAATTGTAGGTATGCCAGCTTACGGGAAGTTCTTGAAAGAGATCCTCTCTAACAAGAGGAAGTTGGAAGACTTCGGAGAAGTTAAGATGATTCGGAATCATCGGAACTCATCAAAACAATGAAGGAAAAGATGCCCCCAAAGCTGAAGGATCCGAGGTCATTTTGTATTCCAATTGGAGTGGGAGAAGTCACTTATGATGCATTATGTGACTTGGAAGCAAGCGTTAGCATCATCCCACTTGCCTTGTGTAGGAAGATCGGTTTAGGTGAACCTAAACTGGTGAAGATGACGTTATACATGGCGGATCGATCCATATCTTGTCCCGTCGGTATCATTGAAGACGTCCCGGTCAAGCTGAGTAAGTTTTATGTTCCAATAGACTTTGTTTTACTTCACATTCATGCAGATAGTCCGGTCCCGATCATACTCGGAAGACCGTTTCTTGCAACATCCGGTTGTATGGTGGATTGCAAGAATGCTAGACTTGCCTTCGACATAGGAGAAGAGAAGGTATAGTTTGTTCTTTCCACCTTGGTGAAAGAGCCAGCTCTTGGAGAAGAAATGTTCAATATCTATGAGGAGGAGGCATCTAGAGAAGAAGTAAGCTCGATTATATTTAAGGATCCGTTTTAAAAGGTCATAACCATGAGCATCATGGAGAAAGGAGAGGAAGGGGATTTCAATGAGGAGATTGAAGCCTTGGAGGAGCTAAAGGAAGTGCATGAAGAAGAGTTTGAAAAACTCTACGATGGGTCAGAGAATGTGAGGAATCACTGCCAGTCGTGCTATTCCATGGCCGTGGTTTTTCCCTTGATGACCGTAATCACCTATTCAGAGGATTCCAGTAAATTACACGGTCAAAACCACGGCCGTGGAACTACCAGTGGTGCCGTAATTGACTTCCACGCCCTAAACCACGGCCGTGGAAGTAACATGACACCCTAATTCTGGGAAAATCCGAGAAAAATTACGTTCTTTCCACCAATGTTCTTGAGTCTTATTCAACCACTCCTACACCCTTATAAACTTCTAAGGAAGCATTGGACACTCCTCAAGAGCCATTAGAGACTCCAATGGTGATGGAATTGAAGCCACTTCCCAAACATCTTCGGTACGCATTTCTAGGAACTAATTCTACTTTTCCGGTAATTGTTAGTTCCGATTTAAATGAAGATGAACATAGTAAACTTATGGTTGTTCTAAGGAAACATAGGAAAGCCTTAGGTTACACTATAGAGGATCTTGTAGGAATTAAACCTTCATTATGCATGCACAAAATCCTAATGGAAGAAGATTTTAAGCCTTCCCGACAACCTTAACGATGGTTAAATCCGATCATGAAGGAGGTTGTTAAGAAGGAAATTCTTAAGTTACTTGATGCAGGTATCATCTACCCTATCTCCGATAGTAAGTGGGTGAGCCCCGTACAAGTTGTTCCAAAGAAAGGAGGAATGACGGTGATCACAAACAAGAACAATGATTTCATTCCTACGAGAACCGTGACTGGATGGAGGATGTCCATTGATTACCGGAAGCTAAACAATGCAACTAGGAAGGATCACTTCCCATTGCCCTTCATTGATCAAATGCTTGAAAGGTTAGCACAAGATTCTTATTTTTGCTATCTTGACGGTTATAGTGGTTTCTTCCAGATTCCGATCCATCCAGACGATCAAGAAAAGACCACATTTTACGTGCCCATGGGGTACGTTAACCTATAGACGGATGCCATTCGGGCTTTGCAACGACCCAACCACCTTTCAAAGTTGCATGATGGCAATCTTCTCAGAATATGTAGAGGAAATCATGGAGGTTTTCATGGATGACTTTTCTGTTTATGGTTCCTCTTTTGATAATTGTCTTTCTAACCTCTCTCTTGTGCTACAAAGGTGTGAAGACACTAACCTAGTTCTTAATTGGGAGAAGTGTCAATTCATGGTGAAGGAAGGCATTGTACTCGGACACTTGATCTCTAGTAGAGGGATCGAGGTAGATAAGGCTAAGATAGAGACCATAGAGAAGCTCCCTCCTCCATCTTCGGTGAAGGGGATAAGAAGTTTTCTAGGACACGCTGGATTTTATAGACGTTTTATTAAGGACTTTTCTAAGATATCAAAACCGCTTACTAATCTATTGATGAAGGATGTAGTTTTTGATTTCTCGCAGGATTGTTTAGACGCATTTCATAAGATCCGGGAAGCTCTAATCTCAGCCCCGATCATCCAACCCCCGGACTGGAATCTCCCGTTCGAGGTTATGTGTGATGCAAGTGACGTAGCTATTGGAGCTGTGCTTGGGCAAAAGAAGGAGGGCCGAACCCAAGCTATCTATTACGCTAGAATGTGTTCGCCACTTAGCGTGCATGCAAATAAGTCTTAAATTTATAAAACTAGAATCAAGCAAGCGAACCCACAGTGTACGGATCGACGTAGTTAAGCAAGAATTCCAGAGTATCGAACACAGGGATTTGGGGGGTTAAATCCAGTTATAAATCGTCAAGCAAGTATATGTATGAAGCTTTGCAAATATTGGGAAAACAGCAACCCTAAAGATCCAAGTATCTAATTGTGGCAATCGATTCAAGATATACTAAAGAACTAAAGACAGAGTTAAGAGTTGCAAAGGTATGCTAAGGTAAAGCAATGTACGGTGAAGTTCCAAGGCTTTATATGACTTATCTAGAAATACTCTCTATAAAGGTTGTTGAGGCTTCAGTATAGAAAGGATCTAAAGACAAGAATTAATCTCAAATACCCAAACTTGTAACCCAAGGATCAAGACTAACTAAACCGATTAAGGTTGTGACACTCGAAATCGAAGTAGAGGTTGTTGAGGCTTCACTACTGCCTAGAAAAGGCAAGCCAAGACTAAGTTAAAGCAAATCTTTAACTTTGGATTAAAGTAAAAGCAAGGTTCGTAAACTAGGGGAAATTACGGGTGGATCTTGAGATTCCACGGCCGTGGAACTCAAGAACACACCGTGATTCTGGCTCGTCGGCGAAATCTCTCTAACTCTCAGGGTCCAATCTGTTTACGATCGATCTATCATCATCTAAGCCAAAACTATCAACCCTTCACCTTAGAATTGCTAAAGGGTTTTAGCGAACAACAGTCATTATGATATCAAATTCAAGATTTAGAAGAATGAAAGATGAAAACCTTCGAAAACCTTCAATAAACTTCAAATCAATCTCAAATCCATAAACAAAGGTAATGATGTATATCAGATTTGGAATAACACAAACAAATCACAATCCTTGATAAGAACGAAGAACGGGATGTCAATTTGTCTTCTAATCAAACCTAAGGACAAAGTGCAACTTCCAAATCTCCAAGCCTTTGCAAACCTCCGTTGCAAAATGGCAATCTCCGCACGTCCAACTGAAACCCTAGGCACGTGCTAGCAGGCGTAAGCGAAGGTGCCGAAATCTCCCTCCTTCAGTCCTTTTATAGCGGAAGATAGAATAAGTGTTCGGCCCATGTATGTAGACAATGTGTCTATATTTTATTCGCCAAAAGATTGCCTAAATCACGGTTATATGGGATTCCACGCCCGTGGTTTAGAGCGTGGAATTGGATTATGGAGCTTCACAACTTCCATGGCCGTACTTTATACCGTGTAACTCTCTGGAATGCTCCACGCTCATGTTGCTAAGTTTCACGGCCGTGGTTTAGAGCGTGGACTTCATTACGGCAGTAATTTAGAGCGTGGAAGCATAGGTTGCTCGTAATTCCCTTTGTTTTGTGCCATTCTTCATCCTAGCATCTTCCTTAGCTTCTTTGTGGTGTCCTCAATCCTTGGATGTGCTCAATCCATCTCCATCATCTCATAATTCGTTCGGTTTTAGCTCTTATTCACCTACAATCAACACAAAGCTGATGTAGACCTCTATATCGACAATATAGATAAACTAGCTCACAATTGCTTCAATGCTTTATCAATGAACACTAATATGGATGAAATACATCTAGAAAACGTGCCTAAAATATCACAATATTTCATGCTAACAAAATACCCCATACTTGCCACTTGCTTGTCCCCAAGCAAGGTCTTTCAAAAACTTTAAAACTCAAGTTAGGATGAAATATGGATGCACTCTCAAAAACAAAACTTCTTTTAGATGAATGTGCTTCCTAGTCAATAGATCATTCTTAAATCTTGCTTCATTCGTTCATAAGACTCTCATATACATAATCAAAGAGTAAAGAGTAAAGAAAACTCATGAATTAATCAAACTTCCATGTAAACATCATAACCTTCAAACATTATCAAAATCAATCATAAGAAACTTCAATTTAGATCACCAAGTCATATAGCATTCTCTTGAACTTAAGGACTTTCAAGCAAGGTCTAGAATGCGGAAGGGGAGAGGAAATTATAAGGAATGTGGTGCATGAATCCGGGAAAGTGGATAACCAACTCTTTTCTTTTTCTCTTGCGGTTTTGCAACACTTTCAACTTAGAGCTTTGCTCTCTTCTTTTCACATTATTTTTCGACTTTACTTTTGGAGTTATGGACAGAGGTGCACAAAAACCAAAGCCTAGGAGATTGGCGGTTCTCATTTTTGCGAGATGCCTCAAACCCTTGATGCACATACCATAATCCGCTAGGAATATCCCTCAATCCGAATTTGGCAAGACACAAACACCCGGCTATGTGAATGGTGCCGAGTTACTCATCGTCATGATTGACTTCCCCAAACCTATAAGTTCTTTCTATTCTTTGAATGCAAAATTTTGCTTTCATGGCCCTCCCACATCAAACATGCCAAATATCAACTCCTCCAAATTCCCGGATAGGTAAAGGAAGCCATTATTTCATTGAGGGGCTAAATGATCAAAGAAAGAAGAAAGAAAATCGAATTGCCTTAATCATTTCAACAAGAAGTATAAGAACTTATCATATGATTTCAACCTTGCTTTCTCAATATGATTTAGGAAACATTCTTCACATTATGAAACTTGCAAAAGAGGGATAATTAACTCATTCAATTTCTTTTCAATTTACTATTTGTTTAAGCATGCGATTGTGTTCGCTCCAAACGGTGTGTGCAAGCTTTAAATTTATAACCCTAGACTTAAGCTTAAAACAAGGATGCGAACCCGCAGTGTACGGGTCAATCGTAGTAAAAAGCAAGAAATTCCAGGGGTCGATCACAGGGACTCGGTGAAACAAAGTCAATAACGGTAAGCTTCGCGAATACTAACCACAAGAGTAATTAACACAATCAAAGATGAATAAGAAGTCAATAAAGCAAACATGCAATTCTAGGGATTAAAGCGTCTAGTTGTGGTTCCAACTCAAGATCTAAAGATAAGCGGACAAAGCTGAGATTTTTGCAAGGGAAAAGTGTTACTAAAGTGGAGTAGATCACCGGTAAGTCTCACTACACACTAATCCAAAATCGTAACTCCTATTACCGGGTAAGTCTCAAGGAATCAAGATAAAGAACTATAACCTCAAACTAACACACCATCTAAGGGAATAGAATCAACCTTTATCGGGTAAGTCTCAGGCTAACTCACAAAGATGGGATGGAAGCACACTCAAACCCCAATAAAGGATGAACCTTTATTACCTACACTTATGATCGTTGGTACACAAACTAAGGAATTACCGGGTAAGTCTCATCCTAAGCTTGCATTGAACCAGGAAAGGTGTAATAAGAATAGGATTTGGCAAACTCTAACACTTAACTCTCAGTTTAGGATCAGATAAGTCACCTCGGTCAGCCAAATTCCACCCCGGCCGAGATGTTCATCGACTGAGCGAGATGCTTAGGGTTAAGGTTAAAGACTCGAACTTTCAGGGTCCTACTGGAATCTAAGATTATTCTATCATTGTTTTTCCCACAACCTTCAGCTAATCACCCTAGAATCACACAAGGAAATGAGCCACTCCTCATCATTATGAAAGTATTAAATATATGGGAAGAAGGTGAATATTTGAACAAGAAGAATTTAATGAAAAAGACTTCAATAACTGAATCAAATATCACAACAAAAGCGTTCCTTGGATAGCAATCCAACAAGAGAAGACAACAAGGAAGGGAATCAAAGACAATCTTACAAAACCCTCCAAAAAGCTATAAAAGCTATGATCTTCAATCTTCCTTCAACCTTCAAAAAGGTTCTTCAAAACTCCCAACTGGAGTATGGTTGTTGCGGTGTATAAACCCTGATCGGTGGTATAGCATGATATGGATTTGTGGAAAATCCAACCCATTTTATAGGAAAATAACCCTCCAAAGATAAAATATCTTAGAAAGATCTTTTCCCATAAAAATAGGTAAAATATAAGATCTTCTTCCCTCCAAGAGCCAAGCCCAAAAATATAAGATCACTTTCCAAAGATAAAAGATCTCAGCCAAGAATAAAATATTCTCGCCGCGTCCAAGGTGTTCGCCTCGGTCGAGTCGGCGTCTCTGGATCACCTCGGTCGAGATGAATCTCTGGTCAACCGAGGTGAGTCACAACTGAATGTGAAATCTTTCAAAACTGGTCCAAAGTGAATCTTTAATCCATGGCTATGCTTTCTGGATGGTTCCTTATGTTCCTCAATGTAGCTCCAATGACTTCATAGCTCCTTTTGTTCCTTTTTGATGCAAAACGTACCATTTTACCTACAATTACATCAAAACTAGGTGTAGACCTCGATTCTCGCAAAGGTAGATGAAATGGTAATATAATCACATAATATACATGCAATCATGCAGATTATGAAAGATAAAACGTCCAAACAAACCCCAAAATATAGACTATAATTCATGCTATCAAAATACCCCATACTTAGCCCTTGCTTGTCCCTAAGCAAGTTCCGCATATAAAAGACAAGATAGAATGGATTAATAGTCATGAAAATCAATGAAAAGGCTTTCAGAAACATTTTTATGGTGTGTTACAATCATAGATCACTCTAAGAGAATACTTCATGGAATTTAAAATCCAAACATGATCAAAACATTTTATAAATATAGGAAAGTTGTTCATCTTTGCATAAAATCATAGAATGCATAATAAGTCATAATTATCAAAATTAATCATGTATAATCCAGTTTAAACCACTAAGTCAATCAACAAGCTCAAGGGCTTCCCAAAAGAAAAGGTCAAGAAACGTGTAGGGTAGGGATGTATGTAAGGTAATGTGGTGCTAGAATCCAGGAAAAGGATGAACTTCACTTTCACTTTGACTTGCAACATCTTCCACCAATAAGCTTTGCTTATTCCACACTTTTTCTTTTTACTTTACTTTTTGGGATGCATGGACAGAGGTGCACAATAACCGAAGCCCAGGAAATCAGCAATCATCAATTTCTTGAGATGCATCAAACCCTTGATGCACATACCATGACCCGTTAGGAATATCGCTCAATCCGACTTTGGCAAGACACAAACACCCGGCTATGTGAATGGTGCCGAGTTACTCATCTTCATGATTGACTTCCCCAAACCTATTATTGCTTTCTAGCACTTTCACTTCCAGCCAACTTCTCAAGTTTAACTTCACTTGCTTTCACCACTTCGCTTGCTTCCAAATTCCCGGATAGGTAAAGGGAGGCAAAATGTATATGAGGGGCTAAGCATGAATAAGAAGAAGAAGAGAGAAGAGTGAATTGCCTTGGTCTTTCCAGGAAGAAAGTGAGAGAACTCATGATGTGGTGTCAATCTTCAAATTCAACATAATTTAGATAAAACAAAGTATTAAACATGCCAATAATTTCAAACAAAGCATTTAGCAACTTAAACATATTATAAAACCTTTCAAACACATAAAGAATTTAAAACCAGTCAGTAAGCATGATCTTCACTGAGATCATATCCAGATAAGTAACACAAAAATCGTTTTCGAAAACTCTCAGTTAACCCACCTCGGTCGAGGTGTTCTTGGGTCAACCGAGGTGAAACGCCTCGTTTGGCCAAGACTGACTCGGTCGAGGTCAAAAATTTTATTTTTAAAACCATTTTTTTCAGTTTCGACGTTTTTCTCAATCAAATAACCTGTAAATATGCATGCAATCTCAGATAGACATATAAATGCAGAAGTGAAGCATAATATATAAAATATCCGATCAAATAATCATCAAAGTCATCGAATAAGTACATCAAATAGTCATCAAATAAGTACAACAAATACCCCATACTTGGGACACACTGTCCCAGTGGGTCAATATAAGTCTAAAAATAAGAGTACTCACCGGATAAATAGCTGAACTGCATAAAAATATAATAAAGAAAGTCCTGCAGCTCATCAATAGTCGCGATCCGGTGGTGGTGGTGGCACGTATGGATACTGAGTAGGGTCGAATGGATGACCCATGATACGCTCGAACTGAAGCTGGGCCATGATGTGCTAATAATGCTGCCGCTCCTGCATCTCGCGGATATCCAGCGACAAAGCAGCATACGAATCAATAACCTGATCCGTCAGGTCATCGATCCGTCTGTGGGCATCTGGATCCCTCACTCTGCGCCTCCTGCGTCTAGCAGGCCTAACCGGAGAAGTCTCAGCTGGTGCAGGCTCAGTCTCATCATCATCATCATCCAGATCTATGATCGGCGGCGCGCTCGTCCCTGCAGTATTTGTCCCTGTATCCATCGGGACTCCACCCTCTCTCTCGTCCACTATGTCCTCGTCATCAGCCTCCTCCTCCTCATCCTCAGCTAGGGCAGCTGCTGCCTCCTTATGATCCTCCATCAGTGGAGCCCAGGCGGTCTGCCAATAATGCGGATCGTAAACGGTGAACTGGGCAGACCAACGGATCCCCTGTGGTGCAGTCAGCTCCCACGACATAGCCACATATGGAGTGGTCAGACCTCGGGGAACCAAAATCCTCCGAGTGATCATCTCCTGCAATCCAAGCAGCTTCGGAGCCGCCACCATCGTGCATGCGCTGAGGTCCATGGCATGAAAAGCAGCTATGTGGGTGACAAGCCCTCCGCAGCAGATGTCTCCCTTCGCTTTGGCCTTGATCTTGTGCAGGTCCTCTGCCAAGATCAAGCCAAAGTCCGGGAAACCCCCCGTAACCATACAGTATAGACTGAAAAGCTCGCCCTGTCGGATCTTCTAGGGCGTCTCAGTACGCGCCAAAAGTGTCTCGCTGAATATCCTATGGGCTAACCTAAAGGCTAGGTGGAAGATGACCTTCTCCCTGAAATCTCCAGGGCGCCATCTGTCTGCATGCTCAACAATATGGGCTATCTGCCCCCAGAACTCCCTAGCTACAGATCGGGAGGGGAAGTTAGTGGCGGTGGGCTCAGGGAAGCCAAAAATCTCTCTCCAAATCTCGAGCGACACTAAGAAGTTCCGGTTCATCAACCGGTACTTCACAGACTGCTCTGTGGGAAGGTAGGTGAAGGAGCTAACGAACTCTAGGGTCGGCTCCAAGTAGGCTGGGGCTCGGATCTCAGTAAACTGATCCAGCCCAACTGTGGTAATCATCCTCCTAAGGTCTCCATCTACCCCTAGGCAATCGAAAGCGGACACGTCCAGGAAACGTGGTGCAATCACTGGACATCCCGAAATACACTCATAGTCCACCTGGTGTCGCTCATGGATCACCGGGCGGTAAGGTCGGGAAGAAGAGGAAGAAGGGGAAGGTGAGGATCTATCTCTGAGGGCAAGGCGACGTTCGGAACTCATTTTCTCTCAACTACTGTCAGATCACCTCGGTCACTGACAACTCTCAAGAATCACCTCGGCCGAGGCGCAGTTCGACTGGACCGAGGCGGAAACAGTTCGCGATTCAACTCTCAGAAATCCAGTTCTTTTCCCCCAAAAATCACTACAATTGCTTCCTATGGGGTACTTAAGCCTTTTCTCAGCAGATGCAAGGGCAACTAAAGCCCAAATCGAAGCGAATGAACGAGTTAGGGTTTCGACTGTTTTTACCTCGTTTCGGCCGATTTGTTCGATTTCTCCGCAGATCTGCACTTGCAATGGGATCCTCTACCCTTCAATCGTAGTTTGGAAGCGGAAATCTTCGAAAACGAGCAAGATTCGAAGAAGCGAGGTGAGGAGGCGCCGCGGTCGAGTCGAAGTGGGTAAAAAAAGTGAAAAAGAAATTTTTTTCCTTTTTATACTGTTCCTGGAACTGCTGTCACCTCGGTCGAGATGGTCTCGACTAGACCGAGGTGTCTCAGTCAAACTTTGTCTTCTCGAATTCTCGAACTTCTGTACTTCCATTTATGCTCCTTCCTTAGATGTCTCTTGTTATCTGTCTAGGACGCCAAAAACAAACAAAACAAAGCAAAAGCAAACTATCTAAGCTAGACTAGAAAACGGGAAAAGAAAAATAATACCTTGGGTTGCCTCCCAAGAAGCGCTTGGTTTAAGGTCACTAGCTGGACCATGATGCGTCTCAAATGAGGTATATTGGTGCAACCTCCTCAACCGGAGTCTCCGGTTGGTACTTCTTAAGTCTATGACCTTTGACCTTGAAGCTTCCATTAGTTTCGTCCCATATCTCAACTGCACCATGAGGAAAAACATGTTTCATAACATAAGGTCCGCTCCATCTAGATTTTAACTTACCTGGAAAAAGGCGGAGGCGGGAGTTGAAGAGTAGAACTAAGTCTCCTTCGTTAAGCTCCTTTGGGATGATACGCTTGTCATGCCATCTCTTCGTCCTTTCCTTATAGATCTTGGCATTCTCATAAGCGTTCAAACGCAGCTCCTCCAGCTCGTTGATCTCCAAAAGTCGCTTCTAGCCGGCCTCCTTAATATCGAAGTTCAACCATTTGATCGCCCAATATGCTTTGTGTTCCAATTCGACGGGCAAATGGCAAGACTTCCCATATACCAAATTATAAGGGGTGGTACCTATGGGAGTCTTAAATGCGGTCCTGTACGCCCAAAGAGCATCGTCCAATTTCATGGACCAATCCTTCCTCGTTCTAGAGACGGTCTTCTCCAAAATTGCTTTGATTTCTCTATTCGAGATCTCGACCTGTCCACTAGTTTGAGGGTGATAAGCAGTTGATACCTTGTGGGTTACCCCATACTTCAACAGAAGTGCCTTGAACTTCCGGTTGATGAAATGCGTTCCTCCATCGCTGATGATGATGCGTGGAGTTCCAAACCGTGGAAAGATAGTCCTGTTTAGGAACTTCACAACCACCTTGACATCATTAGTGGGAGAGGCAATGGCTTCAACCCATCTAGAGACGTAATCAACCGCAAGAAGGATATAGAGGTTTCCTCCGGAGGATGGGAAAGGTCCCATGAAGTCAATCCTCCATACATCGAAGATTTCCACCTCTTGGATGTTATTAAGTGGCATCTCGTTCCTCCTTGATAAATTTCCTGTTCTTTGGCATGCATCCCAAGAGACAACAAAAGCTTGTACATCTTTAAATAATGTAGGCCAAAAGAAACCGGAACGCAATACCTTAGCGCATGTTTTATCGGTGCTAGCATGTCCTCCACAAGGAAGTGAATGGCAATGCCGTATAACGCTATTAACCTCATCTTCCGGAATGCATCTTCGAAGCATCCCATCCGGTCCGCGCTTGAATAGCAGCAGCTCGTCCCAGTAATAATGTCGTACTTCCTTGAAGAATCTCTTCTTTTGAGAGTACGTCAATCCGGGCGGTGTTTCCTGGCAAACAAGATAATTCACAATATCAGCATACCAAGATCCGTTTTTATCAGAAAGTTGGTGGATGGAATGTTCCACCAACTGAGGATGAATGTCAGAGAAGTGAGTAAGAAGTTTATTATTCTCAGTAGTCTCAGTTGACATCATCTCGCCATCGACCTCGGTCGAGGCGCAGAGGCGTTGACCGAGATGTTCTTCAGTCGCCTCGCTCAGTCGAGAAAGTGCCTCGGTCGAGGTACTGCAACTGGAACCGAAATTGGAGATCTTCGTCTCCTGAAGTAGTGTCTCAGTTTTAGCTCATGGATCCTCTTCCAGTGCCTTTAAGCTCCATATATCTACATCACAAGAAGCATCTATACCTTCCTCCATTAAACTGAAGCTAATAACTCTTTTGAGTGGATCGTTAATAAGGATAGAGCTCACCAATTCTCTTGATTCTTCTTCATCGTAGATGTTGAAGATATCATCAGTTTTAGCTCATGGATCCTCTTCCAGTGCCTTTAAGCTTCCGTCCAGTCCTTTGAAGTAGATCTCCAACAACTCGATTTTTGGAATCGCATGATGTGGGCAATCCAAAAGGATGTCCTTGAACCGCTCCCATGACTTGGACAAGCTCTCCTTGTCCTTCATAATGAAAGCATTAATCTTCCCTCTCATTTCAGCTGTCTTTGAGGGGGGAAAGAATTTGGTTAAGAATTCCGTAGTCATCTCCTCCCATATGCTAATTTTACCTGGAGGAAGAGATTGATACCAAGTAAGAGCTCTATCTTTTAAAGAAAAGTAAAAAGGTCTTAGCTTGTAGTTGTTATTTTCAATTCTGGAAGGTCGCAAGGTTTCCATCAAGATCTCGTAGTTTTGAAGATGTTGATGTGGCGATTCCTTCTCCATCCCTCCGAATTGGCATTGGCGAATCATGGATAGAACTTGCGGTCGAAGTTCCTAGTCATGGTCCGCTGGATCTCCTAGGTTGACTCCTGGACGCCTCAGTTGTTGATTAGGGTCCATCCTTTGACCTAGGGTTTGTGGAATTCCTGCAAGAAGAACATCTCGGACTGGCATCCGAGGTGGATGTATCTCGGCCGAGGCGTCTGGTACTGGGACCTGTCTCGGTCGAGGGTCAGCAACTGGACCCTGCCTCGGTCCAGCATCGGGAACTGGGTTCTCCCTCGGTCGAAGTAGAATCTGGTCTCGTATGACGGCCATTTCTGCTTCGATGGCTTCAGTTTTGGTGCGAGTTTCTTCCTTCTCTCGCCTTAGTTTTTCCTTGCTGAGGCGTAGCAGCTCTAACGCCTCTTTCAATTCGGCCTCAAGATCGCGTTTGTCTTGTTGGGCCATCTTTGCTTCTCTTAAGCGTCGCTTGTATGTCTTTTCTGGTTCGGGATCGTAAGGAACGATTTCCTTCCCAGTGCGGGTTCTTCGCATATACCTAAGAAAGAACCTGCAAAAATCACTCAAGTAGAGTGGTTAGAAGACACGGGGGCAAGCGCCCCAAGAGCAAACCGTACCGGCTCGGTCTAGACCAAGTCCCCGGCAACGGCGCCAAAAACTTGTTCGCTCCAAACGGTGTGTGCAAGCTTTAAATTTATAACCCTAGACTTAAGCTTAAAACAAGGATGCGAACCCGTAGTGTACGGGTCAATCGTAGTAAAAAGCAAGAAATTCCAGGGGTCGATCACATGGACTCGGTGAAACAAAGTCAATAACGGTAAGCTTCGCGAATACTAACCATAAGAGTAATTAACACAATCAAAGATGAATAAGAAGTCAATAAAGCAAACATGCAATTCTAGGGATTAAAGCGTCTAGTTGTGGTTCCAACTCAAGATCTAAAGATAAGCGGACAAAGCTGAGATTTTTGCAATGGGAAAGTGTTACTAAAGTGGAGTTGATCACCGGGTAAGTCTCACTACACACTAATCCAAAATCGTAACTCCTATTACCGGGTAAGTCTCAAGGAATCAAGATAAAGAACTATAACCTCAAACTAACACACCATCTAAGGGAATAGAATCAACCTTTACCGGGTAAGTCTCAGGCTAACTCACAAAGATGGGATGGAAGCACACTCAAACCCCAATAAAGGATGAACCTTTATTACCTACACTTATGATCGTTGGTACACAAACTAAGGAATTACCGGGTAAGTCTCATCCTAAGCTTGCATTGAACCAGGAAAGGTGTAATAAGAATAGGATTTGGCAAACTCTAACACTTAACTCTCAGTTTAGGATCAGATAAGTCACCTCGGTCAGCCAAATTCAACCCCGGCCGAGATGTTCATCGACTGAGTGAGATGCTTAGGGTTAAGGTTAAAGACTCGAACTTTCAGGGTCCTACTGGAATCTAAGATTATTCTATCATTTTTTTCCCACAACCTTCAGCTAATCACCCTAGAATCACACAAGGAAATTAGCCACTCATCATCATTATGAAAGTATTAAATATATGGGAAGAAGGTGAATATATGAACAAGAAGAATTTAATGAAAAAGACTTCAATAACTGAATCAAATATCACAACAAAAGCGTTCCTTGGATAGCAATCCAACAAGAGAAGACAACAAGGAAGGGAATCAAAGACAATCTTACAAAACCCTCCAAAAAGCTATAAAAGCTATGATCTTCAATCTTCCTTCAACCTTCAAAAAGGTTCTTCAAAACTCCCAACTGGAGTATGGTTGCTGCAGTGTATAAACCCTGATCGGTGGTATAGCATGATATGGATTTGTGGAAAATCCAACCCTTTTTATAGGAAAATAACCCTCCAAAGATAAAATATCTTAGAAAGATCTTTTCCCATAAAAATAGGTAAAATATAAGATCTTCTTCCCTCCAGGAGCCAAGCCCAAAAATATAAGATCACTTTCCAAAGATAAAAGATCTCAGCCAAGAATAAAATATTCTCGCCGCGTCCTAGGTGTTCGCCTCGGTCGAATCGGTGTCTCTGGATCACCTCGGTCGAGATGAATCTCTGGTCAACCGAGGTGAGTGTTCGCTCCAAACGGTGTGTGCAAGCTTTAAATTTATAACCCTAGACTTAAGCTTAAAACAAGGATGCGAACCCGCAGTGTACGGGTCAATCGTAGTAAAAGCAAGAAAATTCCAGGGGTCGATCACAGGGACTCGGTGAAACAGAGTCAATACGGTGTGCTAATGTCAATACTAACCACAAGAGCAATTTAACACAATCAAAGATGAATAAGAAGTCAATTAAGCAAACATGCAATTCTAGGGATTAAAGCATCAAGTTGTGGTTCCAACTCAAGATCTATAGATAAGCGGACAAAGCTGAGATTTTTGCGTGGGGAAGGTGTTGCTAAAGTGGAGTAGATCACCGGGTAAGTCTCACTACACACTAATCCTAAACCGTAACTCCTATTACCGGGTAAGTCTCAATGAATCAAGATAAAGAACTATAACCTCAAACTAACACACCATCTAAGGGAATAGAATCAACCTTTACCGGGTAAGTCTCAGGCTAACTCACAAAGATGGGATGGAAGCACACTCAAACCCCAATAAAGGATAAACCTTTATTACCTACACTTATAATCGTTGGTAAACAAACTAAGGAATTACCGGGTAAGTCTCATCCTAAGCTTGCATTGAACCAGGAAGGTGAAATAAGAATAGGATTTGGCAAACTCTAACACTTAACTTTCTGTTTTAGGTCGGATAAGTCACCTCGGTCAAAAGAATTCCACCCCGGCCGAGATGTTCATCAACCAAACGAGATGCTTAGGGTTAAGGTTAAAGACTCGAACTTTCAGGATCCTACTGGAATCTAAGATTATTCTATCATTGTTTTTCCCACAACCTTCAGCTAATCACCCTAGAATCACACAAGGAAATTAGCCACTCATTATCATAATGAAAGTATTAAAATATATGGGAAGAAGGTGAATATTTGAACAAAGAAGAATTTTAATGAAAAGACTTCAATAACTGAATCAAATATCACAACAAAGCGTTCCTTGGATAATAATCCAAAAAGATAAGACAACAATTGAGGGAATTGAAGACAATCTTACAAAACCCTTCAAAAAGCTATAAAAGCTATGGTCTTCAATCTTCCTTCAACCTTCAAAAAGGTTCTTCGAAAACTCCCAAATTGGAGTATGCTGCGGCTGCTGCGTGTGTAAACCCTGATCGACGGTATAGCGTGCTGTCGGAATTGTGGAAATCTAACCCTCTTTATAGGAAAAATAAACCTCCAAAGATAATAAATCTTAAGAAGATATTATCCCATAAATATAGGTAAAATATATATTCTGCATATCTTCTTCCTTCCAGAAGCCAAGCCCAAAAATATAAGATCACTTTCCAAATTTAAAAGATCTCTTCCAAGAATAAAGTATTCTCGCCGCGTCCTAGGTGTTCGCCTCGGTCGAGTCGGCGTCCCTGGATCACCTCGGTCGAGGTGAATCAATGGTCAACCGAGGTAACTCACAATCAGAATGTGAAATCTCTCGAATCTGCTCCAAAGTGAATCTTCAATCCATGGCTATGCTCCCTGGATGTAGCTCCAAATGACTCATGACTCCTTTTGCTCCTTTTTTATGCAAAACGTACCATATTACCTGCAATTACAACGAAACTAGGTGTAGACCTCGATTCTCGCAAAGGTAGATGAAATGGTAGTAAAATCACATAATGTACATACAAACATGCAGATTATGAAAGATAAAATGTCCAAACAAACCCCAAAAACTAGACTATAATTCATGCTATCAGTGAGTCACAACTGAATGTGAAATCTCTCAAAACTGGTCCAAAGTGAATCTTTAATCCATGGCTATGCTTCCTGGATGGTTCCTTATGTTCCTCAATGTAGCTTCAATGACTCCATAGCTCCTTTTGTTCCTTTTTGATGCAAAACGTGCCATTTTACCTACAATTACATCAAAACTAGGTGTAGACCTCGATTCTCGCAAAGGTAGATGAAATGGTAATATAATCACATAATATACATGCAATCATGCAGATTATGAAAGATAAAACGTCCAAACAAAGCCCAAAATATAGACTATAATTCATGCTATCAGATTGTCATCAAAACTCAATTCACAAGTAGTGATTATCATAGAAGTCATCTCTATCCTTAGAAGCACAAAATTTTCAAAATTTTTCGAATTTTATGGGTTTTTCAAAAGCTTTTTCATGCAATGCGATAATGAAACGTGTAACAATGGAATGAAACATGCAAGGTGTTCTCAATCAAAGCAAGCAAAGTGAGTAGAGTTATTACAAACGAATAGTCACACCCCACCCCATACTTGAGACAAACATTGTCCCTAATGTTCAAAAAGAAAAATAAAGAAAAGAAAGAAAGAGAAAAGAACTCACAAGACGGTGGTGGAGCGGCTAAAGCGGTAGATCGTCCAAGGTCATCACTGAGGTGCCGGTGGTGGTGGGAATGGGAAGAAGCCAGGATCATAGTTCCGCCCAAACTGCTGGCGGTAAATATCTCTCATCATGCGGTCATGTGCGTCGGCTCGTGCATCCCTAGCATCTGCACGGATCTCCAAGGCTCCGACCCTACTGGAAAGGTCGGTGGCCCACTCTGGCAGCTGCTCATACCATCCCGGTGGCTGGCTGTACCATGCTGGTGCGTCTAACGGTGCTGGTGCAGGTGGTGGCTGGGCGTGCCAAGCTGGTAGAGCTCCCATCCACTCCGGCTGAGTGCTGTATGTTAGCATGAAATCTTGTGATATTTTAGGCACGTTTTCGAAACGTATTTGATTCATATTGATAGTCTTTGATTGAACTTTGTTGCCTATGTGAGCTAGTATTGCCTATATTGTCGATATGGATGTCTACACTAGTTCTATGTTGATTATAGGTACTTAAGAGCTATTTCCGAACGAAATCGAGCAAAGAAGAGTTGATTGAGTATGTCCATGGATTGAGGGCATCTTAAGGAGCAAATTGGAGTTTAGCTTGAGGAATGCACGAGGCTAGGAAAGAATCACGTTCTTGCCCTAAACCACGCTCTAAAATACGGCCGTATTACAAACCACGTTCAGTTCCACGGCCGTGGATCCTTGCAAAGAGAAGCGTGATGCATTCCAGTAACTATTACGGTTGTGGAACATATGGTGCAAACCGTGACCTAATCCACGCTCTAAATTACGGTCGTGGAAACTTCCACGACCGTGATCTTGGCGATCTTTTTCGCCACACTTTAAAGCCACGATCTTTTGAAGATTGGGCCGGGCTGACATTTTGCCCTACCCTATAAAAAGACGGACAAAGGGAGATTCCGTCATCGACGCTTATCATCATTTACATCTCGGCTTAGGGTTTCGTTTCGGAATCCGCTTAGCGACGCATAAACCCTCGTTTAGAGGTATTTTGGAGATCTTGTTGGAAGATCTACGTTCGCACTTGGAATTGCCAAATTCTAGCGCTTTGGTGGAGATTACCGTTGGGATTTCCATATTTTCCGGATTGAAGAAAGATTCGGAGGTTTCTTGCAAGAAGACTTCTCTTCTTGTTTAGGTTCGATTTAGAAGACGGATTGACATCCCGTTCTTCCTTCTTACCTAAAGATTGTGTTTAATTGTTTTATTCTGGAATTAGTGATATTGTTCGTTCTTGATTGTGACTTTGAGATTGGTTTAGAGTTTATTGAAAGTTTTCGGAAGTTTTCATCTTTAAATCTTTTAATTCTTGAATTGATATCAAATATGACTGTTATTGGCTAAAAACCCTTAACAATTCTAAGGTGAAGGGTTGATAGTTGTGGCTTAGATGATGATAGATCGATCGCAAACAGATTAGACCCTGAGAGTTAGAGAGAATCGCCGACAAACCATAAATTACGGCCTGTTCTTGAGTCCACGACCGTGGAACACCAAGAACTAACCGTAATTTCTCCTAAGTCTACGAGCCTGCTTTTACTTTAATCCAAACTTAAAGATTTGCTTTAACTTAGTTTAGACTTGTCTTTTCTAGGTGGTAGTGAAGCCTCAACAACCTCTACCTCGATTATGAGTGTCACAACCGTGATCGGTTAAGTTAGTCTTGATCCTTGGATTACAAGTTTGGGTATTTGACACTAATCCTCACCTCTAGAATCTTTCTATATTGAACCTCAACAACCGGTATAGAGAGTGTCTTGTAGGCGAGTCATATAAGGTTTTTGGAACTTCACCGTACGATTACCTTACATTAGTATACCTTTGCATATCTCAACTCTGTCTTTATATCATTAGTATATCTTGAATCGATTGCCACAACTGGATACTTGGATCTTTAGGATTGTTGTTTTCCCAATATTTGCAAAACTCTCATATTTACTCGCTTGACAATCTACAATTGAATTCGTTCCCACCCAAATCCCTGTGTTCGATACTCTGGAATTCTTGCTTAGCTACGTCGATCCGTACACTGCGGGTTCGCTGCTTGATTCTTGTTTTATAAATTTAAAGCTTATTTGCACACACCTTTAGGGGCGAACACTGTACCATGCAGGAGGATCTGCCATCCATGTAGGTCTCTCGCTCACACTAGCATGGCGAGAGGAGGAACCAGAAACTCTAGCGGGGCGGGGAGAGTGTCTAGGAAGGTCAGGAACTGCGTCCGGCTGATCCGGAAAGGTACCAAAATCATGCTCATCTCCTCCTTCCTCAAACTCGTCATCCCCTCTCATCTCCTCCTCATCTACAACCGGTGGTGGTGGAATGTAGGGAGGGGCTACTAGTCTTTTCGCATGCATGGCAGCGAACGTCTCCTTCCAGTTATAGCGTCCGGCCATAATGGAATACTCTTGGATCCATGCTACTCCTCTACCTCCTCTGTCCTCCCAAGGTATGGCAACTGTAGGTGGACCTCTATGTCTAGGAAAGATAATTCCTCTAGTCATGAGGCTCTGAAGTCCTAGGGGTCTAGCAGCTATCCTAGTGCATGCAGAAAAGTCGATCCCCAGTTGCCTAGCAATGTGGGTAACCATCCCACCATATCCTATATTGCCAGCCCTCTTGTTCTTTAGCTTACTCATGGTAGAAGCTAAGAGGGTGACACAGTCAGCCTATCTGCCGTGCAACATGCAATACAACAAAAACAACTCATCTGTCTTGATCTTCTGAGGTGTCTCCGTCCTAGGAAAGAGACACTCAGAAAGCACCCTGTGAGCAATCTTCAAGGCTAAGTGATAAATCAACTTAGCCTTGGTATCAGCTGGTTGCCAGTAGTCCTCGCTGGCGTATACCATAGCTATGTCTTCCCAAAAATCCTTGGCGTACACGCCACTAGGGAAGCGACCATTGAAGGTCTCATGGAACCCAAAGAAGGCTCCAAACTCAGCAATCGAGAACTCGTAGTTCTCCTCCATCAGCCTAAACGACACTGTACGGTCTACATGACTATGCTCGAAGGAAATCACAAACTCTCTAGTGATCTCCTCATATGCATCTTCCCGAATAGCGGATAAAATGATCAACCCTGCTGTATCTAATATCCCAGTAATGTCATTAACCACATTTAGTGGCTCTAGCTCCTCAAGCAGCTAATACATAGGTCCTATGACCGCTCACTTATGGATTCTCTCTAAGGCATCGAGGTAATCCTCATGGATCGTAGGGATTCTAGGATGTGGGGGTGATGGTGGTGGTGTTGGCTCTCTAGGGGGTGCTTGAGAGGAGGAGGAAGCATTGCCTTTCCACTTCTTTGTTCTATTGGACATTCTTTTAACGAGATCCATGTTTCTGTTCTAAACCACGGTATGTTCTTCCGAAACCACGGCCGTTGAATGCCCAAAGACCGTGATTCGGTACGCAAATTCTCAAAACTCAGCAAATTTTCAACAAATTCAACAGCAAGCAGCCCTAGACTAATTCCAATCCAATTTCAATCAGTTCTCCAAATATTTCTTGCAAAAATTGAGGCAAATCGACAAAGTAAGAGAAGAGGTGAAAAACCTAGGTTTTCGGATTTTAAAATCCGAATTCTGCCTTCTCCGGTGATTTGCCGCTCGAATCGTTGCTTGGATCTTGTAGGTGATTGGATTTGCTTCGGTTTTGGCCAAAGAATCGTTCGAAACGATTAACGAATGAGAATTTGGGAGAGGGGGAAGATTTCGGCGAAATAGGGGCGTGGAATTGGGGTTTTTGGTGTGTTTTGTGAAGAAACGTCGTTTTTATAGTGGCCGTAAATTTTTTCGAAAATTACGGTCACTCGGAGGTTTCCACGGCCGTGGAAATGTACGGAACCGTGGTTTTGGTGATTTTTCTCAGGCTTTTGCAAATTACGGTCACTGTAGCTGTCACGGCCGTGATTTTGGCCGTGGAACTCTTTGTAATGTGCCAAAGTCCAAGTTTCGTAAATTTTCTTCAACCCTTTCCTTCTCCCTTTCTTTTCCACTGATCCTACATCCAAAAACACGAACATACCGGAAGGCATCGAAGGCAAAACAAAACAAAAACGTCTATACTATTCTAATCTATGAATCAAAAACAAAAACGTAAGTGCAATACCTTGGGTTGCCTCCCAAGAAGCGCTTGTTTAAGGTCCGTAGCTAGACCATATTCGCACTTATTCGAGTGCGGTGGGCGCAAACTCTTCAGCTTGGAGTTCCGGTGTATACTTCTTGAGTCGTTGACCGTTCACCTTAAAGCTACCGCCCTTTTCACCCCATACTTCAACTGCACCATGGGGAAAAACACGTTTGATTATATAAGGTCCAGTCCAACGAGATTTAAGCTTACCTGGAAAGAGACGAAGCCTTGAATTGAAGAGGAGAACTTGATCTCCCTCTTTGAGGTCCTTTGGGATGATATGCTTATCATGCCAACGCTTCGCTCTTTCTTTATAGATCTTGGCGTTTTCGTAGGCGTTCAAGCGAAGTTCTTCAAGCTCATTGAGGTCCAAGAGACGCTTCTCTCCCGCTTCCTTCATGCTGAAGTTCAACCACTTTATTGCCCAATACGCCTTGTGCTCTAACTCTACCGGCAAGTGACAAGACTTCCCATACACAAGGTTGTATGGTGTTGTTCCGATGGGAGTCTTATATGCAGTCCGGTACGCCCATAATGTGTCATCTAGCTTCAAAGACCAATCCTTCCTTGTCCTTGAAACCGTCTTCTCTAGGATCCCTTTGATCTCCCGGTTTGCGATCTCCACTTGTCCACTAGTTTGTGGATGATAAGGGGTGGCGATCTTGTGAGTTACCCCATACTTAGCTAAAAGAGCTTTGAAACGTCGGGCAATGAAGTGAGAACCTCCATCACTAATGATAGTCCGTGGTGTCCCAAATCGTGGGAAGATGGTCTTGTTAAAGAACTTAACCACTACCATGGCGTCATTGGTGGGAGAGGCAATTGCTTCAACCCATCTCGAAACATAATCCACCGCTAAAAGTATGTATTGGTTTCCACAAGATGATGGGAAAGGTCCCATGAAGTCTACTCCCCAAACGTCAAAGATCTCCACCTCTTGAATGTTGTTAAGAGGCATCTCGTTCCTCCTAGATATATTCCCTGTTCTTTGACAAGTATCGCAGCAGGAAACAAAGGTTTGCACATCTTTAAACAAAGTAGGCCAAAAGAATTCAGATTGCAATACCTTAGCGCTAGTCTTGTTCGAACTAGCGTGTCCTCCACAAGGTAGTGTATGACAATGACGGATGAAGCTTTGCATCTCATCTTCCGGTACACATCGCCGAATGATGCCATCTGGACCTCTCTTAAAGAGGAGAGGTTCATTCGAAAAGTATTCCCGAACATCCTTAAAGAACTTCTTTCTCTGTGCGTAGGATAATCCGGGTGGTAATTCCTGGCAAACCAAATAGTTAACAAAATCAGCAAACCATGGTTCGTTACCTTTGGTGATCATGTCGATGCACTCCTCTATGATGTGTAAATGCTCGTCCGGAAAGGAATCATCTATAGGTAGATGGTCGTCTTCTAGATGTGGTAGACGACTCAAATGATCCGCAACAGAATTTTCCGAACCCTTCTTGTCACGGATCTCTAGATCAAATTCTTGTAGGAGAAGAATCCATCTAATCAGCCTTGGTTTCGCATCCTTCTTCGCAAGCAAATACCGGATCGCAGAATGATCCGTGTACACAATCACCTTAGCACCTACAAGATAAGTGTTCGCTCCAAACGGTGTGTGCAAGCTTTAAATTTATAACCCTAGACTTAAGCTTAAAACAAGGATGCGAACCCGCAGTGTACGGGTCAATCGTAGTAAAAGCAAGAAAATTCCAGGGGTCGATCACAGGGACTCGGTGAAACAGAGTCAATACGGTATGCTAATGTCAATGCTAACCACAAGAGCAATTTAACACAATCAAAGATGAATAAGAAGTCAATAAAGCAAACATGCAATTCTAGGGATTAAAGCATCAAGTTGTGGTTCCAACTCAAGATCTATAGATAGGCGGACAAAGCTGAGATTTTTGCGTGGGGAAGGTGTTACTAAAGTGGAGTAGATCACCGGGTAAGTCTCACTACACACTATTCCTAAACCGTAACTCCTATTACCGGGTAAGTCTCAAGGAATCAAGATAAAGAACTATAACCTCAAACTAACATACCATCTAAGGGAATAGAATTAACCTTTACCGGGTAAGTCTCAGGCTAACTCACAAAGATGGGATGAAAGCACACTCAAACCCCAATAAAGGATAAACCTTTATTACCTACACTTATGATCGTTAATACACAAACTAAGGAATTACCGGGTAAGTCTCATCCTAAGCTTGCATTGAACCAGGAAGGTGTAATAAGAATAGGATTTTAGCAAACTCTAACACTTAACTTTCTGTTTTAGGTCGGATAAGTCACCTCGTTCAGAAGAATTCCACCCCGGCCGAGATGTTCATCAACCGAACGAGATGCTTAGGGTTAAGGTTAAAGACTCGAACTTTCAGGATCCTACTGGAATCTAAGATTATTCTATCATTGTTTTTCCCACAACCTTCAGCCAATCACCCTAGAATCACACAAGGAAATTAGCCACTCATCATCATAATTAAAGTATTAAATATATGGGAAGAAGGTGAATATTTGAACAAAGAAGAATTTAATGAAAAGACTTCAATAAATGAATCAAATATCACAACAAAGCGTTCCTTGGATAATAATCCAAAAAGACAAGACAACAATTGAGGGAATTGGAGACAATCTTACAAAACCCTTCAATAAAGCTATAAAAGCTATGGACTTCAATCTTCCTTCAACCTTCAAAAAGGTTCTTCAAAAACTCCCAAATTGGAGTATGCCGCTGCTGCGTAAACAACCTCCTTGCGCTGATAGCGGATCCGGTGTATGCGGGATTCGATGATCCGAAGATGGCTGAATTGTGAAAAATCCAACCCTTTATATAGGAAAATTACCCTTCCAAAGATAAGATATCTTAAAAAGATAATTTCCTAATAAAATCTATCCATATTTCCTTCAAATAAATATCTTCCTAAGATAATTTTATAGGAAATATCTTACAAGATAACTTCCTAATAAAAATATATCCTATCTCCTAATATAAATATTTTCTTAAGATAATTTTATAGGAAATATCTTAAAAGATAATTTCCTAATAAAATATATCTTATCTCCAAAATAGATCTCCTAAATATATGATCTTCCTTCCAGAAATCCAGCCCAAAAATATAAGATCACTTTCCAATTTTAAAAGATCTCATCCAAGAATAAAATATTCTCGCCGCGTCCTAGGTGTTCGCCTCGGTCGAGTCGATGTCTCTGGATCACCTCGGTCGAAATGAATCAATGGTCAACCGAGGTGAGTCACAACATAATGTGAAATCTCTCGAATCTGCTTCAAAGTAAATCTTTAATCCATGGCTATGCTCCCTGGATGTAGCTCCAAATGACTCATGACTCCTTTCGCTCCTTTTTGATGCAAAACGTACCAAATTACCTGTAATTACAACGAAACTAGGTGTAGACCTCGATTCTCGCAAAGGTAGATGAAATGGTAGTAAAATCACATAATGCACATACAAACATGCAGATTATGAAAGATAAAACGTCCAAACAAACCCCAAAATATAGACTATAATTCATGCTATCAAAATACCCCATACTTAGCCCTTGCTTGTCCCCAAGCAAGTTCCTCATATAAAAGACAAGATAGAATGGATTATAAGTCAAGAAAATCAATGAAAAAGTCCTTCAAAAACATTTTATGGTGTGCAACTATCATAGATCACTCTAAGAGAATACTTCCTGGAATTAAAAACTTAACATGATCAAAACATTTTATAAATATAAGAAAGTTGTTCATCTTTGCATAAAATCATAGAATGCATAATAAATCATAATTATCAAAATTAATTATGTATAATCCAGTTTAAACCGCTAAGTCAATCAACAAGCTCAAGGTCTCAAGGGCTTCCCAAAAGAAAAGGTCAAGAAACGTGTAGGGTAGGGATGTATGTAAGGTAATGTGGTGCTAGAATCCGGGAAAAGGATGAACTTCACTTTCACTTCAACTTGCAACATCTTCCACCAATAAGCTTTGCTTATCTCACATTTTTTTTCTTTTTACTTTACTTTTTGGGATGCATGGACAGAGGTGCACAATAACCGAAGCCTAGGAAATCTGCAATCATCAATTTCTCGAGATGCATCAAACCCTTGATGCACATACCATGACCCGTTAGGAATATCGCTCAATCCGACTTTGGCAAGACACAAACACCCGGCTATGTGAATGGTGCCGAGTTACTCATCTTCATGATTGACTTCCCCAAACCTATTATTGCTTTCTAACACTTCACTTCCAGCCCACTCTTCAACTTTAACTTGCTTTCACCGCTTCGCTTGCTTCCAAATTCCCGGATAGGTAAAGGGAGGCAAAATGTATATGAGGGGCTAAGCATGATCAAGAAGAAGAAGAAGAAGAAGAAGATGAATTGCCTTGGTCTTTCCAAGAAGAAAGTGAGAGAACTTAACCTGCGGTGTCAACCTTCAAATTCAACATAATTTGGATAAAAACAAAGTATTAAACATGCCAATAATTTCAAACAAAGCATTTAGCAACTTAAACATATCATAAAACCTTTCAAACACATAAAGAATTTAAAACCAGTAAGTAAACAAAATCTTCACTGAGATCATATCCAGATAAGTAACACAAAATTGTTTTCGAAAACTTTCTGTTACGCACCTCGGTCGAGATGTTCTTGGTTCAACCGAGGTGGAATGCCTCGTTTGGCCAATACTGACTCGGTCGAGGTCAAAAAATTTTTTTTTTTTTTTAAAAAACCATTTTTTTTTCGGTTTCGACGTTTTTCTCAATCAAATAACCTGTAAGTATGCATGTAGTCTCAGATAAACACATAGATGTAAAAGTGAAGCATAAATATAAAATATCCGATAAAGCGTGAGTCATACATCAAAGTCATCAAATAAGTACATCAAATACCCCATACTTGGGACACATTGTCCCAGTGGGTCAGAATAAGTCTAAGGACAGGATACTCACCGAACATAGCTAAACTGCATGAAGAAGTAAGAAACAGCTCCCAGATAAGACCATCTCGGTTGGCGAAGTACATCTCGGTCGAGGTGTTCTGACAGTACCCGAGATGTATCTCAGTAAAGCTCGTTTCCTCAACTTCTCGAAACTTCGTTCTTCTAGTGTAGCTCTTGAACTGTGATCCTTCCTTTTGGAATACCTGGTTGTTGTCTAGAGGAAAACAAAAACAAAGCAACTATCTAAACTAAACTAGAAAAGGGAGAAGAAAGCAATACCTTGGGTTGCTTCCCAAGAAGCGCTTGGTTTAAGGTCGCTAGCTGGACCCTTCTCCATAGAATTACTCAATGTACCTTGAACACCATGGAGTGCTCATCACATCCATCATAAAATTCTTCCAAAAAGGTTCCGGTTCCTAATTTCACCGGCAAATGGTAAGATCTCCCACGTACAAGCTTGTACGGTTTGATTCTCACCGGAATCCTTCTAGACTTCCAGCACTTCAATGGGACATTCCTCGTGTCCCATCCTTTCCTTGATCGAGAAAACAGTTTCTCGAGAATCATAGCAGCTTTCCCATCTATAGCTTGGGGATGGTACAAGGTCCTTAGCATGCGAGGGACCCCATACTTGAACAAGAGATACTTCATCGACTTAGCGGTGTAGTGTTTGCAAACTCCACTCCTTATATTCCAAGGAGCTTCTTCTTCCAACAATTTCAAGGAAGACTTCATCTTGATTTTAGGAGGTTCTTTCGGAAGAGACCTCCAACTTTCCGGTGCATTCCTTTCCTCCACCTTGACCACAGTCTCAGTAATTTGGTCAGGGTTCGCTGCATCTTGCAGTTCTACAAATTCTTCTTCCATCTCGGTCGAGATCTCTGACACCTCGGCCGAGGTCTCGGCAGTTGGATCGAGATCTTCCATATCCTCCGCTTCCACAAAAGCTTCAGGAGAAACTTCCGGTTCAACAAGAGGAATGCTTGGAACGTGCAACACTTCCTTATGCTCCTCTTTCGGCTTAGCATAGGATATGGTGCTTTCCTTGAGCTCCTCCACCTTCTTCATCAACTTCTCCAATCTTGATTCGAGAGAGTCTTCGAAAGGTTGCTCATAAATGTTTTTAGGGACATTCTTCTCATCCCATATCGCAAGTTCATGTTGAATGGCCTCTTCTCTTTCCCATTCATTGTTGAACCAATAGAAGGAGTACTTCTCCTCCAAGTATTCATAATGGTCCGCCCTAGCACTTTGTCTTGCTATCCAGGCTGGATCAAATGTAGTCATCGGAAATCCTGAAAACTACAAAACTCATAGAAAGAGTAGTTAGTAGCAACAGGGGCAACAACCCCGAAAGCAAACCGAAACCGGCTCGGTCTAGACCAAGTCCCCGGCAACGGCGCCAAAAACTTGTTCGCTCCAAACGGTGTGTGCAAGCTTTAAATTTATAACCCTAGACTTAAGCTTAAAACAAGGATGCGAACCCGCAGTGTACGGGTCAATCGTAGTAAAAGCAAGAAAATTCCAGGGGTCGATCACAGGGACTCGGTGAAACAGAGTCAATACGGTATGCTAATGTCAATGCTAACCACAAGAGCAATTTAACACAATCAAAGATGAATAAGAAGTCAATAAAGCAAACATGCAATTCTAGGGATTAAAGCATCAAGTTGTGGTTCCAACTCAAGATCTATAGATAGGCGGACAAAGCTGAGATTTTTGCGTGGGGAAGGTGTTACTAAAGTGGAGTAGATCACCGGGTAAGTCTCACTACACACTATTCCTAAACCGTAACTCCTATTACCGGGTAAGTCTCAAGGAATCAAGATAAAGAACTATAACCTCAAACTAACATACCATCTAAGGGAATAGAATTAACCTTTACCGGGTAAGTCTCAGGCTAACTCACAAAGATGGGATGGAAGCACACTCAAACCCCAATAAAGGATAAACCTTTATTACCTACACTTATGATCGTTAATACACAAACTAAGGAATTACCGGGTAAGTCTCATCCTAAGCTTGCATTGAACCAGGAAGGTGTAATAAGAATAGGATTTTAGCAAACTCTAACACTTAACTTTCTGTTTTAGGTCGGATAAGTCACCTCGGTCAGAAGAATTCCACCCCGGCCGAGATGTTCATCAACCGAACGAGATGCTTAGAGTTAAGGTTAAAGACTCGAACTTTCAGGATCCTACTGGAATCTAAGATTATTCTATCATTGTTTTTCCCACAACCTTCAGCCAATCACCCTAGAATCACACAAGGAAATTAGCCACTCATCATCATAATGAAAGTATTAAATATATGGGAAGAAGGTGAATATTTGAACAAAGAAGAATTTAATGAAAAGACTTCAATAAATGAATCAAATATCACAACAAAGCGTTCCTTGGATAATAATCCAAAAAGACAAGACAACAATTGAGGGAATTGGAGACAATCTTACAAAACCCTTCAATAAAGTTATAAAAGCTATGGACTTCAATCTTCCTTCAACCTTCAAAAAGGTTCTTCAAAAACTCCCAAATTGGAGTATGCCGCTGCTGCGTAAACAACCTCCTTGCGCTGATAGCGGATCCGGTGTATGCGGGATCCGATGATCCGAAGATGGCTGAATTGTGAAAAATCCAACCCTTTATATAGGAAAATTACCCTTCCAAAGATAAGATATCTTAAAAAGATAATTTCCTAATAAAATCTATCCATATTTCCTTCAAATAAATATCTTCCTAAGATAATTTTATATGAAATATCTTAAAAGATAACTTCCTAATAAAAATATATCCTATCTCCTAATATAAATATTTTCTTAAGATAATTTTATAGGAAATATCTTAAAAGATAATTTCCTAATAAAATATATCTTATCTCCAAAATAGATCTCCTAAATATATGATCTTCCTTCCAGAAATCCAGCCCAAAAATATAAGATCACTTTCCAATTTTAAAAGATCTCATCCAAGAATAAAATATTCTCGCCGCGTCCTAGGTGTTCGCCTCGGTCGAGTCGATGTCTCTGGATCACCTCGGTCGAAATGAATCAATGGTCAACCGAGGTGAGTCACAACAGAATGTGAAATCTCTCGAATCTGCTTCAAAGTAAATCTTTAATCCATGGCTATGCTCCCTGGATGTAGCTCCAAATGACTCATGACTCCTTTCGCTCCTTTTTGATGCAAAACGTACCAAATTACCTGTAATTACAACGAAACTAGGTGTAGACCTCGATTCTCGCAAAGGTAGATGAAATGGTAGTAAAATCACATAATGCACATACAAACATGCAGATTATGAAAGATAAAACGTCCAAACAAACCCCAAAATATAGACTATAATTCATGCTATCAATAAGAGCGAAACTTTTCAAATGCATATACAATTGCTAAAAATTCTTTTTCGGTAGTGGCATAGTTGAGCTGCGCTTCATCTAGCGTCTTGCTAGCGTAGTAGATAGCGTGGGTTCGTCCTTCCTTCTTTTTCCCAAGCACAGCTCCTATAGCTACGTCACTTGCATCACACATAACCTCAAAGGGGAGATTCCAATCCGGAGGTTGGATAATCGGGGCTGAGATTAGAGCTTCCCGAATCATATTAAACGCATCTAAGCATTCCTTCGAGAAATCAAAAACTGCATCCTTCATTAATAAATTAGTGAGCGGTTTCGAAATCTTGGAAAAATCCTTTATGAAACGCCTATAAAATCCAGCATGTCCTAGAAAACTTCTTATCCCTTTCACCGAAGTTGGGGGAGGAAGCTTTTCTATTGTCTCTATCTTAGCTCTATCCACCTCAATCCCTCTACTAGAGATTAAGTGTCCTAATACAATGCCCTCTTTGACCATAAATTGACACTTCTCCCAATTAAGAACTAGGTTAGTGTCTTCACACCTTTGTAACACAAGAGCAAGGTTAGAAAGATAATTGTCAAAAGAGGAATCATAAACAGAGAAGTCTTCCATAAAAACCTCCATGATTTCCTCTCTATATTCCGAGAAGATGGCCATCATGCACCTTTGAAAGGTGCATGATAGAAGGAGAAATCATCCATAAAGATGGCCATCATGCACCTTTAAGCTTACCTGGAAAGGAATCATCTATAGGTTAGTGTCTTCACACCTCTCTATATACCGAGAAGAACCATAGAAGGAGAAATCATCCATAAAGACCTCCATGATCTCCTCTATGTACTCCGAAAACATAGCCATCATGCATCTTTGAAAGGTGGTTGGGGCGTTGCAAAGCCCAAACGGCATCCTCCTATACGCAAACGTTCCCCACGGACACGTGAATGTGGTCTTCTCTTGATCGTCCGGATGTATCGGGATCTGAAAGAAACCACTATAACCGTCAAGATAGCAAAAGTGTGAGTGTTATGCTAACCTCTCAAGCATTTGATCGATGAAGGGTAGTGGGAAGTGATCCTTCCTCGTTGCGTTGTTTAGCTTCCGGTAATCTATGCACATCCTCCATCCGGTTACGGTTCGTGTGGGAATGAGTTCATTGTTTTTATTGGTGATGACCGTCATTCCTCCCTTCTTTGGAACCACCAGTACGGGACTCACCCACTTGCTATCGGAGATAGGGTAGATGATACCTGCATCAAGTAGTTTAAGAATTTCCTTCTTGACAACCTCCTTCATGGTCGGATTTAACCGCCTTTGAGGTTGTCGCGAAGTTCTAAAGTCTTCTTCCATTAGGATCTTATGCATGCATGGTGAAGGTTTGATTCCTACTAGATCCTCTATAGTATACCCTAGGGCTTTCCTATATTTCTTAAGAACAACCATGAGTTTACTATGTTCATCAATACTCAAATCGGAACTAACAATTACCGGAAAGGTAGAATTAGGTCCTAGAAATGCGTACCTTAGATGTGTAGGAAGTGGCTTCAATTCCATCACTATCGGAGTCTCTAATGTCTCTTAAGGAGTATCCGATGTTTCCTTAGAAGTGTCTAAGGATGTAGAAGGTGCTGGAGAAGAGTCAAGAGAAGTGGTGGAGAGGATACAAACTCCTTCACATTCACCCAAAATTACGGCTACTCTGTTCCCTCCACGGCCGTGGTTTTGGGCGTGGAAGTCAATTGCGGGACCTCTGTTTGTTCCACGGCCGTGGTTTTGGCCGTGTAACTTACTGGAGTCCTCTGAATAGCAAATTACGGTCATGTTGGTAGATTCCATGGCCGTGGAATAGCACGACTGGCCGTGATTTCTGACATTTTCTGACCCATCGTAGAGTTTCTCATATTCTTCTTCATACACTTCTTTTTGCTTTTCTAAAGCTTCTACTTCCTCATTACATTCCTCTTCTTCCCCTACATCCATAATGCTCATAGAAATAACTTTTTGTAAGGGGTCTTTGAAGAGAATCGAACTTACCTCTTCTCTAGATAGCTCTTCGTCATGGATGTTGAATATATCCTCATCGAAAACTGGCTCCTTCACCAAAGTAGAGAGAACGAACTCTACCTTTTCTTCTCCTATGTCGAAGGCGAGTCTAGCATTCTTACAATCAACTATGCAACCGGATGTTGCAAGAAACGGTCTTCCGAGTATGATCGGGACCGGACTATCTGCAGGAATGTCAAGCACAACAAAGTCTATAGGAACATAGAACTTACCAAGCTTGACTGGGACGTCTTCAATTATACCGATGGGACGAGTTATGGATCGATCCGCCATGTATAACGTCATCTTTACCGGCTTAGGTTCGCCTAAACCAATCTTCCTGCATAAGGCAAGCGGAATGATGCTCACGCTTGCTCCTAAATCACATAATGCATCATATGTGACATCTCTCACTCCTATGGGAATACAAAATGACCCCGGATCCTTCAGCTTTAGGGGCATCTTCTCCTTCATTGTCTTGATGAGATCCGATGAATCCGAACTCATCTTGACCTCTCCAAAATCCTCTAATTTTCTTTTGTTAGAGAGGATCTCCTTTAGGAACTTTCCATAAGCTGGCATACCTACAATTGCATCAATGAAAGGTATATTAATATGCAGTTTGCTCATGAGTTCAATAAACTTACCGAATTGCTTGTCTAGACGCGCTCTTGCTCTAGATTGCGGGAATGGTAGGAGAGGTTTGAAAGCTGGAGGAGGAATGTAGACATCTTCCTTCTCCTTCCCCTTTTCTTTCTCCTTTTTGGCTGGAACTTCTACGAACTTAGGCTGCGGGTCGGTGGTTGTTGCTCCGCTCCTAGTTGTGAATGCCATCACCCTTCCCTTTGGGTTATCCTCCGTCTTTCCTGGAAGTTTTCCTTGATTCCTAGGAACTTCCTCCGCATGGCTAAACATTTGGTTCTCTAAAACCTTTTGGGCTTTATCAACCTTAGTTATGTGATCATCAACCTTGATGATGTGACTCTCCAATCCTTGAAGCTTGCCCAAAATTGTTTCCAACATGGGATCAAGCTTCTCTTTCCCCGAAGTACTTCCACCATTAGATGTTTGCCCCTGGCTTTTCAAAGGAGTGGAAGAAGAGGAAGGTGGAGTTAGTGAATTTCTTGAATTGGAAAAAGAATTACCAGAATTTTGTTGGTTGGGACGCCAATTGTTGTTGTTTGAACCCCTATTGTTGTTCCAATTGTTGTTCCGGTTGTTGTTTCGGCTGTTGCGGTTTGTATTCTCATTCCCGTTGTGGTTATTGTTGTTGCCCAAATAACCTACATCTTGTGCCTTTTTCTTTGGAAAGTTGGTTTTGATGGCTTCCTTCAACTCTTTAATCTCCGTATTGAGAGAAAAGATTTGAGTTTGAGCTGCTTGTGATAGCTTTGCTCCTTGTTCCACATGATTCGCCTATACTTTCCGGTGAGAATACTTCTCAATGACTCGCGCTTGCTTCTCAATGAAGTCCCAAGCGTCATCTTCCCTCATTTCCATGAATGTACCACATGAAAGGGATTGGAGCTTGAATTGCGTCTCCACATCCATCCCCTTATAGTATATCTCCAATAGCGCCAATTTGGATATGCCATGATGTGGGCAATCCAATAGCAAATCCTGAAATCTTCCCCAAGATTGAAACAAACTTTCGTTAGATCTCATGGAAAATGCATTAATCTTACCTCTCAACTCCGCCGTCTTGGATGGTGGAAAGAACTTAGTGAGGAATTCCGAAGAAAGATCCTCCCATGTGTTGAGTTTCCCACTTGGAAGAGCTTGATACCAAGATAACGCTTTCCCTTTCAAGGAGAAAAAGAAAGGTTTGAGTTTATAGCTGTTGGTAGTTGCATTCTTTGGCTTCATTGTCTCCATTATGATCTCAAAATTTTGTAGATGTTGATGTGGAGATTCAGCGCTTGTTCCCCCAAATTGATTTTGGCGGACAATGGTAATAACTTGCGGGTTGAAGCTAAACCCTTGTGCATCATCAGCATCAAAGTTTACACCCAAACGGCGTGGTTGTTGCGTTGGATCCATCATTTGGCCAAGAGTTCTTGGCTCCTCATGCACACGATCGACTCTCGCACCTCCAGCTGGGGCACGGCGATTGGCGGCTGCTCGTGGAACGAACGGGTTCACATTGATCGTTGGATCAATGTCCTCTAGTGGTGGCATGGAAGAGTCACTATCCTTATTGGATGAGTTGGTTCTAACCGATCTTCCCGGTCTCCTTCTTCTCTTTTTCTTCTTGAGGTCGTTTATTTCCAGCCTCATTTGAAACATCATGTCCGTTAGATCATCAACCTTCGTTTGATGACGTTCCGATTCTTCCTTGCGAGTTTTCTCGCTCCATCGAAGTTGAGCTTCGGATTCCGCTAACTTCGTCTGGTAATCGCGTTCTCTTTCTTCAGCCATCTTTCTTTCCTTGAGCTTTCTCCTCAAAGTCCTCTCAAGCTCTTGATCGAGAGGTAAGAGGTCTTCGTTGTTCCTAGACCTGCGCATACACTCGAAAGAGATATCAAATAACAAGGGAAGAGCTCCCAAGCTTGACAACCGATAACCGAATTCGGCCTAGACCAAATCCCCGGCAACGGCGCCAAAAAATTTTTCGCCACTTAGCGTGCGTGCAAATAAGTCTTAAATTTATAAAACTAGAATCAAGCAAGCGAACCCGCAGTGTACGGATCGACGTAGTTAAGCAAGAATTCCAGAGTATCGAACACAGGGATTTGGGGGGTTAAATCCAGTTATAAATCGTCATGCAAGTAAATGTATGAAGCTTTGCAAATATTGGGAAAACAACAACCCTAAAGATCCAGGTATCTAATTGTGGCAATCGATTCAAGATATACTAAATAACTAAAGACAGAGTTAAGAGTTGCAAAGGTATGCTAAGGTAAAGCAATGTACGGTGAAGTTCCAAGGCTTTATATGACTTATCTAGAAATACTCTCTATAAAGGTTGTTGAGGCTTCAGTATAGAAAGGATCTAAAGACAAGAATTAATCTCAAATACCCAAACTTGTAACCCAAGGATCAAGACTAACTAAACCGATTAAGGTTGTGACACTCGAAATCGAAGTAGAGGTTGTTGAGGCTTCACTACTACCTAGAAAAGGCAAGCCAAGACTAAGTTAAAGCAAATCTTTAACTTTGGATTAAAGTAAAAGCAAGGTTCGTAAACTAGGGGAAATTACGGGGGATCTTGAGATTCCACGGCCGTGGAACTCAAGAACACACTGTGATTCTGGCTCGTCGGCGAAATCTCTCTAACTCTCAGGGTCCAATCTGTTTACGATCGATCTATCATCCTCTAAGCCACAACTATCAACCCTTCACCTTAGAATTGCTAAAGGGTTTTAGCCAACAACAGTCATTATGATATCAAATTCAAGATTTAGGAGAATGAAAGATGAAAACCTTCAAAAACCTTCAATAAACTTCAAATCAATCTCAAATCCACAAACAAAGGTAATGATGTATATCAGATTTGGAAAAACACAAACAAATCACAATCCTTGATAAGAACGAAGAACGGGATGTCAATCCGTCTTCTAATCAAACCTAAGGACAAAATGCAACTTCCAAATCTCCAAGCCTTTACAAACCTCCGTTGCAAAATGGCAATCTCCGCACGTCCAACTGAAACCCTAGGCACGTGCTAGCAGGCGTAAGTGAAGGTGCCGAAATCTCCCTCCTTCAGTCCTTTTATAGCGGAAGATAGAATAAGTGTTCGGCCCATGTATGTAGACAATGTGTCTATATTTTATTCGCCAAAAGATTGCCTAAATCATGGTTATATGGGATTCCACGCCTGTGGTTTAGAGCGTGGAATTGGATTACGGTGCTTCACAACTTCCACGGCCGTACTTTATACCGTGTAACTCTCTGGAATGCTCCACACTCATGTTGCTAAGTTCCACGGCCATGGTTTAGAGCGTGGACTTCATTACGGCCGTAATTTAGAGCGTGGAAGCATAGGTTGCTCGTAATTCCCTTTGTTTTGTGCCATTCTTAATCCTAGCATCTTCCTTAGCTTCTTTGTGGTGTCCTCAATCCTTGGATGTGCTCAATCCATCTCCATCATCTCATAATTCGTTCGGTTTTAGCTCTTATTCGCTTACAATCAACACAAAGCTTATGTAGACCTCTATATCGACAATATAGATAAACTAGCTCACAATTGCTTCAATGCTTTATCAATGAACACTAATATGGATGAAATACATCTAGAAAATGTTCCTAAAATATCACAATATTTCATGCTAACAACATGATGCTAGATGAAGCGCAACTTAACTACGCCACAACTGAAAAAGAATTCTTAGCTATTGTATATGCCTTTGAAAAGTTTTGTTCTTATCTTGTAGGTGCAAAGGTGATTGTATACACGGAACACTCAGCGATCCGTTATCTACTTTCCAAGAAGGACGCGAAACCAAGACTGATTAGATGAATTCTTCTCCTACAAGAATTCGATCTAGAGATCCGTGACAAGAAGGGTTCGGAAAATTCTTATGCGGATCATTTGAGTCGTCTACCACATCTAGAAGACGACAACCTACCTATAGATGACTCCTTCCCGGACGAGCATTTACACATCATTGAGGAGTGCATCGACAAGATAACTAAAGGTAACGAACCATGGTTTGCTAATTTTGTTAACTATTTGGTTTGTCAGGAAATATCTCCCGGATTATCCTACGCACAAAGGAAGAAGTTCTTTAAGGATGTCCGGCAATACTTTTGGAACGAACCTCTACTCTTCAAGAGAGGTCCTGACGGCATCATTCGAAGATGTGTGCCGGAAGACGAAATGCAAAGCGTCATTCGTCATTGTCATTACTACCTTGTGGAGGACACGCTAGTTCCAACAAAACTAGCACTAAGGTATTGCAGTCCGGTTTCTTTTGGCCTACTTTATTCAAAGATGTGCAAACCTTTGTTTCTTGCCATGATGCTTGTCAAAGAACAGGAAACATATCTAGGAGAAACGAGATGCCTCTTAACAACATTCAGGAGGTAGAGATCTTCGACGTTTGGGGAGTCGACTTCATGGAACCATTCCCATCATCTTACGGAAATTAATACATACTCCTAGTTGTGGACTACGTTTCGCGATGGGTTGAAGCCATAGCCTCTCCAACTAATGATGCCACGGCTGTCATCAAGTTCTTTAATAGAACTATTTTCCCGAGGTTCGGGACACCGCGGACCATCATTAGTGACGGAGGTTCGCACTTCATTGCCCGACGATTCGAAGCTCTATTAGCTAAGTATGGGGTGACTCACAAGATCGCCACTCCCTACCATCCACAAACGAGTGGACAAGTGGAGATTTCAAATAGAGAGATCAAGGGCATCCTAGAGAAAACAGTTTCGAAGACAAGGAAGGATTGGTCTTTGAAACTAGATGATGCATTGTGGGCGTATAGGACTGCGTACAAGACTCTCATAGGAACAACACCATACAACTTGTGTATGGGAAGTGTTGTCACTTACCGGTGGAGCTGGACCATAAAGCGTATTGGGTGGTAAAGTGGTCGAACTTCAGCATGAAGGAAGCGGGCGAGAAGCGCCTCTTGGACCCTAACAAGCTTGAAGAACTCCGCTTAAACGCTTATGAGAACGCCGAGATCTATAAGGAAAGAGCGAAGCGTTGGCATGATAAGCATATCATTCCAAAGGACCTCAAAGAAGGAGATCAAGTTCTCCTCTTCAATTCGAGACTTCGGCTCTTTCCAGGTAAGCTTAAATCTCGTTGGGTTGGACCTTATCAATCAAAAATGTTTTTCCCCATGGCGCAATTGAAGTATGGGGTGAAAAGAGCGGAAGTTTCAAGGTGAATGGCCAACGACTTAAGAAGTATACACCGGAGCTCCAAGATTAGGAGTTCACACCCACCACACTTGAATAGACGCAGGTACGGTCTAGCTACGGATTTAAAACAAGCGCTTCTTGGGAGGCAACCCAAGGTATTGCACTTATGTTTTCGTTTTCATTCTAAGATTAGTTAGTATAGTCGTTTTGCTTTGTTTTGCCTTCGATATCTCCCAGTATGTCATGTTTTTGGATTTAGGAGCAATGGAATAAGCAATGGAGGGATGAAAGGTTGGAAGGAATTAACGAAATTTGGATTTTGGCACATTACAGAGAGTTCCACGCCCTAAACCACGGTCGTGGAAGCTACAGTGACCGTAATTCTTCCAAAATCTGAGAAAAATCACCAAAACCACGGGTCCGTACAATTCCACGGCCGTGGAACACCCTGAGTGATCGTGATTTTCCAAAATTTTTACGGGCACTATATAAATCACCTTCCTTCACAAAAACACCACAATTTCTCAAATCTACGCCCTTTTCCACGCCCTAATCGTCGATTTCTTTCCCCTTCTCACAAAACTTCGTTGGGAATCCGATTCGAACGATTCTTGAGCCTAAAGTGAAGCATTTTCAACAATCTACAAGATCCAATCAACAATTGAAGTGAACAATCCCTACAGAAGAAGGAATTTGGATATTAAAAATCCAAAACCTAGGTTTTTCTCCTCTTTCTCTACTTTGTCAATTTCTCTCAATTCTTGCAAGATTTTTTAGGATAACTAATTGGAATTGGAATTGGAATTAGTCTAGGACTGTGTCTGGTGAATTTGGTGTGATTTGGTTGAGATTTGAGTGAAACAGAACCGAACCACGGTCCCTGAAGGTTCCACGGCCGTGGTTTTCTTAGAACAGACCGTGATTTCCCCTATAATGGACAATTTGTTTAGGAGAAAGTCGAGTAGGAACAAGAAGAGGAAATGTGACACTTCCTATTCCTCCCAAGTCCCTCCTAGTGAACCACCATCATCCCCACCTCCTAGAATTCCAACCATTCATGAGGATTACCTCGATGCCTTAGAAAGGATAGAGAAGAGGCCGGTCATAGGACCGCGATACTTAGTACTTGAGGAGCTTGAACCGCTGAACGTAGTGAATGATTTGACATAGCTTCTAGATAGAGCTGGTTTGATAGTCTTATCCGCTATTAGAGAAGATGCTTATGAGGAGATCACTAGGGAGTTCGTCATTTCCTTTGAGCATAACGCCGTCGATAGGACGGTTTCTTTTCGGTTGCAAAGAAGCCTTTTTTGGGTTCCAAGAGACCTTCAATGGTCATTTTCCTAGCGGGGTATACGCTAAGGATTTTTGGGAGGATATAACTATGATCTATGCTAGTGAGGATCGTTGGCAATCGGCCGACACCAAGGCTAAGCTTATCTATCACTTAGCCTTGAAGATAGCTCATACGGTCCTTTCCGAGTGCCTTTTTCCTAGGACCGAGACCACTCAAAAGATTAAGACCGATGAGCTTTTCCTCCTTTATTCTATGTTCCATGGTAGACCCGCTGATTGTGCTACCCTCCTAGCCTCCACTATGAGTAAATTGAAGAACAAGAGAGCCGGTAATATAGGGTATGGTGGTATGGTTACACACATTGCCTCGCAGCTAGGGATAGACTATTCCGCTTGCACTAGGATAGCGGTGAGACCTTTGGGTCTCAATAGCCTATAACTAGGGGCATCATCTTCCCTAGACACCGCGGTCCACCTACCGCCGGTATGCCATGGGAGGAGAGAGGAGGTAGAGGCATCCCTTGGCTCCTCGAGTATTCCATTATGGAGGGATGAAAGGTTGGAAGGAATTGACGAAATTTGGATTTTGGCACATTACAGAGAGTTCCACGCCCTAAACCACGGTCGTGGAAGCTACAGTGACCGTAATTCTTCCAAAATCTGAGAAAAATCACCAAAACCACGGGTCCGTACAATTCCACGGCCGTGGAACACCCTGAGTGACCGTGATTTTCCAAAATTTTTACGGGCACTATATAAATCACCTTCCTTCACAAAAACACCACAATTTCTCAAATCTACGCCCTTTTCCACGCCCTAATCGTCGATTTCTTTCCCCTTCTCACAAAACTTCGTTGGGAATCCGATTCGAACGATTCTTGAGCCTAAAGTGAAGCATTTTCAACAATCTACAAGATCCAATCAACAATTGAAGTGAACAATCCCTACAGAAGAAGGAATTTGGATTTTAAAAATCCAAAACCTAGGTTTTTCTCCTCTTTCTCTACTTTGTCAATTTCTCTCAATTCTTGCAAGATTTTTTAGGATAACTAATTGGAATTGGAATTGGAATTAGTCTAGGACTGTGTCTGGTGAATTTGGTGTGATTTGGTTGAGATTTGAGTGAAACAGAACCGAACCACGGTCCCTGAAGGTTCCACGGCCGTGGTTTTCTTAGAACAGACCGTGATTTCCCCTATAATGGACAATTTGTTTAGGAGAAAGTCGAGTAGGAACAAGAAGAGGAAATGTGACACTTCCTATTCCTCCCAAGTCCCTCCTAGTGAACCACCATCATCCCCACCTCCTAGAATTCCAACCATTCATGAGGATTACCTCGATGCCTTAGAAAGGATAGAGAAGAGGCCGGTCATAGGACCGCGATACTTAGTACTTGAGGAGCTTGAACCGCTGAACGTAGTGAATGATTTGACATGGCTTCTAGATAGAGCTGGTTTGATAGTCTTATCCGCTATTAGAGAAGATGCTTATGAGGAGATCACTAAGGAGTTCGTCATTTCCTTTGAGCATAACGCCGTCGATAGGACGGTTTCTTTTCGGTTGCAAAGAAGCCTTTTTTGGGTTCCAAGAGACCTTCAATGGTCATTTTCCTAGCGGGGTATACGCTAAGGATTTTTGGGAGGATATAACTATGATCTATGCTAGTGAGGATCGTTGGCAATCGGCCGACACCAAGGCTAAGCTTATCTATCACTTAGCCTTGAAGATAGCTCATACGGTCCTTTCCGAGTGCCTTTTTCCTAGGACCGAGACCACTCAAAAGATTAAGACCGATGAGCTTTTCCTCCTTTATTCTATGTTCCATGGTAGACCCGCTGATTGTGCTACCCTCCTAGCCTCCACTATGAGTAAATTGAAGAACAAGAGAGCCGGTAATATAGGGTATGGTGGTATGGTTACACACATTGCCTCGCAGCTAGGGATAGACTATTCCGCTTGCACTAGGATAGCGGTGAGACCTTTGGGTCTCAATAGCCTATAACTAGGGGCATCATCTTCCCTAGACACCGCGGTCCACCTACCGCCGGTATGCCATGGGAGGAGAGAGGAGGTAGAGGCATCCCTTGGCTCCTCGAGTATTCCATTATGGAGGGATGAAAGGTTGGAAGGAATTGACGAAATTTGGATTTTGGCACATTACAGAGAGTTCCACGCCCTAAACCACGGTCGTGGAAGCTACAGTGACCGTAATTCTTCCAAAATCTGAGAAAAATCACCAAAACCACGGGTCCGTACAATTCCACGGCCGTGGAACACCCTGAGTGATCGTGATTTTCCAAAATTTTTACGGGCACTATATAAATCACCTTCCTTCACAAAAACACCACAATTTCTCAAATCTACGCCCTTTTCCACGCCCTAATCGTCGATTTCTTTCCCCTTCTCACAAAACTTCGTTGGGAATCCGATTCGAACGATTCTTGAGCCTAAAGTGAAGCATTTTCAACAATCTACAAGATCCAATCAACAATTGAAGTGAACAATCCCTACAGAAGAAGGAATTTGGATATTAAAAATCCAAAACCTAGGTTTTTCTCCTCTTTCTCTACTTTGTCAATTTCTCTCAATTCTTGCAAGATTTTTTAGGATAACTAATTGGAATTGGAATTGGAATTAGTCTAGGACTGTGTCTGGTGAATTTGGTGTGATTTGGTTGAGATTTGAGTGAAACAGAACCGAACCACGGTCCCTGAAGGTTCCACGGCCGTGGTTTTCTTAGAACAGACCGTGATTTCCCCTATAATGGACAATTTGTTTAGGAGAAAGTCGAGTAGGAACAAGAAGAGGAAATGTGACACTTCCTATTCCTCCCAAGTCCCTCCTAGTGAACCACCATCATCCCCACCTCCTAGAATTCCAACCATTCATGAGGATTACCTCGATGCCTTAGAAAGGATAGAGAAGAGGCCGGTCATAGGACCGCGATACTTAGTACTTGAGGAGCTTGAACCGCTGAACGTAGTGAATGATTTGACATGGCTTCTAGATAGAGCTAGTTTGATAGTCTTATCCGCTATTAGAGAAGATGCTTATGAGGAGATCACTAGGGAGTTCGTCATTTCCTTTGAGCATAACGCCGTCGATAGGACGGTTTCTTTTCGGTTGCAAAGAAGCCTTTTTTGGGTTCCAAGAGACCTTCAATCGTCATTTTCCTAGCGGGGTATACGCTAAGGATTTTTGGGAGGATATAACTATGATCTATGCTAGTGAGGATCGTTGGCAATCGGCCGACACCAAGGCTAAGCTTATCTATCACTTAGCCTTGAAGATAGCTCATACGGTCCTTTCCGAGTGCCTTTTTCCTAGGACCGAGACCACTCAAAAGATTAAGACCGATGAGCTTTTCCTCCTTTATTCTATGTTCCATGGTAGACCCGCTGATTGTGCTACCCTCCTAGCCTCCACTATGAGTAAATTGAAGAACAAGAGAGCCGGTAATATAGGGTATGGTGGTATGGTTACACACATTGCCTCGCAGCTAGGGATAGACTATTCCGCTTGCACTAGGATAGCGGTGAGACCTTATGGTCTCAATAGCCTATAACTAGGGGCATCATCTTCCCTAGACACCGCGGTCCACCTACCGCCGGTATGCCATGGGAGGAGAGAGGAGGTAGAGGCATCCCTTGGCTCCTCGAGTATTCCATTATGGAGGGATGAAAGGTTGGAAGGAATTGACGAAATTTGGATTTTGGCACATTACAGAGAGTTCCACGCCCTAAACCACGGTCGTGGAAGCTACAGTGACCGTAATTCTTCCAAAATCTGAGAAAAATCACCAAAACCACGGGTCCGTACAATTCCACGGCCGTGGAACACCCTGAGTGACCGTGATTTTCCAAAATTTTTACGGGCACTATATAAATCACCTTCCTTCACAAAAACACCACAATTTCTCAAATCTACGCCCTTTTCCACGCCCTAATCGTCGATTTCTTTCCCCTTCTCACAAAACTTCGTTGGGAATCCGATTCGAACGATTCTTGAGCCTAAAGTGAAGCATTTTCAACAATCTACAAGATCCAATCAACAATTGAAGTGAACAATCCCTACAGAAGAAGGAATTTGGATTTTAAAAATCCAAAACCTAGGTTTTTCTCCTCTTTCTCTACTTTGTCAATTTCTCTCAATTCTTGCAAGATTTTTTAGGATAACTAATTGGAATTGGAATTGGAATTAGTCTAGGACTGTGTCTGGTGAATTTGGTGTGATTTGGTTGAGATTTGAGTGAAACAGATTCGAACCACGGTCCCTGAAGGTTCCACGGCCGTGGTTTTCTTAGAACAGACCGTGATTTCCCCTATAATGGACAATTTGTTTAGGAGAAAGTCGAGTAGGAACAAGAAGAGGAAATGTGACACTTCCTATTCCTCCCAAGTCCCTCCTAGTGAACCACCATCATCCCCACCTCCTAGAATTCCAACCATTCATGAGGATTACCTCGATGCCTTAGAAAGGATAGAGAAGAGGCCGGTCATAGGACCGCGATACTTAGTACTTGAGGAGCTTGAACCGCTGAACGTAGTGAATGATTTGACATGGCTTCTAGATAGAGCTGGTTTGATAGTCTTATCCGCTATTAGAGAAGATGCTTATGAGGAGATCACTAAGGAGTTCGTCATTTCCTTTGAGCATAACGCCGTCGATAGGACGGTTTCTTTTCGGTTGCAAAGAAGCCTTTTTTGGGTTCCAAGAGACCTTCAATGGTCATTTTCCTAGCGGGGTATACGCTAAGGATTTTTGGGAGGATATAACTATGATCTATGCTAGTGAGGATCGTTGGCAATCGGCCGACACCAAGGCTAAGCTTATCTATCACTTAGCCTTGAAGATAGCTCATACGGTCCTTTCCGAGTGCCTTTTTCCTAGGACCGAGACCACTCAAAAGATTAAGACCGATGAGCTTTTCCTCCTTTATTCTATGTTCCATGGTAGACCCGCTGATTGTGCTACCCTCCTAGCCTCCACTATGAGTAAATTGAAGAACAAGAGAGCCGGTAATATAGGGTATGGTGGTATGGTTACACACATTGCCTCGCAGCTAGGGATAGACTATTCCGCTTGCACTAGGATAGCGGTGAGACCTTTGGGTCTCAATAGCCTATAACTAGGGGCATCATCTTCCCTAGACACCGCGGTCCACCTACCGCCGGTATGCCATGGGAGGAGAGAGGAGGTAGAGGCATCCCTTGGCTCCTCGAGTATTCCATTATGGAGGGATGAAAGGTTGGAAGGAATTGACGAAATTTGGATTTTGGCACATTACAGAGAGTTCCACGCCCTAAACCACGGTCGTGGAAGCTACAGTGACCGTAATTCTTCCAAAATCTGAGAAAAATCACCAAAACCACGGGTCCGTACAATTCCACGGCCGTGGAACACCCTGAGTGATCGTGATTTTCCAAAATTTTTACGGGCACTATATAAATCACCTTCCTTCACAAAAACACCACAATTTCTCAAATCTACGCCCTTTTCCACGCCCTAATCGTCGATTTCTTTCCCCTTCTCACAAAACTTCGTTGGGAATCCGATTCGAACGATTCTTGAGCCTAAAGTGAAGCATTTTCAACAATCTACAAGATCCAATCAACAATTGAAGTGAACAATCCCTACAGAAGAAGGAATTTGGATATTAAAAATCCAAAACCTAGGTTTTTCTCCTCTTTCTCTACTTTGTCAATTTCTCTCAATTCTTGCAAGATTTTTTAGGATAACTAATTGGAATTGGAATTGGAATTAGTCTAGGACTGTGTCTGGTGAATTTGGTGTGATTTGGTTGAGATTTGAGTGAAACAGAACCGAACCACGGTCCCTGAAGGTTCCACGGCCGTGGTTTTCTTAGAACAGACCGTGATTTCCCCTATAATGGACAATTTGTTTAGGAGAAAGTCGAGTAGGAACAAGAAGAGGAAATGTGACACTTCCTATTCCTCCCAAGTCCCTCCTAGTGAACCACCATCATCCCCACCTCCTAGAATTCCAACCATTCATGAGGATTACCTCGATGCCTTAGAAAGGATAGAGAAGAGGCCGGTCATAGGACCGCGATACTTAGTACTTGAGGAGCTTGAACCGCTGAACGTAGTGAATGATTTGACATAGCTTCTAGATAGAGCTGGTTTGATAGTCTTATCCGCTATTAGAGAAGATGCTTATGAGGAGATCACTAGGGAGTTCGTCATTTCCTTTGAGCATAACGCCGTCGATAGGACGGTTTCTTTTCGGTTGCAAAGAAGCCTTTTTTGGGTTCCAAGAGACCTTCAATGGTCATTTTCCTAGCGGGGTATACGCTAAGGATTTTTGGGAGGATATAACTATGATCTATGCTAGTGAGGATCGTTGGCAATCGGCCGACACCAAGGCTAAGCTTATCTATCACTTAGCCTTGAAGATAGCTCATACGGTCCTTTCCGAGTGCCTTTTTCCTAGGACCGAGACCACTCAAAAGATTAAGACCGATGAGCTTTTCCTCCTTTATTCTATGTTCCATGGTAGACCCGCTGATTGTGCTACCCTCCTAGCCTCCACTATGAGTAAATTGAAGAACAAGAGAGCCGGTAATATAGGGTATGGTGGTATGGTTACACACATTGCCTCGCAGCTAGGGATAGACTATTCCGCTTGCACTAGGATAGCGGTGAGACCTTTGGGTCTCAATAGCCTATAACTAGGGGCATCATCTTCCCTAGACACCGCGGTCCACCTACCGCCGGTATGCCATGGGAGGAGAGAGGAGGTAGAGGCATCCCTTGGCTCCTCGAGTATTCCATTATGGAGGGATGAAAGGTTGGAAGGAATTGACGAAATTTGGATTTTGGCACATTACAGAGAGTTCCACGCCCTAAACCACGGTCGTGGAAGCTACAGTGACCGTAATTCTTCCAAAATCTGAGAAAAATCACCAAAACCACGGGTCCGTACAATTCCACGGCCGTGGAACACCCTGAGTGACCGTGATTTTCCAAAATTTTTACGGGCACTATATAAATCACCTTCCTTCACAAAAACACCACAATTTCTCAAATCTACGCCCTTTTCCACGCCCTAATCGTCGATTTCTTTCCCCTTCTCACAAAACTTCGTTGGGAATCCGATTCGAACGATTCTTGAGCCTAAAGTGAAGCATTTTCAACAATCTACAAGATCCAATCAACAATTGAAGTGAACAATCCCTACAGAAGAAGGAATTTGGATTTTAAAAATCCAAAACCTAGGTTTTTCTCCTCTTTCTCTACTTTGTCAATTTCTCTCAATTCTTGCAAGATTTTTTAGGATAACTAATTGGAATTGGAATTGGAATTAGTCTAGGACTGTGTCTGGTGAATTTGGTGTGATTTGGTTGAGATTTGAGTGAAACAGAACCGAACCACGGTCCCTGAAGGTTCCACGGCCGTGGTTTTCTTAGAACAGACCGTGATTTCCCCTATAATGGACAATTTGTTTAGGAGAAAGTCGAGTAGGAACAAGAAGAGGAAATGTGACACTTCCTATTCCTCCCAAGTCCCTCCTAGTGAACCACCATCATCCCCACCTCCTAGAATTCCAACCATTCATGAGGATTACCTCGATGCCTTAAAAAGGATAGAGAAGAGGCCGGTCATAGGACCGCGATACTTAGTACTTGAGGAGCTTGAACCGCTGAACGTAGTGAATGATTTGACATGGCTTCTAGATAGAGCTGGTTTGATAGTCTTATCCGCTATCAGAGAAGATGCTTATGAGGAGATCACTAGGGAGTTCGTCATTTCCTTTGAGCATAACGCCGTCGATAGGACTGTTTCTTTTCGGTTGCAAAGAAGCCTTTTTTGGGTTCCAAGAGACCTTCAATGGTCATTTTCCTAGCGGGGTATACGCTAAGGATTTTTGGGAGGATATAACTATGATCTATGCTAGTGAGGATCGTTGGCAATCGGCCGACACCAAGGCTAAGCTTATCTATCACTTAGCCTTGAAGATAGCTCATACGGTCCTTTCCGAGTGCCCTTTTCCTAGGACCGAGACCACTCAAAAGATTAAGACCGATGAGCTTTTCCTCCTTTATTCTATGTTCCATGGTAGACCCGCTGATTGTGCTACCCTCCTAGCCTCCACTATGAGTAAATTGAAGAACAAGAGAGCAGGTAATATAGGGTATGGTGGTATGGTTACACACATTGCCTCGCAGCTAGGGATAGACTATTCCGCTTGCACTAGGATAGCGGTGAGACCTTTGGGTCTCAATAGCCTATAACTAGGGGCATCATCTTCCCTAGACACC
>BSUD01000003.1:44139110-44193499 GCA_033239045.1 Fagopyrum esculentum
TTTTGGGAGGATATAACTATGATCTATGCTAGTGAGGATCGTTGGCAATCGGCCGACACCAAGGCTAAGCTTATCTATCACTTAGCCTTGAAGATAGCTCATACGGTCCTTTCCGAGTGCCCTTTTCCTAGGACCGAGACCACTCAAAAGATTAAGACCGATGAGCTTTTCCTCCTTTATTCTATGTTCCATGGTAGACCCGCTGATTGTGCTACCCTCCTAGCCTCCACTATGAGTAAATTGAAGAACAAGAGAGCCGGTAATATAGGGTATGGTGGTATGGTTACACACATTGCCTCGCAGCTAGGGATAGACTATTCCGCTTGCACTAGGATAGCGGTGAGACCTTTGGGTCTCAATAGCCTATAACTAGGGGCATCATCTTCCCTAGACACCGCGGTCCACCTACCTCCGGTATGCCATGGGAGGAGAGAGGAGGTAGAGGCATCCCTTGGCTCCCCGAGTATTCCATTATGGAGGGATGAAAGGTTGGAAGGAATTGACGAAATTTGGATTTTGGCACATTACAGAGAGTTCCACGCCCTAAACCACGGTCGTGGAAGCTACAGTGACCGTAATTCTTCCAAAATCTGAGAAAAATCACCAAAACCACGGGTCCGTACAATTCCACGGCCGTGGAACACCCTGAGTGACCGTGATTTTCCAAAATTTTTACGGGCACTATATAAATCACCTTCCTTCACAAAAACACCACAATTTCTCAAATCTACGCCCTTTTCCACGCCCTAATCGTCGATTTCTTTCCCCTTCTCACAAAACTTCGTTGGGAATCCGATTCGAACGATTCTTGAGCCTAAAGTGAAGCATTTTCAACAATCTACAAGATCCAATCAACAATTGAAGTGAACAATCCATACAGAAGAAGGAATTTGGATTTTAAAAATCCAAAACCTAGGTTTTTCTCCTCTTTCTCTACTTTGTCAATTTCTCTCAATTCTTGCGAGATTTTTTAGGATAACTAATTGGAATTGGAATTGGAATTAGTCTAGGACTGTGTCTGGTGAATTTGGTGTGATTTGGTTGAGATTTGAGTGAAACAGAACCGAACCACGGTCCCTCAAGGTTCCACGGCCGTGGTTTTCTTAGAACAGACCGTGATTTCCCCTATAATGGACAATTTGTTTAGGAGAAAGTCGAGTAGGAACAAGAAGAGGAAATGTTACACTTCCTATTCCTCCCAAGTCCCTCCTAGTGAACCACCATCATCCCCACCTCCTAGAATTCCAACCATTCATGAGGATTACCTCGATGCCTTAGAAAGGATAGAGAAGAGGCCGGTCATAGGACCGCGATACTTAGTACTTGAGGAGCTTGAACCGCTGAACGTAGTGAATGATTTGACATGGCTTCTAGATAGAGCTGGTTTGATAGTCTTATCCGCTATCAGAGAAGATGCTTATGAGGAGATCACTAGGGAGTTCGTCATTTCCTTTGAGCATAACGCCGTCGATAGGACGGTTTCTTTTCGGTTGCAAAGAAGCCTTTTTTGGGTTCCAAGAGACCTTCAATGGTCATTTTCCTAGCGGGGTATACGCTAAGGATTTTTGGGAGGATATAACTATGATCTATGCTAGTGAGGATCGTTGGCAATCGGCCGACACCAAGGCTAAGCTTATCTATCACTTAGCCTTGAAGATAGCTCATACGGTCCTTTCCGAGTGCCCTTTTCCTAGGACCGAGACCACTCAAAAGATTAAGACCGATGAGCTTTTCCTCCTTTATTCTATGTTCCATGGTAGACCCGCTGATTGTGCTACCCTCCTAGCCTCCACTATGAGTAAATTGAAGAACAAGAGAGCCGGTAATATAGGGTATGGTGGTATGGTTACACACATTGCCTCGCAGCTAGGGATAGACTATTCCGCTTGCACTAGGATAGCGGTGAGACCTTTGGGTCTCAATAGCCTATAACTAGGGGCATCATCTTCCCTAGACACCGCGGTCCACCTACCGCCGGTATGCCATGGGAGGAGAGAGGAGGTAGAGGCATCCCTTGGCTCCCCGAGTATTCCATTATGGAGGGATGAAAGGTTGGAAGGAATTGACGAAATTTGGATTTTGGCACATTACAGAGAGTTCCACGCCCTAAACCACGGTCGTGGAAGCTACAGTGACCGTAATTCTTCCAAAATCTGAGAAAAATCACCAAAACCACGGGTCCGTACAATTCCACGGCCGTGGAACACCCTGAGTGACCGTGATTTTCCAAAATTTTTACGGGCACTATATAAATCACCTTCCTTCACAAAAACACCACAATTTCTCAAATCTACGCCCTTTTCCACGCCCTAATCGTCGATTTCTTTCCCCTTCTCACAAAACTTCGTTGGGAATCCGATTCGAACGATTCTTGAGCCTAAAGTGAAGCATTTTCAACAATCTACAAGATCCAATCAACAATTGAAGTGAACAATCCCTACAGTAGAAGGAATTTGGATTTTAAAAATCCAAAACCTAGGTTTTTCTCCTCTTTCTCTACTTTGTCAATTTCTCTCAATTCTTGCGAGATTTTTTAGGATAACTAATTGGAATTGGAATTGGAATTAGTCTAGGACTGTGTCTGGTGAATTTGGTGTGATTTGGTTGAGATTTGAGTGAAACAGAACCGAACCACGGTCCCTGAAGGTTCCACGGCCGTGGTTTTCTTAGAACAGACCGTGATTTCACCTATAATGGACAATTTGTTTAGGAGAAAGTCGAGTAGGAACAAGAAGAGGAAATGTGACACTTCCTATTCCTCCCAAGTCCCTCCTAGTGAACCACCATCATCCCCACCTCCTAGAATTCCAACCATTCATGAGGATTACCTCGATGCCTTAGAAAGGATAGAGAAGAGGCCGGTCATAGGACCGCGATACTTAGTACTTGAGGAGCTTGAACCGCTGAACGTAGTGAATGATTTGACATGGCTTCTAGATAGAGCTGGTTTGATAGTCTTATCCGCTATTAGAGAAGATGCTTATGAGGAGATCACTAGGGAGTTCGTCATTTCCTTTGAGCATAAAGCCGTCGATAGGACGGTTTCTTTTCGGTTGCAAAGAAGCCTTTTTTGGGTTCCAAGAGACCTTCAATGGTCATTTTCCTAGCGGGGTATACGCTAAGGATTTTTGGGAGGATATAACTATGATCTATGCTAGTGAGGATCGTTGGCAATCGGCCGACACCAAGGCTAAGCTTATCGATCACTTAGCCTTGAAGATAGCTCATACGGTCCTTTCCGAGTGCCTTTTTCCTAGGACCGAGACCACTCAAAAGATTAAGACCGATGAGCTTTTCCTCCTTTATTCTATGTTCCATGGTAGACCCGCTGATTGTGCTACCCTCCTAGCCTCCACTATGAGTAAATTGAAGAACAAGAGAGCCGGTAATATAGGGTATGGTGGTATGGTTACACACATTGCCTCGCAACTAGGGATAGACTATTCCGCTTGCACTAGGATAGCGGTGAGACCTTTGGGTCTCAATAGCCTATAACTAGGGGCATCATCTTCCCTAGACACCGCGGTCCACCTACCGCCGGTATGCCATGGGAGGAGAGAGGAGGTAGAGGCATCCCTTGGCTCCCCGAGTATTCCATTATGGCAGGACGCCATAACTGGAAGCAGACTTTCGCTACCATGCATGCGAATAGGCTAGTAGCACCTCCTTATGTACCCGATGAGGTTCCGGCTGCTGATGTTGAGGAGGAGATAGGAGAAGGTGATGGTTTTGTGGGAGGAGGTGATGAGCAGGACTTTAGCACTTTTCCGGATCATCCGGCACACTTCCCCGACCCTCCTAGACGTTCCCCGCGACCTTCCGGACCTTCTGGAGCCTCTTCCTCTCGCCGTGCTAGCGTGAGTAAGAGGCCGACTTGGATGGACGCTCCTCCCGCATGGTATGGAGAGCAGCCTTCATGGATGGGAGCTTCACCGGGCACCTGCAGCACCGACTCCACAAGACGCACCGGCATGGTACGGCCAGCCACCATCATGGTACGAGCAGCTACCGGCGTGGGCCACCGACCTTTCTAGGAGAGTTGGAGACTTGGAGATCCACTGGGAGATCCAGGAGACACGGAGCCGGGAGCATGATGAGATTATGAGTGACATTTACCGCCAGTAGTTCGGGCGGTACTATAGCCATGACTTCCGCCCATTTCCGCCACCGCATCCTCCACAATACCTTGAGACTTAACCGATAATAGGTTCTTTAGGTTTGGAGTTAGTGAGTAGTGAGACTTACCTGGTGATCTATTCCACTTTAGCCTGAGACTTACCTGGTAAAGGTTGATTCTATTCCCTTAGTTGGTGTGTTGGTTTGAGATTATAGTTCCTTTCCTTAGTACCTTGAGACTTACCCGATAATAGGTTCTTTAGGTTTGGAGTTAGTGAGTAGTGAGACTTACCCGGTGATCTATTCCACTTTAGTAACACCTTCCCTTTGCAAACTCTCAGCTTTGTCCGCTTATCTTTAGAGCTTGAGTTGGAACCACAACTAGATGCTCTAATCCCTAGAATTGCATATTTCCTTTAATTGACTTCTTATCATCTTTGATTGTTTTAATCGCTTTTGTGGTTAGTTGCAATATTGACTACCTATATTGGTTTTGTTTCACCTAAGTCCCTGAGATCGACACCCAGGAATTCTTGCTTTTACTATAACTGATCCGTACACTGCGGGTTTGCATCCTTGTTTTAAGAAAATTTATTGGGATATAAATTTAAAGCTTGCACACACCGTTTGGAGCGAACAATCTCTTTATGCCTTCTTTATAGGCTGTGTTGTTTCTCCAGATTTGAGGTGATCGAGTTGTGGTTGAGGGAGATACGAGGTTGAGGTAAGTCTATAGGACTTACTTAGCTCCCATCTTTATATTGGGTATTTGTATGAGTGATGTGTGAGTTGTGTGCTTGTTATGATAGCATGTGATGTCGTTTATGAACGACTTATGTTTTATTGACTGCCCCATTGTGTGGCTGTGATAACCTTCCCCTTTCATCCCGCCGTGGAGTCTAGGAGGTTCTTTGACGATAGACCAGACTAGTTTACAGGAAGGGCGCAATCCACTCTCATAGGATACACGGGTTGTGTGACCGATACTAGTACAGCTGTATATAGCACTCATAGACGGGGATGATATTGTCCTCGTGTCACATATTTTCATTTATCTACATATATACGATTTGAGTGTTTGACTATTATACAAAGATAATAAATGGGTAAATGTGTGATAGCATGCTGATGTGTTTATCTTTCATGATTGTGCTTGTGCTTATGCATTACTCTTTATATTTGTATTGTTAGCTAACGGTTTCATACCGTGTTGTTGATGCCCTACAGGATAGGCGTGTTGTTGAGTGATCAGGCAGGGTGGCAGGCCGAGGACCTCTCGTACAAAGGATGGTTGTGGTCTTTTGGGGTTGTTTGCTTTTTCCCTCCTGTGTGAGGATGATCTTTTGTATACCTCCTGTGTGAGGATGTTGCTTTATACTCGGCTATGATCTTATTTACCTTTTGGTTTGTACAGTTCATGTAGTTTTATATATTTGTTTTATATATGTTAGTGCCATGTTGTAAGGTCTAGTGAACTTGTTGTTAGGCTAGGGTCAGGATCCATTGTGAGATCCTATCCAATGTGACTGATAGCATGAATTATAGTCTATATTTTGGGACCTGTTTAGACGTTTTATCTTCAATAATCTGCATGTTTGGATGTATATTATGAGATTATGTTGTCATTTCATCTACCTTTGCGGGAATGGAGGTCTACACCAAGTTTCGTTGTAATCGTAGGTAAAATGGCACATTTTGCATCAAAATGGAGCTAAAGGAGCTAAGGAGTCATTGGAGCTACATTCTGGAGCTTAAGGAAGAATCCAGGAAGCATGGAAATGGATTAAAGATTTACTTTGGACCAGATTTAAGAGATTTCACATACAGTTTAAAGCCACCTCGGTTGACTACAGAGTCACCTCGACCGAGGTGATCTAAGGTAACGTCTCGACCGAGGCGAATACCCTGGCGCGGCGAGATATATTTTATTTGGCTTAGATCTTTTATTTTTGGAAGTAGAGATCTTATATTTTTGGGCTGGATTTCTGGAAGGAAGATTATATATTTTGGAGATCTATTTTAGAGATTAAGATATATTTTATTAGGATAATATCTTTTCAAGATATTTTATCTTTGGAAGATAGTTTTCCTATATAAAGGGTTGGATTTTCCACAAGTTCAACCATGCTTATACAGGCTTAAAGGGCTAATGCAGCAATTAAGGGATTTTCTCCAGGGTTTTGAAGGAAGGAAGATTGAAGATCAATCTAGGAAGGATTGATAGCTTGCTATAGCTTTGTGAAGGGTTTTGTAAGACTTTCTTAGATTCCCTTCTTGTTGATTTGTCTTGTTGGATTGTGATCCAAAGAACGCTTATTTGTTTGATATTTGATTCAGTTATTGAAGCCCTTTTTTAAGGTTTTTGTGTTCAAATATTCATTGTCTTCCCATATATTTGATTATTGCTTTCATGATGATGAGTGGCTAATTTCCTTGTGCGATTCTAGGGTGATTGGTTGAAGGTTGTGGGAAAAACAATGATAGAACGGTCTTAATCATAGTAGGACCTTGAAAGCTCGAGTTTGTATCCTTAACCTTAGAACATCTCGTTCAGCCGATGAACATCACGGCCGGGGTGGAATTCGTTTGACCGAGGTGACTTATCTGATCCGAAACTGAGAGTTAAGTGTTAGAGTTTGCCAAATCCTATTCTTATTACTCCTTTCCTGGTTCAATGCAAGTTTAGGATGACACTTACCAGGTAATTCCTTTGTTTGTTTACCCATGATCATAAGTGTAGGTAATAAAGGTTTATCCTTTATTAGGGTTTGAGTGTGCCTTCATCCCATCTTTGTGAGTTAGCCTGAAACTTACCCGGTAAAGGTTGATTCTATTCCCTTAGTTGGTGTGTTGGTTTGAGATTATAGTTCCTTTCCTTAGTACCTTGAGACTTACCCGGTAATAGGTTCTTTAGGTTTGGAGTTAGTGAGTAGTGAGACTTACCCGGTGATCTATTCCACTTTAGTAACACCTTCCCTTTGCAAAATCTCAGCTTTGTCCGCTTATCTTTAGATCTTGAGTTGGAACCACAACTAGATGCTCTAATCCCTAGAATTGCATATTTCCTTTAATTGACTTCTTATCATCTTTGATTGTTTTAATCGCTTTTGTTGTTAGTTGCAATATTGACTACCTATATTGGTTTTGTTTCACCTAAGTCCCTGAGATCGACACCCCGGAATTCTTGCTTTTACTATAACTGATCCGTACACTGCGGGTTTGCATCCTTGTTTTAAGAAAATTTCTTGGGATATAAATTTAAAGCTTGCACACACCGTTTGGAGCAAACAGTGACATTCCGAGTCCCGCGGATTTTAGGTGTTACAGAGTTGGTATCACAGCGAGGTTCACAACAATCACACTTGCTACCTACAATGAGGTTTGATAGGTAAAGTAAACAGAACCCGAAAGGGATCTGACATTTTAAAAGTTTTTGGTTTTAAGTGTGGTTTTGGGTTAGAATGTACGAGAAGTCGTCACCTCTGCCATGGATCTCTGCAACATACACATGTACGTGTATTATGGAGTATGTGTAGATGTATTATATATATATATCGATATATATGGTGTATATATAGCCTTATAAGATTAGGTGCGTATATCCTACAAATGGCTCAAACTAGATCAGTATCTGTAGTGGGACGAGGTAGGGATACATCCCTTCTTCCACCAGTGGTGATAAGTCAGGGACTAGTTTCCGCTATATTTTCGCCTATGGCAAAGAATGGGTCTGAAGAGGCTGATCAAGTCTCGATGAGTGGATTCGAGTTTCAAGAATATATACGCTAAGTATATGAGGCTGCAAGAATGGGTAAACCTACATCGGGTTTACCAACATATGTGGGATCAACTGAAGCTTACAGATCAAAGAAGAAACAACGGATCGAGCTAGTGAGTATGGAAGTAGACCCTTCAAGAGGTAGACAGAGTCTGGCACATAGACATTTGAGTGATCCCCGTTCTACACGGACTTCGGGTGGGATGAGCTCTTGTTACAACTGTGGGAAGTCTGGACATTTGCGACCAAAGTATACGAGACCACCACCACCAGTGACTTGCTACACTTGTCGTAGACCAGACCATAGAGCTGCCTTTTGTAGGCAGGGTGGAGTTGCATCACAGCAGGATTCTTCACCTGCTAGTGTGACGGGAGGTGGTCAGAGGACACCTCAGCAGCAGACACAGGGACAACAAAGAGTTTCAGATCGTCCTTCTACTCAAGGATCCGTTCCCGGGCTGAGTAGAGGTAGAGGCCGTGGTGGGAGTAACACTAACACCAGAGGAGCTCAAGGTAGAGCTTTTGAGCTGAGGAGTGTAGAGGAGTCGCCTGTACCAGCTGCTACAGGTACCATTCTTCTTTATGGTTTACTTGTTAGAGTTTTGTTTGATACGGGTGTTATGCATTCATTTATTTCTGATACATGTGTTGAGCGTCTAAGTTTAGCTACTATAGAGGAGATACCCTTTACTATGGGGTCACCAGATGGTAGCCGGGTCAAAGGTACCCGTGAGATACGTAGTTGTTCCCTTCGTTTAGGGACTCGTGTTTTGCTTGTTGACTTATTAGTCATGCCATTGATGCATGAAGAAGTCATGTTAGGTATGGATTGGATGCGTAGACACCGTGCGGTTTTGGATGTTGGTAGACGGACTGTTACAGTCTCTACCGAGGTTCGTCAAATTGAGGTCTTCCGAGGTTGGGACCTTGGGTAGACAGGATCCGTCATTAGTGTCGTACGAACAACTAGACTGATAGCACAAGGATGTGATGCCTTTTGGTGCTATGCCATGAAGGATGGAGAGAGTCCAGCTTTGGACGGCATACCAGTGGTCTACGAGTTTGTAGACGTGTTTGTTGAGCCATCGAGCTTTCTGCTTCAGAGGAGTATGGATTTCAGTATAGAGTTGTAGCCTAGTACGAGACCCATCTCTAAGGCCCCATACCATATGGCGCCTGTCGACATGTTGGAGCCGAACAAACAACTCGAGAAGTTGGCTGAGAAGGGCTTCATACGCCCTAGTGTTTCACCATGGGGTGCACCTGTCCTCTTCATGCGGAACAAGGACGGATCGTTGAGACTGTGAATTGACTACAAAGAGCTGAACAAGGTGACCATCAAGAACAGGTATCCACTGCCTCGTATTGATGATCTACTTGATCGGCTTCAAGGAGCGACAATATTCTCCCGGATTGATTTACGCTCAGAGTATCACTAGTTGAGGGTGAGAGAGCAGGACATACACAGGACGGCATTTCGTATCCGTTATGGGCACTACGAGTTTGTAGTGATGCCATTCGGGCCGACAAATGCCCCAAAAGTTTTCATGGAGTTGATGAACAACATCTTCATCGATTTCCTTGATCAGTTTGTGGTGGTCTTCAATGATGACTTTCTTGTATACTCTCGTAGTAGAGAGGAGCATGCCGGTCATCTGAAGACAATTTTGCTGATTTTGAGGGATAGAGAGTTGTATGCCAAGCTCTCTAAGTGTGAGTTCTGGATGTTTGAGGTTGCTTTTCTTGGACATATCATCTCCGCCGATGGGATTATGGTAGATCCGGCGAAGATCGAGTCTATTGCTGCATGGACGACACCGACGAACGTCAAGGAAATGCGTAGCTTTCTTGGCCTAGCCGGATATTACAAACGCTTTGTGGAGGGATTTTCTGTGATTGCCCGTCCATTGACGAGTCTTCTGAGGAAGTACGTAGCTTTCTTGTCCTAGCCGGATATTACAGATGCTTTGTGGAGGGATTTTCCGTGATTGCCCGTCCATTGACGAGTCTTCTGAGGAAGACTACCACATTTGTGTGGACTGACCAGTGTGCCCATAGTTTTGAGGAGTTGAAGAGGCGTTTGAATTCTACTCCTGTCTTAGCACAACTAGAGGGTTCTGATGATTTTGTAGTCTACAGTGATGCATCCAAGCTAGGCTTGGGATGTGTATTGATGTAGAGAGGTAGACTGATTGCATATACGTCTCGCCAGTTGAAGACGTATGAGGAGAACTACGCGACCCATGATCTAGATTTGGCAGTGGTAGTTCATGCTTTGAAGATTTGGAGACATTACCTATATGGTGCTACATGTCAGATCTTCACAGACCATAAGAGTCTGAAGTATATTTTTATGCAGCGGGAATTGAATAACCGCCAGCGTCGATGGCTTGAGTTGATCAAGGACTTTGACCTTGAGATTCTGTATCATCGTGGGAAGGCGAATGTTATAGTTGACACCTTGAGCAAGAAGACGCCTCGAGAGAAGGCGATTGACAGATTGACAGTACAACCTCAGCTTCAAAGGGATCTAGCTTGGCTAGAGCTGGACAACAAGTTTCCTGATGAGGATGCCTAGTTGTATGCTTTAGAGGTTTTACCTAGTCTGTTGGATGAGATCCAACAGAAGCAGGGGACCCGCCAGACCTTGATGAGGATCAAAGAGAGGATGTCTCGTGGAGAGGCACCACAGTTCTCCATTGGAGCAGATAGAGTGATGAGGTGACGTGACCGCATCTGTGTACTTGCTGATGCAGAGTTGAGACAAAGAATCTTCTAGGAGGCTCACCATACACCTTACCCAGTACATCCAAGTACGAGTAAGATGTACCATGATGTGAGACGTTCATATTGGTGGGGAGGGCTGAAGCCCGATGTAGCCAAATTTGTGGCACAGTGTGCGACCTGTTGATAGCATGAATTATAGTCTATATTTTGGGACCTATTTAGACGTTTTATCTTCAATAATCTGCATATTTGGATGTATATTATGTGATTATATTGTCGTTTCATTTACCTTTGCGGGAATCGAGGTCTACACCAAGTTTCGTTGTAATCGTAGGTAAAATGGCACATTTTGCATCAAAATGGAGCAAAAGGAGCTAAAGAGTCATTGGAGCTACATTCAGGAGCTTAAGGAAGAATCCAGGAAGCATGAAAATGGATAAGAGATTTAATTTGGACCAAATTTGAGAGATTTCACATTCAGTTGAGATTCACCTCGGTCAGCTACAGTACCATCTCGACCGAGGTGATCCAGAAGAGCGTCCCGACCGAGGCGAACACCTTGGACGCGGCGAGATATATTTTATTTGGCGGAGATCTTTTATTTTTGGAAGGAGATATCTTATATTTTTTGGCTGGATTTCTGGAAGGAAGATCATATATTTAGGAGATCTATTTTAGAGATAAGATATATTTTATTAGGAAATTATCTTTTAAGATATTTCCTATAAAATTATCTTAGGAAGATATTTATTTAAGGAGATAAGATAGATTTTAATAGGAAATTATCTTTTTAAGATATCTTATCTTTGGAAGATAATTCTCCTATATAAAGGGTTGGATTTTCCACAATTCAACCATCTTCGGATCTTCGGATCAAGAGATTTCAGATCTTCGGATCACCGAATGCTTGACACCCCGAAAGACCCCCGCTACCATCATAACAGCTGGGGATTGAAGAAGCTGCAGTTAGGAGGACTTTTGGAAGGTTGAAGGAAGATTGAAGGAAGGAAGTTGATAGCTTTTATAGCTTTTGTGAAGGGTTTTGTAAGAATATCTTAGATTCCCTTCTTTGTTGATTGTCTTATTGGATTTTGATCCAAGGAACGCTTGTTTGATTAAAAATTGATTCAGTTATTGAAGCCTTGTTCTTAAGGTTTTTGTGTTCAATTATTCGCCTTCTTCCCTTATATTTGATTATTGCTTTCATGATGATGATTGGCTAATTTCTTTGTGTGATTCTAGGGTGATTGGCTCAAGGTTGTGGGAAAAACAATGATAGAATAATTTTAAATTCCAGTAGGACCTTGAAAGCTCGAGTCTTTATCCTTAACCCTAGAACATCTCGCTCAGTCGATGAACATCTCGGCCGGGGTGGAATTCGTCTGACCGAGGTGACCCTTTTTGATCCGAAACTGAGAGTTAAGTGTTAGATTTTGTCAAATCCTATTCTTATTACACCTTTCTTGGTTCAATGCAAGCTTAGGATGAGACTTACCCGGTAATTCCTTTGTTTGTTTACCTAAGATCATAAGTGTAGGTAATAAAGGTTTATCCTTTATTGGGGTTCGAGTATGCTTTCATTCCATCTTTGTGAGTTAGTCTGAGACTTACCCGGTAAAGGTTGATTCTATTCCCTTAGTTGGAGTGTTGGTTTGAGGTTATAGTTCCTTTCCTTAATTCCTTGAACTTACCCGGTAATAGGAGTTACGGTTTGGGATTAGTGAGTAGTGAGACTTACCCGGTGATCTATTCCACTTTAGTAATACCTTCCCCTTGCAAAATCTCAGCTTTGTCCGCTTATCTTTAGATCTTGAGTTGAAACCACAACTAGATGCTTTAATCCCTAGAATTGCATATTTCCTTAATTGACTTTTTATCATCTTTGATTGCTTTAATCACTTTTGTAGTTAGTAGTTACATAGACAACCTACACTTGCTTTGTTTCACTAAGTCCCTGAGATCGACACCCCGGAATTTCTTGCTTTTTACTACGATTGACCCGTACACTGCAGTTTCGCATCCTTGTTTTAAGCTTAAGTCTTGGGTTATAAATTTAAAGCTTGCACACACCGTTTGGAGCTAACACCTGTCAACAGGTTAAGATTGAGCATTGCAGACCTGGAGGTGAGCTCCATCCACTACCACTAACGCAGTGGAAGTGGGAGGACGTCTCCATGGACTTTGTGACTGGATTGAGCCCCAGTAAGAGTTTTGATGTTATTTGGGTTGTAGTTGACAGAATGACGAAGACGGCACGTTTCATTCCTATCAGAGACACGTGGCCAGTGAGCAGATTAGCTGAGGAGTACACTAGACAGATAGTGAGACTCCATGGTGTACCAAGGACGATCGTCTCTGATCATGATGGACGGGTTACCTCAAGATTTTGGCAGCAGATTCAGACTGCTTGGAGGACGACTCTACACTTTATGACTGCATTTCACCCCCAGACATATGGTCAGTCAAAGAAAACCATCTAGAACCTTGAGGATATGCTATGAGCTCGTGTGTTGGAATGGAAACATGGATGGTTAGATCACCTCCCATTAATTAAATTATTATATAACCATGATTGACGTACATTTGTTTGGATAACCCCATATGAGGCACTACATAGACATAGATGTCGTATACCTTTATGCTATAATGATCCTAGCAATATCAGCGGCATAACACCTGATCAGATTCAGGATTATATAATTCGAGTAACGCTGATTAAAGAAAGCATGCTGACTGCACAGAGTCGTCAGAGGTCATATGCAGACAAGAGGCATTGACCTCTAGAGTTCAGAGTGGAAGCTCATGTTTGGCTGATAATATCTCCGATGCGAGACATCAGACGTTAGGCATGAAAGGGAAATTGAGTTCCCAATATGTCGGTTTACTTGAGATCTTGAATAGAATTATGAAGGCGGCATAACGATTAGCTTTGCCTCCGAGGATAGAGGGTGTTCACCCTGTGTTTTATGTGTCTCAACTGAGGGAGTACATACCAGATCTGAGGCACATTGTGAGTTATGATGATTTGGTGGTTAAGTCGGACCATGCCTTGGCTGCACATTCGATTACATTCCTAGGGCGAGATATGAGACGCCTGCATTCGAAGGATATTCCCATATTGAGGACATAGTAGTTGAGATGAGGATCTGAGAAGGCTACATGGACAACTGAGGATAGTATTCAGAGGAACTATCCAGAGTTTTGTGTTGAGATAGATGTGCCTGTAGAAGCACCGAGTATATCTTAGTGCTATCCGGATGAATGTGTTCTTATGTGTTTATATGCCTTGATGTGTTTATTCTCGTGCTAGCTATGATGTGATGTATGATCTTAGTAGATCTTGATGTGCTAGCGCGTATGTTATAGCTGGAGATGATTATTTCCCCCACGCTATATGAGTATGATAGATATTTATAGCTGAAGATGGTTCTTTCCTCCATGCTATTTGAGTGCAATTAGGATTTAGGTGGAGATGGTTCTTTCCTCCATGCTACCTTGACGGACATAGTTATATTGGAGATGTTATTCCTCCATACGTTGTATATGAGTATGATTGGGCTAGAAATGTACTTCCTTTATGCCTTGTGATGTGGTATAGAGAGAGATGTGATTCCTCTACGCCTTTGGATAGCATTATGGCCCTGTTTTCTAGAGTTGATGATTCCTCCATGTTCATGATTGAGATTATAGATTGTTATAGGTTATGACCTTCTGAACGGAGAGGTGATACCTCCGATAGAGAGAGAGAGAGAGAGAGAGAGAGAAAGTTATGCCTCGGCTTATGGGTCCGAGAGGATTTGGGATTTTGCAAGTTTTGGGACGAAACTTGTTTTTAGGGGGGTGAGATGTAAGAGCCTTAGTCTTCGAGAGATCCCGCACATGCGCCTCAGCTGAGACGCAGCTGCTGTGAGGTTTTGGAGCTGCAGCGGGCTGCCCCTGCGCCCTGGCTGGCCGCCCTTGTGAGCCTGTGATCCGCCCTTGCGGCCAGGCCAGGCCGCCCCTGCGGTTTTTGGCGGGCTGCATCCGTCTTCTTTGACTCTTTGACCCGTGCTTTACCCTTTTCACCCCTTTATATTTCTTCTCTTTCCTTCTGATGAGGGTTCATCATCTTCAGCTCCATCTCTCTCTCTCCCTACGTTCATTGTAACACCCCAAATTCTGAGAACTCGGGGAGCTATTGTTTAGGACCTCACAATGGGTCCCGACCTTAGTTTGACAAAAATTTCACTAGGATCTTACAACAAGGCACAAAAATATTTAAAACATTTGAAAACTTTAAACAATATATACATGAAGAATATGTATCAGCCTTACAAAGCAAAGGTACCAAATGACACATATGAAGAACAAAAAAAACATCCCCGTCCCCAACTAAATGTGTACGTGGACCCGGCTGACCATTACCTCCGGATCTCTCTACAATTGTCTTAACCTGCAAGGCATCTACAAGTGGTATAAAACCGTTAGCTAACATTCTATGCATAACTATAAAGGTAAAAGCACAAACACACAACATACACAATCAACATGCAACACTCAATCCTTTTATTATCTTTAATTAGGTGATAGGTTATTACTATTGATACTTATTTGTGACACGAGAAATTCCCAAACCTCGCCCCTGTCCCCGTTTACTAACGCGGAATGGTACTAATGCATCTGACCGTCTACCTGACTGGGTTGGTCACAAGGAACTTCCTAGACTCTCGCAGGAGCTAGGCAGATGATGTCACGACCCGTTATCATACGCTTGGGTCAATTACGTAAATAATAAAGTCGGCCTAATCCGGTTTCGTTGTTTATCATAACTAACAAGCACCACTCATACACATTACACTCATACAAGAGGCCAGCTAAGTAAGTCCGTGGACTTACCTGAATCAGATCTCGACTTTATTAATCACAACTCAATTTTTAACTGTATAACTCGGTTGCCTGTCAAAGGAGGCAAGGGGATCAACACATATCCAAACTACTTAGAAGTCTAAGACTTCTAAGATATAAGATCCTATCGGAAGAGAAATATACTAAAATACACGTCTAAGGTAAAAATGATCATTTTACCCTTGGTCCCGAATCTTCTAAAAATCTTGTAATATGTACTTAAATTCTTACTTGAGACTAACTATCATATTCTAACTCTTAAAGTTGAGTTTAGGTCAAGACTAGAACATTACATGTTTTTTTTAACCTTCTAAAAAGGTCCCTAGGGTCCAACTTTGTCTTCAAATATGAAATTCGAATAAACTTATAAAAATTCCGAAATAATTCTCTAGATCATCTATGATTTCTCATCTACTCCTAGGAGCAAGAATTTTTTAAAACTGTTCAACCATTACTTCTACAAAAATTTCCAAAGTTGGTTACAACAATTGAAATTTTCTATACTTAGCCAAAATCTGAGTATGATTTCTATCTGCACAACAAGTCCACTTTGAGCCTCTATAATTCTAAATTCCACCGTTGGATTCATGCCAACTTTTGACATATTGACCTATGCATGGCACTAAACAACATCTAAAAAACTGAACGGTGGATCTTATCTCTAAGGCATTAAAAAGTATGCTCAAACTTGACTGATCAACACAGTTTCTGGAAATTCAGCAAACACTTTACAACACAACACACTGTCTTAACTTTGAAAAATCATAACTCTTAAACCTCTCGATTAAATCCTCTCAAATTTTGATATATTATACTATGAAATCCTAGCTATGACATATCCGAAATTCAAGTCCATCGGAGATCAATATCCTATTCAAACTATCTCACAAAATTGTATCTCATGTTGTTTTCTCAACATTCAGCACACTTATACAAACTGCTTGAGGAGTCAACTTTGGATCACCATAACTCTCAAACTGTAACACATATTACTCTAAAATTTTAGTATGTTATACACTGCAATACCGACTATATCATATCCGAAAACCAGCCAAAAAAGAGGAGTCTAACTTACCCAAATCGTGACTCGAAGTAGACTGATCGTCACCTCCAAAAACTCAGAAAATTCCCAGCCCTTCTAGCTATCTTCCATGGCTGTTATGAAAGGTTCTACGATTCAAATGGCTCACATCAGCACATATATAAAGAGAGTGCAATGTAGAGAAGGGAGGGGAGATGTTTGCCCAACAAGAGAGACTCGACAAGCTCAAATATACGAGTAGGAAGAGGAAGGACGTTGGCTCTTGTGTTATTGTGTGCAGGAAGGAGGAGATGGTTGCTGTCCTTGGAGGCCCACCAGTAGCTCGAGCCCGCCGCACTAGTAGTGCCTGAGAAGGCTGCAACCACGGCTCACAAGTCCGCCCTTGCGGCCATGGTGTTGGGACGCTCCAGCGGCTCCATTGCAAGAGGTAAACATCTTCAGTTCGTCTTCCGTTGTTGCATTGTTGTGTACCTTCAGGAGTGATGCTGAACCTATGGCTACTAGTGTACGGAGAGGAGGAGCCTCCGGCTACTCGTTCGACGTCGCAGGAGGCCGAGCCCACCCGACAAATGGAGCCATTGTCTCCGGCCGTCATAGACGAGCAGCAGCAACCTTGTTTCACTGCTGGCATAGGAAGGGACTTCGCTGGCACCATCCAAGGTTGTAGTGTAGAAGGCAACGTCCAAGGAGGGGTAGAGAGAAGGGGAAAGAAGCTACCCCCGGTGCCAATCGAACGTCAAACAGAGAGGTGAAGGAGAGGCAGAAGAAGGATTGTCGTAGGCACGGTTGAAGGAGAAACGAGGCTAGGGTTACAAGAGCGGCTAGCGTAAGCGAGAGAGGTTACACGTAGGAGGGAAGGGGAAAGCTCACGAGCCCAACTGGTTGTCCATGACGGGCCCAATTGGCTGTCTTTGATGGGCCCAGATGGTATGGTTCATGGGCTGAAACTTGGTTTCTCATTTTGGATAAAATTCTAACAACGGATTAAGAACAACTAGATCGGATTTGCGTAATTTATGTGAGTAGGTTCCTCACATAAAATAATAAAAATATCGAAGAACTCGTTGTCACATAAAATAAAAAAAATGACGGAAAGTCCAAACCGGTCGAGTTCCGGTTTTTCTCGGAATTAAATGGAAATTAAACTTCCGGATGTTACATTCATCTTCTCCTCTTACCTCTCCTTGGATCATCTTTGATCTTCTTTGGAAGTTTTGTTGAGTGTGAGAGCTTTTATGCTTGGCTTGTTGATAGTTATTGTTGTTGAGCCTTGTGTGAGCCAGCTTTAGGATGTGGTGTTGTGTTTTATCTTCTAGAGCTCAGCTTGGTAAGCTTTCATGGCTTCCATCCTTTCTTTCTTCATTCTTTCATCTTCTTATCTCTTTTCCTATCTTTCCTTAGTTTAGCTTAGATTCCTTAGGTTTGGATCTTGTTTCAACCATGATTGGCTTTTGTTGATGTATATATATGTATGTTTATGTATGTGTGGTGTTGGAGTGAAGAAGGAGTGAAGGAATCGAAGGAAGAAGTGAAGAAAGGGCTGAAGTGGTGTCTTCTGCTGTCCAACCGCCCCTGCGCCACCTTGGAGCCGCCCCAGCACCGGCATTGAGCCGTCCCTGCACCACCTGTGAGCCGCCCTTGCGGCCACCTTCACCAGGTGGTGTTTCCACTTGGTTCTGCAGGTGTGTGTTGCTTTTAGGCTTGCTTTAGGGTGCCTTTGTTCCCTCCTTTCCTAGTATGAGTGTAGAGGATCATGCTAGATGTGTGAGGATGTGTTTGAATGAGGTTATGATCGATGTATGCCTTGTACGGCTTTAAGGACTTAGGTTGATGTCGGTTGAAGTTTGGAGGTTGCGTATGATCCCTATGGATCCCTTTGGGTCTAGGTGTGACCCTTCTGTTGCCAAAAATCTCGAGGTCAAAATCCTAGGTTAGCTCAAACCATCTACGCTATCGGTTATTCAATTCCCGGTGCGTAAAACTATACTTTAAACTCTTATGGTTTGTGAGGATCGGTCATATAGCACCATACAGGTAATGTCTCCAGATCTTCAAAGCATGAACTAACGCATCTAACTCCAGATCATGAGTCAGGTAGTTCTCCTCATATGTCTTCAACTGTCGAGACACATATACAATAACTCCGCCCTTCTGCATCAACACACATCTTTAGCCAAGATTGAAACATCATCATACTACACGAAACCATCAGTGCCCTATGGCCGTGCTAACATAGGAGTAGAAGTCCATCTTCCTTCTGCTCCTCAATCGATAAGAACACGACTCGGACTATACAAATCAAATAGTCTTCTCAACAGACTGATACACGATCGGACTATCATATAAACTCCTCTACAGACAGCGATAATATATGGTTACTCCGAAAAGGCTACTTCAGAAAGTTACGAACTTCATCGACATTCGTCGGTATTGTTCCAACTACAATAGTTATAATCCTTCTCGAATCAATCTAGATTCCTTCAACAAGTCACACGATCTCAAAAGGTCAGGTCACATATTCAAACTTGTACTTAACATGCAACTCTTAATCTTACAATACTCATAAAATATTCTCCAATGTTCTGCGTGTTCCTCTCAACTCTGAGAGTACACTAGGATATCATCTAGAAAAACTCACTACTGCGGATCAATTAAGTCAATAAAACTTCGTTCCTCACCATATATGTTGCGGCATTTTTGTTATCCCGAATGACATCACTACAACTTGTAGTGGCCATACCGAGTCCGAAATGCTTTTTTGGCCACATCCTATTCGCTCATTCTCATCCGGTGATATCCAGGTCTCCAGTCTTATTTGGAAAACTCCGAAGTTCCTTGCAACAATTCTATCAATTCATCCCGGTGGGGTAATGAACACTTGTTCTTAATACTCTTATAACTTATTCTCAAAAATTCGCACACATCCAAAATTCCTTCCTCCATATGAAAATATGGATATATTCAAAATCATTCAGATGCTCCAGCTCTAACTTGATGCCGGAATCCACGCTCTTTCGTACCATAGACTACATGGTATATCAAACATACTCACAAATCCTCGTATTACCAAGACTCCTGTATTCCTCATTACATACATCAGAAGGCCCCATAGGCTCACGCAATCAGCCTCGTTGTTGATAACAGTACACATCCTTCAAGATCTCTATCACAAGAAAGGTCACATTCTAATCCATCATTACATTGGTCAATATGGTCCATCTATCATAGTTCAAACTACACTTATAGCGATCTACTCGATCCACTACTTCCTCACGTTCAAAGACATAACAACGAAGTCTACAAGAGAAAATCACAACTCCCGATATAACTGGGCTAACAAACATCTCGCGGGTACCTCTGACCCCAACACCACTGAGTAACCCTAAGTATAGGGTACTACTCCCTATATGACATCTAAACCCACGTAAAACACATACATAAAAAGAAGGCATAACACCAGCACCAAAAGAACTCAAAAAGGTAAACCATTACTAAGAATAGTACCAGAAAACAACTACCGTTAATAACTCCACTATACCAGAAAGAGGAGAGTTCAACTAAGAAGGAACACTGCTTTGTTGACAAAAGGGAGCCAAATGGCCTAGTTCACCACATGTGAAGCAAGCTATTGGTGCCAAGGAACACTCAGAGCGCAAAAGGCCTAGATCACCACTATTGAAACACGGTCATCCCTTCATCGCAACCTGTGTGGCTGAATGGTAACTCGATCTTCTTCGTTCAGCTTTAATAACCTTAGCATGGGAAGAAACATTTTGATGCGGCATCTTATTTTGTCGGCAGAAAAATCGCTCGATATCCTAAGTTACCACAGGTATAACACGTCACTAAAGATCTCTTACATTCCAAACATAGGTGTCCAGCCTCCCCAGAGTTGAAACAAGATCTCATCCCATCAGAAGTCCATGTGGACAAGGGATCACTCGAACGTTCATGTGCCAGACTTTATCTAACACCTGAAGGATCTGCTTCATCACTTACCAGTTCAGTTCATTGTTCCTTCTTTGATCCGGAAGCTTCAGTAGGTCCCACTGATGTTGGTAAACCCAAGATAGGTCTACCTGCTCTTGCAACTTCTTGTACTTGGCGTATATATTATCGATACTCGGGTCCACTCATCGAGACGTAATCAGTCTCCTTGGGCTCGTTCTCTGCTATAGGCAAAACAACATCGGAAACTAGTCCCTGACCTATCACTACTGGAGGAAGAGGTGATCTACCTCTACCCCGTCCTTCTACAGATTTTACTCTAGTCTGAGCCATCTGAGGGGTATACACACCTAACTTATAAGGCTATACATATGTCATATGTATATATATATATATAACAAATCCACATACAATCCATAATACATATATATACATATCTATACTAATGAAATCTACGGCAGAGGTGACGACTTCTCGTACGTTCTATCCCAAAACAACAACTTTTAAAACCAAAATCTTTTGAAAACGTCAGACCCCTTTCGGGTTCTGTTTATTTTATCCATCAGACCTCATTGTAGGTAGCAAGTGTCATTGTTGTCAACCTAAGGCTATGATACCAACTCTGAAACACCCCGAATATACAGAACTCGGGATGCCACATTGGGCTAGGATCTCACAATGGATCCTGACCCTAGCCTGACAACAAGTTCACTGGACCTCACAACATGGCACTAACAGATATAAAACAAATACACAAAATTGTACATCATAAGGTATAGAAGATCATAGCTGAATATAAAACATCGCCCTCACACAGGAGGTATACAAAACATTATCCTCACGCAAGAGGTATATAAAATATCCCCAAAACCATAACCACCTAATGTACGAGAGTCATCGGCCTGTCACCTTGCCAGATCACTCAGCAACTCGCCTATCCTGCAAGGCATCTACAACATGGTATGAAACCATTAGCTAACCATATGTATATAAGGTAATGCATAAGCACAAACACACGTCATGGAAGGTAAACACATAATCATGCTATCACACATTTATCCATTTTATCATCTTTATATAATAGTCATTCACTCAAATCGCATATATATAGATATATGAAACTATGTGACACGAGGAACGTATCATCCTTGCCTCGAGGCCTGCTAGCCATCTGGAAGTAGTATTGGTCACACAACCCATGTACCCTATGGGAGTGGATTGCGCCCTTCCTGTATACCAGGTGGCCTGACGTCAAAGAACCTTCGAGACTCCTCGGCGGGATGAAAGGGAAAGGTTATCACAGCCACGCATACGGGACAATACATAAAACATAGGTTAGTAATAATCGACATCACATATATCAAGCATATAACACACACACCACTCATGCAACACCCAATATAAGGATGGTAGGTAAGTAAGTCCTACGGACTTACCTCAACCTCGTTCAATCACAACCACGATCAACCTCCACTCCTAAGAGGGACACTTCCTAAAACAAGGCATAAAGAGATATCAATACTCCTATCAGTCAAAAAGGTCACACCTAGACCCAAGGGATCCATAAAGATCATAATCAATCTATAAGCCTCACAACCAACTAAACCTCAATATATCAACATCACTCACCAATCCTCATATCTCAAGGTAATATCTAATCTTAATTTAATTAATTAAATTTCGCTAGAATAACGTTTTGCCCGCAGACAATTTCTAAACCCACCTTTCATTAGATTTTATCAAACAAACTACCCATAACCACCAGAATAATATAACGACCATAATGGAATTTCTAACTATCCATTTTGACAAGCCTAAAGTCAATTTAGGTCAAATCGCAGTACGGAAAACGAATAAATTCATAACATATTCGTTACTAACCCGATTGACGATCTGAAAGAAGATTCGGAATCACAATGACGCAGGCTACGCATGGACAACATCAAATTCACCGGAACCTGAGCGACGGAACCTGCCTGGTGACATATATGCTCGATCAGATCTTCGTCTGCTCGGAAATGCAAAAACTCGGTTCCGATATGAAGTGAATGAAGAGTGGAATCCAGAAACTCAAATGGAATTGAAATCGGATTAGAAACGGAGAGTAGATCTGAGTTTGAAGGTTGAGAGTAATTAGAGCTTTTACGAGGAAACGTGAAAGGAAATGAATTAATAAAGGATTTTCCGCTATTCATAGTGAAGACGATAATTATCCTTTAGCGAAGTCGATAATTATCTTTTAACCGATCCAAAGGCGGGTCAAACCTCCTTCTCCAAACTTCTCGACATTGGAATAAAAAATCTGGAATATTGTAGGGATAATTATTCCACAACTGCCTCGGAAAACGTGTATTCCTAAGCCATTAAGAAACGAAATAGCGACTCTTTTGGCCTTTTTCCTCTCCGTGTTATTTCATATCTAGGACATATCCGATGTCCTGATCATTTTTCTCAACTGCATTTTTATTAATTGGAGCACCCAAATGCTCCAAATAACACCGGAGGGTAAAAATAATTACCCGGGAAAAAAGTAAAAAAATTTTCCCAAACGTCCAAAATTACGCCAGGAACATAACGGTGGGACTCATACTCATCACTTGCGAAATCTTTGCGAGTTATATGTCAATTACTATCAACGATTAAGTTAATCAACATTAATTAGAATTCGAAAATCCTAGCTATTACACATCATACATCGCAAAAGCTCCAAGATAAACATCATAACCCAAAGTAATGTCAAAATCAATCATGTGGAAATCGATTTAGATCACTGAGCCAAACAACAACCTAAAGATCTTAAGGACTTTGAAGCAAAGGTCAAGAAACGTGAATGGGTAGGACTTTTGTAAGGTAATGTGGTACGATATCCGGGAAAAAGGAAGTACACAACACATGCTAGAAGAGCATTGCTTCCCTAACATGCTTTGCATGCGAACCTTCTTTTACTTTACTCTTTGAGAGTATGGACAAAGGTGCACAAAAACCAAAGCCTAGGAAATCATTTGTTCTCAATTTTTAGAGATGCCTCAAACACTTGGTGCACATACCATATCCCGTTAGGACTATTGTTCATTCAGACTTTGGCAAGACACAAACACCCGGCTATGTGAATGGTGTCGAGTTACTAATCCTCATGTTCAACGTCCCCAAACGTATTTTTCTATACTTTGAATGAACACTTTTCAAGGCCCTCCCACATCAATTATGCCATACATTACACACTTCCTAATTCCCAGATAGGTAAAGGAGGCAAAATTATTTTGAGGAGCTAAATGGATTAAGAAGAAGCAAGAAAAATCGAAGCGCCTTAATCATTTCAAAAAAACAAAGTGCAAGAACTTGTAATGCGATTTCAACTTTCATTCCTCAACATGATTTAGGCAATAATTTTTACATTATGAAACTTGCAAGAAGGTCAAACAATATACTCAACTTCTCCACAATTCACAACTCATTTCAAGCACATAAATGTCATCAAAAATACAATCCAAAAGAAATATTATCATTGAAGTCTTTTCTAATCCTAAAAGCACAATATTTTCAAAAATCTTTCAAATTTTTATGGGTTTTTCAAAGCTTAAAAATGCAAGACAAATATGAAATGTGTGACAAGAAAACAAAAGGTACAAATGTTCATGGATAAGAAGCAAAGCATAATGTCAAGTTATTACAACACATGAGAATCATAATCCACCCATACTTGAATTACACATTGTCCCTAATGTGCGATAAAAGATAAAGGAAAAGAACAAAGAAACTCACATAGTCTATGAAGCATTCAAACAAACCAACTCATCACATAGGCGGCGGTGGTGAAAATGGAAAGAAGTTTGGGTCGTATGGACACCCAAACTGCTGCCTGTAGACATCTCGAAGGATCCTTGCATTATCGTGGCGCTCCTCCTCAACTGCATCAAAACGGGTCTCAAGTTCCTTCATCCGATCCGTAAGTCCGGTGACCCATCCAGGTTGCTGATCCATCCATGGCGGCCTCTCACTAACGCTCGCATGCCAGGAAGAAGAGGAAGCAGAAAGTCGTTGTTGATAGGTAGACCTCCTAGGTGGCTCTTGGAAGTCCGCCGGCTGATCCGAAAAACCTCCAAAAGACTGCTCAGCAGCTGCAGCATCCTGGTACTCATCTCCACCCATCTCCTCATCAGCCTCCTCATCAGCCGATGCAGGCTCGTCCTCGGGATAATAGTCAGGAGCTCCAAGGAGATTGACATGCATCGGGACAAAGGTTGCTTTCTAATTCTGCCGGTCCTGGATGGTTCCAAGGGATTCCCCGTCCTCCCTTGCCTTCCCAAGTCATGGAGACGTATGGAGGACCTCGGTGGCGGGGAATCAAGAGCCCTCGAGTCATTAAACCTTAAAGCCCTAGAGGCCTCGCAGATGCCGCTAACTCACAAGCTGAATAATCAATCCCTAACTTCTTTACAATGTGTGTAACCATCCCTCCATATCCAATATCCCCTTTAGCCTTTTCTTGATCTTATTAAGGGTAGCAGCAAGCAAGGTGGCGCAATCCGGAGTGATACCGGCCGCCATACTGTAGAGAATATAAAGCTCGTCAGCCTTGAGCTTTTGTGGGGTTTCGGATCTAAGAAACAAGCACTCGGATAGGTTCCTATGGGCTATCTTAAAGGATAGGTTGTAAATCAGCTTAGCTTGTGAATCTGCGGGTTGCCAACGGTCCTCGGAACCTACCACCATAGTATCTCTTCCCAAAACTCTCGAGCGTGAGAGATCCTAGGAAATGTCCCATTATAAGTCTCTCCAAAACCAAACAAAGCTCCAAACTGAGCTATGGATATGTGATTGGTGTGGTTCATCAAACGGAAGGAAACCGTTCGGTTCACGACACTATGATCAAACGAGCTCAAGAACTCCATAGTAGTCTCCTCATAAGCATCCTCCCTAATGTCAACGAAGGTGGCAAGGTCAGCCCTAGTAATCATCATCCTAAGATCATCGACAACATGTAGATCATCAAATTCCTCAAGAACAATGTATCTTGGGGCTATGACATTGCATTTTTGGATTCTTAGGTAGTCTTTCTTGTGGTCCTCATCAATTGTAGGGATCCTAGGGACCGGTTGAGGAGAGGGAGAGGGTTGGGAAGAGGAGCTAGAGCCTTTGGTGGTTTTCTTTGAGCTGTATTTACGAGTTCCAAACATTTTCACAAAAACCACGCCCGTGGAAAAGTACGGCAACCCGTGGAATCTTGAGATTTTTCACAAATCACCAGAAATTTCATAGCAATCTCAGCAACAACAGCCCTAGACTAATTCTATGTTCAATTCCGTTCAGTTCTCCTTAATATCCTTGAAGAAATCGAAAGAAATCAACCAAAGATAGAGATAGAGAAAAACCTAGGTTTTGGATTTGAAGAAATCCAAAATCTCGCGTGATTGTTGATTGTTTGCGCTCTTTGTTATCACAATCTTCAATTGGATGATGTTTGCTTCAATTTGGAACGAAGAATCATGCGAAACGGTTACCGAATGAGGATTTGGTGGTGAGGGGTGAGAGGCGTGGAAGAGAGGCGTGGAGAAGAGGTAAGTTGTGTTGTTTTTGTTAAGCAGACAACCTTATATACCCTCAGCCAATTTTCGAAAACCACGGTCACCTGTTACTTCCACGGCCATTTGTTTTGCCGTGGAAGCTCTTGACCTGTTCCTCCATGGCCAAAAATAAAGAAACCACGGCCGTGGTTTCCTATTTAAACCCGTGGAATCTTGACTTTTTGCCAAAAATCAAAATTCGTCATTCATTTGTCTTTCTTTACTTCTCTTGGTTGTTCTTCAAGCCAGACGTCCAAAGACACAAGACATACCGGAATGATACCAACGAAAACAAAACAAAAACAAACTACGCTAATCTACTCTAAGAAAAAAGGAAAAAGAATGCAATACCTTGGGTTTCCTCCCAAAAAGTAATTTGTTTTAGGTCCGTAGCTAGACCATTCCTTTCTGCTTAAGTGAGGAGAATCGGTGCTATCTCCTCAGCTTGAAGTTCCGGCGAGTATTTCTTGAGTCATTGGCCATTCACCTTGAAGCTTCCGTACTTCTCACCCCATACTTCAACTACACCATGGGGAAAAACGTGTTTAATAGCATAAGGTCCTGTCCAACGAAATTTAAGCTTACTTGGAAAGAGTCGAAGTCTCGAATTGAAGAGAAGAACAGGGTCTCCTTCTTTGAAGTCCTTCGGAATGATGTGCTTATCATGCCAACGCTTCGCTCTTTCCTTGTAAATCTTGGCGTTTTCATAGGCATTCAAGCGGAGTTCTTCTAATTCATTGAGGTCCAAGAGACGTTTCTCTCCCGCTCCCTTCATGCCAAAGTTCAACTACTTGATAACCCAATACAATTTGTGTTCTAACTCCACCGGAAGATGACAAAACTTCCCATACACAAGATTGTATGGTGTTGTGCCAATGGAAGTCTTGTATGTCGTTCTATACGCCCATAGTGCGTCATCTAGCTTTAACGTCCAATCCTTCCTTGTTCTAGACACCGTTTTCTCCAGAATTCCTTTGATTTCTCTATTCGAAATCTCCACTTGCCCACTTATTTGCGGATGGTAAGGGGTAGCGATCTTGTGAGTTACCCCATACTTAGCTAGTAGAGCCTCAAATCGGCGGGCAATGAAGTGTGATCCTCCGTCACTAATGATGGTTCGGGGTGTCCCAAACCTTGGGAAAATATTTTGATTAAAGAACTTTACAACCACCATTGCATCATTAGTTGGAGTAGCAATAGCTTCAACCCATCTTGAAACGTAATCTACAGCTAGAAGTATGTATTATTACCACAAGATGATGGGAATGGTCCCATGAAGTCAACAACTCAGACGTCAAAGATCTCCACTTCTTGGATGTTGTTTAGAGGCATCTCATTCCTCCTGGATATGTTCCTTGTTCTTTGACAAGCATAGCCGGGTGTTTGTGTCTTGCCAAAGTCGGATTGAGCGACATTCCTAACGGGTCATGGTATGTGCATCAAGGGTTTGAGGCATCTCAAGAAATTAATGATTGCTGATTTCCTAGGCTTCGGTTATTGTGCACCTCTGTCCATGCATCCCAAAAAGTAAAGTAAAATAAGCAAATCTTATTGGTGGAAGATGTTGAGTTTCAAAGAAAGTGAAGTAAGATCCTTTTCCCGGATTCTAGCACGACATTACCCTATATACATCCCACCCTGACAGGTTTCTTGACCTTTTTGGAAAGCCCTTGAGACCTCGAGCTTGTTGATTGACTTGGTGGTTTAAACTGGATTATACATGATTGATTTTGATAAATATGATTTATTATGCATTCTATGATTTTATGCAAAGATGAACATCTTTCTTATGTTTATAAAATGTTTTGATCATGTCTCAATTTTATTTGCCATGAAGCATTGTCTTAGAGTGATCTATGAGTGAAGCACACCACCAAAATGTTTTGAACTATTTTTCATTGATCTTTCTGACTTATAATCCATTCTATCTTGTATCTAAGATTTGGAACTTGCTTGGGGGCAAGCAAGGGACAAGTATGGGGTATTTTGATAGCATGTATTATAGTCTATATTTTGGGATTGGTTTAGACGTTTTATCTTCATAAATATGCATGTATGGATGTATATTCTTTGATTATATTGTTGTTTTATCTACCTTTGCGGGAATCAAGGTCTACACCTAGTTTCGTTGTAATCGTAGGTAAAATGACACGTTTTGTACTAAAATGGAGCTAAGGAAGCTAAGGAGTCATTGGAGCGACATTCTGGAGCATTGAGGAGCTACAAGAAAGGCTCAGGAACCATGGAAATTGGACAGAGATTGACTTTGGACCAGATTAGAGAGATTTACACGTAGATGAGATTCACCTAGGTCGGCTACAATTTCACCTAGACCGAGGTATTCTTCGGTGTCATCTAGCCCGAGGTTATCTTTGTGATTAGCTACAGTACCACCTCGACCGAGGTGATCTTGAGAAGCTTCCCTACATAGGCGAATACCCTATCACCGGCGAGATCTTTATTTTTGGCTGAGATCTTCTATTTTTGGAAGGAGAATATCATATATTTTTTGCTGGATTTCTAGAAGGAAGATATTATTTTTGGCTTATTTATTTTAAGTGATATGGATATATTTTTTAGGAAATTATCTTTTTAAGATATCTCGCTCAGTCATTGAACATCTCGACCGGGGTGGAATATAACTGAACGAGGTGAACCTTTCCTGAACCTTATCTGAGTTAAGAGTTTAAGTTGGCGAAATCCTACCCTTATTATACCTTTTCTGGTTCAATGCAAACCTAGGATGAGACTTACCCGGTGATTCCTTTGTTTGTTTACCTAAGATCTTGAGTGTAGGTAATAAAGGTTTATCCTTTATTGGGGTTTGAGTGTGCCTTCATCCCATCTTTGTGAGTTAGCCTGAGACTTACCCGGTAAAGGTTGATTCTATTTCCTTAGGTGGTGTGTTGCTTTGAGATTATAGTTCCTTTCCTTAGTACCTTGAGACTTACCCGGTGATAGGAGATTTGGTTTGGGATAGTGAGTAGTGAGACTTACCCGGTGATCTATTCCCACCTTAGAAACACCTTCCCTTTGCAAACCTCAACTTTCTCCGCATTATCCTTTGAGATCTTGAGTCAGAACCACAACTAGATGCTTTAATTCCTAAAATCCGCATTCCCTTTATCTGACTTTATATCATCTTTGATTGCTTTAATTGCTTTTAGTAGTTATTTGACAACCGATTCCGTGCTTTGTTTCACTATAGTCCCTGTGTTCGATCCCTGGAATTCTTGCTTTTATTATAATTGATCCGTACACTGCGGGTTCGCATATTGTTCAAGCATATTGTTCGCCACTTAGCGTGCGTGCAAATAAGCTTTAATTATAAAACTAGAAATCAAGCAAGCGAACCCGCAGTGTACGGATCGATATAGTTGAGCAAGAATTCCAGAGTATCGAACACAGGGATTTGGGGGGTTAAATCCAATTATAGAATTGTCAAGCGAGTAAATGTATGAGCTTTTGTAAATATTGGGAAAACAACAATCCTAAAGATCCAGGAATCCAGTTGTGGCAATCGATTCAAGATATACTAAAGATATAAGGACAGAGTTAAGGTATGCAAAGGTATACGAATGTAAGGTAGTTGTACGGTGAAGTTCCAAAAACCTTATATGACTCACCTAAAAGACACTCTCTATAAAGGTTGTTGAGGCTTCAATATAGAAAGGTTCTAAAGGTAAGAATTAATGTCAAATACCCAAACTTGTAATCCAAGGATCAAGACTAACTAAATCGATTAAGGTTGTGACACTCAGAATCGAGGTAGAGGTTGTTGAGGCTTCACTACCACCTAGAAAAGGGTAAGCCAAGACTAAGTTAAAGCAAATCTGTAACTTTGGATTAAAGTAAAAGCAAGTTCGTAAACTGACACAAAATTACGGGTAGTTCTTGAGTTCCACGGCCGTGGAAGCTCAAGAACAGACCGTGGATTAGGTTCGTCGACGATTCTTTCTAACTCTCAGGGTCCAATTTGTTTACGATCGATCTATCATCATCTAAGCCACAACTATCAACCCTTCACCTTAGAATTGCTAAAGGGTTTTAGCCAACAATAGTCATATTGATATCAAATTCAAGATTTAAAAGAATGAAAGATGAAAACTTCCAAAAACCTTCAATAACTTTCAAGTCAATCTCAATTCCACAAATCAAGAACAATAACGTCAATAGATTCGGAATAACACAAACAATCACGAATCTTAGATAAGAAGGAAGAACGGGATGTCAATCCGTCTTCTAAATCAAACCTAAAGATAAAGCGTAACCTTCTTGCAAACAATCTTCCAAATCTTCAACTCTTCCGTCAATCCGGAAATCTCAATAGTAAAGCGCAAATCTCTCAATCACAATCTCCGCAAGATGTGAAATTAGGGCAAATCCAAGCGTAAGCGAAAAATGCGTCTAAGCAGAGGTGACGGAATCTCTCTTCGTCCGTCCTTTTATAGTGTAAGATAAAATATAAGCCCGGCCCAATTGCGTAGAAGATTGTGGCTTAAAGTATGGCGTAAAAGATCGCCAAGATCACGGCCGTGGAAGGGTTTCACGCCCGTAAATTAGAGCGTGGAAGTTGGTCACGGTTTGACACAACCCTCCACGGCCGTAAAAGTTGCTGGAATGAACCACGCTTCTCTTGCCAAGGTTCCACGGCCGTGGACTTGAACGTGGAATGTGGTACGGCCGTATTTTAGAGCGTGGTTTAGCGCTAAACCGTAGTTCTTCCTTTCCTCGTGCTATTCTTCAAGTTAGCACCATCCTTAGCTCCTAGAGATGTCCTCAATCCTTGGACATACTCAATCAAACTCCATTCTCGCTCATTCCATTCGGAAATAGCTCTTAATTGCCTACAATCAACATAAAGCTTGTGTAGATCTCTATTTCTACATTATAGACAAACTAGCTCACAATTGCATCAATGCTGAATCAATAACTATCAAAATGGATGAAATACACTTATAAAACGTGCCTAAAATATCACAATATTTCATGCTAACAAATAACCCCATACTTGCCACTTGCTTGTCCCTAAGCAAGGTCTTTCAAAAAGCTTTTAAAGCACAAGTTAGGATGAAATATGTGTACCTTCTCAAAGCAAAACTTCTTTTGGATGAATGTGCCTTCTAATCAATAGATCATTCTCAAATTTTGCTTCATTCGCCTATAAGACTTTCATACACTTAATCAAAGAGTAAAGAGTAAAGAAAGCTCATGAATCAATCAAACTTCCATGCAAACATCATAACCTTCAAACTAGGGGTGGGTCGCAAACCTAAACCGCCGGTTTAGGTTTGCGAACCGCCGGTTTAGGTTTGGCCAAAGGCCAAACCTAAACCTAAATCGTCAAAATCCAAACCGGCGGTTTAGGTTAAACCTAAACCGCCGGTTTGGTCGGCGGTTTAGCCGGTTTATTAAAAAAAAAAAAAAATTGAAAAACTGGACCAAACCGGACCAAACCGGCGGTTAACCGACGGTTTGATCTCCAAACCGCCGGTTTGGGTAAACCGCCGGTTTAGGTTTGGCCAAAGGCCAAACCTAAACCTAAACCGTAAACCGCCGGTTCAACCAAACCGGCAAACCTAAACCGCCGGTTTGGTCAAACCGGCGGTTTGCGCCGGTTCACAAACCGCCGGTTCGGCGGTTTGGTTTGAACCGGACCCATCTCTACTTCAAACATTATCAAAATCAATCATAAGAAACTTCAATTTAGATCACCAAGTCATATAACATTCTTTTGATCTTAAGGACTTTCAAACAAGGTCTAGAATGTGGAAAGGGAAGGAAAACTTTAAGAAATGTGGTGCATGAATCCGGAAAAGTGGATAACTACTCTTTTCTTCTTCTCTTGCGGTTTCCGCAGCACTTTCAACTTAGAGCTTCGCTCTCTTCTTTACATTTTTCGACTTTACCTTTGGAGTTATGGATAGAGGTGCACAAAAACCGAAGCCTAGGAGATTGGCGTTTCTCAATTTTTATGAGATGCCTCAAACCCTTAGCGCACATACCATAATCCGCTAGGAATATCGCTCAATCCGACTTTGGCAAGACACAAACACCCGGCTATGTGAATGGTGCCGAGTTACTCATCATCATGATTGACTTCCCCAAATCTACAATTTCTTTCTATTCTTTTGATTGCAAATAATTGCTTTCAAGGCCCTCCCACATCAAACATGCCAATATCAATCAACTCCTCCAAATTCCCGGATAGGTAAAGGAGGCCATTATTTCAATGAGGGGCTAAATGATCAAAGAAAGAAGAAAGAAAATCGAATTGCCTTAATCATCTCAACAAGAAGTATAAGAACTTATAGTGTGATTTCAACTTTAATTTCTCAACATGATTTAAGTAACATTCATCACATTATGAAACTTGCAAAAGAGGTATAATCAACTCATTCAATTTCTTTTCAATTCACTATTCGTTTAAGCATGCAATTGTCATCAAAACTCAATTCACAAGTGGTGATTATCATAGAAATCATCTCTATCCTTAGAAGCACAAAATTTTCAAAATTTTTCAATTTTTCAGGGTTTTTCAAACTCTTTTTCATGCAATGCAATAATGAAACGTGTAACAATATAATGAAGCATGCAAGATAGTCTCAATAAAAGCAATCAAAGTGAGTAAGAGTTATTATAGACGATTAGTCACACCCCACCCCATACTTGGAACAAACATTGTCCCTAATGTTCAAAGAAAAGAAAAAGAAGAAAAGAAAGAAATAAAAAGAACTCATAAAATGGCGGTGGAGCGGCTAAAGCTGTCGGTCATCATCGTCATCACTACGGTGGAGGCGGAAATGGAGAGAAGCTAGGATCATAGTACCGCCCGAACTGCTGGCGGTAGATATCCCTCATCATATGGTCGAGGTCGTCCATACGTGCATCTCTAGTGTCAGCTCGAATCTCCAATGCTCCCACCCTATCAAAAAGGTCGGCGGCCCACTCCGGCAGCTGCTCATACCAACCAGGCGGCTGGTTGTACCATCCCGGTGCATCTGACGGTGCTGGTGCTGGTGCTGGTGGTGCCTGTGTAGACCATGGTGGTGGAGCTCCGTACCACGCAGGAGGAGTCTCCATCCAAGTGGGCCTCTCGCTCACGCTGGCGCGGCGAGAAGAAGATCCTGAAGCTCTAGCTGGACGTGGAGAACGTCTAGGCATATTAGGAGCTATGTCCGGCTGATCCGGAAATGTGCCAAAATCCTGCTCAGCTCCTCCTCCTCCCTCATACTGTTCTCTCATCTCCTCCTCCTCAACTACAGGTGGTGGTGGGACATATGGAGGGGCTGCAATCCTGTTCGCATGCATAACAGCGAATGTCTCCTTCCAGTTATGGCGTCCAGCCATAATGGAATACTCTGGGAGCCACTCAATGCCTCTCTCCGTCCTGCTCTCCCATGGCATAGCTGCGTAAGGTGGACCTCTATGGGTGGGGAAGATGAGGCCTCTAGTCATGAAGGTCTGGAGTCCTAGGGGTACAACAAGAATGCGTGTGCAGGCGGAGAAATCTACCCCTCATGTCCTAGCAAGGTGGGTGACTATCCCACCATATCCAATGTTGCCAACCCTCTTATTCTTTAGCTTGCTCATGGTAGCAGCTAAGAGGGTGGCACAGTCAGCAGATCGTCCATATAGCATGGAGTAGAGAAGAAAGAGCTCATCCATCTTGATCTTCTGAGGTGTCTCCGTCCTAGGGAAGAGACACTCAGAAAGTACCCGGTGAGCAATCTTCAAGGCTAAGTGATACATCAACTTAGCCTTGGTATCAACTGGTTGCCAGCGGTCCTCGTTGGCATAGATCATAGCTACCTCCTCCCAGAAATCCTTGGTGTAAACGCCGCTGGGGAAACGACCATTGAAGGTCACATGGAACCCAAAGAAGGCTCCAAACTCCTGGATGGAGAAATCATAGTTTCTTTCCATCAGACGGAAAGAAATTGTCATATCAACATGGCTGTGCTCAAAAGATGTCACAACCTCTCTAGTAATCTCCTCGTATGCGTCTTCTCGGATAGCCGAGAAGACGACAAGACCGGCTCTATCTAAGAGCCAAGTAAGGTCCCCTATGACATGTAGAGGAGCTAAATCCTCCAACAGTAGGTACCTAGGTCCTATAACAGCCCTCTTATGGATCCTCTCTAAGGCATCGAGATGATCCTCGTGAATGGTAGGGACCCTAGGGCTAGGAGGAGATGGTGATGAAGGTGATGATGGAGGTGAAGGGGATGAGGGTGGTGGTGCTCTAGAGGAGGAAGAGGAAGAGGGGTTGCCCTTCCTCTTTTTATTCTTATCTTTCTCTTTGTTCTTGTCCTTATTTCTCCCGGACACTCTCCTCACAAAATCCATTTTTGGCAGAAACCACGGTCTGTTCTTGGTGTTCCACGGCCGTGGAAGTTAGTGAGACCGTGGTTCATCTCGACTTTTCTCAAAACTCAGCAATCAATCACCAAACTCAGCAATCAATCAGTCCTAGACTAATTTCTTCCAATTCCAATCAATTCTCCTACAATTTCTATCAAAATTAAGGCCGAATCGACAAAGATAGAGAAGAGCAAAAAAAACCTAGGTTTCGGATTTTAAAATCCGAATTCTGATTTCCTTGGTGATTTGCCGCTCGAATCGTTGCTTGGATCTCGTTGGTGGTTGGATTTGTTTGAGTTTGGGTCGAAGAATCGTTAAAAACGATTAACAAATGAAGAATTGAGGTGAGGGGCGTGGAATCGGCGTTTTTGGGCGTAATTTGGGTTTTGTGTGTTTTGTTTTTGTGAAGAACGTGGTTTATATAGTGGCCGGCAAAATTTGTGAAAATCACGGTCTGTCGGGGGGTTCCACGGCCGTGGAAATGTACGGAACCGTGGTTTTGGTGATTTTTCAAAGGCTTTTGTAAATTACGGTCACTGTAGCTGTCAAAGCCGTAGTTTAGGCCGTGGAACTCTCTATAATGCTCCAAAGTCCAAGTTTCGTCACTTTTCTTCAAAGTTACTCTTCCCCTTTTCTTTTCCACTGTTCCTACATCCAAAAACACGAACATACCGGAAGGAATCGAAGGCAAAACAAAGCAAAAACGTCTAAACTAAGCTAATCTATGAATCAAAAACGAAAAGCGTAAATGCAATACCTTGGGTTGCCTCCCAAGAAGCGCTTTGTTTAAGGTCCGTAGCTAAACCAAATTCGCACTTATTCGAGTGCGGTGGGTGCGAACTCTTCAGCTTGGAGTTCCGGCGTATACTTCTTGAGTCGTTGACCGTTCACCTTAAAGCTTCCGTCCGCTTCACCCCATACTTCAACTGCACCATGGGGGAAAATACGCTTGATTAGAAAAGGTCCGGTCCAACGAGATTTAAGCTTACCTGGAAAGAGACGAAGCCTTGAATTGAAGAGGAGAACTTGATCTCCTTCTTTGAAGTCCTTTGGAATGATATGCTTATCATGCCAACGCTTTGCTCTCTCCTTGTAAATCTTGGTGTTTTCATAAGCGTTCAAGCGGACTTCTTCAAGCTCATTAAGGTCCAAGAGACGCTTCTCTCCCGCTTCCTTCATGCTGAAATTCAACCACTTGATGGCCCAAAACGCCTTGTGCTCTAACTCTACCGGTAAGTGACAAGACTTCTCATACACAAGGTTGTATGGTGTGGTTCCTATGGGAGTCTTGTACGCAATCCGGTACGCCCACAATGCATCATCAAGCTTCAAGGACCAATCCTTCCTAGTCCTTGAAACCGTTTTCTCTAGGATTCCTTTGATCTCCCGGTTTGAGATCTCAACTTGTCCACTAGTTTGTGGATGATAAGGGGTGGCGATCTTGTGAGTAACCCCATACTTAGCTAGAAAAGCTTCAAAGCGCCAGGCAATGAAGTGAGAACCTCCATCACTAATGATAGTCCTTGGTGTCCCAAATCGTGGGAAGATGGTCTTGTTAAAGAACTTAACCACCACCATGGCATCATTGGTGGGCGAGGCAATTGCTTCCACCCATCTAGAAACGTAATCCACCGCCAAGAGTATGTATTGGTTTCCACAAGATGATGGGAACGGTCCCATGAAGTCAACTCCCCAAACGTCGAAAATCTCCACCTCTTGGATGTTATTGAGAGGCATCTCATTCCTCCTAGAGATATTTCCTGTTCTTTGACAAGCATCGCAGCAGGAAACAAAGGTTTGCACATCTCTAAATAAAGTAGGCCAAAAGAATCCAGATTGCAATACCTTAGCGCTAGTCTTGTTCGAACTAGCGTGTCCTCCACAAGGTAGTGAATGACAATGGCTGATGACACTTTGCATCTCATCTTCCGGCACACATCGCCGAATAATGCCATCCGGACCTCTCTTAAAGAGGAGAGGTTCATTCCAAAAGTATTCCCGAACATCCTTAAAGAACTTCTTTCTTTGTGCGTAGGATAATCCGGGCGGTATCTCCTGACAAACCAAATAGTTAACAAAATCAGCAAACCATGGTTCGTTACCTTTGGAGATCACATCGATGCACTCCTCTATAATGTGTAAGTGTTCGTCCGGGAAGGAGTCATCTATAGGTAGATGGTCGTCTTCTAGATGTGTTAGACGACTCAAATGATCCGCAACAGAATTTTCTGAACCTTTCTTGTCGCGGATCTCTAGATCGAATTCTTGTAGGAGAAGAATCCATCTAATTAGCCTTGGCTTTGCATCCTTCTTTGCAAGGAGATACCGGATCGCAGCATGATCCGTGTACACAATCACCTTTGCACCTACAAGATAAGAGCGAAATTTGTCAATAGCATAAACAATGCTAAAAATTCCTTTTCCGTAGTGGCGTAGTTAAGCTGCGCTTCATCTAGCGTCTTGCTAGCATAGTAGATAGCGTGGGTTCGCCCTTCCTTTCTTTGTCCAAGAACAGCTCCTATAGCTACGTCACTAGCATCACACATAACCTCAAAGGGAAGGTTCCAATCTAGAGGTTGGATAATAGGTGCTGAAATTAGAGCTTCCCGGATCATGTTAAACGCATCCAAGCATTCGTGTGAAAACTCAAAAACTGCATCCTTCATCAATAGATTAGTTAGCGGTTTTGATATTTTAGAGAAGTCTTTTATGAAGCGTCTATAAAATCCAGCATGTCCTAGAAAACTTCTTATCCCTTTCACCGAAGTTGGGGGAGGAAGCTTTTCTATGGTCTCTATCTTAGCTTTATCTACCTCTATCCCTCTACTAGAGATTAAGTGTCCTAATACAATCCCTTCCTTTACCATAAATTGACACTTCTCCCAATTAAGAACTAGGTTAGTGTCTTCACACCTTTGTAATACAAGAGTAAGGTTAGAAAGGCAATTGTCAAAAGAGGAACCGTATACGGAGAAGTCATCCATGAAGACCTCCATGATTTCCTCTATATATTCGGAGAAGATGGCCATCATGCACCTTCGAAAGGTGGTTGGGGCGTTGCAAAGCCCGAACGGCATCCTCCTATAAGCGAACGTACCCCACGGGCACGTGAATGTGGTCTTCTCTTGATCATCCGGGTGTATCGGAATCTGAAAGAAACCACTATAACCGTCAAGATAGCAAAAGTGCGAATGTTGTGCTAACCTTTCAAGCATTTGATCGATGAAGGGTAGTGGGAAGTGATCCTTCCTCGTCGCGTTGTTAAGCTTGCGGTAATCTATGCACATCCGCCATCCCGTTACGGTTCGGGTAGGAATGAGTTCGTTATTCTTGTTGGTGATGACCGTCATTCCTCCCTTCTTCGGAACTACTTGTACCGGACTCACCCACTTGCTATCGGAGATAGGGTAGATGATACCTACATCAAGAAGTTTAAGAATTTCCTTCTTGACAACCTCCTTTATGGTCGGATTCAACCGCCTTTGAGGTTGTCTTGAAGTCCTAAAGTCCTCTTCCATTAATATTTTATGCATGCATAGGGAAGGTTTAATTCCTACTAAGTCTTCAATAATATATCCTAAAGCTTTTCTATGTTTCCTAAGGACAACCATGAGCTTACTATGTTCATCTATGCTTAGATCGGAACTAACAATAACTGGAAAGGTAGAATTAGGTACTAGAAAAGCGTACCTTAGATGAGTAGGAAGTGGCTTTAGTTCCATCGCTTTCGGAGCTTCCAATGGTTCTTGAGGAGTCTCCGATGCCTCCTTAGAAGTGTCTAAGGGTGTAGAAGATGTGGGAGAAGAATCAAGAGAAGTTGAAGAAGTGGTATAATTTCCTTCGTTCACAGCCAAAATTACGGTTTCTCTGGCTTCTCCGCGGCCGTGATTTTGGGCGTGGAATGTGGTTACGGGTGCTCTGTTTCCTCCACGACCGTGTAACCCTCTGGAGTGATCCACGCTTTTGTTGGTGAAATCCACGGCCGTGGAATATAGTGTATGGCCGTGGATTCTCACGTTTTCTGCTTCATCGTGGAATTTCTCAAACTCCTCTTCACATACTTCTTCTTGTGCTTCTAAGGCTTCAATTGCCTCATTGCACTCCTCTTCTTCCCCTACATTCATTAGACTCATGGTAATAACCTTTTGCAAAGGATCTTTGAAGAGAATAGCACTTACCTCCTCTCTAGACAACCCTTCTTCATCTTGGATATTGAATATATCTTCATCGAAGATTGGTTCCTTCACTAGAGTGGAAAGAACGAACTCTACCTTCTCTTCTCTTATGTCAAAGGCGAGTCTAGTATTCTTGTAATCGACTATGCAGCCGGAAGTTGCAAGAATTGGTCTTCCGAGTATGATCGGGACCGGACTATCTGCATTAATGTCAAGTACAACAAAATCAATGGGAACAAAGAATTTACCTAGCTTGACCGGTACGTCTTCTACAATACCGACGGGACGAGTGATGGATCGATCCGCCATGTACAACGTCATCTTCACCGGTTTAGGGTCGCCTAAACCGATCTTCCTACATAATGCAAGTGGTATGATGCTCACACTTGCTCCTAAGTCACATAATGCATCATATGTGACATCTCCCACTCCTATGGGAATGCAAAATAACCCCGGATCCTTTAGCTTGGCGGGCATTTTCTCCTTCATGGTCTTGATGAGATCCGAAGAATCCGAACTCATCTTAACCTCTCCAAAATCCTCTAACTTTCTCTTGTTAGAGAGGATCTCCTTTAAGAACTTGCCATAAGCCAGCATACCTACAATAGCATCAATGAAAGATATATTAATATGTAGCTTGCTCATGAGTTCTATAAACTTACCAAATTGTTTATCTAGACGCGCTCTTGCTCTAGATTGAGGGAATGGTAGGGGAGGGTTGTAAGCTGGAGGAGGAACGTAGACATCTTCCTTCTCCTTCCCCTTCTCTTTGTCTTTCTCAACGGGGACTTCTACAAACTTAGGCTGCGGATCGGTAGTTGTCACCCCGCTCCTAGTTGTGATTGCCATCACCCTTCCCTTTGGGTTGTCCTCCGTTTTTCCTGGAAGTTTCCCTTGATTCCTAGGGACTTCCTCCGCATGAGTAAACATTTGGTTTTCTAAAACCTTTTGGGCTTTATCAACCTTAGTTATGTGATCATCCACTTTGATGATGCGAGTCTCTAACCCTTGAAGCTTTCCCAAAATTGTCTACAACATGGGATCGGGCTTCTCCTTCCCCGAAGTGCTTCCTCCATTAGATGTTTTCCCTTGGCTTTTCAAAGGAGTGGAAGAAGAGGAAGGTGGAGTTAGTGAATTTGAATTAGAAGGGTAAGAATTACCGGAGTTTTGTTGATTGGAGCGCCAATTGTTGTTGTTTGAACCCCTATTGCTGTTCCAATTGTTGTTCCGGTTGTTGTTGTTGCCGTTCCAATTATTCCGGTTGTTGTTCCGGTTATTGTTGTTGTTGCGGTTTGTATTCTCACCACCGTTGTTGTTGTTGCCCAAGTAGCCAACATCTTTTCCTTGTTGCTTTGGAAAGTTGGTCTTGATAGCTTACTTCAACTCTTTAATCTCATTGTTGAGGGAGAAAATTTGATTTTGAGCTTCATGTGTGGGCTTTGCTCCTTGCTCCACACGATTTCCCTCCACTTTCCGGTGAGAATACTTCTCTATGACCCTTGCTTGCTTCTCAATGAAGTCCCAAGCGTCATCTTCCGTCATGTCCATGAATGTACCACATGAGAGGGATTGGAGCTTGAATTGTGTCTCCACATCTAGCCCCTTATAGTATATCTCCAACAATGCAAGCTTGGATATGCCATGATGAGGGCAATCCAATAGCAAATCCTGAAATCTTTCCCAAGATTGAAACAAACTTTCGTTAGATCTCATAGAAAATGCATTAATCTTACCTCTTAGCTCTACCGTTTTGGATGGCGGAAAGAACTTAGTGAGGAATTCTACGGAAAGATCCTCCCATGTCACAAGCTTTCCACTTGGAAGAGCTTGATACCAAGACAATGCTTTCCCTTTCAAGGAGAAGAAGAAAGGTTTGAGTTTGTAGCTGTTGGTAGTTGCGTTCTTAGGCTTCATCGTCTCCATCATAATCTCAAAGTTTTGTAGATGTTGGTGTGGAGATTCAGCACTTGTTCCACCAAATTGGTTTTGGCGAACAATGGTAATAACTTGAGGGTTGAAGCTAAACCCTTGTACATCATCAGCATCAAAGTTCACACCTAAACGGCGTGGTTGCTGCGTTGGATCCATCCTTTGGCCAAGAGTTCTTGGCTCTTCTTCTACACGTTCGACCCTTGCATTCGCATTCCTAGGTGGAACACGGCAATTTGCAGCTGGCCGTGGAAAGAATGGATTCACATTGATCGTGGGATCAATTTCCTCTAGCGGTGGCATGGAGGAGTCGCTATCCTCATTGGATGAGTTGGCTCTAACCGATCTTCCCGGTCTCCTCCTTTTCTTTTTCTCCTTAAGGTTGTTTATCTCCAACCTCATTTGGAACATCATGTCCGTTAGATCGTAAACTTTCATTTGATGACGATCCGTTTCTTCCCTACATGTCTTCTCACTCCATTGGAGTTGAGCTTCTTTCTCCGCTAACTCCGATTGAAGATCACGTTTGTTTTCTTCAGCCATTTTCTTTTCCTTACGCTTTCTCCTTAAATTCCTCTCAAGCTCTTGATCAAGAGGTAAGAGGTCTTCGGTGTTCCTAGACCTGTGCATGCACTTGAAAAGATATCAAATAACAAGGGAGAAGCTCCCAAGCTTGACAACCGATAACCGAATTCGGCCTAGACCAAATCCCCGGCAACAGCGCCAAAAACTTGTTCGCCACTTAGCGTGCGTGCAAATAAGCATTAATTATAAAACTAGAAATCAAGCAAGCGAACCCGCAGTGTACGGATCGATATAGTTGAGCAAGAATTCCAGAGTATCGAACACAGGGATTTGGGGGGTTAAATCCAATTATAGAATTGTCAAGCGAGTAAATGTATGAGCTTTTGTAAATATTGGGAAAACAACAATCCTAAAGATCTAGGAATTCAGTTGTGGCAATCGATTCAAGATATACTAAAGATATAAGGACAGAGTTAAGGTATGCAAAGGTATACGAATGTAAGGTAATCGTACGGTGAAGTTCCAAAAACCTTATATGACTCACCTAAAAGACACTCTCTATAAAGGTTATTGAGGCTTCAATATAGCAAGGTTCTAAAGGTAAGAATTAATGTCAAATACCCAAACTTGTAATCCAAGGATCAAGACTAACTAAACCGATTAAGGTTGTGACACTCAGAATCGAGGTAGAGGTTGTTGAGTGTTCGCTCCAAACGGTGTGTGCAAGCTTTAAATTTATAACCCTAGACTTAAGCTTAAAACAAGGATGCGAACCCGCAGTGTACGGGTCAATCGTAGTAAAAGCAAGGAATTTCAGGGGTCGATCACAGGGACTTGGTGAAACAAAGTCAATAACGGTATGCTTAAGTGAATACTAACCACAAGAGCAATTAACACAATCAAAGATGAATAAGAAGTCAATAAAGCAAACATGCAATTCTAGGGATTAAAGCATCTAGTTGTGGTTCCAACTCAAGATCTATAGATAAGCGGACAAAGATGAGATTTTTGCATAGGGAAGGTGTTACTAAAGTTGAATAGATCACCAGGTAAGTCTCACTATTCACTAATCCTAAACCGTAACTCCTATTACCGGGTAAGTCTCAAGGAATTAAGATAAAGAACTATAATCCCAAACTAACATGCCATCTAAGGGGATAGAATCAACCTTTACCGGGTAAGTCTCAGGCTAACTCACAAAGATGGGATGGAAGCACACTCAAACCCCAATAAAGGATAAACCTTTATTACCTACACTTATGATCGTTGGTAAACAAACTAAGGAATTACCGGGTAAGTCTCATCCTAAGCTTGCATTGAACCAGAAAGGTGTAATAAGAATAGGATTTGGCAAACTTTAACACTTAACTTTCTGTTTAGAATCGGATAAGTCACCTCGGTCAGAAGAATTCCACCCCGGCCGAGATGTTCATCGACTGAACCGAGGCGTAACAGTTTGCGATTCAAATCTTAGAAATCCAGTTCTTTTCCCCCAAAAATCACTACAATTGCTTCCTATGGGGTACTTAAGCCTTTTCTCAGCAGATGCAAGGGCAACCAAAGCCCAAATCGAAGCGAATGAACGAGTTAGGGTTTCGACTGTTTTTACCTCGTTTCGGTCGATTCGTTCGATTTCTTCGCAGATCTGTACTTGCAATGGGATCCTCTACCCTTCAATCGCAGTTTGGAAGCGGAAATCTTCGAAAACGAGCAAGAGTCGAGGAAGAGAGGTGAGAAGCGCCGCGGTCGAGTCGAAGAAAGTAAAAAAGTGAAAAATAAATTTTTCCCCCTTTTATACTGTTCCTGGAACTGCTGTCACCTCGGTCGAGATGGTCTCGACTGGACCGAGGTGGTACGGACCGAGGTGGCTCTGCAGAAAACCCTAATCGCCTCGGTTGCTCAAGAATCGTCCCGGTCGAGGTACTCTGACAGTAACCGAGATGCTTCTGTCTTCTCAAAATCTCGAACTTCTGTCCTTCCAGTTATGCTCCTTCCTTAGATGTTTCCTGTTGTCTGTCCAGAAGGCCAAAACAAAGCAAAGCAAAGCAAAAACAAAAACTATCTAAACTAGACTAGAAAACGGGAAAAGAAAGCAATACCTTGGGTTGCCTCCCAAGAAGCGCTTGATTTAAGGTCGCTAGCTGGACCATGATGCGTCTCAAACAAGGTATATTGGTGCAACCTCCTCAACCGGCGTTTCTGGTTGGTACTTCTTAAGTCTATGACCGTTGACCTTGAAGCTTCCGCTAGTTTCGCCCCATATCTCAACTGCACCATGAGGGAAAACATGTTTCACAACATAAGGTCCGGTCCATCTAGATTTCAACTTACCTGGAAAAAGGCGGAGGCGGGAGTTGAAGAGTAGAACTAAGTCTCCTTCGTTAAGCTCCTTTGGGACGATACGCTTGTCATGCCATCTCTTCGTCCTTTCCTTGTAGATTTTGGCATTCTCATAAGCGTTTAAACACAGCTCCTCCAGCTCGTTGAGTTCCAATACTCGCTTCTCGCCGGCCTCTTTGATGTCGAAGTTCAACCATTTGATCGCCCAATACACTTTGTGTTCCAGTTCGACGGGCAAATGGCAAGACTTCCCATATACCAAATTATAAGGGGTGGTACCTATGGGAGTCTTAAATGCGGTCATGTATGCCCAAAGAGCATCGTCCAATTTCATGGACCAATCCTTCCTCGTTCTAGAGACGGTCTTCTCCAAAATTGCTTTGATTTCTCTATTCGAGATCTCGACCTGTCCACTAGTTTGAGGGTGATAAGCTGTTGATACCTTGTGGGATACCCCATACTTCGATAGAAGTGCCTTGAACTTCCGGTTGATGAAATGCGTTCCTCCATCGCTAATGATGATGCGTGGAGTTCCAAACCGTGGAAAGATAGTTCTATTCAAGAACTTCACAACCACCTTGGCGTCGTTAGTGGGAGAAGCAATGGCTTCGACCCATCTAGAGACGTAATCAACTGCAAGAAGAATGTAGAGGTTTCCTCCGGAGGATGGGAAAGGTCCCATGAAGTCAATCCCTCATACATCAAAGATTTCCACTTCTTGGATGTTATTAAGTGGCATCTCATTTCTCCTTGATAAATTTCCTGTTCTTTGGCATGCATCACAAGAGACAACAAAAGATTGCACATCTTTAAATAATGTAGGCCAAAAGAAACCAGAACGTAATACCTTAGCGCATGTTTTATCGCTGCTAGCATGTCCTCCACAAGGAAGTGAATGACAATGCCTTATGACGCTATTAACTTCACCTTCCGGAATGCACCTTCGAAGCATTCCATCCGGTCCGCGCTTGAATAGCAGCGGCTCGTCCCAATAATAGTGGTGTACTTCCTTGAAGAATCTCTTTCTTTGAGAGTACGTCAATCCGGGCGGTACCTCCTGGCAAACAAGATAATTCACAATATCAGCATACCAAGGACCTTTATTATCAGAAAGTTGGTGGATGGAATGTTCCACCAAAAGTGGATGAATGTCAGAGAAGGGAGTAAGAAATTTGTTATCTCGGCAGTCTCAGTTGACATCATCTCGCCATTGACCTTGGTCGAGGCGCAGAGGCGTTGACCGAGATGTTCTTCAGTCGCCTCGCTCAGTCCAGAAAGTGCCTCGGTCGAGGTACTGCTACTGGAACCGAGACTGGAGATCTTCGTCTCCTGGATTAGCTTCTCAGTTTTAGCTCCTGGATCCTCTTCTAGTGCCTTCAAGCTCTGTATATCTGCATCACAAGAAGCATCTATACCTTCCTCCATTAAACTGAAGCTAATAACTCTTTCGAGTGGATCGTTAATAAGGATAGAGCTCACCAATTCTCTTGATTCTTCTTCATCGTAGATGTTGAAGATATCATCAGTTAGTTGCTCCCCTTTCATGGCTGCAAGTAGTGCGAACTCCACCTCATCGCCACCAACGTTGAATTTCAACTTGGCGTTCTTGCAATCCACGTTGCAACCCGAAGTTGCTAGAAATGGCCTCCCGAGAATAATAGGAACAGGATAATCTGCGGGAATGTCAAGTACAACAAAATCTATAGGTAGATAGAAGTTGCCTAACTTGACCGGAACGTCCTCCAAGATGCCCACGGGATGGGTAATGGAGCGATCCGCCATATAAAGTCGAATCTTGACCGGCTTGGGCTCTCCAAGACCGATCTTCACACATAGCTCCAGCGGGATGATGCTCACGCTGGCTCCTAGATCACAAAGGGCTTCACAAGTGACATCCCCAACTTGAATGGGAATGCAAAATGAGCCGGGATCTCTCAATTTAGGTGGCATCTTCTCCTTCATGATTTGTATGAGCTCCGAAGATTTAGATGTCATCCTAACTTCACCAACATCCTCCAACTTCCTCTTCCTTGATAGGATCTCCTTTAAGAACTTCCCATAGGAGGGCATACCTAAAATAGCATCAAGGAAAGGAATATTAATATGTAGCTTATTCATCAAGTCAAGGAACTTACCAAAGTGCTAGTCTAGATGTGTTCTGGCTCTGGACTGAGGGAATGCAAGTGGTGGTTTGTATGCAGGAGGTGGAACAAAAATTTCAGTCTTCCCCTCCGCTTTCTGTTGCTCCACCTCGGTTGGCGTCTCGGTCGAAGTGTTCTTCGACTGCATCTGGACCGAGGTGGTCTGCGCCGGTACTGTCACCGACCGAGGTACTGAATCTGCAGTTTTGAGTCCACTCCTCATAGTTATGGCCATGCACTGGCCCTTAGGGTTGCTTTCTGTCCTTGCTGGAAGCTTCCCTGGATCTCTTGGCGCTTCATTCGCCCTACTTGCAAGTTGTTGTTCGAATGACTTTTGGGCCCTCGAAAACGAAGTCATAGAAGTCTCCATAGCACTAAGCTTGATCAAGATAGCCTCCAGAACTGTGTCTTTCTTTTCCGGCTGAGACGAACTTGATCCTTGCCCTTGGCTTTTTAATGGAGTAGAAGAAGAAGAAGGGGAAGAGAGGAAAGGGTTAGAGGAATTATTAGAGTTGGAGTTAGAATAATTGTTACCAGGGTTCTGGTTGTTTTGATTGTTCATCCTCCAATTGTTGCTATTGGATCCTCTATTGTTGTTGTTGTAATTGTTGTTTCGGGGACCGTTGTTGTTGTTACGGTACCCGTTGTTGTTGTTCCTTTGCCCTTGCTCTTCCTTTTTGGTTTGAGCAACCAAAAGTTCCTTCAATTGCTTCACGTCATTTGTCAAAGACGTGAGTTGATTGTTGTTGGATTGAGTCTCTTGAAAGTTGACTCTTTTAACTCCACCTTCAGCTCCTTGGTGGGTGTATTTCTCCATGTGCAAGGCTTGCTTCTCGATGAAGTCCCAAGCGTCGTCAACCGCCATGTCCATAAAGGTGCCGGCGGAGAGTAGTTGGAGATTGAACTGGGTGCTTCCGTCCAGCCCTTTGAAGTATATCTCCAATAACTCTAGTTTTGGAATCCCATGATGTGGGCAATCCAAAAGAATGTCCTTGAACCGCTCCCATGACTTGGACAAGCTCTCATTGTTCTTCATGATGAAAACATTAATCTTCCCTCTCATTTCGGCTGTTTTTGAGGGGGGAAAGAATTTGGTCAAGAACTCCGTTGTCATCTCCTCCCATGTGCTGATTTTTCCTGGAGGAAGAGATTGATACCAAGTAAGAGCTCTATCTTTTAAAGAAAAGTAAAAAGGTCTTAGCTTGTAGTTGTCGTTTTCGATTCTTGGAGGTCGCAAGGTTTCCATCAAGATCTCATAGTTTTGAAGATGTTGATGTGGTGATTCCTTCTCTAGCCCTCCGAATTGGCATTGGCGAATCATGGATAGAACTTGCGGTCGAAGTTCATAATCATGGTCCGCTGGATCTCCTAGGTTCACTCCTGGACGCCTTAGCTGTTGATTAGGGTCCATCCTTTGACCTAGGGTTTGCGGGATTCCTGCAAGAAGAACATCTCGGACTGGCCTCCGAGGTGGAAGTACATCGGCCGGGGCGTCAGGTACTGGAACCTGCCTCGGTCGAGGATCTGCTACTGGATTCTGCATCGGTCGAGGATCAACAGGAGGATCTTCCCTCGGTCAAAGTAGAATCTGGTCACGTATGACCGCCATCTCCGCCTCGATTGCTTATGTCTTGGTGCGAGTTTCTTCCTTCTCTCGTTGTATTTCTTCCTGTTTGAGGCTTAGCAGCTCTAACGCCTCCTTTAATTCGGCCTCAAGATCGCGGTTGTCTTGTTGGGCCATCTTTGCTTCTTTCAAGCGTCTTTTGTATGTCTTTTCTGGTTCGGGATCGTAAGGAACGATTTCCTTCCCAGCGCGGGTTATTCGCATATACCTAAGAAAGAACCTGCAAAAGTCACTCAAGTAGAGTGATTAGTAGACACGAGGGCAAGCGCCCAAAGAGCAAACCGTACCGGCTCGGTCTAGACCAAGTCCCCGGCAACGGCGCCAAAAACTTGTTCGCTCCAAACGGTGTGTGCAAGCTTTAAATTTATAACCCTAGACTTAAGCTTAAAACAAGGATGCGAACCCGCAGTGTACGGGTCAATCGTAGTAAAAAGCAAGGAATTCCAGGGGTCGATCACAGGGACTTGGTGAAACAAAGTCAATAACGGTATGCTTAAGTGAATACTAACCACAAGAGCAATTAACACAATCAAAGATGAATAAGAAGTCAATAAAGCAAACATGCAATTCTAGGGATTAAAGCATCTAGTTGTGGTTCCAACTCAAGATCTATAGATAAGCGGACAAAGATGAGATTTTTGCATAGGGAAGGTGTTACTAAAGTTGAATAGATCACCGGGTAAGTCTCACTATTCACTAATCCTAAACCGTAACTCCTATTACCGGGTAAGTCTCAAGGAATTAAGATAAAGAACTATAATCCCAAACTAACATGCCATCTAAGGGGATAGAATCAACCTTTACCGGGTAAGTCTCAGGCTAACTCACAAAGATGGGATGGAAGCACACTCAAACCCCAATAAAGGATAAACCTTTATTACCTACACTTATGATCGTTGGTAAACAAACTAAGGAATTACCGGGTAAGTCTCATCCTAAGCTTGCATTGAACCAGAAAGGTGTAATAAGAATAGGATTTGGCAAACTTTAACACTTAACTTTCTGTTTAGAATCGGATAAGTCACCTCGGTCAGAAGAATTCCACCCCGGCCGAGATATTCATCGATTGAACGAGATGCTTAGGGTTAAGGTTAAAGACTCGAACTTTCAGGATCCTACTGGAATCTAAGATTATTCTATCATTGTTTTCCCCACAACCTTCAGCCAATCACCCTAGAATCACACAAGGAAATTAGCCACTCATCATCATTATGAAAGTATTAAATATATGGGAAGAAAGTGAATATTTGAACAAGAAGAATTTAATGAAAAAGACTTCAATAACTGAATCAAATATCACAACAAAAGCGTTCCTTGGATAGCAATCCAACAAGAGAAGACAACAAGGAAGGGAATTAAAGACAATCTTACAAAACCCTCCAAAAAGCTATAAAAGCTATGATCTTCAATCTTCCTTCAACCTTCAAAAAGGTTCTTCAAATCTCCCAATTTGGAGTATGCTGCTGCCGCGTAAACCCTGATCAATGGTATAGCACGATGATGGATTTGTGGAAATCCAACCCTTTTTATAAGAAAATAACCCTCCAAAGATAATAAATCTTAGAAAGATATTTTCCCATAAATATAGGTAAAATATATGATTCTGCATATCTTCTTCCTTCCAAGAGCCAAGCCCAAAAATATAAGATCACTTTCCAATTTTAAAAGATCTCATCCAAGAATAAAATATTCTCGCCGCGTCCTAGGTGTTCGCCTCGGTCGAGTCGGCGTCTCTGGATCACCTCGGTCGAGGTGAATCAATGGTCAACCGAGGTGAGTCGCAACAGAACGTGAAATCTCTCGAATCTGCTCCAAAGTAAATCTTTAATCCATGGCTATGCTCCCTGGATGTATCTCCAAATGACTCATGACTCCTTTTGCTCCTTTTTTATGCAAAACGTGCCATTTTACCTACGATTACAACAAAACTAGGTGTAGACCTCGATTCTCGCAAAGGTAGATGAAATGGTAGTAAAATCACATAATATACATACAAACATGCAGATTATGAAAGATAAAACGTCTAAACAAACCCCAAAATGTATACTATAATTCATGCTATCATTGAGGCTTCACTACCACCTAGAAAAGGGTAAGCCAAGACTAAGTTAAAGCAAATCTTTAACTTTGGATTTAAGTAAAAGCAAGTTCGTAAACTGACACAAAATTACGGGTAGTTCTTGAGTTCCACGGCCGTGGAAGCTCAAGAACAGACCGTGGATTAGGTTCGTCGGCGATTCTTTCTAACTCTCATGGTCCAATCTGTTTACGATCGATCTATCATCATCTAAGCCACAACTATCAACCCTTCACCTTAGAATTGCTAAAGGGTTTTAGCCAACAATAGTCATATTGATATCAAATTCAAGATTTAAAAGAATGAAAGATGAAAACTTCCGAAAACCTTCAATAACTTTCAAGTCAATCTCAAATCCACAAATCAAGAACAATAACGTCAATAGATTCGGAATAACACAAGCAATCACGAATCTTAGATAAAAAGGAAGAACGGGATGTCAATCCGTCTTCTAAATCAAACCTAAAGATAAAGCGTAACCTTCTTGCGAACACTCTTCCAAATCTTCAACTCTTCCGTCAATCCGGAAATCTCAATAGTAAAGCACAAATCTCTCAATCACAATCTCCGCAAGATGTGAAATTAGGGCAAATCCAAGCGTAAGCGAAAAATGCGTCTAAGCAGAGGTGACTGAATGTCTCTTCGTCCGTCCTTTTATAGTGTAAGATAAAATATAAGCCCGGCCCAATTACGTAGAAGATCGTGGCTTAAAATATGGCGTAAAAGATCGCCAAGATCACGGTCGTGGAAGGGTTCCACGCCCGTAATTTAGAGCGTGGAAGTTGGTCACGGTTTGACACAACCCTCCACGGCCGTAGAGGTTGCTGGAATGAACCACGCTTCTCTTGCCAAGGTTCCACGGCCGTGGACTTGAACGTAGAATGTGGTACGGCCGTATTTTAGAGCGTGGTTTAGGGCTAAACCGTAGTTCTTCCTTTCCTCGTGCTATTCTTCAAGTTAGCACCATCCTTAGATCCTAGAGATGTCCTCAATCCTTGGACATACTCAATCAAACTCCATTCTCGCTCATTCCGTTCGGAAATAGCTCTCAATTGCCTATAATCAACATAAAGCTTGTGTAGATCTCTATATCGACATTATAGACAAACTAGCTCACAATTGCATCAATGCTTAATCAATGACTATCAAAATGGATGAAATACACTTAGAAAACGTGCCTAAAATATCACAATATTTCATGCTAACACATACTTCTTGGGTTATAAATTTTAAAGCTTGCACACACCTTTTGGAGCGAACAAAGTGTTACAACCTTAACTGTTTCTACTTATCTTTGATTTCCTTGGGTTTGGGCATGGGTATGTGAGAGTTTAATCTTATCCTTCGATTCTCTTTATAACGAGACTCAATATCCTTTATTGAGAGAGCCTTTGGGTGAGACTTATTGGTTTGGAACTTCACCGTACAACACCCTACCTTAGATCAATACCTTTCCAATCCTAACTCTGTCCTTATATCTTTAGAACATCTTGAATCGATTGTCACAATTGGATACATGAATCTTTAGAATTGTTGTTTTCCCTATAATCTTTTCAAAAGCTTCATTATTTTTCCGGAAAATTTACGAACTAAATTTGATCCCCCAAATTCCTGAGTTCGATACTTTGGAATTCTTGCTTTACTATACCGATCCGTACACTACGGGTTCGCTTTGCTTGATTTCAGTTTTTATAAATTTAAGACTTAGTGACACACACTTTCGAGCGATCACACAGCATACAAAGAAAAGACAAAAGTATGGCATGATTGGAATATCCTCCGAAAGGACTTCCAAGCAGGTAACAAAGTCCTTCTATTTCAATCACATTTGAAACTTTTTGCAGGAAAGCTACGCTCGAGGTGCACAGGTCCGTATGTGATAGCCGAATTCCATCCATATGGTGTTGTGGATCTTTACGATCCATAAAAACACAAGATATTCAAAGTCAACGGACAAAGGCTCAAGCCATACCATGAGGGAGTGAAGAATGATCCAATCGGCGAGATGGTATTGGAGGAGGCCCAAGCAGAGAAGTAAGATCCTTACATCGAGCCAACGACGTAAAACAAAGGCACTGCTCGGGAGGCAACCCTAGAGAATAAGAAGAGGAGGCTCTGTCAAGAAAACCGCCCCTGAGGCCTTATGTCACCACCCCTGCGGTGACACTACATTCTCAATGCCGCCCCCGGCACTGGGCTTGTGTCAGCTCCAGACTGTAACCGCCCCCGCGATGACAACCCCCCGCCCCTACAGCTCTTTCCCTTGACAGACGACCCAGTGTCGCCCCCGGAGTTGGGTCTGCGTCTCCCCTCTCCTTGTCACCGCCTCAGTAGTAACAAGCCCCTGCGGGTTTACCCAAAAAAGAAAAAAAAATTACAATCAACGCCTACACCTACCCTACCCACCTCTCTCTCTCTCTCTTCTCTTCACCTACCTTTGTCTCTCTCGACAAACCTGCCACACCCCAACCCCTAACGCCCCTGCGTCACCCAATCTCCCTCACTCACACCCACTACAACGCCCCAGTGCCACCACCACCATGCCCCTACCGATGCCCTTGCCCCACCAACTACCACTGCTCTACCCTTGAACCTGCTACGACCCACCAACATCCACTCTCTCACAAATCTAAAGCCTAAAACACAACCACCACTTCCTACCACCCTCCTCCATCAACAACCACCATCGGCCAGCAAACGCAACACCACCAGCCACCTTGAGAAGTCACCACAGCACCACCACCAATGAAGCTGTCGAAATCACCCTCTAATCTTCTCACGCCCCTGCGCTTGTCTCCATCCGCCCCTACTCCTCAACGCCTCTGCGGGTCCCTAAACCGCCCTACGTAAAACACAACAGAGAGTTCAATCTCATTTCCTTTCTTTGTGATTTTTGATTTCTTTGCTTAAATTGCTACAAGAATGGAAAGCACAAGGAAATACAAGATGACCGATAGCGAGAAGGCACGCTATGAGATTGTGCAAGATTGAGTAGTCTTTGCTACTCGGTTTTTTGCATTCTCCGGCCTTGGAGAAGCTAGGCATGTTAGACACCATGTATTCCTTCCTCGACAATGTTGGGATCGGGGATTTCCTCAACAAGAGTGCTCCTATATACCCCGAGCTCACCAAGAAGTTCATTGCCCCCTTGACCATGGAGAAGGAGGACCATGTTTGTGTAGCCGTCACATTCAAATACAACAAGCGGAAGTACATGGTCAACTTCTCGAAACTGTAGGAGGATTTGGGGTTACTAAGAACCCTAATGACAAGTGGTGGGAGTCCGCACCGACGCCGGACTTGGTGGAGTTTTGGCAAGCTGCTACTAGCTCTAGGTTTCATGTCGGGGCTGAGTACAATAACAAGCTCACTCACCCTGCTTGAGGCTCCTTTCAAAGATCATCATGTGTGTCTTCTATGGACGCAAGGAGGAGAACAAGGTCGCTCTCAAGGAACTTCCCCTGGTGTACGCCTTCATCCCGGCATGTGAAGATATGCCGGAGTAGCCACTCCTCTTCCTCACCACTTTAAAGCGGATTAGGAAGAACGAGTCGAGAGACATTGTTGGAGGTGGAGTCATCTCCTTGATTATGGAGCAGGTCATGGATATGACCAATTTGGAGGATGGGATGGCGATCCCATTCTACAACGAAGGTCTTCTACGGCGGTGCAAGCTCCTCTAGAGAGATGATGAGAACGTCTTCTGGTTATCTTTTGTAGATGGGAGCAACATCACCTACTTGCCCCGGCCGCAACCATTTGGAGATAAGCTCTCCGAGCTCTATATTGCTGCTAATCCGTGGGTACCGAGGAGGCCTCAAGTGGCCATTGTTGAGAGGCATGCGGTGAGCTCCAGCCGGGGCCCATATGAGGACCACATGCTCATTACGGATGATGAGGAGATGCCCACCGGAGCAGAGGAGGATGGTCCCGAGCACGTCAGCCTGCTAGTTTAGATGGAGGCTCTGACCACTCAGCACTAGCAGAGGCAGACCGACTATCAGCGGACTATGCTAGAGCCGCAACTTACATGGCAGACGGGTTTTGAGGGGTGGATGAACGCGCACTTTGACCAGCGTCAGGACGCTTGGAAGGCGGCTCAGCAGCAGTGGATGGAGGCTCAGCCACTGGCTTGGCAAGCCAGCTTTGAGTCCTCTTTTGGAGCTCGGATTGACACACAGCAGAGTCGGATCGATGAAATTAACCGGAGGCAGGAGCACTTCTACTTACCCACTGTAGCAAGGTCCGGATGGTCTAGCCGGACCATCCCATTAATGAGCTCCTCTTTCCCTTCTCCACATTATATTCTTTGCTTTCATTTTCACACTTTGAGGGCAAAGCGTTCTTCAGGTATGGGGGAGGGAACTTATCATGCATGTATAGTCATTTGAGTCTATTTTTAGATTTGTAGTTTGTAATTTATGTTTAAATTCAGTAAAAAAAAATAGAAAAATCCAAAGAAATTGAGAAAAAGGCAGCACAATCCTTGGATAAACCAAAAGTCCGAAAGGGCAGTTTTGGCAAAAAAAAGGTAGTCCGACCAACTCTAGGTTGGTGCAAAATTAGACTTGAGGGATGTGAGAATTTTGATGAGATCTTCATGAAAAGAATAAGAGTGCCAAGGTGAAAACCCAAAAGGGCTCCTTGGCAAAATGAGCGATATCGAGTGTAGGTTCTCCTTCCGGCGTTGGCGACATAAGAAGGGGAGTCATAAGGAGGATGTCCGGGTAGGTCACTCTTTGAGCAATAAGGATGGTAGTTTCTCACATTTTCTCATTTTCTCTCTTTTCTCACTTTCTTTTGTTGACTTTTCTCTTGCTTTCCTGATCTTGTCTTCTGCACCATACTTCTTGAGACTTTTGTAGGCTGAACTGTTTGTTGTGTTGTTTACACTATCAATTAGGATAGTATATAGTGTATTTTTAGTGTATTTGAGTCAATTTATGCTACTAATATCTTGATCAAGATGAAGAAGTCCAAATGAAACAAAAGAAGGTATTAGTAACACTTGGGAGTTGAAGAGAAGCAACGAAGAAATGTTTTTGGTGCCACACCGCCCCCGTGGAGCAGTGTCACCGCCCTTGCGGTGGCACTACACTCCGGAAAACACAGCCTGCATCTCCCCCCCCCCCCCCCCCCCCCCCCCCCCCCCCCC
>BSUD01000003.1:44193509-44346505 GCA_033239045.1 Fagopyrum esculentum
CCCCCCCCCCCCCCCCCCCGCGGTTTAGCGCCAAAAGACTTTACTTCGGCTGTTTGCACCACCTTTATGACATTTAAGGTGACTGTTAGCCCATTTAGTCCCTTTTAATGTAATTTGTAGTGTAAATAGAGCCCTTGTTTGATTGCTATAATCATCCCTCATTTTCCCAAAAAGCTCTATTTTCCCTTAGTTCCAACTTGTAATGAGTTTCTAGCTTTCTTTGCTACATTGGGTTGTTTTGAAGCTGCATTGCTACTTGGTTGTAAGGCTTTTATAATATATGTTTTATTCAGTCAAATTGTGTTATATTCCTTGAGCTTTAACTTATGTTTGCATGTCCCTTATCACTTAGATTGATCACCTTAAGTGTCTAATGCATGCAAAGTACTAGGATTAATCGATTCCGGGTTCGGGTCCATAATCTAGTAGTAACCCTTTAGGTAAGAGCTGGTTGTAATTACTTAAAGGAAAAGGAATATAACTATAAAGAAGGATTAACGGGTTATTTATTCATTCTTTATATCTCTTTATCTTTACTAGAATGCTAACTTGTGCTTTGATCTTGTAGGTTCACGGATCAATAATCTCGTTAAGTTGTGTTGATGCCGGTTGGCTCAACACATATCTAAGATCAAGATGTGACTTTGGTGAATAACTTATAAAAAGAACCAACCAATTAGTGTGCAAGTTAAGATACAACCTAGTGTAGCTCTTTATTCCATATCTATTATCACCATCTTTGTTTGATTTTTATATGCTTTTGCCTTGTTTCATTACAATCCCACCCCCCTCCCCCCTTCATTGACTACAATTCGGTAATTGAATATAATCAAAACTCGACTTGACTCTCTTGGGTTCGACCCTTACTTACACTATACAATCCGGTTAGTGTAATGTTAGATAATCTACTTTGACTAAAGCTAAGAGACAATGACTATAGGTTTTTAGCCTCGTCAGAATCTTACAACAAGACCAAAGCATCAACCCGTCATTGGCACGAAATGGGTTTTTCGAAACAAGTTGGATGAAAATGGTAAAGTCATTCGAAATAAAGCACGACTTGTAGCTCAAGGCTATAACCAAGAGGAAGGTATTGATTATGAGGAAACTTGTGCTCCTGTTGTCAGGTTAGAAGTCATATGTATGCTACTTGCGTTTGCATCTTTCATGAGCATGAAGTTATTTCAAATGGATGTAAAATATTCTTTTCTAAATGGCTTCTTAGAAGAAGAAGTCTACGTTGCTCAACCACCTGGTTTTAAAAATGATGAATTTTCGGATCATGAATTTAAATTGGACAAGGCTCTTTATGGTCTTAACCAAGCTCCTTGAGCTTGGTATGAAAGATTGTCCAAGTATCTCCTTGAAAACAATTTCAAAAGAGGTTTAATTGACAAAACTTTATCTATAAAAACAAGAGGCAACGATATATTAGTAGTACAAATCTATGTTGATGATATATTATTTAGTGCTACTAACGATTCTCTATGCAAGGAATTTTCAGATATTATGTTCAGAGAACTCGAAATGAGCATAATGGGATATTTAAATTTCTTTCTTGGACTTCAAGTTACACAAGCAAACAAAGGAATTTTTCTCAATCAAAGCAAGTATACCAAAGACTTGCTTAAGAAGTATAAGATGGATTAATCCAAGGTCGCAAAGACTCCTATGAGTTCTACACTTTCACTTGACCATGACAAAGATGGCAAAAGTGTTGTACAAAAGGAGTATCGAGGTATGATCGGTCCTTTGTTATATCTAACCGCTAGTCGACTGGACATTATGTTTTGAGTGTGCATGTGTGCAAGATTTCAAGCTGATCCTAAACAGTCACACTTGATAGCTGTGAAAAGGATATTCCGGTATCTCAATGGCACTAAGGATTTAGGGTTATGGTACCCACATCAAAGCTCGTTTCACCTCGTTAGCTATTCAGATGCAGACTTTGTAGGTTAAAAGGTCGATAGAAAAAGTACTTCTGGATGTTGCCAATTCTTAGGGGCATCCCTAATCAGTTGGCACTCCAAGAAGCAAAATTTTGTCGCCCTATCCACAGCTGAAGCCGAATACATAGTTGTGGGAGCCTGTTGGGCACAAGTTTTACGGATAGCTCAACAACCCTTTGTGATCTTGGCTTTCATTTGAAAGGTATCCCAATTAAATGCGATAATACTAGTGCTATTTCGATTACTAAAAAACATGTGCAGCATTCAAGGATAAATCATATCGATGTAAGGCATCACTTCATACGTGATCATGTTGAGAAAGCTGATGTTTCGATTTCTTTTATATCAACTGACTTGCAGCTTGCAGATATCTTTATTAAGCCTCTACCGGAAGATCAATTCAATTGCATCAGATTCGAGTTTGGTATGTTGAACAATGAAGCATTAACGTAGGGGAGTAAATTGTTTTATTTTCTCCTTCTTATGCAGCCCACTTTTCAATTTCAAGGGCCTTGAAATGCAATTCAAAGGCCTTGAAATGGAATTCAAGAGCAACATTAAATATCACGGATCTATTTAGGGGTTTATATCTTTTAGATATTTTGATCTCTAAATTATTTTGAAGAAGGTTTTTTAAAATGATTTCAAAAGCCTTTAAATTCCGGATTCAAAGATTTCAAAAAGAGTTGTTGAGATTAAATTGGAAAAAAATATTCAATTTTCAAGGCCTCGATCCTCTCAAGATCTTGTTTAAAATAATAATTTGTTTTCTTTTCCCCTTTAAAGGCTTAAACTCTCTTTCCTCTCCATTCTACGTTTTACAAAACAAAAACCCTTTTCAAAACCCTTGTTCTCTCTTTTCACAAATTCATCTATGGCTCCAAGAAGCAAGAAATCTGCTCCTCGTCAAGCCTCGACTTTCAAAAAGGAATCGGATCACATTTCATCAACTATAGATGACGAGAAATTTTCTGAAGATATAGAAATTTCACAAACTACTGGTCTTCCCACTTCCTGGTTCATCAATTTTCAAGCTACAGGATCTTGGCTTGATGGGTTTCACAATCGTCCTATTTGTATGTGTGATATGGTGGACATTGAATTTCTGGACACTCTTTAGATCCCCTGCATTGCAAAGTCAAAACTTCCACAATTTGGAAGATCTTAAACCCTGGAGATTCTACTTTCCCAAGACTTGCAAGATTGTTCTATGTTAATCTCGTTACGAAACGGGAAAAGGGTATTCTCACCCTCGAATCTTATATGAAAGGTACCCAAATTACTCTCACTCCTGTTGTTTTACGTGAGATTTTAGAAATCCCTACAGATCTTTCTCTCATACACCCCTCCCAATCCGAAAGTGTTCGCGTCACTAAAGAGAAATTTCTAGTTCCTAACTCCACATCCAAACAACTTGATGTGATCGAACTCGATTCGAACACGAGGATCCACCGGCACAAGTTCACACTCGGATTGGAATCGGTGATATGGAACTCCTTTTTTTGGATTTTGTGTTTTTGGATATGAAGAGTAAATTCCCTCGGCCTCTCACTTTGGGAATCCCTCAACTCGAACGAACTACCCTCAGAATCTCACTTTGGGGTTTGAACCTTCGTTCCTCGGCCTCTCACCTTAGAACCACCTAAGCATCTCACCTAGATGTTTGAAAACTAAGTATCTCACCTAGAATTCGGGTTTTGTTTTAAAGCAAACAACAACTTTGAAAGCTCAAAGGCTAACTTACTTCATTTAACTTGACTTCTCTTACAATGGGAGGATACAAGGCTTTATATAGCCACAAAACTCAGCCTAGAAACTCTCTAATTAAGTGCTAGAAATATCAAAGATTTATCAAAAGGAAATGCAAGAAATTCATGAGTTTTTCTAGGAAATTCAAACACATAAATGACCACATTTGGCCTTTATTCAAAGATGACTCTTGGATCCTATTCTCTTCAATTGGACAAAACATCAAGGATGGTCTAATCAAGTCTTGGACGTCCATATTGAAGGAGAAGAAGACCATTGAACTAACTTGGCCTCCATTCAATGTATGTGTGTGAAGATGCCTTCAATGTTTGATTGAATATTGAGATGTTGACCTTCATATGATTAATACATAAATTCATGCATAATATATGAATAATATGAGCATGGTATGTTGCATGAAATATGTATGGTTGGGACGTGCATATGTTTTGTATAACCATCTTTTATGCCTCCATGCATGATCTTGTCCAACAATCCATACAAGTACCGTACTTGCTACAATGTAGGGTCATTTTTACCCTCTTCCTCTTGGAATCTCAACTTTGAGTAAACTAGAAAGTTGTAGATATTGAAAATACCTTTCAAAGTAGTACTCATGGGTATTTTAATTCCAAGTATTGCCTCAGTTATAGGCGATTTATTGAGAGTGCGCAACCCTGACAGCTTAGCCGGAGAGAGTGAAAATTGGATTGCATTGGGCATGCTCGGAGCAAGCTTTATCGGTTTGATTTCAATAGGTTTTGGCTCAGTTTTAGGCATGACCTCCAACACATAACTATTGATTTTGATAAGTTCTGGCTGACTTTTGACTTGGACGGTTGGTGGCAAAACGATTGGTTCCGGCTTGATGACGATGATTTCTTTCCCGGTGGGGATCACATCACAACTCACTCACACTTCCCTAACCCTAGATGCTAAAATAGTGTTTACAATTTGGTTAGATGTGTTATCTCTCGTACCAACTAAAGAGAATTATTGAAAGATCAATCTTTGGAAATAATTCATTTGATTATGTCTGGTTTGGATATTGATGTGCCTAACCTCATCCTTAATCATATGGACCATGCCGTTAACTCCAAAAGTGATATCCCTTTGCCTTCTGGAAACCTACTACCCAAGATCTTTGATCATTTTTAAATTGACACATCCACTGAAGATCAACAAATGATCTCTGGCAAAATTGATGAATCTTCCTTGGAAAGATTAGGGATCGAGAAGACTCTTGCAGGGGCCTGGACATTGAAGGGAAAAGGGAGTATTCCACCTCCTCCCCAAGCTGCTCCATCTGCTTCTTCTTGTGCTCCAGAAATCAGATTAGACGGATGTGAGAAGGAATTGGTTTCTTTGAATCGTGGACTCTCTGATTTTCACTTTGATACTAAAAGGAGAATGGATGCAAATCATGAGATGCTGTCTATTATGCATGCCAAGATAAATGAAATGTATCTTATGAATGCTCTCACTCTTACTACCATGGGAAGGATACTACCTATGACTGAAGATGCAGCTCAACACAGCCAGGAAGAGGTTGAAAATGTTATGATGAACTGTAAACGACGAGTACAGAACAAATTTATCCTTTATCCTACTCATGTTGAGCTAGCCATTCTGACAGTGGAAGAATACGAGGTTGTCAAAGAACGACGAGCTTAAGAAAAGAGACTACGCTTAGCAACCGAAGTTGATGTTAGTCAAAGGCATGCTTCATCCAAGGCACGACGCAGGTTTTATGAGGAGGATCCAGACTGAGCATATGATGATTGTGGGCTTGATGTTTTAAACTTTGTTTTACATTGGTTTTTGAAATACTTTTTGTGTTTGTAATTTCTTTAAAACTCTCGTGCTTTAACTGTTTTTCTCCCTTGTTGAAAGACAAAGGGGGAGAAATTTATGATCTGACATTTCGATATTTCTGCATTCTGCATTTAGGTGTTGTTTGATATTCATATATGCATCGCTAACTCTACAATGCAGGTATGGTATTTGTGTTGTCTTCCATCAAGGGGGAGATTGAAAACTCCACCTTGAGTATATATTTGAAGACTTAACACAAATAAAGTGGTTTTTATACTAACAAATTATCAATTGTATTTCTAGTTGCTTGGTTTGTTTTGGTGTTTGTCTAAAATGTATGCATGACTTGGAAAGCATTTCAAGGGATCGATAGAGGCCTTGAAATCAGATACAAGGGATAAGCGAGGCCTTGAAACCAGATACAAGGGACAAGCGTAGAGCTTGAAGAAGATAAACACGGAGACCTTGAAAGCCATTTCAAGGGATCAAGAGCCAAAGCCTTGATACAAGTTTCAAAGGACATAACGGCAAGGAATTCAAATCTCTACCAAACAAATCAGCCAAGAATCAAGAGAAGATCTTCCAGGAAGATTTGGCTAACAAGATACGTTCAACAAGAAAATCTCGACCTAAAGGATTTGGTTCAAATAGGATCTCGCAAAGATCCTCAATAAAAGCGCAAGATTCCTTCTCAACAGATTTCGAAGATCTTCACCCAACAAATCTCAACAAAATATGAAGATCTCGATGCCCAACAGACAAAGATCTTCAACAGCGTGAAGAAGATTACGGAGAAGAAGAATCAACGTGCTTTAAGGAGATGAAGAAGATAAAGAAGATCTACAACGGCTATCTCATCTCAACCAAGAAGCGTTTTTCATGGAGAAGAAGAAACATCTACAACGATCATCTTTCCAACGGCTAGAAGACTTCTCCATCGAAGACTATAAATGAAGATGTCGATTGAAGAAGAAGAGACACAAGCTTACACGGAAACATCCAAAGTCTTCTAGCGATCCAAAGCATCTTCATTCGATTCTAAGTTTTTCTTTCTCTCTTTCTACAAAAGCTTTATCCCTTAGAGAAAGATAAACTCGAGAGCTACATTGACATATCTAAAGAGTGTTATACTCGAGTATGTGTTAATCTGCGAAGTAACTAGGCTATTATAGCTAGGTTAAGAGTTGGAGCTAGATCGTAGCGTTGACTACAGTGAGAGAAGAAGGGGATTTCTTCTAGGTTGTATCTAGGACTCTTTGAAGCTGATAATAGATAGTTAGATCCTACGGCTATACCCTGGGACGGAGAGTAGGCTATTTAGAGCCGAACTTCGTAAACATATTCTCGTGTCAATCTTTTCAATTCCGCACCATATCTGCTTTATTGTGACTAACTTTATTTTGCACGTTAACAAAGTCAAGGCCCTTGAAATCAGTTTCAATGCCCTTGAAATCAAAGTGTGTCACAAAGAGCTCAGATTGACATCAAGGCCTTTGAAATCAATTTTTAAAGCCTTGAGATAAGTTTTTTTTTTGCGAAAAGTTCTCATACTCTATTCAACCCCCCTTCTAGAGTATTTTTATCCTTTATATTCACCTAATGGTTCTTCAATATCTCGGCTAATAACTATCTTGTTTGCATATAGATCAAAGAGCTTTAAGGATTTCCGGGCAAGAAGATTACAAAGGAAGATACACTTCCTGGATTTTGATGCAAACTTATCTCTATGGCGACTATCATTAAGAGCATAGCATAATGACCCTACAACTCTCAGATTGTCATAAGAAGGAGATTTATTCATGCAATTTATATGGAGATTTCCAACGAAGAATAGGAGTGGGGAACTTATTAATGAGGTCAATAGCTGCAAGAACACACTCACCCCAAAACCTTAGAGGAAGGCTTGCTTGTAATATAATTGCTCTGGCAGTTTCAATCAAGTGCCTATGTTTTCTTTTGACTCGGCTATTTTATTGGGGATTTGGAGGAGCTGATCTTTGGTGTATAATACCCTTCAGAGCAAAGAAGTTAGTGCAATGTTGTGGGACAATATTTGTACCATTGTCACAACGAACGCATTTGATAGAACAAAAAAATGTGTTTGCGCAACTGAATAGAAGGCTACTAAAGTAGAATAGACTTGCAATTTATTCTGCAATAGATGTGTCCAGGTTACCCTGTTGTAGTCATCAACATTGTCAAGAAATAGTGTGCTCCAAATATGGAAGCCACAGGATAAGGTCCCCGCAAATGAACGCGAACCAAATCAAAAGACTTAGAGGCATGTGATTCACTTCTTGGATATGGTAGCTTATGATGTTTAGAAAGTACACAAATTTCACATGCATGTGAATCATTACATGATGATAGGTGAGAAAACATATGTTTCGTTTTAGTCATGTAAGCATGCCCTAACCTAACATGTAACACTTTTTTAACGAGGGACCATCCTAAACACCTCCTACTACTCATGGGCCTATCACTAGATCAAAGGCAAGAGAATTGAAGGAGAAGGAGTCTCAACCATTACCATCACCTGTCATGGATGGATCTATCACTAGATCTAAAGCAAGAACCATTCAAGAGAAGGTTTCTAGCTTATTGGAATCCCTAGCTTCTAAGGAGACTATTGGTGATCTATTTGTGTGTAAGTCTTCCTTAGTCACATTGATGACAATTCCAACCATAAAGGACATAGAGGGGACATCATGCATTGAAAAATCTCGTGTGGAATCTCATGTGGAAGCCTTGACTTGAAGGAAACAAAAGGCTTCTATTTATTTTGTTTTTATACCTTTAAAGCTTTAAACATTCTAAATGTTTCTTTTATCCTATATATTTTAGGATTATTTTACTCTTTTATTTTTAGATTTTTCGGCTATATATTTGCCTTAGTGTCAAGATAGTCGCGTAGTTGAATTTAATATTTTGTTCCACAATATTGTGAGATACTCGTTACTTCGTGTAACACCCCAATTTTACGCGAGTTTACGATATTTAGTTTTTTTGGATTTTTATCGATATTTTTAATAGCTTAATATTTTTACGATCATTTTTACATCGTAAATAATTTTCTTTCGAGTATATATTTCGATTATATTTTGCGGGTATTATTTTTACGGAAAAACTTGGAATATTTTCCGAGTCAAAAAGTCCATTTCAATTAGTTCGATCAAGTTATTTTATTTTATCTTATTTTATTTATTTAGTTATTATTATTTTTATTTTTATTTTCGGCCCTCTTTTTTTTGGTAGGAAGGAGAGTCAGTGGTCTCCGTGCATCTGATCGTGCTTTCAATAAATTAAAAAAGGCTAAGTATTCCGCACACGGGGGATAGCCCGACCCCTTACATCATAAAGTAAAAGATCCACTACACCCTCAGGAGGGTTAACCAATACATGAAAACCACTAGAAAGTTCAAAAGAAAAAGACGCTAGATAATCAGCCGCGGTATTCGCCTCGCGGTAGGCATGTCGAGTTTGGATAATCCAATCTCTTTTGAGAAAGTCTTGGCACTGAAGTACCAGACTAGCAAGCGGGTGGTGATGGGAAATTTTGGAGTGCAGGAGAGTGACTCCCAATTGTGAGTATGTTTCAAGAATCACATTCCGATAGCCACTTTCCCAAGCTAACCTTAGACCATGCAACATTCCCCATAGCTCAGCCATGAGAACTGTACACAATCCAATGTTTACTCCAAACCCCCGTAACCACTTACCTTCGTGATCCCTAAGAAGACCTCCTGTAGTTGCAAATCCATCATTTCTACGTGCCCCATCAGTATTGATCTTGATAATCATAGATGGTGGAGGCTCCCAACGAACTTGAAAAACACATTGTCTTACAAGTTGTCTTGACCCGTAACGTCCCTTCCAAGCAATCATGAACTCAAAAGCACGGTCACGAACATATAAGCTACAGTTTCCAACAAACAGCTTATCCTAAAAGATCTTCGAGTTTCGGCCCTCTTTGGTCCTTCCCTCTCCCCGACCAGTTGAAGCCTTGAAGGAGCAGACCTCTTCACGTTACCGTCCAACCTACCTCTGCTCCTAGCCCCACAGCAGCCTACCTTGCCCCGTGTTGTCTATCTTGACCCTTGCCTCACCTACAACTCTCGACCTCCCTAACCCAACCCCTCACTCCCTCCTCTTCACCTTCCCTGTTGAATCACTTCTCTCTTTGCCTCCATCTCTACAGCAACACACATTTCTTAACCAGCACCATCCAACCCTTTCTATTTTCACCTTCTCTTCGTCCCTCCCTGTTCTGGCACATCGAAGCCCTACAACTCGTCGCCTCTCCTCCTCGAAACCGCGGACTATCACCACTCTCACCGTCTTCTGCAACCAAGGAGGAGCCACCGGGGAAGAGCCATCTTATCCTGTCGAAACGCCACCGGGACTAGGAACGGCAGCCACCACCGGCGTCCCCTGCCTTGCCTTCGCCGGGACTGCCAGTCTTCGTCCTTGCCTCGCCGCCGGCCGGATCCAACGCTTGCGCATCTGCCTTCTCCGCCGGTTGTTGCCCTGCGGGTTCAAGGAGAAACCCCTTTTCCATTATTACAATCGGGCCCCCTTATTTTGTGTTAATTGCAAATGGAACCCAATGTTTTGTAATTACATTTTTTACCCGGATTTTGGAAAATTGCAGATCTGCCCTTTATTGAATTAATTACAGGTTTAACCCAGAATTTTTACTGCAGATTTGTACCCACGTTTTGAAATGTAAGAGCATCCCCAATAGCTTCTCCATTAGAATATTTGAAGAATTTTATAGATTTTTTTGTCCAACAGATTCTCCATTTCATTCTCCAAAATGGGAAATAATGGAAAAAAGTGGGTACTCTTCCCTAAATTTAAAGACATTTTCCAAATAAATGGAGAATTCTCCAAGATAGAGATTCTGTTAGATTTGATAAAAATATAAAGGGTAGATTTTTACTTTTGATTCTCCATTTTAAAGAAGAGTTTGAAAAAGCTGTTGGGGATGCTCTAACAATTATTCCCTCCTGCAGAATTTATTTACATATTATGGCCCAAAAAATTAATTACGGATTATCACCCATATGTTTGGAACGGTATAATTTGCCCGGAAAATATAGTTACGGTTTTTAAACTTGAGTTTTACTTCGAGTTATATTCTTATATTTACATATATTATATCTTATGCCCTTGTTGGATTAATTTGGGTTTATGGCTCAAAGTTGTAAATTTCGGGTTTTTGACCAAGTTGCTAGATTCACATATTTTGCCCGGAAGGGTTGTTACGGGTTTTAAAGTTGGCTTTTGAAAACGGGTTTTCCTTAGATTTATTTATATTATATATTCCGTTCAAGTTTAGTGTATGAGCTAAACTTGTTTAGTTTTGGTATCAGGTTTGGAAGCGTCCCGATAAAGGCCTAACGAGTCCAAGTCGACATCTGTTGAACGACTTCCGTCTTTTGGCGTCGCGTTAGTATCCTTTCCCTCGATCTAGTTATTTTTAGCGGTAGTATCATGTTAGGTTGGATCTAGCATAGCTTAGAGTGAATGCCAAGTAGTGGCCTTGAACCTTATGTGAGTTTTGAGGATTTATGATCGTTTTAAAGCTTGAGGTGTTATTATCTTGTGAGGATTGTAACGCGTTGTGTGTTTGGTGGTGTGTGTTTTATTGTTTTCATTATAACAACTAAACCAGAAATAGGATTACCGACCTTTATATAGTATTTGGCTCAAGTGTATGATAACGGGCGGTGACAACTTGTCTAGCTCCCGCGAGAGCTAGGAGGTTCTTGGCGACTATCCCGTGTTGGTAGACGGTCGGATGCATCAGTATCATTCCATGCCGGTAAGTAGGGACCGAGGCGAGTTTCGGTGACTCTCGTGTCACAACCTAAGTTGAACTAGAACGGGATATGACTTAATAATAACAAGATAATAACCGGACTTGTGTGGTTTGGAGTGTATTGGGTGTTTATGATGATTGACTTGTGTTTGTGCCTTTCACCTTGATTCTAATGCCTCGAATATTAGCTAACGGTTTTATACCGATTGATGTAGATTGCTTTGCAGGTTAGGAATGCGGCCGAGAGATCCGGAAGAGTGGGCATTCGGGGTTCCGTACATTTTAGGAGGGGTTTGGTTGGAGTCTGTTTGGGTATTGTTTTTTGTATATTGTTATGTATTTGATGTTGGAGTCTTTGGAGTTGAGAACTCGGCTGAAGTTTGTCTTTTGTATGTTTTTGGGGATCATATCATTTGCAAAAAAATGTATTTCGGTTTTGCCTTTATTTGTTTCTTGTTGTATGATCCGGTGAAATTGTTGTCAAGCTAAGGGCCGGGACCCATTGTGAGGCCCCAACCCATAGCGCCCCGAGTCCCGCGGATTCGGGGTGTTGCACTTCGTTTATGAAGTTTTCGTTTTATTCATTCATATTCAATAAAAAAGAGAGCTTTTGATTGAATCGTTGTGAGTTATTGCTAGGTTGTTCTTGTGTGTTAATCTTCTTAAAGATGGGTCCGCTACTAGTCGATCTAGTCCCTCCTTGTGCTTGTCTCAATTTGAAGACTTGTGTAAGGTTGAAGAAGGAAGGGTTAAGGTAATTCATTGTTTAGGTTTTGATCCAATTGATGAAGATTCTTGCAAGTATATCTTGGTTCTTATCTATATTTTTCATTCAATCCCTCCCATATTCATATTCTTAAATCTCACCATCAACGCCCCATACCTTGCCACTCTTTGTTGTTTGTTTGTTATCGACCTCGTCCCTCACACCTACTGATCTCGCCTGAGATTCAAAGCCGAGATACTCAAAGGTCTAAACTTTTGGACTATCAATCTAGATCCACCAATTGCGGTCTCAATCCCGCATCACTTTCAAATCAACATCACATGATTACAAGATATTTAATCAATAGACACAATACTGCTATAGGATCCTTGAATCTTGTATAAACCATTATCTTTAATTCTTGTAGCACAAACCTTCTCACTCAAACGGTTTTGAAGCATACAATGATCAGAGCCAAAAAAAAGCCTTCATGCCATTTCCCTTAACCAATCTTCTTATAGAAAGCAAACTATGCTTGAAACTTGGAACAAGCAACACATTGTGCAAAGTAATAGTGTTGTTAAGAATAATAGTACCCATAGTGTGCACAATCCTCAGATTACCATCAGGATGACAAACAATGATGGGTTTAGCCACTGGTCTATGATCATTGAATAAGGATACGTCATACATTATGTGGTCTGTAGCTCCGGTATCTACTATCCAGCATGTATTATTCCTTGTTTCTTTATGATTATCAATAGAAGAGAAGGAAAATATACTTGTAAAATTTGCAAAAGAAAATGTGCCATCCAAGATTGCTTTCCTTTCATAACTTTGAGGACTTCTTGGCATACAAGATTCACCAGCTCCCCATCTCCACTATTGATTTCATCAGATATTGGTGACTCCATCCGAGCAACTCCATTACTCATGGTGTTAGAATTAGATGCCATCTTTTGTCTCTCCTTTTTCTTAAGTTCCTTGAACCAATAAGGATATCCATGGAGCCTAAAACAACTATCAATAAAGTGACCAGGCCTACGACAGTGATCACAATATCTATCGTATCTATCTCTAAAAACGGTCTTCTTATTGGAAGACCTTGAGCTTTCCTTGTAAGAAGATCCTGATGATTCATCCATAGAATGAACCAACCAACATCTAAACATAAAGTCACAACGAATCCATTTGTTCAAATTATCACTATTTCTAGGTTTGGCACAAGTTCCATCGATGAAATCCTGTTTATTCTTAGCTCCTAATACCATCTTTATTGCTCTACTCCAGTTTAGATAATTCAAGCCATCAAAACGAGTCGATACTAACTATGAACCTGGATTGTCTAAATTTGAGAGGAAAAGAGGATCACTGGATGCAACGATTTTTGCAGAATTGATCGCTTGCTGTCGAACTTCAGAATTGAGATCACCTTCCATGTTCAGATCTGATGTAGTAAAAGGGCTCAATCAACAACGAACCTGTCGCTCTGATACTAGATGAAATTATATGGATCGAGCCAAGGAATTAGGAAAATTAGAGTGAAGAAAAGATAGTGTAAATTGTTGTAGCGGGATAGCAACAATCTTGAGAGAGAATTCGATAGTTTGTAGAACCGAGTAAATAAACTGGTTTCAGTTATTTCATTTATGTGTTGGCTCTCCTTATTTATACTTCTTAGAGAACCGGAGTCACTCACCATCATATAATTATTTACATCATGCATTCTTCCTAACGTTTGATAGCTAACTAACCTTCATGTCTGCAGGGAAGTCCTCATCTTCTTTGGAAGTTTAGGGTCTTCACACCCAAAGCAAATATGAATGAAAAGAGTACTGGGAAAGCTAGAGCAATAACTGCTACGCCCAACAGAAATTCATGCCGAAATCCAAAGTAATCCCGTAAGAAATCTTTCACTGTTTCGCCATCCTCAAGCTTATCCTCAATGTCTCCAAATTGTGAGACTATTAGTCCATATAATGACCAGGCAACAGGGCATGCCCAGTAATACCACTCCCACCAGATCGGTAGCCTCTGCCATTAACACACAAACTGAAAAGTAAATAGATTTGCATTTATTTTATGACCAATTAATAAGAAATCATAGAGGGCCTTACTGTTTTGGGGACAACAAATCCTGAGAAAAGGTTCCATATTGAATAGGATACTGAACTACTGATTGTAGAGATGCTCAGGTTTGGAGAAATGGCCATTGACATCATTCCATAGTAGGTAAAGTATAACAAAGTGAAATAAGTGAAGTAGAAGAACCAAAAGAACTTGGCAACTGTCCACTCGAATCCGATCATATAGTATACTATGACCCCATAGATGACTGTTTGAGCAAAACAATATGGAAGCTCAATGATCACCTGTTTTTCCATTAGGAGATGGTGATACATTGTTAAATAAAATATCCCTCAAACAAATTGAACCAATACCCCTAAGACTGAAGTATGAAATAGTTGGTCATTTATGAAATTAACCAATACCTGACCCAAGGCATATGCCAAAGGAGAATACATTCCTGCGGCTCTTTCTCTATTGAAGACTGTCCTTTCAATGGCCACAACTGGTTGCACTGATGTACTGTTGCGTATGCCAAGGTTAAGGACAGCAGCGTACATGGATCCCATGGCATTGAAAAGATCTTGCCTTCTCTGCCTGATGTATATATACGTAATTTTTAGTCTTAAGCTAAAAGGCAGCTCTATAGTATTTAAGAAAGATTGAATCAATGCGTAGTTCTAATGTACCTTGTGGAGTCGAGGTTCCAGAATACTGATCCTATTAGAAGGCCTAAAAGACCTGAATAAAAAATCCTAACTCCATTGTAGTCTATGTTTCGCCAGTAAGACCAATACTGCTTCCATACACAAGCCATGGTTTGAGTTAAGAATGTTTGCGAGTACTTTTTGGGAAAATACACCTCTTTCGAACCGGAGTCTGCCACACTGAGTACCTTGATTAGAGCTTTTGTTACCCTATGGAGTTCATTCATTATAGAATATCAAAAGAGACAAGGTGAATCTGGATGTTGTTGTTTGACCTTTTCCTGGTTTTACTTACCTGTACTGCTCAGATTGCTTGTAAATTCTGACAAAATTAATCCCTAATCTTGCTTCTTCAGTTGTTGAGGAAATCTCCATCATCCAAGTAGCTGGATTTTGACCATTCTTGATTTTGCTCACCCCATCAATTGCCTTCATTGCCTCAACATTAATGCATCGGTATTAAAGAAAATATTAGCCTAATTTTTTTCTCCTTCTTTCTTTTAACCGTATGCAGGTTTACCTCAAAATACTTGATTAGGTGTTGTCCATGAGGTCCTAATGGACCAGAGTATATTTCTTCTCCTCCCCGTTTCAGAAGCAGCAGCTGCAATGATCATTCTCTTAAGTGGGCTATAAGGATGATAAAGTCAAGTTATCTGTTAAAATAAAGTAAATCTAACCTCATCAAAAGCATCAAATATGTCAATGCTTGGTTGATGGATGGTGCAAACCACTGTTCGCCCAGTGTTGACTGTGTTCTTTACTGTCCTCATCACAATTGCTGCTGCTCGAGCATCAAGTCCAGAGGTTGGTTCATCCATGAATATTATAGATGGGTTGGCAACAAGTTCAAGCGCAATCGTAAGTCTCTTTCTTTGCTCTCTGGACAGACCATTCACTCCAGCTATTCCTACCAGTGCTTCCTTTATTGAGGTTAGCTCCACTAGTTCCATGACCTCCCAAATGAACATCTGAAATCCATGTTCTTTGGTTTAACACGATGTGTTTTTCTAAACCAAGTAGAAAGTTGAAGGAGCACATCATGTGCTATGATTTTCAGGAAGAGATTGATTACCTCTTTTGTTGCAGAATCTACTTCAGAAGGAAGCCGTAGCCATGCAGAGAAAAGCAATGACTCGTATACTGTAACATGAGGTGAATGGATGTCAGATTGTTCAGCATAGCCTGAGATACGAGCAAATGTTTCTTGATTCTTTGGATGTACAGAGATTTTTATTGCTCCTTGAATGTACCCTGCAGTTTTTCTGCCAGCTAAGACATCCATTAGCGTAGTCTTCCCAGCTCCACTAACACCCATCAAAGCTGTAAGAACTCCCGGCCTGAAAGCACCATTGATGCCCTTCAGAAGTTCTAGTCGGTCTCCGGTGACTCCACGCTTTTTCATTTTCTGAAATAATAAAAAAAATTCATTATAAAATAAAACTTGCGATATCCTTTATTATGTGACAATTTCATAATAAAAATAAGTAAATGATACCTGTGGCATGTCTATGGAATATCTGATTTCCTCAAACGTGATGGATAGAGGTTCAAAAGGAAGAACCATGCCCCTCCTTCCTTGATTATTTTGGAGGTCTAAATTTGATGTCATACATTCTTGTGCCCTCTTTGCGTCCCCTTAAAAAAGGTAGATGTGAGTAAGACTTGAATCTTGGACACTCTAGTCAACTGAATTTCATGCTTTTTGTTTGCACGGTGCTCACTCTATGGATATTGAAAAGTGTTCTTACTAGTTTGTAGTTCTCTAGCTTGACCTCTTACATTTTCTTCTTGAACATCCTTTTCAGTTATAATTGCCTGAGGCTTCCCTGGCGCTGCATACAGTTTGCAGATATTACTGTGTGTGGAAAACTAGGCCAGTGACAGATATACAGGAATAGCACTTACGGTTAAGATAAGTTAAGGCTACTGTGAAAAGGAAGTTGAACAGCAAACAGAATCCAAGTAACGCCGATATTCCAAGTGGATACCAATACGATGTGATGAAAAGGCCACGAGACTTCAGTACCTGTACTCCTAGTGAATGTGTAGAGTTTGGAGTAACCTAATCAATTAAATTTCTTTATCAGCTAGCCAATAATAATAAACAGCAGTGGCATTATTCTTTACGTGACATGGAGAGGATAGTTTTACATGGCTCCAACTTTTCCCAAGGAATTCGTTTACTGCGATGGCGTTCTGGGCATACATCGCAGGGGAGAGCCAGTAACCCCATATCCACCATTTCTTTATAACATCTGCAACATAGGAAAAATTTGGTTCCCCTTTTCAGATTCTTATGTCAAGTTGTAACCAAACTTGATGTTTTTATGAACTTGCTTACCTCTTGATAGAATAAATCCACCCAAAATCAGGTACATAGAGACAACTAAAGGACCCAAAGTGCTTGCAATGACCATTTTTCTGCTTACTCCTGCCACTAATCTGTACAGCCCAGATGCCATTTGATGTAGTGTTAGGAGTAGCAACCATTGCTTGAAAAATTTGCCAAGATCAGAATCATAGCCTATTCCATAATAGGTTATGGTAACCCAAATGACTGCTTCCATGACGGAGATTGGAATTTTTAGGATCCATTTAGGTAGCGAGTATGCCCATGCTGGGTATAATAGGAAGTCTCTTTGTTTGTAGAAGACTGGAAGTTCGCCAACAGTGATGATAATCTCTGTCATTCCACTGTACATCAGCCATACAATTGCAAAAAATAGGGATCCCATAAAAATTTCACCATCTGCTACTGTTTGCCTAGGCATCTTTGTTCTTATGAACACCGTAACTGCAATAAGAGCCATAAGTACTGTCTGCAATTATCAGAAAGTGTGGTTGGATTCCAAATTTTGAAGTGTCTGCGGCAGTTAATTGTAACCATAGTTTCGAAAACTTAAAGAATCTAGATTAGCATACTCTACTTACTTGCGCCATCTTGAATTTGTAGATGAATGAATGTCTCTTCATAAGCAAAATTTCTCTTGATACACATGCCTTGAACAAGCCTCTTTTTTTCTCTACACCATAGACTTTGGTTGTTAAGGATGCTGGGTGGCTTTTCGACTTGTCAAATGGAAGAGAAAGCTCTTCATTTAGGTTCTTTCCAATATGAAATGCTTGAAAAGCTTCTGCAAAATTCTTGGCAGTTACAAAGTAATAAGGTTCATCTTTGTTCATCCAGTATTGTTCTTGGTCTCTCCTAGAGGTAACCTGCGGATTTCAAGATCATAAAGAAAATTACTAGAGCATAAAATGATACCGTTGTCTAGGGTTTACCATTCTGATATTCTAGACTGTTCCACTAGAGGACAAACATAATCATGTATAAATATACCCTACGAAGAATATCAAATTATACAATTTAGCATTACCATATTCTCTATACACTCCACTTGGAGAACATGAATTCAAGTATGGTATCAGAGCCACAGTAAAGGACCAACGTCCAAAAGCAAATTTCATGGAAAACCCACCCTCACCTCCCTCTGCTGCTACTCAGCCTTCTCCACAACAACCAAACCCAGAAAACCAAGAGAACCCAGCTACACCTTCTCCCTCAAATATTCATCTTCATTCTCAATACCCTATGTCTACCATGAACCCCAGTTTCAGCAACCCCTCGTTCCCTTCCAGCTCCTCCATAGTCACAATGAAACTTACTCACGACAATTTTCTCCTCTGGAAAACGCAAATTACTCCCTATTTACGTGCTTTGTCTCTCTACACCATCGTTGATGGTTCGCTCCCTTCACCTCTCTCCTCAGACCCATCTTACAAAGAGTGGCTTGTCAAAGACCAAATGGTCATGGCCATTCTTACCTCTTCACTCTCTGAATCGGTGCTTGTGCAAGTCATCGACTGCCAATCTTCAGCTGCTATTTGGAAGACTCTTCATGAGCTCTTTGCAGCTCGCTCCAGTGCTCAAGTGGTCCAGGCTCGCCTCCAACTCGCCTCTATGAAGAAAGGTGCTGAGTCCATCACTGACTTTTTTAACAAAGGTCGAAGCCTAGTATCAACCCTCACTGCGGCAGGCCACTCTATTCCGGACTCAGAATTTGTGGTATACCTCCTTGCTGGCCTCAGCCCGGACTATGAGTCCCTTGTCACATCCCTTTCTACCCTACCTGTTTTACCCTCCTCTAATCAAGTTCTAGCCCACCTCCTGGTCCATGAAACCAGGCTTTCCAGCCTAACCACCTCTACCCCTCCTTCCAACTCCTCTGCTCCCCAGGCTAATGCTACCTCTACCTCCAATGAACGATCTGCCTCTCGTGGTGGGCGTGGAAGAGGTCGTGGCCGTGGACGCAACCCATCCTATTTCTCTGGACAACCTGACACTCGCCCACGCTGTCAATTATGCACCAAACCAGGACATACTGTCCTTACCTGCTGGCACAGATTTGACCATGCTTTTCAAGCCCCACCACCTCGCTCCTTTAATCCTTCTTCCTCTACCCACCAAGCCAACATGACCTCCCATCCATGGTACCCTGACACTGCTGCTACCCACCACTACACCCCTGACCTTGCCAACCTTCATCTCGACCACCTACCTTACAATGGTACTGAACAGGTCACTCTTGGCGATGGCTCCTCAATTCCAATTCAGAATCATGGCAACTCTTCTCTTCACTCTTCCTCTCGTACTTTTCAGCTCACTAATCTTCTTCACACTCCCTCAATTACAAAAAATTTGCTTTCAGTCTCTCAATTCTGCAAAGATAATGCTGTATTTTTTGAATTTCACTCTTCCTTTTTTGTTGTGAAGGACATGAATACTCAGAAGGCTCTTCTTCAAGGACCCGTACGTGATGGCTTGTATGTGCTCCCTGCGTCAACTGGTCCACCGCCGTCACCCTCGCCTCACCTCCATCTCACGACTACCTCCCTCTTTGAAACCTGGCATTCCAGACTGGGCCATCCATCTTATCGGACCACCTCTTCTGTTTTGAGCAAACTGCAACTCCCACCTCCTAAGCGTCCACTGGACCTCACCAAGTGTCAATCTTGTTCTTGGGCCAAAGCCCACGCCTTACCCCATCCCTCTAGCATGTCCAGATCCAAGGCATGCTTTGACTTACTGTTTTGTGATGTATGGGGCCCGGCCCACTATCTTTCTATTAGATCAAACAAATATTACCTCTCAATTGTTGATGACCACTCCAAATTCCTTTGGTTATTTCCATTCAACTCAAAAACACAAGTCTCATCAATTCTTCAAAAATTCATAAATTTAGTCGCCAATCATTTTTCTACTAAAATCAAAGCTATTCAAACCGATAATGGAACGGAGTTCAAGCCTCTATATTCCATTTTTGCTCACCTTGGAATACACCATCGCCTTACATGTCCACATTCCCACCAACAAAACGGAAGTATTGAGTCTCGTCACCGTCGCATAGTGGACATGGGTCTTACCCTACTTCGTCATGCTTCTCTCCCTTTTTCATTTTGGGACTTTGCATTTGAGACATCCACATATCTCCTTAACCGCCTTCCCACCCCCATCCTTGACCATAAAAGCCCCTATGAAACACTTTTTCACAAACCTCCCGACTACTCCTTCCTCAAAGTGTTCGGTTGCCTTTGTTTCCCAAGTCTTAGACCATACAATCAATACAAACTTTCTTTTCGTTCCACCCCCACCATATTCTTGGGATATAGCACCACCCACAAAGGCTACACATGCTTTGACTGGACCACCTCAAAAACCTACATTTCTCGTGATGTTATCTTTCACGAATCAACCTTCCCATTCTCAAAACCCAACTCAAATTCGGTTAGCTCACATTCACAACCCACAACCGATGTTCCCCTACCCTTTTTCCCCTTCATTTCTTCCCCATCAACAAGCCCATTATTACCACCCAGGCCCAACCCAACAGGCCCACTTCTTCCTTCACCAGTACCGTCTCCCGTTTCATCTACCTGGGCTCCTAATGATACCTCACCTCTCACTCAAACTCACTCATTTTCCAGCCCACTCCCTCATACCACTCACCAGGCCCAATCATCACACCAATCTGCAGCCCAATCATCACCTCAATCTACAGCCCATACTCAAAATAAACCTCCTCCTACAATACTTCCATCCCATCCTATGATCACCAGACGCCGCAACAATATCACCACCCCTCTCCTTCGTCAAGACGGCACCATCCCCTGGCCACCACCACACTGCAACACCTCAACTCTTGATGTGCCTGACGACCCTCCACACTACACTGCCGCCTCGAAACACCAACAATGGCGTGATGCAATGGCTGAGGAATTCAAAGCCCTCCTTGCCACCAACACTTGGACTCTTGTTCCTCCACACACCTCCAAGAATGTTCTTGGCGTTAAATGGGTGTATAAGACCAAGCGTCATTCCGACGGCTCCATTGAACGGCGCAAAGCTCGCCTTGTAGCCAAAGGATATCATCAAATGGAGGGTATCGATTATGCTGAGACCTTTAGCCCAGTCGCCAAACCATCCACCATCCGTCTCCTACTCTCCCTTGCCTCCATGAACCGGTGGACCACACGACAACTGGACATACACAACGCTTTCCTGCACGGCGACTTGACAGAGGATGTCTACACTGAGCAACCACCAGGTTTCGTTCATGCTCAATTTCCAAATTACATTTGCAAATTACACAAATCACTCTATGGTCTGAAACAAGCCCCTAGGGCATGGTTTGCTAAGCTGCGTGACACTCTTCTCACTATGGGATTCCTTTCCTCCATAGCTGATACATCTCTATTCTACCATTGCCATGGTGACCTCAAAGTATTTGTATTGGTATACGTCGATGATATTCTCTTAATCACCTCTAACCCCTCTCTTGCCCAGAACTTTGTCTCTCAATTGTCACAGGTTTTCCCAGTCAAGGACCTTGGGGCTCTTCATTATTTCCTTGGCATTGAAGTCCAGCATACTGACACCGGCATGCTCTTGTCCCAAACCAAATACATTCAAGATCTAGTAGCCAAGACTAATATGACAAACTCAAAACCTGTTGCTACCCCAATGGCTGTCACCCCTAACCATCCTACTACATCATCTGCACCATTCCCTGATCAACATCTCTATCGCAGCACAGTTGGGAGTCTCCAATACCTTGCATTCACTCGTCCCGACATCTCTTTTGCCGTCAACAAGGTCTGCCAACATATGCATCAACCTCTGGAAACACACTGGCAAATGGTTAAACGTATACTTCGTTACCTTAATGCCACTGCAGATCTCAAGTTTCAGCTCTCCTCCTCCTCAACAATGCAATTGTCTGCGTACTCTGATGCAGACTGGGCTGGGGATCATCTTGATAGAAAATCCACTGGCGCCTACTGTGTCTATCTAGGGACAAACCTGATCTCATGGTCATCTAAGAAGCAAGACACAGTTGCTCGCTCATCAACAGAGGCTGAATACAGGTCTCTTGTTCATGCTACATGCGAAACAATTTGGCTCCAATCTCTCCTGTCGGAACTTGGTGTCTTTCTTCCCACCAAACCAGTCCTATGGTGCGACAACTTAGGTGCAACCTATCTTGCTGTCAACCCAGTCCAACACCACCGCATCAAGCATCTCTCCCTTGATTATCACTTCGTCCGAGAAAGAGTGCAGTCTAAGTCTCTTCAGGTTGCATTTGTCTCATCCAAGGATCAACTTGCTGATCTCCTCACCAAGCCCTTGCCTGCACCTCGATTCACTATGATGCGATCCAAACTATGCCTCACCATGTATGGATCGAGGGGGGATACTAGAGCATAAAATGATACCGTTGTCTAGGGTTTACCATTCTGATATTCTAGACTGTTCCACTAGAGGACAACTTAGCATTACCATATTCTCTATACACTCCACTTGGAGAACATGAATTCAAGTAAAAATGCTAGAGAATCAGGTCTAGAAGATGTCATGTGCTGGTATGAGAGTAGCAGTATATGCAAAAGTAGCCTGCGCTAGTTTGTGTATCCAAGAACCATATTGTAATGACACCAAAAGAATTAGATGAGCACAATTTTAAAAACACAAACAGAGAATATCTCCTTGGTGGCTTAGTGGAAAGTTTTCGGCCTTGGATATTCATTGGAATCCTTTGGTTCTCCCGTGTTTTACAAAATTGTGTGTTGTGTCTATCTTAAGTGGTAATCCGAATTTGTGCTCTATCACAAAATCCAATGAAAATTGAGAGCATAGTTCAGTGAAGCATAAAATATCTGAAAGTAACAAAAGTAAGAACACGTACTTCTTGAAGATAGTCAGCCACTCCTTTTCTCTCCGGGCACTTGAAGCCAACAGATTCAAAGAATTCAAGCACGTTCTCTGTTGGACCTTGGTATATGATCAGGCCATCAGATAGGAGAATTAAATCATCAAATAGGTCATAGACTTCAGGTGATGGCTGCAGGAGAGAGATAACAGTTGTCCCTTTAAGTATGTGGATGGTCTGCCTGATCGAATTCACTATTTGGAATGTCGTTGAACTGTCTAAACCAGTTGATATCTCATCCATAAAAAATGCTTTTGTTGGCCCTACTAACATTTCTCCTGCATTAGATTGTGATTTTGCTTGGTTAATGATATCGTATTTTATTCACAAAGAACATATACATCATATGTTTTCTGAAGTTTGCATTTTGATCCTGCATGGATGAATTAAGGATGAAAGAACTATCTACTGGCTGACTGTACCTGTAGTGAGTCTCTTCCTCTCTCCCCCAGATATGCCTCGTATTATCTGATTACCAACCATTGTATCAGCGCAAGCTTCGAGTCCTAAAATCTGTATTTTATGGTGGTCATTAGTGGCTTGATATAATATTATAGAAATCATATCACTAAAGCTATCTACTTGCTGCATATTATGGTACGTAATGATAGAATCCAGGTGAATAAATTTTTTTCATTGCTGTAACCTGGAAATCATATCCTTAAAGGTAGACAGCAACTTGGTACCTTGAGTATATAATCTATAACTATGCTAGTCTCCTGGTCTTCAATAGCTGCAGCCTGTAGGCACACAGAAGAAGATTAATGAAAAGAAGATTATGTATACATTCTCATTCATCTTTTCTCAAAGATTTACCACCTTCATATAGATGTCAATGTCAGAATTTGGCTTGATATTTGCTGCTTTTTCCCTTCTTAAGAGTTCTATCAACATATCTGCACAAATTTGTCTGACTCATCAGTCATTCAACATTAAAAAATGCTTCTTTATCTCGCAATCAATATTTTCCTGGAATGGAAAACCGACTCAAACTCACCAAAGTTGGTTCCTACTCCTTGACATCTCCCTGAAAACGCTAGTGTTTCTCTGACTGTCATTTCTGGTATATGCAGATCATGTTGGCTGATATATGCTGAGGACCTCTGTGGGACAAAATCTTTCATACTGTGTCCATTGTACGACACTGCCCCTGTTACCTGAGTGGTGCATTTATAGAGTGAAAAATTGGGACTCAACACAGGCAGATAAATAGTAGATTAACCACACACAGACAAGAACAATATTAAGGGAAGCAAAAGAAAATCCACTAAGCCACTCTCAAGGAGCAACTCCACAAGAGACAATCTCCTAAGAGCCAAAGGCAAAATCCCTCTAACAGCTTTAGCTAATTGTACCTAGATCCCTCATCTTCTAGATTATAACCCATTACCCCTAATACTCTCATATTGCTATTTCGTATCCTAACATGCATATGCCACATTATTAAAGGTTGGCCTGGTACATGCTTCTTATTCATTAGTACTTCATAAGGTAGAAAAAGGCTTGTAAGTCAGAAAAAGTCCATGTAAGTCAAACTGGCACTAAATCTAATGACATCTTGCAATTTTTACCTTCAGGTCACTACCGAGTCTTCCAGCCAAAGCCAACATCAAAGTTGTCTTTCCGGAGCTAGGTGGCCCTAGTAACAAGGTCATCCTGCAGAAGTGAATTACTCAGAAGAGACATATCGAGTTAAATATCTACATCATAGAAGTGCCTATATTGGTATTTCTCTTTTTACCGGCCTGGTTTGATGATTCCACTGACATCTTGCAAAATTTGTAAACGTCTTTTACTTCTTGGTAAAATGTTGAGGCAAGATAGGAAACCCTTTAAAAAAAGAGAGAGAGAGTTACAGAGTAAACATGGTGCTTAATTTGTTTCTATAAGCTGATGAGATAAATAGCAAAGCAACAGTACCTCTATTGTGTTAAGAACGGAGTTGTAAATAGTAGGTAAAGCTCTTGTTCCAATATAAACTTGTGCTCCAACATGTAAGTGCTCGAATCGAACTTCAATTGTAGGAATGTTAATTCCAACTCTGAGAAAGGTTTCATCATGAAAATTTAGATTGCTTGATAGGCTTATATCTTCTAGAGAAACCACAGGCTCGGGGTTTGATTGGTACCTGTCAAGACGGTCCTTCAACTTTAGGAGGAACTCTTTGTTATCTACAGCTCCAACCTTCAATAGTCTTTCTACCAAGTCCTTTTTTTCTTGAAATTCAAGCTTCTTCACGTCAACTTCTGTAAGACCACCCCCAACTTGAGCTAGCAAACCTTGTCTGAGACGGTTATAGGTTGGTAGTCTCTCGAGAGCAGCCCATTGTAAAGCCTCCTCTTCATTTTCCTCCATGCAATTCATCTTCTCTTCAATAGATCCGGTTATAACTGCATTTCTCCATATTAGCAAAACATTGGAGTTTGAATATTGTTGAATGTAGTATAGAAAACTTGTTCAGAGACTCACCTGATCTTTTTTCTCCTACGTCACCGGCGTTGTGTTGTGAGGTCTTTTCTGCTCTTCAACAGGGTCAATATAGTTCAATCCGTGTCGTTGTTATATATTGTATTTCTGCTATCTAAGCCGTCTAACGTGTTTGTCATTGATGCCTCCACACATTGGATATACTAATGCCTCCACAGATTGGATATGCCTGGAACCTGTACGTGTTGCCGTACGTGTCTTCTCCTTCATCTTTCACCGCCTGGACTGCTTCGCTGTCGTAACTAGCTTTTCTTCACTCACGTCAGATTGCTCATTGATGCCTCCACAGATTGGATATGCCTGGAACCTGTACGTGTTGCCGTACGTGTCTTCTCCTTCATCTTCCACCGCCTGGACTGCTTCCACTGTCGTAACTAGCTTATCTTCACTCACGTCAGATTGCCTCACGCCTCTCTTCTCTGTTATTCCCAAGTAAGATTTGCTCCTCTCCTTTTCTGTCCTATTCATTCTTACAATAACTTCGATTGCGTCCTTCTCTCAGTTTCCGGCCTTTTTGTATTCAGATTGCAAATGCTCTCGCGTGCGCGTGGTTTCAGTTGCTTCTCCTCTGGTTTATCCGCAATATTTATCGCCTCTATCCACTTTCCCTTTGCTTATCGTCAGAGCTGGGCGAAACCCTAGCCAGCTGCCTTTCCCTGTATCGAATTCACGCTCTTGGTCGGCCGAAAATCAATTCCTACAATTCAAATGATCTCTTGATCTGTTCCCTCTTCTCCTTTGTCAACTCCTACTTTCAATTCCGATGCTGCTCCCAATCCCCTTCGTGAGTCTTGATTGAAATTATGCTTTTTTTTGTTTGAAGGTGGCAAATGCCCGATGCGGAACCACAGTACTCTCGATTTCTCCTCTTCTTGTCTTGTATTCTCTTGACGTCCATGATTTTGTTTTGGTTTCTTACTCCTAACATTTTCAGGAGGTGGAACGCAATTCATACAGGGCGCCCTTCTTTACATTGATTTCGTTGATCTTGCTCTAAACAATTGTAGCTCTTTCATTTCTCAGTCTACATGTACCAGATTTTTGCGTCTGGAGTTGAATAATTTTCAGCTCTTCTTTGTTATTATTATTATTATTATTTTGAGATTCCGGTAGATTATACAGTTATACTAGCAATGTATGCTTAGTTTTTCTAGTTAAGGGGAACAAATGAACAATCATACTGCAGTAACCTGTTCGTGTTCTCTACTTCTCTGCATCACATATTAGAAAACTCATTTACATAATTAAGAAGTTTTTTTTAATCGAATTTAAAAAGCTCTCTTTTATTCCGATGTCCCTACCTCCCGTCCTCCCTACGAATGCCAACACCACCCAACCTATTTCACCGGTTAAGCCGCCTGATCCCAAATCCTATGCAGCGGTTGTGCGAGTTCCTCCAATCACGTCTGCACCACTATATTGCGATTCACTCATCTAGTCAATAAGAATGAGGATTTCTTTCTCAAAAGGGGTAAGAGGACTTGCAATGGCAGAAATCGATTCCGATGTGGTGGAGTTGCTTACGGAGAAATGGAAAACGGTTGTTATTATTAAGGTGATTGGGAGAAATGTGGTCTTCCGTGTATTGGAGCGTCGTATATACCAGCTATGGAGACCGGCCGGGCTCACGGCGATTTAGATTTACCTAATGGATATTATGTTGTCAAGAAGAAGATTTTCTGAGAGCACTCACAGAAGATCCCTGGAAGATCTTTGGCCACTATATTACTGTGACACCGTAGATGGCTGATTTCAATCCATACTGTGATCATCTTCGCACCATCTTTGCATGGGCAAGATTATCTGATTTGCCTATGTAACTCTTTGACGAAGCGGTTCTGTATGGTCTAGCGTCGGCTCTCGGAACCCCTTTGAAGGTGGACCTAATACACTGTGTGCCACAAGAGGAAAACTTGCAAGAGTTTGTGTGGAAATTGAACTTGGCAAATCTTTAATTGGAGTCATTCTCATCGGAGACTCCACGTCGAATATGAGTGAGTGAATGTTATTTGCCACCGTTGTGGTCTGTATGGTCATGTGACTGATAGATGCCCCCAACTCACAGCGTCACCAAAAAAGGATATGCACCCTGTAAGTACTGCTAATGTTATGGAGACTAACGCTGACGTCGTACACCATCCCACACCTGCCAGACCGAGTGCTACCCCCGCTACTAATGGAAGTGATTGCTTGGGTCCGTGGATGACCGTGGTGAGAAAACCACGTAAGTCCCCATACAACAAAGGCGCAAGTACCAACCGGCAAGATCCACAATCATCCCACTCCTTTCATGTTTTAGCAACCACCGACGCCAGTGCTCCGGCAGCAACCACAAAGGAGAACATTAATGTATCGACTGTAACGGTGCCAATCAATGCGGCAGTTACAAACCCCATCAGTCCCGAAGTTACTGCAGCGGTAACGGTTCCATCACTCAAAAACCCTAATGATCACCAAAAAAATCCAAAGCGGGCTAAGACGGGTGGGCAGACATTGCCAATAGCCCAATCATTGTGATAGTTGTTTTATCTTCTCAACAGCCAATAATCACTGCCAATACAAACCCTAACAATATGGCCTCAATGAACCCTACTTCCCCGCTTCGCTCTCGGACGGGGCTATAGTCCACACCATTCATGCCTCTTTGCACTTACCACACTCCAACCCTTCCATGAACCTTGACACCCATGCTCCGGTCACGGAACCTCATGCTCTCCCTCCTGATGCTCTGGACGTCAATATGAGCGACGCCTCAAGAACTAATACAACAACATTGTCACTAGGGTCTGCTTCTCCAAGCGGTTCCAAATGAATTGTCTACTATGGAATTATAGAGGTGCGGGTAACCGACGGTTCCGCAAAGCCCTTAACTACATGATAAACCGTCATAAGATTGATCTTCTTCTTTTATTTGAAACCAAAGTATCCGGAGAAAATGCAGAAGATGTTTGCATACGGTCCAAAATTTCACCGATTTTGAGAGAGTGGAGGCAAATGGTTGCGAAGGAGGGATTTGGATGTTGTGGAACTCTAGTCATCATTCCGCATCTATCAAACAAAAGGAAGTCAGCTTTCGTCACGCACTCATCACAATTGGCTCTACTCACCTGGACTTCTTCGGGGTCTATAACTCGCCAATTGCTGCTCGAAGACGGGGTTGCTGGACAAAACTCAAAAACGTCCATACTCAGTTGTACTGGTCCAATCATGGTTGGGGGTGATTTTAACTGTGTTCTTAATCTTAATGAGGTTGGAGGTTGCTCAAAATCTTTATCTCCTGACACGGAAAGTTTTCATAAGAAGAACGAAGATTCTCAACTGGTTGATATGGGCTTCAGTGGGCCTCGTTTCACTTGGAATAAGGGTAGCCGGACTGACAACAAGTTATCAAACGGCTCGATAGGGTATTCATGAAGGGCCTTGCGCGTATTGAGTGGGTTGAAGCGGTTGTTCGACACAACCCGGCGATGTCATCAGATCATAATCCACTCCTATTCCAACTCCACCCTCCACGCAAAGTTGATGCATCTCGCCGGACCTTTAGATTCGAGGCAACCTGGTTACACGATCCAGAGTTCTTACCTATGGTGACTGAATGTTGGACCTCTTCTCAGAATAATGGTATGTGTCGTGCACTCTCTAACCTAAATTCTAGCCTACAAAGATGGAACATTCAGTTTTGGGAGAATTGAGCAAAAGAAGACCATCCTGCTGAATAGACTCTCTGCTATTCAGTCGGAGATCGAATCACGCCTGTCACAAGGACTTCTGGACCTTCATGTTGATCTCCAACTCGAGTTGGACAATATTCTTGATCAAGAAGAGACACTTTGGCTCCAGAAATCAATCGAGAGAGAAATATATTGTCGAATGGGATAGAAATACTTCATTCTTTCACGTGTCCACTCTGATCCGAAGAAGACACAATAGGGTGGACTGTATTATGAATGACGAGGGGACATGGATTTCAGATCATTTTGACTATTGCACAAATGCCAAGAATTACTTCTAGACTTTTTCACTGAGGATAGTCAGAGAGGAACCGGGGAGCATATTTTTTACTCTAATTTTCCTCCTCTAGCTGTTAGTGACTCTAATTTGATCTGCCAGGCATTCTCAGATCTTAAAATAAAGAAATGTATATTTTTCATGAGCCCTCTGAAGGCACCAGACAAAGATAGTTTCTGTGCAGCCTTTTTTCAACAATGTTAGAGCTTTGTAGGGGCAAGAGTGATCAACTTCGTTAAAGACTTATTCGCAACGAGCATCTTACCTCCGGGTTCCAATGACACTCTGATCTCCCTCATCCCGAAAGGTAGCCAACCGGATCACATGTCCAAATTCCGCCTCATCGGTTTGTGTAATGTTATTTATAAACTTATTACTAAGCTTATGGTTAATAGCTTACAGTCTCTAATGGAATCTATTGTGAGTCCATTCCAAAGCAGCTTCATTCCAGGTAGAACGATCGAGGATAACGCTATTATTGTTCAAGAGATTATTCACTCAATGGTGAGGAAAAAGAAGGGGAAGAAATGGATGGTCATCAAGATCGATCTCGAGAAAGCTTGTGATAGGCTCTCTTGGAATTTTGTGGATGAGACTTGTGAATTATTGGGATTACCTGTTGTTTGGAGAGGTTGGATTTCCAACTGCGTTCATTCCCAAGCTGTGGCAGTCTTGTGGAATGGCGAAATGTCCGATTGCTTCACACCTTCAAGAGGGGTGAGACAAGGAGACCCCCTCTTACCCTATTTTTTTGTTCTGTGCCTGGAACGATTGGGACACACCATTCAAAACCTCGTGGGCAATGGCTCCTGGAACCAATTGGCATCAAGCGGGGTGGCCTAGCTATTTCTCACATTTTTATTGCGGATGACATTGTCCTTTTTGCCGAAGCTATTCTCGAGAATCTTGTTGTGATTAAAAACTGCCTAAGCGACTTCTATACTTTTTCAAGGTTGAAAATCGGCATCTTCAAGTCTCAGTTTATTGTCTCTCCGAACGTCGAAGATCGCCTCAAGACTTCGATCCTTTCGAATTCAGGCTTTCCTTTGGTCGCTAATTTTGGTACGTATTTGGGCTTTACAATTCTCCATACACGCATGCGTATTTGTGATTTAAAGTTCCTTGTGGAGATGACTAAAAATAGGCTAGCCTCATGGAAGGGCCGATTTCTCAGTTTCGCCGGAATACTTACGTTGGTTAGTCGGTTTTGTCCTCCTTCCCAACCTACATTATGCGGATGGTGAAGATACCGATATCCATCTGTAACGAGTTGGATCGTGTTTGTAGATCCTTTCTTTGGAATGATCCAAAAAACGGAAGGGCCATTCATTTGGTTTCATGGGACCAGATTTGCAAACCACTAGAGCTCGGAGGGCTCGGTGTGAGGTCTACCCGAGACGCCAATCTTACCGCCCTCGGAAAATTGGCTTGGGGATTCTTACTAGATAGTGGTACGCCTTGGGCCACGTTAATTGCGTCGAAATATGGAATCAATGGTAGCCGGAAGTTCATTGATTGTTCATCATCGAGAAATGGCTCATATATCATGAAAGGTCTTCTATGGGCAAAATAACACCTCCTTGCCAATGGCCTCAAGTGGATCGTCTTAAACGAACATTTCGCTCAATTTTGGACCGATATTCGGTGCGGTGACCGGACCCTTATTGAGGAGGTTATTGACAGACCGCCGGAGTCTTGCTGGACTAGTAGGGTCGTTGATTTCCGTACTGACGACGCCGGGTGGGATTGGAACCGGCTCAACAAACTCCTACCGATGCAATCTTTGATCAAAATTGCTAGTACGCCCCTGCATGTTGATTGGGAGTTGCAAGACTGTGTGGCCTGGAGGTGGGAAGCCAACGGCCTTTTCTCCTCTTCTTCTACATAACGAGCCCACCTCAGCCACAGGCACGAGATTCAGCCAGTCGGCTGTCGTTTCACTATTATTTAGAAGATTGATATTCCCGAACACATCCGAACCTTTCTTTGGATTGTAGCTAAAGGTAGATTACTCACCACTGCGGAGAGATTCCGACGACACATTTCCGATTCCGATCATTGCCCGATTTGTGTTAACACTAGCAAGTCGGCCCTCCATCTCCTCCGCGACTGCCCCGGCACATTCTCGTTGTGAAAGTCGCTAATATCTGCAAGTGCCCATGATACTTTCTTCTCTAATCTGGATCACTGTTGGCAGCTGCATAATTTATTTGATTTCAATCAGTACAATCAGGACATTTCATGGAACGTCATATTTGTTGTGACCTTGTGGTGGTGCTGGAAATGGCGCAACGCCTTCGTCTTTCGCAACACTGCACTTCCTCCCAATTGAGATTCTTTACTTATTACTCAAGCCAGAGGCATCACCAATGCTAGACGGACACACGAAAAACAGGTGCATCGGGATAGCGAATACATTCCCGTTTCTTGGGTTTCCCCGCCAACGAATGAGTTAAACTCAATATTGACGGGTCTGCCACTGGTAGGGTTGAGCAAGTTCGGTTCGGTTCAGGTTAACCGAACCGAACCGACAATTTCGGTCCAGACCGAACCTAAACCGACAATTTAGGTCCGGTCTTCGGTCCGCTTTTTTCGGGTTTCGGTTTCGGACCGAAACCGACAAAACCAAATAAAAACCAAAAAATCGAAACCGATATACTAAAATTGTTATATAATTGAAAATTTTATTTTATTGTTATTTTATCGAGATTTTTTAGTTTTATTTTAGGTTCATTTTGGTCTAAAACCTAAACCGAATCGAAACCGATATAATCGGTTCGGTTTTAGGTTCGCATAATTCAACTCTTCGGTTTACGGTCCAAACCGAAATCGAACCTAATTTTATAGGTTCGATGTTCGGTCCATGTATTTCAGAAATTCGGTTTTTGGTTCGATTTGGTTCGGTTTTGAACCTATGTTCAGCCCTAGTCATTGGGACCGATAAGTTTGCTACTGCTGGGGGCTTATTCCGGAATGCGTAGGGGTAGTGGCTTGGAGGTTTCGTTTATAATATTGGTCCTTGTACGGTCCCTATGGCGGAGCTTTGGGGACTTTATTTTGGCTTGCTCCTTGCATGGGACAAGGGTTTCCGCAAGGTTTCAATTGAGATTGATTATGAGCTCGTGGTCAGACTTGTCAACCGGTCCATCTCCCCATCTCATCCACTCTTTAGTCTAGTGTCTCGATGCCAAGGTTTCCTACGTAGAGACTGGCAAGTCCAATATCGTCATGTTTTTAGGGAGGCTAATTGCTCAGCAGATAATTTGCCTTCTCTTGCTTCTGAGTTTCCTTTAGGCTATTTTATTCTAGATTCCCCTCGTGCTAGTTTAATGTCTTTTTTGAAGAGCGATGCCCGGGGAGTAGAGACCCAAAGACTTGTCAGTTGTTAGCTTTTTTTTCCTGATTATATGTTACGTTACGAGTAAGACCATGGACTTTCTCGTCTCCTTTACCAAAAAAAAAAGAAAATTTAATTTGTATGTTATTATAGGGTGAACAAAACTAATTCGATAGGCATCTAAAGTTGATATAGTTTTAATTCACTGTGAACTTGATCCTAGAGATTTTTTCTGATCATCAAACTGGATACAGATCATATTTTATAAAACGGATATTCATAAACACTAGAAATAAAAATATATATTATACATGTAGATATTCAGTTACGTAAATAGTAGGATCTATAAAAATATTTGGATATTTATTTTTTAAAATGTGTTCTTTTAATTAATTATAAAAAGGAAAGAAAATAATCATTCACTATTATTTCAATTATGTTATTTCACTTTGGAATAAAATTTTTAATTTATATAATAAACAGTTAAAAAATCAAATGGCTATTTTATATTTGTGTCGATAACTATCCAATCCTTAAAGGTATCAGATATCGGGTCGGATACGAATTGAGATTTTTGTAAAAACTTCTTACTCATGTATCCGGTTATGTGGATCAAAATGATCTTTTACACATCCCTACATAATGATTCCCACGTATTGTTTGTTCTAAAAGTAGGATGAAGAAGATGAAGATGGAAAACATAGCAAAATAATTCACAACTTAAGGTGAAGAAGAAACTAGAAGAGTCGATCAATCAATATTTTTCTCATTGTTGAATGGTTGATACATGCAATAAATAGACTTCACTAGACAAAGCTAAGGGCGGTTTGCGTCGAATGGTCTTGGCCGGACCGGTTACATGGAGTTTTTTTTAAACGGCAACGGGAAAAACGGTCCGGACCGGACCGGAATACTCTAGTCCAAGACCGGATTAGAAAAAATATAGTCCAGGATCAGATTGGACCGTATTTTCTAGTCTGGTCCGATCCAACTGTGCACAGCCCACCCATGCATTGTGAAAATATTAAAGTGTGAAGATAATACGTACACATGCTTGTATTAGCATTTGATGGTTTGATTCATTATCTGGACTGTAAGTACAACATTCCTTGTGAGGGAAAGAGCCTCCCCTCATCTTCTTTGGAAGTTGAGGGTCTTGATATCTTAAGCAAAGAGCCTCCCCTCATCTTCTTTGGAAGTTGAGGGTCTTGATATCTTAAGCAAATACAGTTGCAAAGAGTAGCGAAAAACACACAACAATAACAGCTACACTTCCCAATAATTCATGATGGAAACCGAAGTAACTCTTCAATAACGCTTTTACTTTTTGACCATCATCAAGCTCCTCCTCCAAGTCTCCAAATTATGAAATCAACAATCCATATAGTGGCCATGCTACAGGGCATGCCGAGTAGTACCATCTCTACCAGATCGGTAACCTCTGCCATTCACAAATATTAAGAGCTAAATATATAACTAGCATTGTTTTGACCTCATCATTATAGAATAAGAACACTAGAATATATGTTACTGATTTCTGGACAATTAATCCTGAAAAAAGGTTCCACATGGCGTAGAATATGATTGAAGTAATGGTAGCGATGCTTTGATTTGGACAAATGGCCACGACCATCATTCCGTAATAGGTCTAGTATAACAAGCTGAAGAATAAGAAGTACATGAACCAAAAGAACTTGGAGAATGTCTGCTTGAATCCAATCATGGATATATTACTAATCCGTGTATGATTGTTTGAGCGAAACAGTATTTAAATGATCACCTCCATATCCAATATATACTTGTATCATGAGGACTTCTTATGAACTAGATGAGATGATGAGCTAACATATATGCATACATGACCCAATACATATGCCAAAGTTGAATACATTCCTACATCTCTTTCACTGTAAAATTGTGTCCTCTCTACAGTCACAACTGGTTGCACTTATAGAGCATTATGTAGACCAAGAAAATGTACAGTAATGTACATAGCTCCCATGAAGTTAAATAGATCTTGTTTTGTTCCCCTGAGGAGTCATAAGCTATACTTATATATCTAAACAAAGTATTTACAAATGAGAATGCAGTTGTTCATTGATATAAAATACCTTTTAGAGGCGAGATTCAAGAACATGAATCCTATTACAAAGCCTGAAACAGTTGTATAAAACAGCCGGAGTCCATTGTACAACGTGTTTTGCCAATATGACCAGTATTGTTTCCACAGACAAGCCATCTATTAGGTAAAGAAAGTTTGTGAGTATCTTTTTGGAACATACAGATCTTTTGAACCGGGAGAAGGCATATTGAGTTACTTATTAAGAGATTTTGTTTGCCTGCATTGATTAGAGTACAATATCAAAGATGTAACATGAATTCACATATAATTAGTAAGATATTATACCCATTTTGCTTAGATTGGTTATACATTGTAGTAAAGTGAATCCCTAGTCTTGTTTCTTGAACTGTTGAGGAAACTTCCATTATCCAGGTAGCAGGATTCTCACCATTCTTGATCTTACTTACCCATTTATGTTCTTCATTTTTGTGGCATTTATACATTAGAGATTCAAAAGAAATTTAGTAGATGCATTGTCAATATAGTATGTATGGTTACCTAAAACTACTTGATTAGGTGTTGGGCACGCGGACCTAATGGACCAAAGTATATTTCTTCTCCTCCTCGTTGCAAAAGAATCAACTACATTGATGAACAAGCTGAACATGAGCATATCAAAGCAGAACCTGAGCATGAGTGTATAGATACGAGTTTTTTTGGAAAAAATAAATTTAACCTCGTCAAAAGCATCAAATATGCCAATGATGGGTTGATGGATAGTGTAGACTATTGTTTGCCCAGTTTTGATTGTATTCTTCACTGTCCTCATCACAATGGTTGTTGCTCGAGCATCAAGTCCTGATTTCGGTTCTTCCATAAATATTATGGACGGTTTGGCAACAAGTTCTAGCGCAATTGTTAGCCTCTTGCGCTGCTCTATAGAGAGACCATTCAATCCTGGCAATCCTACGAGTGCTTCGCTTAATGATGTAAGCTCCACTAGTTCCATGACCTCCCAAATAAACATCTGAAATCCATAGGTAAGTGTTTTAACATGTCAACTAACTTCTCAAAATTTGATATTTCAAGAAGAAATTACCTCTCTTGTGGCGGAATCTACTTCACTAGGCAGTCGAAGCCATACAGAGAAAAGCACTGACTCATACACTATAAGATAAGGGGAGTGGATGTCAGCTTGCTCAACATAGCCTGAGATATGAGCAAATGTTTCTTGTTTCTATGATATCTTGAGATCTTAATTGTTCCTTGAGTGTATCCACTGGTCTTTCTTCCGGCTAGGACATTCATAAGGGTAGTCTTACCAGCACCACTAACACCCATAAGAGTTGTAAGAACCCCGGGCCTGAAGACACCACTTATTCCATTTAGATATTCTAGTCGCTCTGAAGCCACTCCATGATTTTTCATTTTCTGAAACCATCAAAAACACCATGCTTCAGAAGGTGAGCATTTAGCCAAAAGAGGTTCAAAACAAATGAACATTCCTTTTTGCTAAACTTATATCTTGTCTCATTGAATTTTATATGATTTTCGTTGTGAAAACAAAAAGAATGTGAATGATACATGTGTCATGTCTACTGCATATTTAATCTCATCAAATGTGATCGATAGAGGCTCAAAGGGAAGAACTATGTTGTTGTTCTTTCCTTTGTTAGCATACAAATCTAACCTTGATCGCATGCATTATTTTTCCTTTTGTGAGTTTTCTGCAAAATTTTCATCATTGTTAGAAGTAGAACGAGGCTTAAATCTTGGATGTTAATCTTGTCTTCTAAAAATAATTGTGTTTACTCAATTGCTTGATGAGTTGCGTTCTTACTAGATTGTAGCTCTATAGCTTGCAGTTTACACTGAGCACTTTCTTCCAGTCCTCTTTGGATATGATTGTCTGAGGCTTCGTTGGAGTTGTAACCAGAAGCTCAATCTTGTATCTTCAAGTAATATGCAGAATACATAGAAAATTTAACATAGATTTAGAAAAGAACTTACAATCCATATAAGTTAGGGCCAAAGTGAAAAGGAAATTGTAAAGCAAACAAAATCCAACTAGTCATGATACTCCAGTGGATTACCAATATGATCTTTGTGAAAAGTCCGCGAGACTTCAGGACCTGTACTCCTAGTGATTCTATCGAGCCTAGAAGAACATACTCCATTAATACAAAATGTTTAGATAAAACTACTAATCAGTTTCACTTATTCATTATACATAAGTAGGAGTGGATGTTATCTTATATGACTCCAATTTTCCCCAAGAAATTCATTTACTACCATAGCATTCTGGGCATACATCAAAGGAGGTATCCACTAATTTCATTTCAACCATTTCTTTAAACTATCTGCAACACGGGGGGAAAGAAATTAACAAATATAGTTCCACTTCAGATTTTGTCATGTATAAGACAATCATAATGTTTGGTGAGCTTGTTAACTTTGTGAAAGAACAAATCCACTCAAAACGGTGAATATGCTTAAAACAAAACCACCAAGAGTGGCTCCAATGGCCATATTTCTTCACACTGTTGCGGTGAATCTGTACAAGCTAGACAACATTTGGCGTAGTGCTACGAGAACTAACCACTGTTTGAGAAACCTGCACGGGTCTTGATCAAAGCCTATTCCATGATAAGTTATTGACACCCAAGTGGTTGCTTCTATTATAGAGATTGGGACTTTGAGGATCCATTTAGGTAGCGAGTATGCCCACGCTCAGTACAATAGAAAATTCTTGTATTTGTAAAACACTAGAAGTTTAGAAATAATCATTGTAATATCCTTCATTCCACTGAACATTACCCTTAAAATTCCCAAAAATAGAGCTCCCATATAAATTTGGTTGTCAACTATTGTTTTTTTTTTGGCATCTTTGTCCTAATGAAAATTGTCACTGCAACAACTGCCAAGACTACCATCTGCAAATATTTGAAAAATATTGGTCGTTGTTTGTCATAAGTTGATAAACTTGTTGAACATGAATATAGAATTGCTACTTACTTGGACTATCTTGAACAGTAGCGGAGCCAGGATGTGAATTCAACAGGGGCCAAAAATTTTCAATTGGTGGACATATACGTTTATATATTAATTAAGTAAAAAAAATATTGTCCAAAACACACCTATATTAAACAACGATAAAAAAATATTATTATTAGTGTTCATTATTACAAAAATTATTCATTACAAATTTGAATTGTATAAATTAACGAATTGTCGTGTTCTATAAATTATTAAAGTAAATATATAATTATAATTCTTTATGAGTATCATAATAAAATTTATTATCATTTTTTTATATGTTTTATTTTATGTTATAATTACACTTTATTTTTATAAACTTATAATTTTGCTAATTTATTTTTTAGGGAAGTTGTTAGATTACATGGAATATCTAGGACTATTGTGAGTGATATGGATGCTAAGCTTCTTAGTTTTTTTTTGAAAGACTCTTTGAGAAAAGCTAGATACTAAGTTGTTATTTTTTACTTCTAGTCATCCTCAAACTAAGGTTACCAATAAGACCTTAATTACCATATTGTTGGTTGTTTTGAAGGATAATTTAAATGCTTGGGAAAATGTCTTGCCTCATGTTGAATTTGCATATAATTGAACCATTCATTCTTCTAATGACCTAATGCCTTTTGAGTGTGTCTATGGGTTGAATCCTTTGACCCCTTTTGTAAGAGCCTTAGTCTTTGGAGCCTAGGAGCCTTAGCTGAGCTTTGCCTTGACACTGTCAGCCGCCCCTGCTGCTAGGCGCCCCTGCGCCTTGGGTGAGCCGCCCCTGCGGCTCTGCGTGGATGCAGCCACTTTCGTTGACCTTTTGACTCGTGCTTTGCGGCTGGCTTCCTTCATAAGCCTCCCATTCCTTCAGATGAGGGGTTTCTTCACCTCATTACAGGCCCTTCATCTCCCTTACGCTCTTCTTCTTCTCCATCTCCTCTTCTTCATCTTCTTTTGAGTTTGTGAGAAGGTTTTGAGAGTTTGTTGAGGTTTTTGAGCTTGGATGACCTTGAGGATGCTGCTGAGTGTTGTTGTTGTGGTCTTGAGGTGGTAGAAGTGTTGTTTGCTCCTAGTTGCAACTTTGGGTTGCTATGGTAAGATCTCCATCCCCATCTTCTTTATTTATTCTTCTTCTTCTTGCTTCTTCCTTCCTTTTCTAGCTTAAGATCACAAGTTAGACTTGTGTTGGATCCTTCCCTGGATGTTTTGATGATCATATATGTGTATGTATATGTACGTGTTGTTGTGATGTGTTGAAGAAGTGAAGAAAGTTGAGAAAGAGATCAAAGAGAAGTCGGGGCCAATATTCAGCACAGACAGCCGCCCCTGCGCCTAACTTTGGCCGCCCCTGCGCCTGCCTGTGAGCCGCCCCTGCGCCTCACTAGGACAGCTTGGAGTTCCTTGCTTCTGTTGGTGCATACCTTGTTGGTATGTCTCCCTTCCTTCCTTTCTTTTGGCCTTGGCTTAGATGTTGGCTAGGCTAGCTTGGTTAGGATGATTTGTACGTTATAGATGTGCCTTAGGCACTCGTGTTGATGTTGAGGTTATGTTGTAGGTATCTGTGAGCTTGTTATGATCTTGAGGTTTAGTTTGAGGTTGTTGGTTGGTTCTGGTTATGGAGACGAGTCTCCTTACCCTTACAGTTTGTGATGTTGTGTGCCTTGCTATTGCAGGCGTTGATTTCTTCCCCAAGGGGAAGCTGTGACGTGGTATTGGATACGAGTATCTGAGGTAAGTCCATAGGACTTACTTAGCGTTCAGTTGTGGGTTTGTGTGATTGTGATAGTTGTGTGTGTTCATATGGTTGTGCATTTATAACCTAAACCGGACTAGGATGACCATTTATTACTTTAAATGGCCCAAGTTTATTATAACGGGTCGTGACCACTTGTCTCCGCCTGCGGGTAGGAGAAGGTGCCCTGAAGATGATCTCACAAGAGGGGACGAGTGATGATCCCCCCCATGCAAAACTCCTGTGTTACGTTGGATGGGACGAGGTTCTTGAGGCTCCTCGTGTTGCAAAAGAAGTTGAATTAGTAATGGAATAACGTAAATGAAAGATAATAAATGAATGTGTGTGGCATTGCATGTATGAGATGTTGATGTGTGTTTGTGCTATTACCTTCATACTTATTCATTGTTGTAGCTAACGGTGTATACCGTGTTGTAGATGATCTGTATGTTAGGAAGACTGCAGAGTGAGCCAGATGTTGTGACCAACCGAGGACTTCTATACATTAGGATGCGTGGGATACGAGATCTTTTGTATTAGATGTTTATGGTTGATATTTTGTACTCGGCTTTGTGTTTGTAAACTCTTTTGATGTATCATATACAGCTTTTATGTATTTGGTTTTAATCTACATGTGTCTTGTTGTAAGATCCACTGAACTTGTTGTCAGGCTAGGGTCAGGATCCATTGTGAGATTCTAGCCCAATATAGCACTCCAAGTCTAGTGGATTTGGGGTGTTACACCTTTTGATCTTATATCATTGCCTATAAAGGACTGGAGATTTTAATGTAGGAAAACAGGTGGAGTTCATCAAGGAATTGCATGAAAAAATACAACTAAGGTAGGAGGAGAAGGGCAACCTAGTTGCGGCCAAGGCTAATAAAATAACAAGGGATTGCTATTCGAGCCAAACGATCTAGTTTGGTTGCATCTAAGAAAAGAAAGGTTCCTAGAGAAGAGGAAATCAAAGCTTTCACCACGTGGAGATGGACCATTTAAGGTGCTACGTTAGGTTGGCAACAATGCTTATGTATTGGAGTTTCCGAAGGAGTATGATGCGAGCACGACCTTTAATGTAGGAGACTTGAGTACTTATGTGACTACTGATGAGCATGGTGGTGATTCGAGGACGAATCCTTTTCAAGAAGGGGAGTATGATGAGGGATCATCTCCAACACCTCCTACTAAACATTAACCTATCACTAGAGCAAGAGTAAAAGCATTAAAGAAGAAGAAGTCTATACCATCAACAAGTCCTACCATGGAAGGATGCATGACTAGATCAAGAGCAACATTCATTTAGGAAGAGGTTGCTAGCTTGTTGACATCATTAGCTTCCAAGGAGACCATTGGTGGTCTATTTTTGTCTAAGTATTCTTTAATCATATTGATGCCCATTGTGGAGGAGCCATACACGTGTGAAGGCATGGAGAGCCACAACTTGAAGAGTTAAAAGACTCCTATTTATTTTACTTTAAATACATTTAAAGCTCTAAACATTCTAAAGGTTTCTTTATCTTTTTTTTTTGGATTATTTTAATCTTTTAATTCTTAGGATTTTCGGCTATATAAGAACACCCTAGAACCGAGATATCAGTTAGTTGATTATTGATAATTTCGTTTGACAAATACTGTGATATACTCGTTACTTCGTTTATGAAGTTTTCGTATTATTCATTCCGATTCAATAAAAAAAGAGAGCCTTTGATTGAATCATTGTGAGTTCTTGCTAGATTGTTCTTGTGTGTGATAATCTTCTTAAATGTTGGTGCTCCTAGCCAATTCTAGTCTCTCCTTGTGCTTGTCTTAATTTGAAAACATGTGTAAGGTTGAAGAAGGAAGGGGTAAGGCAATTCATTGTTCAGGGTTTTGATCCAATTGATCAAGGTTCTTGCAAGTATATCTTGATTAACACCATATTCATATTTCCTCCCATGAAGCGAGCCCATCAACCATTGTCTTGCGGTCGTTTAAAAAACGCGAATTTAAAACATGTGAGAATAAACGGTTCCTTCATCACGCAAATAATTCGGTAGACCCTAATTGAAATAAAATAGAATAAAAATTCTTGTTTATTCAATTTAATGATTACTGACATTAAGTTAAAATATCATTACCTTAAAATGTGGAACAAACTCGTATGACTGACTAAATTTTGTATAATGGAACGGAATCAACATCTCTCCATCGTCTTGTGTTGTCATTTTTTGTAGGGCTGCACAGATTGGACCAGAAAACCGGACAGGACCGGAAATTACGGTCCGGTCCGATCTTGGACCGTAATTATAAAAATCCGGTCCGGTCCGATCCGATCCATAATATTACGGTCCGGTCCGGGATCGTAATGTTTCCATCCGGTCCGTCCAAACCGTTAATTTACATTTTAATTATATTTGAACAAGAAGAGTATCTGGTCCGGTCCGGTCGAAACCCGGACCGGACAGGATTTACTCTATACAAAAAATATATTTTTTATTATTGCTTTTTTTTAAAAAAAAATAAAACGGTCCGGACCGGACCGTAAAGGTCCGGTCCAGTCCATGGACCGTTTCACACTAGCAGTGAAACGGTCTGGTCCGATCCGGTCCGTTTGAACGACCTTAATTTTTGGTACTGATTTTTTTGAGAGTTTGTGAAGGTTGATCACTTCTTCTTTGGCTCTAAACATATATAACCGAACATAGAACAAATTACAACGGTACTAATAACGGTCATATTTCAAATTTATTACTCTTACACAACGTTCGAATTACAATGATTAAAAAAATTACCGTTTCGGAACCCTAACCGTCACGATTCACATTTGTGAAATCCATCATCGTGTACTTAAATTCCTCCAACGATAAATCATATACAACATCCAACATTTACTTAATACTAAGAGAATTTGGATAATCTAAAAATACTTTTGATGTAGTAAGTATGATAATACAAAAATAACCTCGATGTTTAATAATATGTATTAACTATTACAAATTCAAACATGTTAAACTTGTGTTGACGTGGACAACAAAAAAAATTACAAATCTAAAAAAAGAATATATTAAATTAATTGTTTCCACTAGATTAACACATGGACGATAATTATAGCACTTTTTGGAAGAGCGATTTTATTCGGTCAGTCAAAAAAATACAAACGAGTCAAGGGAATCGAATTTCGAGTACGAGGCGCATCCAGGGTATGCCTTTGGGGCACATCCAGAGTGCGCCTCCGGGGCACATCCAGAATCCGCCCCAGAGGCACACTCTGGATACGCCCCAGAGGCGTATTCTGGATGCGCCCCAGAGGCACATCCAGAATACGTCCGTGTTGCCTCTCGTGTCTAATCGAATAACAACCTCGTTATAAGTTATATTAAAATGAGATAATGTAAAACTTCGACTAACCTCTACAAAGTGTGTGTTGTCTAAGACACAATTATCGTACGGATCACCGTAGGCGGGCCTTGATTAGGTGTGCTAGCTATCATAGGAAGGAATGTTGACGCACTATTATCAAGGATAACTAGGGCTATCTTATAGTATGTGTCTGCATCACATCCAATCATAGGCAACTCCATCCAATATCTACGTGGGCACGGAGCATTTTTAGTCTAGTTAACATTCTTAAGCACGTTTATAAATGTGGTGAATACGGTGCACTGCATAGATTCACATGTATAATCATGTTATATATATATACATATATATGTTATCATAATTTTATTAAATTTTATAAAATTAAATACTCACCTTTGAATATATTGTTCTTCTCAAGTTCAACTCCATAAGTATCTTTTTCCTTATTACTAAGAAATCTTCATTTGGAAAGCCCAAAACCAAAGCAATAGATTTGTATCTGCAATTACCTTCACCTAACTCATTCATGGCTCTATTCACATATGGTTCCATGAATTTTCGGAATTCCCCTTCTTTCCAAGGATATTTTCCATCATCATGTGTAACCTCAGGTGTAGCATCTATATCAATTGGTTCCTTTCCTTTACGACGTAGCTGACTAGATGGAGCGGAGAAAAAATTCAAGAAAATCGAGATAAAAGATGAAGAACACGGTAAACAATAGAATGAACAATGAGCTAATAGGGATAAATATGTAATGCATAAAAACAAGAGTAAAGAAAACTAACTCTCCAGGCGTAGCCTATGTATTCTTTACTTTTTTTTCCCTTTGAACCTCGAGGACGGCCAGGGCTACGTCTAGGTGTAGCCTCTCCGTCATCCGGATCCACCACTCTCTCGGAACGGGGACGTCCAAGACCACGCCTTGTCGAATGCTCAAACGAACTTTACTCTCTTCTTGTTGATCTCACGGTTGGTGGTCTTCCCTTGGCCCAGACCTTTTGTGTTGGCTTTTTCATCGTGGTACTTCCCGGATTCTCGATGTCCTCGAGGCAAAATGTCATCTTCTCCATCTCATCGGGGGTGAGCGTGTTAGAGTCCATTCTTTCTTTGAATCTGTTCAACGACACTAGGCTCGGATTGATGGGATCACCACCACCACCATCATCATCATCCATGTCACCATTGAGAAATATAATTGGAATCCAATGAACTTGCTTCCAAAATAGGTGGATCTGATTCAATGTTATAGCTCTCCTTGCCCGGATCGCTATGGTAAAGTCATGCACACATGGCACTCCATGAGCTTTCCTCCAATAACTATCCCGACATACAATATCATCTCTTGTCCTCCTAGATTTGGTGAAGTTATCCCACTGAGCGTGAAACACTCATTTGTGACATAGTCTCGAAGCAAGTCAAACATTGGTATAGGCACCTTCCGAGGAATCCTCACCCGTGACATCTCTAACGAAACTTGTTTGAGTAATTTGAGTAATTTGTTTTGCCATACATTCATCTCCCCTCTTTTCTTCTTTGAATCTGTACTTTTGAATTTGGAACCCAGTTATCCTTCACCCCGTGAGTCTCTTCTTCTTAATCGTCTATCTTATGTGATTATACTCCTCGCTTGATTTTTTTTATTGTAGAGATTGTTGTAACTTGGTATGCACACCAATTGTTTGATAAAATGTCAAGTTGATTCATTATTTTTTTTTGTGTGTTGTGTTAATTCATAGTTCATCCAAGAAATAATAGCAGATGAAGTTGTGAGTGAAGCTTGGGGACTTCATTAACTGAATGCCCGGGAATTCAGATGAATTAGTTCTCGGGATGTTGCTTGGTGCATGCCATAAAGTTCATAATGTAGATATTGGTGAGCAAGTAATAGTTGTTGTTGGAGATTGCACATTCAGACTCTCAAAACTTACATTGTTTGATCAAAGGCGTTTGTCAAAATGAAGGTTGAGATGATGTTGTAAGATTGAGAATGTTACTGAAGCAAAAGGGATAGCTAAGATGCCGGGTTTTAGTTGGATAAAATTGAGAATCAACTCTATGAATTTCATGTTGGTGATGACTTGAATCTTTAGTTCTTCAGAACTATGTAGCCTATTTAGTTTGTGAAGCAAAGAGTTGATGGAGGAGTAACATACCAGATGACAATAGATTATAACATATATAACATGTTCCATTGTTGCCGGTTTTGTGATTTTGAGTATCAAGGATTATATTTGTATAGTTTGAAGGTAATAAAAGAGTTTGTAATTACTTTAGCTTTTTTTCTTCTTCTGTTTTCTTGCTGAATTATTTTGCTAAACTTTTAACGGTCTCAATTATTTTGCACGGTCTCAATTATTTTGCTAAACTCTTGTTGAATATATGTCCAACTTTTAACGGTCTCAATTTGAGATGATGTTAAGATATTAATGTCCATTTTTTATTGAGACGTGAACTTTATTTTGGATTTCATGTAAAATATATAGAGTCGCAACGGGTTGGGTTAAACTCGACGCTCGGCCCTTTTATCGGGCGCAAAGAAAATCTGTCAACTGGGCGCAGTCAGAGTGTGCTTCTGGGGCACATCCTGAATCCGCCCCAGAGGCGCATTCTGGATGCGCCCCAGATGCATACTCTGGCTGCGCCCCAGAGGCGCACTATGGAGGCGCCCCAAATGCAGAATTCGCCCGTGTTGTCTCCTTTGTCTGATCGAATAGCAACCCCGTTTTGGATATATATGACTGTGAAATTGTTTTGTAAAAAATTAAAAAAAAAGTAATAATAATTTTTAACCCTATTTTAAAATAAGCTAATTTGATAACTAGTCTTTATTCAGATTTTAATATAGTAAATATACCTTTTGTATTTTTCAATTAAGTGTACCCCAAATCATTTTTTTTTACCATTAACCCTAATTTCAGCACCACCCAACTCCCACCTCTACATTCTCTCTCTCTTCAACACCACCCAGCAACGCCTCTACATTCTGAATCCCTACAACTCCTCGTCAATGTCGGATGAAGACCACCACCACCGCCGTCTTGCGCAAACAGGCAGACGAAGGCCGAGACATGCGCTGCATCTACTCTTTTCACATTGATAGAGGGACATGCTTCGATCTCTCTCTCCACACAAACAGATCCTTGCAGTCGACCACCTCGTTGCTCCTTCCCAACCCATGGCTCAGGTTTTAGTTTCTTCCTTTCTTCCTTTTCAATGTATTCTCTGTTTGATTACGATTATAAATGCTGAGTTTGGGGAGGTTTGTTTGTCTGTAGATTTACAATCAAATTGGGGACAAGTATGGTGTAGAGTATTATGAGGAAGAAATACTCAATAGATACCGTGTAGGGCTTATGAGAAGCATTGGGGCCAATTTTATAAAAATGATGGTAAAATCACAAACCTGAGAGATGATTGTGATGAAAAGGGTGGGATATATTATCATCTTACTACTAGATCTGTAGATCCTGATGGTACTAACTCTACACTATACAAGAGGGGATTACTATCACAGATTGAAGGTCCAGTCTGTCATGATGTGTGTTTTAGAGAGGATCAAGTGGTGAACAGGTATACATTAGTTTGACTTTCTTTGAATTGTGTATTTACTCTTTCATTTGGTGAACAAAGCAATGGTTTAATTTTACATTTCTACTATTTCCTTAGATCCAAACGTAATGGTGTTAATCCGAGATGGGATCGAGGATCTAGCTACATCAAATCTAATGAAAGGGTTAAATTTCGGTATGTAAAATCCGGTATGTATATTTCGGTATGTAAATGTCCGGTATGTAAAATGTCCGGTATGTAAAATGTCCGGTATGTAAATGTCCGGTATGTAAATGTCCGGTATGTAAAATGTCCGGTATGTAAATGTCCGGTATGTAAATGTCTGGTATGAAAATGTCCGATATGAAAATGTCCGGTGAGTAAATGTCGGTATGAAAATCCGGTATGAAAACAGAAAATAAAAAGGCAAATAAAATAAAAAACAAATTCAGTAATTAAAATCAAAACTTACATAACAAACATCAAATATTCTTGGGCAAATTTAGTAACTAGGCTATTTTGAATTTATATACCAGTAACTAGCCTTTTCTAATTTCTTATTAGGTTAATGTACCCCAAATTATATTTACCGTTCAATCACAATTCTAGGTTTACCTTTCTCTCCTCTGCTGAGAAGCACACCTCAACGAAGCTCTCAACCCTTCCTCTCATTCGATCTGAATCTGGACTCAACCCTTCCGGTGGCAGGCTTCATCTGTCGACACAGGAGCATGGCGGTTGCAAGACTCCGGTGAGGGCGAAGGGCAGAGGCTTCTCCAGCGATTCACCTGGCTCCTTCTAGGCGACCAAAAGTTTTGGAGCTTTGCTCTCCTCCTCGTCTTCATTCATTGGCCAACTCTGATTTTTGTAGATCTGAGAAGAAAGAGTTGAAGAACGGCTGGGATTCGACAGATCTATTACGAGAATATACTTCACATGGCGATTTTGCGTCTTCAAACAAGTACGAGCAAGAAGTACCTAAATCTATAGAGATGGTAAGATGATAGGTTCCATAAGCGGCTGTAACTAATTGTGCTTCAATTTTGTGAATTTGCATGTTCTGTTGTAGGTGCAAAGACGAATTGCTCAAAATCGTGAGGTGTCACGTAAAAGCCGTCTTAGGAAGAAGGTATAGAAAGATCCAATTCAATCCTCATAATTGTTATACTAATGTTTATAGTTTATTGTAGTCCTGAAGTTGATTGGATCTTTCAATAGGCCTATGTGCAGCAACTGAATTTTATTGGAAATCTTATGCAGTATAATGACTTACATTGTTACTCCAATTAGCTTTGATAGTCTTTGTTAGCCTTTTACATAGAAATTATGGATGATATGCAGTATAATGACTTACATTGTTATTCCAATTAGCTATCTTATGTGGACTTGGCTTATTAATAATTGAATTTTATTGGAAATCTTATGGTAAGGCTGCTGATGGTGATACGCAGGTGGCTCTTCTTACATTTGAAGCACTGGCTGAAACTGCCAGCTTTGCAAGAGTTTGGGTCCTATTTTGTAGGAAGTATGGAATAGAACCCAAAAGCCCGGAAGGATACTTTGGTCAGAAGAAGGATTTCTTAAAGAACAAAGTAAGATTTGACTTTGTTCAAGAGAGGAGCCGTGTTAAGAGAGAGTATGATGAGTTCAAGGTCAGGATCAACTCCTTATGTGAATCCATTAGGCAAAGATCAGATGCTTTCAATGCTCATGAAAAGCTGAAGACAAAAAAAAAGAAGCAGATGCTTTCTGGTATGATATGAGGACACGTTTGGGACTAGATGTATTTTGATCAAATTCTTTCATAAGGTTGAGATTTAGTTTGTGTTGAGTTTTCTCGTATGATTTTATATGAAAATTCTGGTATTGAAGAGAGCCTGAGATTTAGTTTCTGTTGAGTTTTCTGGTATGATATTATATGAAAACTCCGGAATGAAAATTCATACTAGAAAATTTTGGTACGAGTTTTCTAGTATGAAAATTCATACTAGATATGAGGATATAATGAAAATTGGGCTAATTAGCTAGGCTGTTTTGGGTTTCTTAGGTAGTAAATATGGGGTATAGTTTCTTAGGTAGTAAATAGGCCAAATTCTTTCACATACAATTCTGGTATGTGAAAAAATACAATTATGGTATGTGAAAAAATACAATTCTGGTATGTGAAAAATAAAATTCTGGTATGTGAAAAATTTTGGTATGTAAAAAAATTCGGGTATGTAATTCTGGTATGAAAAAATTCTGGTATGTAATTATGGTATAAAAAAATTCTGGTATGAAAAAAATTCTAGTATGAACAAATTTCTGGTATGAATATGAAATTCTAGTATCAAATTCATACCAAAAAAATAAAAAAAATAAAAAAAATAAAAGACAAAATAAAGAAAGGAAAATAAAAATAAAAATAAAAGTCACGTTCTTTTACGTAACATTTGAAAGATTTTGAATAAGTTCATGTATTTTTCTTTTTTTTTTAAATAGAAGAGTTAATTATTTTTACCAACCATTAAATGAAAGTGGTAAAAAATTATGGGGTACATTTACTAAATCATATTCTCAAAAAGGCCTCGTAGGCCAAGTTCTCCCAATATTCTTTTTTTTTTAATAGAATGGTTAATTAATTTTACCTACCATTAAATGAAAGTGGCAAAAAATTATGGGGTACATTTACTAAATACAAAACTTAAAAAGGGCTAGTAGGCCAAATTATTTCTATTAAAATTGAAAAGATTGTCTAACCCATATTTTGGGCTGACTAAACTTTAGTACCCGTCGTTTAAACTATCAGAACGGTACCTCAACTATTGAGTCCGACCAAAGACTAATACATAGGTTATTGTTCATCCTTTCAGTTCACAAATCTGTGTTAAATCTCAGAGGTAAAATTGTCCACCTCTACATAAACCCTAAACCCCAAATTTCATAACCAAAAATTATGTCTTATCTCTCCCCTTTCTCTCTCAAATTTGTTCACCCGATATTGTTCATCTGTCTTCTGGTCAACTTAGGCAAAATAACATGTAAATGTTTTCCTCAGGCAGAAGAACATGTAAACATTTACTAGTACCTATCTACATCAAACATATTACAAATTTCTAACAGCAAAGAAAATCAAAAGGCAAGATTTTGACATGAGTTGAATTAATATCATCTGCATGCCCCCTTATGCATTTCAATTAAACTTCAGCCCATCAATTTGTATTTGCCATTTATCCACACCAAACCTAAAAATAAAATCATTCGCAATACTAATTTCTAATCGTTTTCGTATGTAAATTGCTTCATAAAAACAATTCGAGCCCCTTGTTTAGGAGTATATATATTTCGACTCATAACCTAAAATTATCAAATTAATCTACAATTTTGCAAATGACCCAAGCTTGAACCCAAGAAATGCAATTATCACAACAACCTCAAAAACTATATATTTTCAGAAAAACATGTTTTGCAAAAAGGAACACCTATCCGCTCTTTTGATTCATGTAAAATGTAGGAAGTAAAAAGAGATGATACAGATATCTGAGAATTTGTGTGACAACATATAAATTTGAGACATTATAAGGCCTCGAGAAAGTTGGCAGCTTAAGATCACGAAATTAGTCTTTGTACAACTAGCGAACCCAACAACACAAGTGATGGCTCACTCATCCTGTTTAGAATGTAAAGATGACGGAGACAGATCGGAGAGAAATAGAAGGAGAAGTTAAAGAAATCGAAGAAGAGGTGATACAAAGATCAGAGAGGCGGTGGAGTTGAGGGAAGAGAAATTAGGGTTTGAGTAAAAATTTGAGGATTTTGCCAAAAAAAGGCCCTCAAAAAGGAAAAATTAAATTATAAATGGATCAATACATTATCTAAGGTAATAGGACAATTTTTTTCCTGATATTTAACACCGTTCAGATGGTTTAACGTGTGAACAGTGATCGAGGTACTAATCTTTGGTTGGGCTCAATAGGTGAGGTACCTTTCTGATAGTTTAAACGTTGGGGTAGTAAAATTTAGTCAGCCCAAAAGATGGGTACTGTTTAGACAATTTTCTGTTTTAAAATAAGGGCAACGTTCAATCCAGTAAGGAACACTGAGGTGTGGGTAAGAAATTATGGAGTAATTTGAACCGTTGATTAACTTGATTCAATGATTTAAATATTTCCAATAAATATACAATATTATAAGAGGTGTGGTGTAGTTTTATAATTTTAGGAAGTTGTAGGGACAACTTTGTAATATTAGAAACTAGTGTAATTTCCGTGCTTTGCACGGATATTTAATTTTTTTAAAAATATCGTGAAATAACTTAATAATTATTTTTTCAGACAATTAAAATTTGAATTTTTTTTTAAAAAAATGTCATATATATTGTAATTTTCGTAATTTAAATTTAAGTTCGAAGAAAAATTTATCTAATTGATTACATTAGAGAATGAATATATGAAAAAAATAGTTTATCAAAATTAAAATGTACTTAGAAGGTAAAAATATCAATTAGGTAGATATTGTTTTTTCAAATTAACAATATTTTATTTTATCTTGATTTATGTGGTAACAATCGCTAGACTTTAGTTAATAAAAGATATAATAAAAAATAAACAAGTAATAAGTAGTAAAAGGTAAGTTTTTAGAAAATGACACGTGCCATCCGATGTTTAAATGAATGATACGTGTAATTCCCGTGCTTTGTAAAGGTATTTTACTAAAAAAGTTAATGTGAAATAATTTTATAATTCTATTTTATGACAATTATAATTATTTTTTTTTCTTTGGATTAAAATAATATAATATATTATAATTTTTGATAATTTAAAATTTAAGTTTGAAGAAAAAATCTACCTAATCGAGTACATTAGGAAATGAATACACGAGGAAAAAAAAATATTTATAAAATTTAAAATGTATTTAGAAGGTAAAAATATCAATTAGGTAGATTTTGTTTTTTAAGATTAGCAATATTTTATTTTATCTTGATTTATATGGTAACAATAACAAGTTTGATATAGTATATATAAATAAATAAACAATAAATAGTAGAAGGTGAGTTGTGAGAAAATAACACGTATCATCCGATGTTTAGATGAATGACACATGGATTCAATGGATTTTGCTTTTATGTAATATATATAGAAGTGCAAAGACTTTTTTGTGGATACTTTTTTCGTTTAATATTTTTGTACAATTATTTATAAATTTTTTGTGTCATTAGTTCAAATTGGGTGTACAAATAGTTATACATTTTACAAGAAAAGTTTGTAACTATAACATTGTTAATAACTAATAATATAAAATATTTGAACTAGTAGAACACTCTATATGAATTAATAGGTATAAAAGTTTAGAAATGTCAAATGTTAGTTTAAAAATTAACTTTTATAATATTAGTTTAAAAATTAGGTATCATTAGTTCAAACATTGCGTTTTATGTGCAACTAAAAAAGTGCCTAAAACATAACTCATAAATAGCAGAAAAACTAAAGTATATGTATTTTGATTGAATTGATCTGATAAAGTAATCAATACAATCTTTTCTCGTAATATATCTGAACGATTAATATAAATAATTTAAACTAGTAAAATTTTTTTAATAAATTGTAAAAAATTTTGAACTAAAAAGATGTCCGTAGAAAAAAATAAAATAAACAAATCACTTCGCTTTTTTAAAATTATAATATTTTCACCGCATCTTTTTAAATGTACAAAATTATCACAACTCTCTTATAATATTGCGTAATTGATAAAATAAAATTATACCATTAGGTTAAATTAATCAACTGTTGAAATTACTTCATAATTTATTACCATAATAAATGTGTTTACTTGAACCAATTTACTTAAGTTTTCATAATACTCAGAGACAAAAAAAAAAAAAAACCTTATTGAATATCAATTTTGTAAACCATTCTATATTTAGGGCCAGTTTGGTTTCAACTCTGGAAATGGAAACAAAATGAAAACGAATTTAGTCATATGTATATCCTTATTCATGAAATTTGTAGAATCATTCCTTGTGGTTTCATACAAAATGCACTTGTCTCCCCACATTTTATTACCCTACAGGATATCAAAAGTAATCAAATTCAACTCAATTTACTACAAACTATAAGGAATGATTCCAAAAACTTTCATGAACAATATTATACATGTGGACTAGATTCGTTTCCATTACGTTTCCGATTCCGGAGTTCAAACCAAACGGGCCTTTAGAGTTGTTGGTGAATCGAATATTATTTATTTGTTTGACGGATATATAGGTATATGCTATTGTAGAAGAAGCGCATCAAAGTCACCTATTTCGATTGTAATCTTTTGCCACAATACAAGAAGCATTAATTAATGACTTGGATACAACGTCGATTCATTCATCTGTAGATAACGTAGCAAAGGCCTTGTGGAAAATTAGCCTTACGCATATACAGCCAACCCAACCCAACCTATGGGTCACGCCACTAGCTGCCCATACAAACAAAATTCTCAACTTTGTAATCGAAACGATGTTCGTCTCTTCGTAAAAAAAAGAGTTTCATATTTTTAATCTAAATTTTGTGACTTTTGTGTCGTCAGATACCCAAATTATTTGATCTTATGGATATTTATTAGATTTCATATTGATCATATAAACTGTTTTTTCTTTTTTTTTTGCTAGAATTACAAAATTGAATCTCTCAAGATGAAACTAAGTAAACATAATAATTATTATTATGTTTAATTTCTTTAAAGTTTGATCATTTCGGGTCAATAACTTTGTAGTTTCAATTTAGTACAATTCAAATTTGATTTTTTTTTGTTTGTTTAATCCTCTCTGTTTGGTTTTTTCGGGTAAGTTGAGATGCACTTGAAAAATCTCTCATCCCGAATTCGGACCAGTTCAAAACAATTTTCTTAAATTTTGAATTTTTTCGGATCAACGAATTGCTTTTTCCCATACTAGTGTAAAAATCGCAACACTAAGATTGGGAACAGGAAATTTGTTTAAAAACGACAAGTTGTTTGTGAACAACGCTATAAATGGAAATTCGGAAACTCTATGGAAAATCAATTTGATTATTGCTAGCATTCATTTGCCCTTTTTTAGTTTTATTCTTTTAATTTATCTATATTTTTAAAAAAAATTAATTGTGTTCCATACAAGTTGATTGAGTTTGAAAAAAGTTGTAAAAATATACCACAAGAGAACATATTAGAAAAAGTGATATACGACGTATTGTTTTTTACATGACGCTCGCTTTTGACGTCAGTAGGTGACGTCATATATGGACATGCAATGAATAATATGTTCCGTAAATTTGGGGCCTATATATTAGATCCACCTACAAGATAGATCCCCAACCTAAATCCAACGTCCAATGGCTCCATCTATCGTTGCCGAGAAATGGCGTTGTAAGCTCATTCAATTTCTCGGCCTCACACTTCTCCTATTGGGCTCCATAAACTCCGCAGGTAAATACTATTTTAAAATATATATATATATATATATATATATATATATATATATATATATATATATATATATATATATATATATATATATATACAATCATTGCAACCAAATATATATATACATCAAAATTCAAGCATATCATCTCACCATTCGTTTCCACCTTTTATTACAACACACTTGCATATCTTGACTCAAGATAACTTGCGAACTGAATATGCTTCAGATTTACCATAAATTTTCATGAGTATTTTGATGTCAGTGAACCCCTAAAACAAAAAACCTTCCCGACTCACATGCTCCATCCATTCTATACGGATTGATTATATGTGGGAAACCTTCCCAATACGATTAATGATTTGCGTGACGGATGGGGTGACAGTCAGAAGCTACTCATCCCGAACAATTATCATCCCTAATAATAGACAGTAATGTGTTTAAATTTTTAATTAGTTTGTCATTGTTTTAACTCGACAGTTTAAATTAAAATTTAAGTGAAAAAATGACTATATTAGACTAATAATGTGTATTGTAAAAACTTTAATTTAATATTTGTTCTTTATGTATATTATTTTTCATATAGTGTCCTTATATTTTTAAAAGAGTAATTCAATTAAACTTAATGCAGGTGGACAAACCGGCGTTTGCTACGGTACGCAAGGAGACGGCTTACCGTCGGCCACAACTACAGTCTCGATCTTCAAACAAAAGAACATTCAACGTATGAGGATCTACGACCCGAGCCCTAGCATCCTCCAAGCCCTAGCCGGGTCGGGCATCCAGCTAATGATCGGCGTCCCGAACAGTGACATCAGCGGACTCGCCTCCAACCAAGCGAACGCCGACTCATGGGTCCGACAAAACATCCGGGCCCACCCCGATGTCAACTTCCGGTACATCGTGGTCGGCAACGAGATCCGCCCGAACAAAGGCGACACAGCTCAATTCGCAGCGTCCCTCCTCCAGGCGCTTAAGAACATCCACTACGCCGTCTTCCAAGCTGGCCTCGCCGACCAGATCAAAGTCTCCACGTCGTTTGACTTCGGAATCCTAGGCAACTCGTACCCGCCATCGGCCGGAAGCTTCGATGACTCGATCAGATCGTTTCTCGACCCGATTTTGCAGCTCCTGACCAGAAACGGAGCTCCGGTGTTGGCTAACGTCTACCCTTATTTCGCTTACGCGGGTAATGCTCAGATACATCTCGATTACGCGCTATTCAAAGCTCCCGGGATCGTTGTAACGGACCCACAGAGCGGGTTGGGGTATCAGAACTTGTTCGATGCTATGGTGGATGCTATTTACTCGGCGTTGGATAGGGCTGGAGTGGGGTCGCTGACAGTGGTGATGTCGGAGACCGGGTGGCCCACCTACGGAGGGAAGGATACTATTTGGCCGAATGCTGAGGCTTATAATAATAACTTGATCGGAAGCGTGAGAGGCGGGACGCCGAGGAAGAGTGGGAGGGAGTTGGAAACTTACATATTTGCTATGTATAATGAGAATGGGAAGAATCCTGAGTTGGAGAAGCACTGGGGCTTGTATAACAACTTAAACGCCAAGTATCCGATCAACTTCTAGGCGTAGATCTACTAATATATGTAATCAATGTGTTTGTCATAAATATATCTTTTAATTACTTTACTGACGAATTACTTTACTGACGAATTAGATAACTCGTCCGCTCTGACGTCCCATCGCCAATGGCGCCTTCTCCTAGATCCATCTAGGTCATCATCATCTTTCCTCTTTTCAAAGCAATCATTGCCGATTCTGACACCAATCATCAACTCCCCCACTCAATTTGCTATCCCTCACAATTTCCAACCCCACCCTCCACAGAAAATAACGCTTTAGGGTTTCTTCTTTACGGTTTTTTGGGGGCTCTAATAACCGCCCATCTTCATGGACGAAATAGGCATCAAATTGCCAACCTCCGACTCACCGATGGTGAGCGCACGGCGGTGCCGGTGGAAGGTCTCGAAGATAATCTACAACGCGTCAATCTTTGTCTTGCCGGAAAGCTGCTCGCCCACCGACGTTTCAATCCCACCACCCTAATGAATACTTTCAAAAACGTCTGGGCACTTAAAGGCGGTTTAGCATCTCGCCTTGTTGATGGCGATCTTTTCATCTTCCAATTTTTTGACAAGAATGACCTTCGACATGTATTGGATAACGGCCCCTGGTGCTTTGATGATGCACTCATGATCCTGCAAGAGATCCCTCCGGGAATCAGTCCTTCAATCTTGACCTTTACACATGCCGATTTCTGGGTTGTGGCTCGCGAAGTTCCCCTGGCCTGTGTTGTGTTGCCCTTGGCAAAAGTAATCGGAGATAGGATCGGCACCTTCATCACTTGGGACGACTCTGATTTCCTCGGTCTTGGGGGCGTCCTTCGTATGAGGGTGCGCATTGACATCACACAACCCCTCTGGCGTCAGGTGACACTGCTATTACAGGGAAATGAAACAACTATCAAGCTACAATTTGAGAGACTGCCCCTCTTCTGTTTCCATTGTGGCCGCATTGGACACCTTCTGAAAACTTGCTCTGATCCCCAAGCCTCTACTGTGTCTTCGGTTACACAATACGGTCCTTGGTTGCGTAGCCCACCTCCTTCAACCATAGGGCTTCCTCGCCAAGAGACGATTGATCGGGAACGCACATGGTTCACCCAATACCAACAAAAGACCAGAGGTTCTGAAGCGCAACAATCTGATAGCACTGATCATACTGGTGAAACACAATCTCCCAACCCAAACATCCAAAACACAACCCAAGTATTCCCACGGGTATTCACAGCACAATCAAATTCCCAGGTTCGAAAGAAAGTCAATCTAAAGCGGCAAGCCAGAAGGGTGCCTTCCGCATCATCGTCGCTAACAAGTAAGAGGAAAACAGAGAACTCTGACCATGACAAGGTCACAGAGAAAAAACAAAAAGTCACTGAAGGATCTCCTATGATTGTGGACAATCAAGTAGCGCGCATGGCCATCCATGCCCGCGAACAACAATGAAAATATTCAGCTGGAACTGCTTGGGGTTGGGCAATGCCCCAACAGTTCGCGCCCTCCAAGACTGGTCTTGGAAACATTGCCCGGATATGGTCTTTCTTATGGAAACAAAAATCTCCTAGCACGATCTTGAAATTGTCAAACGCAAATGCGGTTTTATGAATGGTCTATGTTTGAGCTCTAATGGGCGCTCGGGTGGTTTGGGCCTCTGGTGGAAAAATGTCACGGTAAATGTGCAATCATACTCTGATCACCATATCCTTGCTACTGTGATAACGCCAGAAAACACTACATGGACTGTTGCATGTATATATGGTTGGCCTGAAGCACACAACAAACATCACACTTGGGACCTTATGAGAAGACTTGGTCAGCACATTACAACGCCAATCCTATTCCTCGGAGATTTCAATGAGGTCCTTTTTGCAAGCGAAAAAGAAGGTGGAGTTCCCCGTTCGCAACGGGCAATGGACGAATTCAGATGTGCCGTCGATGATTGTGGGTTGTTTGATCTTCGTTGCAACAGAGGTCCACCTCTCACTTGGGAAAGAGGTCTTACGCCCGCCACATGTATTAGGAAACGCCTTGACCGCTTCCTTGCCTCGGATTCATGGCGTCTCCTATATCCTAACATCTCAGTTACTCACTTCCCAAGGTATCATTCTGACCACACTCTTATCATGCTCCAAAGCCACTCTCCATCCCGCAACTCCCGTCTTGGACGTCCCAAACCTTTCCGGTTTGAGCACTTGTGGCTCACACACCCGGACTGCAGGGAGATTGTGACTAATGCTTGGACTCATTCTAGGGGTTCTGCACCCTCCAAGATTGGGGCATGTGCCGGCGCACTTCAAACCTGGTCCCGTGAAATCTTTCAACAACGTCGACAACAAATTGCGGACCTCGTTAATGAATTGCGGTTGATTCAAACATCTCACCCAAATGTCATTGCCATTGAAAGGGGGACTGCCATCTCCAAAGAGCTTGACGACCTTCACAAGCAAGAAGAGATGTATTGGCATGCTCGGGCTCGTGTAAAGGAGATCCAGGAGGGAGATCGTAACACCACATATTTCCACCACAAGGCGTCCCAACGGCAGGCCGCAAACCATATATCCGAGCTCGTCACCATGCAAGGTACTGTTTGCTCATCCCATGCATATATTACTGACGAAATAAACAGTTTTTTTCAGAACCTATTCAACAGCTCCAGGCCTTCACCTCATGACATTGAGGGAATTATCCAGGACATTCCCCGGAGGGTATCAAACGATGTGAACACCGCTCTTGATTCTATCCCCTCCGCGGAGGAGGTTCTTGCTGCTCTCAATCAAATGCACCCACATAAAGCTCCTGGAAGTGATGGCATGCACGCAAAGTTTTTCCAGACTTTCTGGCCAATTGTTGGCCCGGATGTGGTTGCGTTTATTGTTAATTGGTGGACTTCTGGGATACCTTGGATGATATCAATAGCACAATCATTACACTCATCCCGAAAATAAAGAAGCCGTCGAGAGTTACAGATTTCCGCCCTATTAGCCTCTGCAATGTTTTATATAAGCTCATTACAAAGATGATGGTGAACCGTCTTAAGTCATTCCTGGATGCTATTATTTCGCAGTTTCATAGTGCTTTTATTGCTGGGCGTTCCATCACGGATAACGCACATATTGCCATGAAAAATTTTCATATGCTCAAGTCAAAGACAAGTGGGGTTGAGGGCACTCTGGCTTTTAGACATGAGCAAAGCATTCGATCGGATGGAATGGCACTACTTAGAAAAATCATGACATGCTTGGGGTTTTCTTCGGCTTGGGTCTCCCGTGTGATGAGTTGTGTTAGGGGGGCTCGCTACTCCTTTAAGATTAATGGTGTCATCGACGGGTGTGTAATTCCGTCAAGGGGTTTGCGTCAAGGTGACCCTCTTTCACCCATCTTATTTATTATTGGAGCGGAGGGTCTTTCCAATCTCATTTCCACGGCGGTTAATTCATCGGCTATTCATGGGGCATTGGTTTTCCGATGCTCGCCTATTATTTCCCACTTATTCTTTGCTGATGATTGTCTATTGTTTGCAAGGGCTAATCTGATAGAATGCTCTAAGATAACCGAAGTACTCGGTCACTATGAGAGAGCTTCAGGGCAGAAAATTAACTTGCAGAAATCAGAGGTGGCTTTTAGCAGAAACATTGACGTTTACCAGCAAGGCATCCTAGCTTCTTGTTTGGGAGTGGGAAAAGTTGACCGTCATGCCAAATATCTTGGTCTTCCCTCGCTCTTTGGGAGGTCTAAGAAGGCAATCTTTGCCTCAGTCAAGGAACGGATTTGGAAGAAGGCACAGGGTTGGAAGGAGCGTCTTTTGTCGACGGCTGGGAAGGAAGTTTTGATTAAGGTGGTCCTTCAAAGTATCCCAACCTATATCATGTCAGTTTACCGATTGCCGGATGGCCTGATTGATGAGATTCATGCTATGCTTGCTCGTTTCTGGTGGGGTAGTACGGCTGGGTCCAGAAAGATTCATTGGCGAGCTTGGAATGATCTCTGCACACCCAAACAACACGGAGGTATGGGCTTCCGTGACCTTAAGATCTTTAACGATGCCCTCCTTTCCCGCCAAGGATGGCACCTCCTTACTATGCCAGAGACACTTGTCTCTAGGGTCCTCCAAGCGAAATACTATCGCAACTCAACCTTCCTTCAGGCTAGGCGTGGTTGGCGTCCTAGCTATACTTGGCGAAGCATTTGGGGGGCAAAATCACTTATTATGGAGGGCATTAGCTGGCTGGTGGGTGATGGACTCTCTATTGATGCTTTTGCGGATAGGTGGGTTCTGGATGGGCATGGTTTTTCTCGCGCTACTCCCTAACCGGGAATGGGTTTAGACGTCCGGGTTTCAGAATTTATTGACCTCGACTCTCACTCCTGGGACATTGTGGCCCTTAACGCCGCTTTCGCCACAACCGATGTGATGCGTATCCTCAGCATACCGATCCTTCCCGACATGGATTCTGACCATCTCATATGGGGTGCCAGCCCTTCTGGTCTCTTCACTGTGAAATCTGCATATTGGCTCGGGAAGCTGGGTTCGGTCACTATCCATTCTCATCCTGTATGGTCTTTGATTTGGGGTTTTACCTAAAGTCCTTCAATTTGCCTGGACACTATGCAATAATTTTTTGGGGGTCGCCAGTATCCTTCACTATCGACACTCGGTGGACTCCCCTTTATGTTGCAGATGTGGCATTGAGAGTGAGACTGTTTGGCATGCCCTCATCGCTTGCCCTTTGGCCTCTATTGCGTGGACTGACTCCATCTCCTTATCCGCTTTTCGTGATTCATCTCAAAGCGATCCTTCTACTGTCATCAGTGAGATCGGGGCTGTATTGGGCTCCATCGGTGTATCTGACTTCATAACCAATTGCTGGATCTCTAGGACCATCCGCAATAAGACGCTTTTTGATAAGGCGACTTTCTCGGAAGAGATCATCCGCAATCGTTTCCGGCGTCTTGTCTGCGATTTCATCTCCTGCCCAGCTCCAATGGTCATGCCCTCTGCGCCCCACAACAACCACCTTGGGAGTGATTGCTGGACACCCCCCCCCTTCTGGTTTCCTTAAGCTCAACACGGACGCTGGCCTACTTCACGGTTTCATTTGTCTTGGTGCAGTTCTCCGTGATAGCGCGGGTTCGGTGATTATGGTTGCATCAAAACGGTTTGAGGGGACTGCTACTTCCACTCTTGCGGAATCTCTTGCTGTGGCTTTTGCTTGTGAGGTCGTTGCTGTCTATGCAGGCACCCCTATCATTGTTGAATCTGACTCTTCCAATATGATCAAGCACCTCCGAGATGCTCAGCTGAAGAAGGACGTGACTACTCGATCTTATGTTTCAATTATATGCAACTCTATTTGCTCGTCTTTTGTTGTTTCTTCTTTTCTTTCTTTTCGGCATGTTCGCCGCTCTGCAAACAAAACCGCTCACTTTGCGGCTAGACTTTTATCGGGTGTTAGCTCTTCTGTATGGTTCGATCATTTTCCGCAAGGTATCGTTGCCCTTGCGGAAACTGATCTACTCTAATATACTACACCGTCTTTCCCTCAAAAAAAAAATTACTTTACTGACGTCGATACTCGAAGGGAAGCTATGATCGGAACTCATCTTAAATTTATTAAAGTAGAACTCTCTTTTGCCATAACGCCACGTTTCTCAAACCCCAAAAAATTTATTTTAAAAAGAGATTTCTAAATATTAATATAAATTGAAAAGTAAAAATCCTTTTAGTTTTATTTTTACGGCATAATTTTTTTTTCGTCAAATATATTTTACATGTGTTATTTTTATCCTAATTCATTTTCTTTTTAAAAAAATTTTTGATCAAAATCTAACTAAAATTATTTTATCAAACCTATTTTTAATTCAGATTTTTAATCTTATCTTATCTTAAAATCTAAATTGTGTAAGTAGTTATTTGAAATAATCTTCAATAACTAACATTTGTATTTAAATTTACTGCTTATAAATAAAACAATTGAACGGATAGATTACAAACTTAAATATTTTTATTTGTAATACTTTGAAACCTTATATTTAACATATTATAATACTTATTATAAAATTAAATTTTAAAAAAATCCCGCACAAGGTGCGGGTAATATGCTAGTGAAGAAGTTGTTTGCAGCCGTACAAACTTGATGTTGGCCACATATATGTAAAATATAATACTCCGGTTCATCACTAAGGTACTTCGGTCTGTATATAAACTAGTTTGGATTAGAAGGTCACAAAGAGCAAACCTATTTTGGGTTTTTTTGGGTTGTTCATAGCAACAATATCCAATTTTGGTATTTTTAACGAACCTATTTTGATTTTTTTTAAAGCATTACAACCATATTTGGTATTTTTATGAACACCTTATTTGGGGGTTTTTGGGTTGTATACAACACCAACCCATCATTTTTTTTTTGTGTTGTTGACAACACCAACACACTCTATTTTGGCATTTGTTGGGTTGTTGACACCAACAACACCCTATATTGGTATTTTTTTATATTATTGACAACATTTGGATCGTCAAAAAGCCTTGTTGACATTTTATAAGCCGTCAAAAAGCCTTGTTGACCAATACTCAGTTGGTCTAGTGGTTGTGGTGCTAGACTCATTAAGTGTTAGCTTGGAAATTCGAGTTTTTCCTAGGGACGTGTATGGAAAAATTGGTATTGGGAGGGTATCCCCAAATTGGGCCACGACTTATATACCCATCCCGGATGTACGTAGAGCGGCAAAGCCGATCGAACTGGGAGCTACCATTAACCTTTCAAAAAAAAAAAGGCTTGTTGACAACATTTGGACTACCAAGAAGTCTTGTTGACAACCCATAAGTTGTTAAAAAAAAAATTTGTTGACAACCTATAAGTTGTGAAAAAACCGTTGTTGACATTCATGAAGGTGTGAAAAAGCCTTGTTGACATTCACGAAGGTGTGAAAAAGCCTTGTTGACAAACCATAAGTTGTTAAAAAGTCTTGTTAACAAACAAAAAACTATCAAAAACCTTGTTGTAAATCCAAAAACTGGTAAAAAGTCTTGTTAACAATCTTGAAGCTGTCCAAAAACCTTGTTGACAAGCCATAAATTATCAAAAGGTCTTGTTGATAATCCATAAGATATAAAAAAAAGTCTTGTTGATATCCTAGAAGTTATCAAAAAGCCTTGTTAATGGTCTAGAAGTTATCAAAAATACTTGTTGATCGTCAAAAGTTGTCAAAATACTTGTTGAAAATCTAAAAGTTATTAAAATGCCTTGTTGACAAGCCATAAAGTGTCAAAAGTCTTGTTGATAGGATATATATATATATATATATAAAAAGAGTCTTGTTGATAGTCTGGAAGTTATCAAACAACCTTGTTGACAGTTTAAAAGCTGTCAAAATACTTGTTGACCGTTCAAAGTTGTCAAAAGACTTGTTGAAAATCTAAAGCCATTAAAAGGCCTTGTTGACCTTCCATAAGCTATCTAAAGTCTTGTTGACAATTCAGAAGTTGTAAGAAGAAAAAAGCACTGATGACAATTTAAAACCTGTCAAAAAGTTTTGTTAACACCATTTGAACCGCCAAAATACTAGATGTGGATTTCAGCTTGAATATCAACTAGTAATGGAAAATAAAGACAAATGAATAATCATTAATAGAAATAAAAAAAATCAAATGAAGTTTATTATAAATACAACTACCCAAATCACTACATGATCCACTTAAAACAAACATTCATTTGAAACACAAATTCATACATTTCTTCATGTTTTTCTCTAATTATTCACTCAAAAACCAAACATGAAAAATGTAATATCCAAAATTTTTATTCCGTTTAATTCCGAATCAATTCGGACTTCGAGCCGTTGACGATTCCCATTCTATCTAGTATTTATTTCTTCACAAATTTTGTCATTTTATGTAGAATTTAATTCACATAAAATGATAGAATTATTTCAAACCCTAATTCTTATAATTATTTATCATTTTATGTAGAATTTAATTCACATAAAATGATAGAATTATATCAAATCCTAATTCTTATAATTATTTATCATTTTATGTAGAATTTAATTCACATAAAATGATAGAATTATATCAAACCCTAATTCTGATAATTAATCCTTAACGACGACTTTAGACGAGATCATGACAAGGCTGAGACGAGAATGTGACAAAGCTGTGACGAGACCATGACAGAGCTGAGACGAGGTCATGACGAAGCCCGACAACTCTGTGACGAAGTCATGCATGGGCCTGACAAAGCCATGACGAGTTTTTGACAAGTTTTGACAAACTCAGCCCACATAATTTTGACTCTTATTTCAGCCCATCTTTCTCTCTTGTTTTATTGCAGCCCAACCCGGATTGCTTCAATTTCTGCTTGACCCAACAGCTTCAGCCCATCTTCTGGCCTTGCTCCAGCCCACACCGGACCTACTGTTGCCCAACCAGCCCGCATTCAGCAGCCCAAGGAAAAGACGGGCCTGCTGCTCCTTACCTCGCAGCCATGAAGCTGATTGGAACAGCCGGCCCTCCCTCTCCCTCCTTTCCATACGTAACAGCTACTGAGTGAATGAAGACCTTCTGTAACTGCTCTTGGATTTACGCAGAATAAGGACCGTTTCAGCCGTGAACCACATTTCCCTCTTCTGTCCACTTTCAGCGCTCCATTCTCCCCATCTTACCTTCTGCAGAAGAACCATTGGCCTCGCTGCCCTCTTCGTGTCCCAGCCAGTGCAGATGACTCATCTCCCTCACCCTTCTCGTCGATCTTCAATCTAGGCGCCAACAAGCCTTCGATCCCTTTGTACATCACGGCAGTTGCAGCAGGGTGAGTCCTTCCTTCTCCCCTCCTACTTCCCTTCTTCCTCAGATCCTGATCGAGATTTAAACCTCCCTTAACCTAACTTGGGGTTACTATCTGTAGATCTGTGAAGTTTCAGCCTTTTTCTGAATTTTCGAAACTATATCGAAGATCCAACTTCTGGGCCAGATTTAGGTACGCTAAACTCATTCTTTCTGGCTAGTTTTTGGATATGTCATAGACAGTATTGCATATTAAAGCATATTAAAATTTTAGAGAAATCGGAGTTACGGTTGGAGAGTTATGATGTTGCAAAGTTGGTTCCTCATGCAGTTTTTATAACTGTGCTGAGTGTTGGGGAAAATAGCAAGTGATGCTGTTTTGTGAGATGGTTTTGAATAAGCTCTTGATCTTCGTTGGGCTTGAATTTTGGATATGATATAGTTGACATATTGTTGTAGAACATATTAAAATTGAGTGAATTTTATCCGGCGCCGGCATAGGGGCCGGCACCGGCACCTTGCGAGTGCGCGCAAGGCCTCGCGCACTCGCAAGGCGCATGCTGTTCGCTCCAAACGGTGTGTGCAAGCTTTAAATTTATAACCCTAGATGTAAGCTTAAAACAAGGATGCGAACCCGCAGTGTACGGGTCAATCGTAGTAAAAAGCAAGGAATTCCAAGGGTCGATCACAGGGACTTAGTGAAACAAAGTTGATAACGGTAAGCTTTAGCAATTACAAACCACAATAGCAATTAAAACAATCAAAGATGATAAAAGTCAATAAAGGAAATATACAATTCTAGGGATTAAAGCATCTAGTTGTGGTTCCAACTCAAGATCTCAAGATAAGCGGACAAAACTGAGGTTTTTGCATAGGGAAGGCGTTACTAAAGTGGAATAGATTACCGGGTAAGTCTCACTACTCACTAATCTCAAACCGTAACTCTTATTACCGGGTAAGTCTCAAGGAATTAAGATAAATAACTATAACCTCAAACTAACACACCAACTAAGGGAATAGAATCAACCTTTACCGGGTAAGTCTCAGGCTAACTCGCAAAGATGGTATGAAAGCACACTCAAACCCCAATAAAGGATAAACCTTTATTACCTACACTTATGATCTTGGGTAAACAAACTAAGGAATTACCGGGTAAGTCTCATCCTAGGTTTGCATTGAACCAGGAAAGGTGTAATAAGAATAGGATTTGGCAAAATCTAACACTTAACTCTCAGTTTCGGATCAGATAAGGTCACCTCGGTTAGACGAATTCCACCCCGGCCGAGATGTTCATCGACTGAGCGAGATGCTTAGGGTTAAGGTTAAAGACTCGAACTTTCAGGGTCCTACTGTGATTAAGATTATTCTATCATTGTTTTTCCCACAACCTCCAGCCAATCACCCTAGAATCACAAAAAGAGATTAGCCACTCATCATCATGAAAGTATTAATCAAATATATGGGAAGAAAGAGATTAATTGAACAAGAAAACCTTAAGAGAAAGGCTTCAATAACTGAATCAATTATAAAACACAAGCGTTCCTTGGATAGAAATCCAACAAGACAACAAACAAGAAGGGAATCTAAGATGATCTTACAAAAACCCTTCAAAAGCTATAAAAGCTATAAACTTCCTTCTTCAACCTTCAAAAAGGTTCTTCAAATCTCCCAACTGGAGTATGGCTGCAGCGGTGTATAAACCCTGATCGGTGGTGTAGCATGATATGGATTTGTGAAAAATCTAACCCTTTTTATAGGAAAATAACTCCCCAAAGATAAGATATCTTAGAAAGATCTCTTCTCATAAAAATAGGTAAAATATATGATCTAGCATATCTTCTTCCTTCCAGGAGCCAAGCCCAAAAATATAAGATCCTCTTTCCAAAGATAAAAGATCTCAGCCAAGAATAAAATATTCTCGCCGCGTCCCAGGTGTTCGCCTCGGTCGAGTCGACTTCTTTGGATTACCTCGGTCGAGGTGACTCTGTAGTCAACCGAGGTGAGTCACAACTGAATGTGAAATCTCTCAAATCTGGTCCAAAGTGAATCTCTAATCCATGGCTATGCTTCCTGGATGTTTCCTTATGTTCCTGAATGTAGCTCCAATGACTCCATAGCTCCTTTTACTCCTTTTTTTATGCAAAACGTGCCATTTTACCTACGATTACAACAAAACTAGGTGTAGACCTCGATTCCCGCAAAGGTAGATGAAATGGTAATATAATCACATAATATACATACAAACATGCAAATTATTGAAGATAAAACGTCCAAACAAACCCCAAAATATAGACTATAATTCATGCTATCAAAATACCCCATACTTAGCCCTTGCTTGTCCCCAAGCAAGTTCCGCATATAAAAGGCAAGATAGAATGGATTATAAGTCAAGAAAATCAATGATAAAGTCTTTCAAAAACATTTTTATGGTGTGCTACAATCATAGATCACTCTAAGAGAATACTTCATGGAATTTAAAATCAAAATATGATCAAAACATTTTATAAATATAAGAAAGTTATTCATCTTTGCATAAAATCATAGAATGCATAATAAGTCATAATTATCGAAATTAATCATGCATAATCCAATTTAAACCACTAAGCAATCAACAAGCTCAAGGTCTCAAGGGCCTCCCAAAAGAAAGGTCAAGAAACGTGTAGGGTAGGGATGTATGTAAGGTAATGTGGTGCTAGTATCCGGGAAAAGGATATACTTCACTTTCACTTTGACTTTCAACATCTTCCACCAATAAGCTTTGCTTATTTCACACTTTTTCTTTTACTTTACTTTTTGGGATGCATGGACAGAGGTGCACAATAACCGAAGCCTAGGAAATCAGCAATCATCAATTTCTTGAGATGCATCAAACTCTTGATGCACATACCATGACCGGTTAGGAATATCGCTCAATCCGACTTTGGCAAGACACAAACACCCGGCTATGTGAATGGTGCCGAATTACTCATCATCATGATTGACTTCCCCAAACCTATTTATTGCTTTCTAAAACTTTCACTTCCAGCCAACTTCTCAACTTTAACTTCACTTGCTTTCACCACTTCGCTTGCTTCCAAATTCCCGGATAGGTAAAGGGAGGCAAAAATGTATATGAGGGGCTAGGCATGATCAAGAAGAAGAAGAGAGAAGAATGAATTGCCTTGGTCTTTCCAGGCAGAAAGTGAGAGAACTCATAACGTGGTGTCAACCTTCAAATTCAACATAATTTGGATAAAAAACAAAGTATTAAACATGCCAAAAATTTCAAACAAAGCCTTTAGCAACTTAAACATATTATAAAACCTTTCAATCATATAAAGATTTCAAAACCAGTCAGCAAACAAGATTTTCACTGAGATCATATCCAGATAAGAAGCACAAAACTTTTTTCGAAAACTCTCAGTTAAGCCACCTCGGTCGAGGTGTTCTTAGGTCAACCGAGGTGAAACACCTCGTTCGGCCAGAACTGCCCCAGTCGAGGTCAAATAAATTTTTTCTGTCCAGTTTCGACGTTTTTCTCAATCAAATAACCTGTATGCATGCATGTAATCTCAGATAAAATCCATAGAAGCAAAATAAACATAAATATCCGATAATGTAGAGTCATACATCACATAAGTCAATCAAATACATAAACACCCCATACTTGGGACACACTGTCCCAGTGGGTCAAAATAAGTCTAAGGAAATAAAATACTCACCGGACATAAAGCTGAGCTGCATAATAAATAAGAAATAAAATACTCACCTCGTCCTCCTCAGCTGGTGCAGCTGCTGCCTCTCTAGCATCCTCCATCAATGGAATCCAGGCAGTCTGCCAATAGTGAGGATCATAAACAGAGAACTGGGGCGACCATCTGATCCCCTGTGGTGTAGCCGGCTCCCATGGCATGTCTACGTATGGTGTAGTGAGTCCTCGGGGAACCAGAATCCTCCGAGTGATCATCTCCTGTAGCCCTAGCGGCTTGGCATCCGCCACCATAGTACAAGCGCTAAGATCCATATTCTGATAGCTAGCAATGTGGGTCACAAGGCCTCTGTAGCAGATATCCCCCTTCGCCTTGGCCTTGATCTTGTGCAGGTCCTCTGCCAACATCAAGCCAAAGTCTGGGATCCCTCTAGTCACCATGTAGTAAAGGCTGGAAAGCTCCCCCTGTCGGACCTTCTGGGGCGTCTCAATACGCGCCAGAAGAGTCTCACTGAAAATACGGTAGGCCAACCTAAAGGCTAGGTGAAATATGATGCGCTCCCTGGAGTCTCCAGGGCGCCATCTGTCTGCGTGCTCAACTACGTGAGCAATCTGACCCCAAAACTCCCTAGCTACAGTCCGGGAAGGAAAATCAACAGCGGTCGGGGCTGGGAAACCAAAAATGTCTCTCCAGTACTCTAATGGAACTAAGAAGTTCCGGTTCATCAACCGGTACTTCACAGAACGCTCTGTGGGGAGGTAGGTGAAGGAGCTGACAAACTCCAAGGTAGGCTCTAAATAAGCAGGTGCACGGATCTCAGTAAACTGATCTAGCCCTACCATCGAGATCATCCGTCTAAGGTCTCCATCCACATGGAGACAATCAAAAGCCGATACGTCCAGGAAACGCGGTGCAATCATTGGACGGGCTGATATACGGTCATAATCGACCTGGTGTCTCTCGTGGATCACCGGTCTATAAGGTCTAGAAGAGGAAGAAGGGGAAGGGGAGGATCTATCCCTAAGGACAAGCTGTCTATCTGAACTCATCTCTAAAAACACACTCTGTCAGATCACCTCGGTCGGCCTGACACAACTCAAGAACACATCGGCCGAGGCACAGAACGACTAGACCGAGGCGAAGAACTGCGCGATCGAATCTCTCAAAAATCCAGTTCTTTTCCCCCAAAATCACTACAACTGATTCCTATGGGGTACTTAATCTGTTTCTCAGCAAATGCAAGGGCAACCAAAACCCAATTCGAAGCAAAACAGTGAAGAGAACGAGATTAGGGTTTTTTCGATGTTTACCCCGATTTGGTCGATTCGGTTCGTTTTTCTCGCAGATTGACGCTTGCACTGGGATCCTCTATCCTTTCTTAGCAATTTGGAAGCAAGAATCGTTGAAAACGATCGAAGAAGGGCGAAGCGAGGCGAGGGGCTGCCGCGGTCGAGGAGAGGTAAAAAAGAAGAGAGAGAAATTTAACCCCCTTTTTATACCCTTTCTGGAACTGCTGTCACCTCGGTCGAGGTGGTCTCGACTGGACCGAGGTGGTACGGACCGAGGTGGTTCTTCAGAAACCCTAGTCGTCTCGGTTGCTCAAGAATCATCTCGGTCGAGGTGCTTTGACAGCAACCGAGATGTGCCTCAGTCAAACTCCGTCTTTTCAAATTCTCGAACTTCTGTCCTTCCAGTTGTGCTCCTGGTTTGTATTCCTTCCTTAGATGTCACCTGTTGTCTGTCTAGGATGCCAAAAACAAAACAAAGCAAAGCAAAAGCAAAACTATCTAATCTAGACTAGAAAAAGGAAAAAGAAAGCAATACCTTGGGTTGCCTCCCAAGAAGCGCTTGGTTTAAGGTCGCTAGCTGGACCATACGACATCTCTATGCGTGATGGGAGTGTCCTCACCCCATACTTCACCTCCATCATGGGGTGAAGTAAGTAAGTCTATCAAGCGCTCCAACAAGTGTAAGTGCTCATTGGATCCATAATGAAATTCTCCCAAAAAGGTTCCGGTTCCTAACTTCACCGGCAAATGGTAGGATCTCCCACGTACAAGCTTGTACGGTTTGGTCCTCACCGGAATCCTACCGGTATTCCTCTTTTTCCGTGGGACATAACTTAGTCTGTCGTCCCATCCTTTCCTTGATCGAGAAAACAGCTTCTCGAGAATCCTAATAGCTTCCCCATCTTTAGCTTGGGGATGGTACAAGGTCCTTAGCATGCGAGGGACCCCATACTTGAACAAGAGACACTTCATCGCCTTAACGGTATAGTGCTTGCAAACTCCACTCCTTATAATCCAAGGAGTATCTTCTTCCAACAGTTTCAAGGGAGGTTTCATCTTGATCTTAGGAGGTTCTTTTGGAAGAGACCTCCAACTCTCCGGTGCATTCCTGAAAAATTCAGAAATTTTAATAGGGATTTCAAATGAAGTAGGAGAATGTACCTTGTAAAGTTCTCAAAAGCTTGAGACAAGTTTCATGTTGGGTTGATAATCCATACACGAAATCCCTCCCAACTCAGCTGATCTTTCTTCCACCTTGACCACAGTCTCAGTAATTTGGCCAAGGTTCTCCGTATCTTGCAGTTCTACAGATTTTTCCTCCACCTCGGCCTATCTCTCTCTCACCTCGGCCGAGGTCTCAACAGTTAGATCGAAATCTTCCAAATCTTCTTCTCCCTCAAAAGCTTCAGGAGAAACTTCTAGTTTGATTGGAGGGGTGCTTGGAACTTGCAGCACTTCCTTATGCTCCTCTTCCGGCTTAGCATAGGATAGGGTGCTTTCCTTGAGCTCCTCCACCTTCTTCATCAACCTCTCCCATCTTGATTCAAGAGAATCTTCAAGGGGTTACTCACAAATCTTTTTAGGGACATTCAGTTCATCCCACATTGCAAGTTCATGCTTAATGGCCTCTTCTCTTTCCCATTCATTGTTGAACCAATAGAAGGAGTACTTCTCCTCCAAGTATTCATAATGGTCCGCCCTAGCATTTTGTCTTGCTATCCAGGCTGGATCAAATGTAGTCATCGGAAATCCTGAAAACTACAAAACTCATAGAAAGAGTAGTTAGTAACAACAGAGGCAATTGCCCCGAAAGCAAACCGCAACCGGCTCGGTCTAGACCAAGTCCCCGGCAACGGCGCCAAAAACTTGTTCGCTCCAAACGGTGTGTGCAAGCTTTAAATTTATAACCCTAGATGTAAGCTAAAAATAAGGATGCGAACCCGCAGTGTATGGGTCAATCGTAGTAAAAAGCAAGGAATTACAGGGGTCGATCACAGGGACTTAGTGAAACAAAGTCGATAACGGTAAGCTTTAGCAATTACTAACCACAATAGCAATTAAAACAATCAAAGATGATAAAAGTCAATAAAGGAAATATGCAATTCTAGGGATTAAAGCATCTAGTTGTGGTTCCAACTCAAGATCTCAAGATAAGCGGACAAAGTTGAGGTTTTTGCATAGGGAAGACGTTACTAAAGTGGAATAGATTACCGGGTAAGTCTCACTACTCACTAATCTCAAACCGTAACTCCTATTACCGGGTAAGTCTCAAGGAATTAAGATAAATAACTATAACCTCAAACTAACACACCAACTAAGGGAATAGAATCAACCTTTACCGGGTAAGTCTCAGGCTAACTCGCAAAGATGGTATGAAAGCACACTAAAACCCCAATAAAGGATAAACCTTTATTACCTACACTTATGATCTTGGGTAAACAAACTAAGGAATTACCGGGTAAGTCTCATCCTAGGTTTGCATTGAACCAGGAAAGGTGTAATAATAATAGGATTTGGCAAACTCTAACACTTAACTCTCAGTTTCGGATTAGATAAGGTCACCTCGGTCAGACGAATTCCACCCCGGCCGAGATGTTCATCGACTGAGCGAGATGCTTAGGGTTAAGGTTAAAGACTCGAACTTTCAGGGTCCTACTGTGATTAAGATCATTCTATCATTGTTTTTCTCACAACCTTCAGCCAATCACCCTAGAATCACAAAAAGAGATTAGCCACTCATCATCATGAAAGTATTAATCAAATATATGGGAAGAAAGAGAATAATTGAACAAGAAAACCTTAAGAGAAAGGCTTCAATAACTGAATCAATTATAAAACACAAGCGTTCCTTGGATAGAAATCCAACAAGACAACAAACAAGAAGGGAATCTAAGATGATCTTACAAAAACCCTTAAAAAGCTATAAAAGCTATAAACTTCCTTCTTCAACCTTCAAAAAGGTTCTTCAAATCTCCCAACTGGAGTATGGCTGCAGCGGTGTATAAACCCTGATCGGTGGTGTAGCATGATATGGATTTGTGAAAAATCTAACCCTTTTTATAGGAAAATAACTCCCCAAAGGTAAGATATCTTAGAAAGATCTCTTCCCATAAAAATAGGTAAAATATATGATCTAGCATATCTTCTTCCTTCCAGGAGCCAAGCCCAAAAATATAAGATCCTCTTTCCAAAGATAAAAGATCTCAGCCAAGAATAAAATATTCTCGCCGTGTCCCAGGTGTTCGCCTCGGTCGAGTCGACTTCTCTGGATTACCTCGGTCGAGGTGACTCTGTAGTCAACCGAGGTGAGTCACAACTGAATGTGAAATCTCTCAAATCTGGTCCAAAGTGAATCTCTAATCCATGGCTATGCTTCCTGGATGTTTCCTTATGTTCCTGAATGTAGCTCCAATGACTCCATAGCTCCTTTTGCTCCTTTTTTGATGCAAAACGTGCCATTTTACCTACGATTACAACAAAACTAGGTGTAGACCTCGATTCCCGCAAAGGTAGATGAAATGATAATATAATCACATAATATACATACAAACATGCAGATTATTGAAGATAAAACGTCCAAACAAACCCCAAAATATAGACTATAATTCATGCTATCACATGCTCGCAGGCGCCTTGCTCGCGCGCAGGCCCTCGCGCATTGGGCCTGCGCGAGGCCCATGCGCGCCTGCCCAGCCCGCCTCCGCGCCTATTTAAGGAGGCGCGGAGGCCAGCCTCCCTTGCCCTTGTTTTCTTCGCTACCGCTCCGCGTCCTTTGCCCTCGCATTTCGCAGCCGTCATGCACTTCCCTTGCCCTCGATTTTTTTTTCTCTTGTTTTCATCCATTTCTTCTTTTCTTCGATACGTCCAATAATGGAGGGAGATTAAGATATCGAGAGTTCTAGGAGTAGACCACTTGTGAATCGATTCCAGGTTAGTTAATATTGTTTTTTTATCGTTTATTTATTTTTTGCATTATACTTGAAACTAATTAGTTTATTTAGGTTCGATTAGTTAGGAATAATTGAAACTGGATTAATTTCGATAGTTAGTAGTATTGAAACTAGTTAGTTTAGTTAGGTTTGGCTAGTTAGGAATAATTGTAATTGGACTATTATCGATAGTTAGTAGTATTGAAACTACTTAGTTTAGTTAGGTTCGGCTAGTTAGGAATAATTGTAATTGGACTATTATCGATTTTATGATAGTTAATGTAATATATATATATATATATATTTATAATATATATGTATATGATTATAATAATAGCACAATTTTATATATAAATATATATTTACATTTATAATATATATGTATATAATAGAAAAATAAAAATTTGAGTTAAAAAAATATTCAGCGTGCGTTGAGGACTGTCAGAGAGAAGAGGAAGAGGGCGACGAGATTAGTCACAGCTTCCGCCCGTCGAGAGGTTGTAGCTCGACGAGTTAGACTTGCATCAGCAGCTGTAGAGGCATCCGTTTAGGCACCTGTAGATGCAGCTGTAGAGGCATCCGTTCAGGCACCTGTGGATGCACCTACAGATGCAGAGGTTCATGCACCCACATTGGCTTCTGGCGAGGAGGATGTCGTACCTATTTCACTTACTGCTGATTACGACACGTCTACCAACATGATGCGAGGATGGCTTATTGATCTAGTACGAGATCATTTGAGGACAGAGGCGTATGCTTGGGGCACCGGGACCCTTGCTTATCTTTACAGATGTTTGGGGGACACCACCAGGAAGAAGGTGACGACGATGGCAGGATGTACTTCCCTGTTACAGGTGTGTTGTTATAAATATTTTTCTTTATATAACGTCACTTTATTGATAAGATTGAAATTAATAAAAGAATTTGTATAGTTTTGGATTTACGCACATTTCCCGTCATTGGGATGTGCCGCTATGGAGGATCCGGATATGCTTGGTCATGCACGGTGGTGTTCGAGACTTTTTGTCCCGAAGACTCCGTCTATTACCGTAGAGAGGCTACACTCCTTACGAGCTCAGTTGGACCAGATGAGGGCGGAGGATGTGTGCTTTACCCCGTATGATGAGCGTGTGCTTGATTTTGGCGTAGAGTATGGTGTTTCTCGGTATCGGGGTATCATACAGATATCCGACATAGAGGAGGCGTATATGCCGGACCGGTTCTTGCGACAGTTTGGATACGTACAGACAGTGCCTCTACCCCGTATTCCTCCCCTACATGAGATTCGTCCGGCGACCGGACGTGGATCTAGGCTTTCATATCCCCTCACATACGATCATTGGGCATCCCGCCATCTGGAGGAGACCAGAGTTCACTAGTTGGATTGATACCAACTACCTCTCCTTGGCTCGTCGATGATGCGTACATGTCTTGGTATACGGTCCATTGCCATCCGTACATCTTGCCGACGTCCATTGCACTCCAGTTACCTATAGACCGTCCCCCATCTGTTCCGGTTTCACATCAAAGAGTACGTTTGTTTTTAACATTTAATTTACTCTTTATTGTAATTTTCAATTATTTTAAAATTTTATTTTCTGTATTGCAGCGTCTTCACATTCTTGTAGGCCGTCTACGAGAGATGCAGGCTCGCGGTCATCCGTATTCTTCTGATGATATAGATTTCATGGTAGAGGAGGCAGTTAGACGTACGCCTCCTGTGGCTCCATCTCAGGTCTGGGCTTCACAACATCCTCTAGGACATTTGTAGTTGTAGTTCGATACTCTTATGTTTATTTTGGATGGATATTACAGTTGAGTGTATGTTTTTTTTTGTTTTGATACTGTTATGTTTATTTTGTAGGGATAATATGCATTGTTTTTTACTTTTGATGTTTTCCTAAGTTTCTTTAGCGATTTTATTTCACCTAAGTTTCAATCAACTATTTCAAACTACTAAAACATAATGAGAACAGTATATGAAAACGACTAAAAATGATGTCAACAAGTTCAATAATAACGTCTAAAACACGATTTCAAGTAAGGTTTCTGAAAACGGCTAAAGATATCCTGCACTATTGTGTTCAACTCCCCACACTCGACGAAGATCCTCATAACGAGCTATCCTTTCAATGAACGGCGCTTCCCATCCATCAACACTTGGATCATGGTTATTTTTCCAAGCGTCGCTCAACAACGGTAACGGAGCATCATCTTTTAACCATACCTACAAATATGAAATTACAGAGAACGGTTAGTAAATATTAGGTCTAAATAGACGTCCATTGAATGAAAGTAAAACGTCGACCTACCGGCACAAAGTGTGTGTTGTTATATATATACGCTAACGAACAAATGACCGTAGGGGCCTCTTGGTCGGGAGCGGTGGCAATCATAGGTAGGAATGTTGCTGGAATGTTCCCTAGGACAACTAATGCAATCTTATAGTAGGAGGTGGCTGCACATGTGATCATCGGTATTTCCATCCAATTTGGTTCTGGACACGGAGACTTACTCGTCCAATAAACGTTTTGAATGACTTCGTCAACATGATTGAGGATTCGACACTGCAATGATTAACAAGTAAGATTATGTAAAATCATGGATTATAATTAAAACTTTAAAATAACCGGAAGACTTAGTTACCTTGGAATAAAATTCCCTTCTCGCATTTAACTCCATAACCATATCTCGCCGTATTATCAAGTAATCCTCATCTGAGAATCCCAATACCGCGGAAATTGCTCTATATCCATAATGACCGTCTCCTGGTACATCCCTTACTCTCAATACATAAGGCTCCATGAACTTTGGAAAATCTTCTTCCCTCAAACAAAATCCGGCCTTCGCGGGTTGCTTTCCTTTACGACAGGCTCTACTCGTAGGAGTCAACTCCGGTGTAGAATCTACATCTTTAGCTTTCTTCCCTTTTGGACGCCTAGGACCACGTGTAGTAGAATGCTCAAAAGAACTAGGCTCTCTTCTAGTTGATCTCGGGATTGGAGGTCGTCCCTTTGTATTGACCTTCTGTGCCGGCTCCTTCATTGTCGTACCCCCGGGGTTTTCCATATCATCCAGAAAAGATGCAATCTTATCTTGCTCATCCGGACTTAACATATTTGAGTCCATTCTTTCTCTAAACCTGTTCAGCGTCGCTTGACTCGGGTTCGAACGATCATCATCATCATCACCAATATCACCATCCAAAAAATCAACCGGATTCCAATGAACTTGCTTCCAATAAGGGTGTATCTGTGACAAATAGATAGGTCTACGAGCCCGGATTGCTAGTCTAAAGTCATGCACACACGGCACTCCATAAACCTCTCTCCAATAACTATCCCGACATCCTTCATCACCTCTTGTATGTCGAGCCTTGGTGTAATTATTCCACAAGAGCGTGAAACACTCATTTGTTACGTAGTCACGGAGCAAGTCAAATATCGGTATACGCACCTGCAAAAAAAGGTTTATTACATATCAAATAAATATTTAACAATATTTTCATCAATTAAACTTTTGGTATATATACTAACCTCTCGTGGAATCCTCTCCCGTGACATCTCTAGAGAAGCTTGTAGCTTTTGGACTTGGTCCGTGACCATCAAATGTATGCTATCACAAACCAGCTGAAATCCTCCAACGCTAGAATCTAGTGTTTGCTTCAACAACTTGTGCGCGGACTCACACCTAAGAAGAAAAGTTTATTACAATAAACGAAGAAATGTTTAACAATGTAGTGAATGTTTAAATAACTTACGCATTTGTCGTTCGTGTGCCGAAATGATGATGTAGGTCAGTCCATGCTCGAACGATTGCCTCCTTGCACGGGTCAAGCTGATGACATGAATTATATACCATTATAATCATGCATATTGTAGAGGTTTACCTCGATTTGCCTTGCATTTAAGGAGAACTTGTGTACCTTTTGCGTTCTATTCAATAATATTTTAGAAATAGAGGTCTACACGAGTTTTGGTTGAATTATAGGTAAATGGAGTGGATTTGAAAGCAAAAGTGGAGCAGGGAGCATCTAAGGTCATTAAGGAAGCTAAAGGAGTCTTAGAGGAGTCACAAAGGGCAAAGGAATTATGTAAAAGAAGCACAAGGAAGAGGAAGAAAACAAGCCAAAAGACGAGCACTTTCTGTTGAAGAAAATCGTGCCATTTAACATATAAATCGGACGATTTTTATCATTAAAAATCGAACGGTTTTATGTATAAATCGGCCAGCCCGATTTACCTTGTTTTTCGGCCAAATAAAAAGACGACATAAAGCCCATCAACTTTGGCCTCGAGAAGGGTTTTGCCAAACGGCCCACTAGCAAGAAACTATAGTTGGGAACCCTGGGAACGAAATCGAGGAGGCCGCAGCGGGAAATCTTTACACATTAGTGAGAGATTGAAGATTCAAGGAGAAGAATTGAAGCACTTTTACCGGGAAGTCAATCTTGATCATATTTGTGAGATTTCTGTATTCCATTGAAGTCTTTGTGGTTTTGAACACGATATTGAGTTAATTGAGAGATACATTGATTACATTTGAGATTGGTTTACAGATTTGAAGGTTATTGAGTTTTTATTCAAGATTCGGGTTTATTTGTATTATTTTACTCAATCTTTAATTTGATTTGATTTTGAAAATGGTTGGCTAAAACCATTATGATTCTGGGGAGAATAGTTGATGATTAAGGCTTAGATGATGATAGACTGAACTCATTCAAACATTTGGACCCTGAGAGTTTAGATTTTAACTTTGCGACAAACAGGAAAATCGCCCTGTTCTTGAGATAAATCGGACGATTTATTTATGGTAGGTCGATTTAATACCCTGTCGAAATTTAATTGATTCATTCCTTAACCAAAGTTAACCCTGGCCTAAATCCCAACCTTGATTAACCTTTTTAACCTCTAATTGTATGTATGAAGAGACTTCAAACTTGATTCTACATTTAATAGATTAAGATTTCAAGATTTGGGTAATAGAGAGACTCAACATCCTTTATTAAGATTTTAAATGTGCTTTCTACTCTTTATCTTCGAGAGTCATATCCTGAGATTTTAGATAGTTAGTTTGAACATAATTCTTGTCTTTAGATCTTTCTATATTGCAGCCTCAACAACCCTTATAGAGAGAATCTTTGGATTAGACAAATAGGTTTCGGAACTTCGCCGTACGATACCTGCCTTTGAACACATAATCTTGGCAATATAAACTATGTCCTTATATCACTTAGAAGTGTCTTGAATCAAAAGCCGAAATCGGATACTTGAATCCTTGGAATCATTTCCCTCTTTATTAATCACAAAAGCTTTTGCATTTTTGCTAGATAATTGAATTTGAATTTATTCTCACCAAATCCCTGAGTTTGACTTTGGAATTCTTACCTTACTACAGCTGATCCGTACACTGCGGGTTCGCTTTGCTTTGAGTTCTAGATATAAATATTAAGACTTTGACGCACACACTTTTCGAGCGAACACAAGCCAAGTCGTCTCTAGATAGGTCAATAACCTCGGAGATGATTGCCAATAGTCTCTCATTTCCAGCAAACGGCGTTGGTAGCTTCCAGGGGATCTTGACTCGAACAAGGCATGACAATGGGATATGAAGAGTGCTTCCGCTTCCTTATTGTGCAAAACAAGTGCCGCTCTGTTAACTATATTGCACTTTATGTGAAATGTGCACAATATATGCTTCACCTCGGGAAATACTACACCCAAGGCGCTTATAAGACCAAGCTCACGATCAGTGGCAATCACCTCCGGCGTCTTTCCGTACAACAAATAACGGACCCTCCTCAAAGCCCACTCGTAATGATCTTTATTCTCCTGTGCCATGAACACAAAAGCAATTGCGAATGTATTCTTGGTGCTAGTGATGCCTACGATCTCCAAAAATGGCATCTTGTACCTAAAAGTAATATGAAACAACGACTGAGTTACAATTTCTAAGGAAGATAAGAATGAGTGTATGAAATAAAGTAAAAATGTGCCTTGAATTGAAGCTTACTTGTTGGTCTTATATGTCGACTCCATCACAATAACATAGGGAAACATGTTGAGCAAATGCCTCGAGTCGGGATGTGAGATAAAGAAATCAATCACTTCATCGGAATCTTGACTTCTCCGAGTGCTTATATAGTATCCACGTTCCGTCAACGTGTGAAGTGCTTGTTGTAATGGAGATCTTCCTTCGGCTTGTTCCATTCTAATCTTCAAACCGGTGTTGTAAACTTGACGGGTGGAGGTGACATTGTCGGGATCCTCTAATTGTACGGATTTTTAATATATGTCTCGGTTTTAAGCCATAATTCAATTCACGCTCCACCTTTCGGCTCTGCTTCGGAGTCATACGTCCAACATATGCATGACCTCTTAATACCGAAGGAATTATATGGTTGTGGATTCCACATACAACCCTCACCGTCCACTTTTCCTCTTCAATTTGGGTTCCTACAAGCTCAAACAAACACATACACTTCTTCGAGTTTTTTTTCCGGCTGGAACTTGGAACATGATCGGGATCTACGTCTTTTTCTTTTCTCGGTCCTCCGTGTCTATCACAACCCAATTGTAGGATACGAAAACCCCTTCTATCCAACCATGATTTTTAATGACCAACACCATATTCATAGCGTTGGCCACATACCGAGCCCATCCCAATAAGTTCTCTCTATCCGCAAAATATCCATGAAGCTCAAATTTTGACGAATAATTGGTACCGAGAGCACGAGAGTAATCCATAAGATCCTAAATAAAAATAACATAGAGTATTATTTTAAAAATACACATCATTTTATTCTTACATTGATAATTCTATAATTCCGATTCTCTATTCTTACATTGCCAATTCTATAATTCCGATTCTCTATTCTAACATTGCTAATTCTATAATTCCGATTCTCTATTCTTGCATTGCTAATTCTATAATTCCAATTCTCTATTCTAACATTGCTAATTCTATAATTCCGATTCTCTATTCTTGCGTTGCTAATTCTATAATTCCGATTCTCTATTCTAACATTGTTAATTCTATGATTTCGATTATCTATTCCAACATTGCTATTTCTATAATTTCGATTCTCTATTTTAGCATTGCAAATTCTATAATTCCGACAAAATAAAACGACATAACGGTAAAGTATAAAAATGAGTTTGTACACTTACTTCAAGTTTTGCGAGAATTTCTTCCGGATCACTATATTTTTCAATATCGAACGGCATCATCGAGCTTTCACCATCGGATTCTACATCAACTTCATAGGAATACGACGACATTTTAACGACTTTTTTATTTACGTTGTTCAGGTTTGGATGAAGGTGAATGAGTCTCACATGTTATTATATAGGCTCCAAAAATCCACAACGTCTATATTCCCCAACGGCTAGTCCGTTCAACGGTCAAATTTTTCGAAAGTATAACGGGCAAGGAGACGCGCATGCACAGTACTGCGCATGCGCGTCTCCTTGGGCGCAGGCAGACTCCGCCTCTATGAAGGCGCGAGTCTGCCCGAATAGTAGCCCTGTTAAAATTTGAGAGGAATCCAGCGAGTGGTTTGGGATTTATGATTTTTCAAAAGATTGAGTCGTAAGCAGTTTTTCTGTTGTGCTGAAATTCTGTTTTGTGAGATAGTTTTAAATAGGATTTTAATCTCCTTTGCGGCTGAATTTTGGATATATTATAGATAAGATTTTATAATAGAACATATCAAAATTTGGGATAAATCCAGCGAGTAGTTTAGGAGTTATGATTTTTCAAAGTTAAGACAGTGTGTTGTTTATTAAATGTTGTAACCAACTTCAGAAATTTTTGTAGAAGTGATAGTTGAACAGTTTTAAAAAATTCTTGTTCCTAAGAGTAGATGAGATATCATAGATGATCTAGGGAATTATCTCGGAATTTTATAAGATTATTCGAATTTTATATTTGAATCCGAAGTTGGATCTTAATGACCTTTCGGAAAATAAGAAGAATGGGTAAATTGTCAGTTCGTAACCAAACTCATCTTTAGGAGTTAGAATATGACTCTTTAGTCTCAAATAAGAGTTTAGGCATGAATTAGGGAATTTTTGGAAGTTTCGAGACCAAGGGTAAAATAGTCATTTTACCATAAATTAATATTGTAATCAATTCCGTTCTATTAAGACCTACTATCTTAGAAGTCTTAGACTTCTAATCACCCAGAAAGTGTGCTGACACACTTGCCTCCTTTGACAGGCCACTGAATTCCTACTGTACAGATCGATTTGCGAATTAGAAAGTCGAGATTTGATCCAGGTAAGTCCACGGACTTACTTAGTTGGCTTCTTGTATGAGTGTAATGTGTATGAGTGATGTTTGTTAGTTATGATAAACAACGAAACATGATTAGGCCGACTTTATTATTTACGTAATTGACCCAAGTGTATGATAACGGGTCGTGACATCATCTGCCTAGCTCTTGCGAGAGTCTAGGAGGTTTCCTGCGACCAGCCCAGTCCGGTAGACGGTCAGATGCATTAGTACCATTCCGCGTTGGTAAACGGGGACAGGGGCGAGGTTTGGGAATCCCTCGTGTCACAAAATAAGTATCATTAGTAATAACCTATCACCTAATTAAAGATAATAAAAGGATTGAGTGTTGCATGTTAATTGTGTATATTGTGTGTTTGTGCTTTTACCTTTATACTTATGCATAAAATGTTCGCTAACGGTTTTATACCGCTTGTAGATGTCTCGCAGGTTAAGACAGTTGTAGAGAGATCCGGAGGGAATGGTCAGCCGGGTCCACGTACTCATTTAGTGGGGACGGGAATGTCTTCTATTCTTCATATATGTAGTTTTGGTACCTTTGCTTTGTAAGGCTGATACATATTCTTCATGTATATATTGTTTAAAGTTTTCAAATGCTTTAAATACTTTTGTGCCTTGTTGTAAGATCATAGTGAAATTGTTGTCAAACTAAGGTCGGGACCCATCGTGAGGTCCTAACCAGTAGCTCCCCGAGTTCTCAAAATATGGGGTGTTACAAAAAAACATGAGACAAAAAGAACATTACAACAAAGTGTGAACTTAAGTCACTATTCTAGTAGTCAAAAGTGAGTAAACCACCATATTTCCAATTAAAAGTTAAAAGCTAGTCACGTTCTCCAAGTTCTTCCATGCTACTTTTAGTTGTTGATCGGTTAACCTAAGCTTCAATTCACCTTTTGAAACTATGCATGTTAGGCCTTAAAGAGAATCTTGTCCATTTCTTGAAATAACTTTTTGACATTCATAGAGAATCTATCACATTGGAATTTTCTTGTTCCTATTGCAATTTGGATCCCCGATTTGCTTGTTTATGCTACAACTTCTCAGTTTCCCAACAATAACTTGTTGAACATATGCTTAACACATTTTGTATTCTTTTACAATTGAATTTATTCTTTATTCTTTGATTGTAGTCATTTATCATATAAAAGATGATGCGGGGTTGAAGCCGCAGTTGACGGATCTAGATTAGAAGTCCAAAAAAGACATAAAAGACAATCTTGGCAAACGTATCTCTACCGGAGCAAAGATGAATGATGAGTGAGGTTTCGGTTAGACCGAGATCAATAAGTATGGACATTAATGAATTGGCAAGATATGGTTAAGATGATGACGAGATTAGAGGTAATATGGAATGAATGATGGATTACAATATGGGGATAAAAGAACCAAGATATACTTGCAAGAACCTTGATCAAGTGGATCAAAATCCTAACAATGAATTATCTTAACACTTTCTTCTTTAATCTTACACAAGTCTTCAAATTGAGACAAGCATAAGGAGGGACTAGAATTGACTAGAATCACTAATTTTTAAGAAGATTAGCACACACATGAACAACCTAGCAAGGACTCACGACGATTCAATCAAATGCTCTCTTTTGATTGATTAGGAACGAATAAAATGAAGTCTTCATACACGAAGCAACGAGTCTCTCAATATTGAGTTCAAAAATAATCAAAAATAATCTACCTAAAGCCCATGAATCTAAGGGCCTTTTATAGCCTTAAAACCCTACAAATAAAAGAACAAAAATAATCCTAACAATATAAGATAAAAGATACCTTTAGAACGTCTAGAGCTTTAAAGGTATTAAAATGTCTAATAAATAACTAGAAGCTCTTCAAGCATTAGCTCTTGTCTTCCTCTATGCCTTGGCACGTGTATGACTCCTACACAATGATCTCCTTGGCTGGAATTGTCATCAATGTGACTAAGGAAGACTTAGAAACAAATATATCACCAATGGTTTCCTTAGAAGCTAATGATGCCAACAAGCTAGAAACCTCTTCTTGAATGGTCCTTGCTTTGGATCTAGTATTTGCTTCTTCCATAGTGGGTGATGGTAATGGTTGAGACTTCTTCTCCTTGATAGCTCTTGCTCTTGATCTAGTGATAGGTCCTTGTGGAATAGGGGTTGTGGGGGATGATCCCTCATCATACTCCCCTTATTGAAAATGATTCGTCCCCGAATCATCACCATGCTTATTCCTAGATACAAAAGGACTCAAGTTACCTACATTAAAAGGTAGGACTCACGCCATACTCCTCTGGAAGCTCCAATACATAAGCGTTGCTGCCAACCTTACGTAGCACCTTAAATGGTCCATCTTCTCGTGGTGAAAGCTTCGACTTCCTCTTTTCCGGGAACCTTTCTTTCCTTAGATGCAACCAAACCAGATCTCCTGGCTTGAATAGCAATTCCTTGCAATTTTTATTAGCCTTGGCCGCAACTAGCTTCCCTTTTTCCTCTAGCCTCTTGCGTGTTTTCTCATGCAGTTTTTAGATGAGTTCCACCTGCTTTTCTACATTAAAATCTACTCGCTTCTCTATAGGCAATATTATAAGATCAAAAGGGGTCAAAGGATTTAACTCATACACACACTCAAAAGGCATTAGGTTAGTAGAAGAATGTATAGTCTGATTATAAGCAAATTCAACATGAGGTAAGACATCTTCCCAAGCATTCAAACTATCCTTCAAAACGCTTGCAATGCAAAGCCAACTACTTATCACAAGAAGGTAATAACATCCTCATTGAACATAACTTGGTTGCTAAACCTTATTTTGCAATGCAAAGCTTCATGCTCCCAATTACAACCTAGATGAGCTTGATAAAACATATAAAAATAATTCTTTTGGAACAAAGGGGACCAATATAGGCCTATCAATAGTTAGAATATAATTTGTAAACCAAAGAAATATGATGGCCTTGGTTTAAGAAAGTCTATGATCACTAATAAGGCTCTACAAATGAAACTCCTATGGAATATATTGATCGAACCAAATAACACTTGGTTTAAAATGGTAAACAAAAAAATACATGAAAAATATCAACATACTACAATACCATCTAAAAGGACCAACATCTTGGCAATGGAACAATCTCATGAAGCTCAAACCTGAGTTAAAAAAGGGAATCATTTGGTAGGTAGAAAATGATCAAAAAAGCTTTAAATTTATACAAAGAATAAAAGCAATAGTGAACCCGCAGTGTACGGATCAATCGCAATATAAGCAAGTATTCCTGGGTCGATCTCAAGGACTTGGTGAAATCAAGTGGTAAAATCAATTCTAGTTAAGACAAATTGCAATTAAAAGACAAATAACGAATATGTATGCAAGAATTGGGATACGCATATTCTAGAGATCAAGGTATCCAATTGTGGTTTTTGATTCAAGACTTTTAAAGATCTATGGACATAGTTGTGATCGCAAAGGAAATATGTTTCTAAGACGGGATAGCTCCCGGTGAGGTTTCACTATCCACTAATCCAAACCCAAAGGCTATAAATAGAGGGTGTTGAGTCCTCTATGGGATAGAGATCTAAGAAAAGGAACTATACTCTCAAACCAAACACTCAACCTAAGGGAATAGAACTAACCATCTCAAATTAACTCATAAAGGCAAGGGATTGACACACTCAAACCTTAATAGAGGGTGTCGAATCCTCTATTACCTAGAACTCATCATCATTGGAACCAAGCAAGGGAATCACCTGGTCTCTTCCCACGCTCGGATATAGGTTAGAAAGGTTCAACAAGGCTAGGGTTTAAGCAATCTTTAACTTTGTTTTAAGGATAAGGCATTAAAGGTACGATAAAGAGAAAATCGGTCTGTTCATCACTAAAAATCGATCAATTTCCTTCAAGAACAGCCCAATTTGTCTTCTTTGCAAAGGTAAAACACAACTCTCAAGGTCCAATCTCAACGTAAGGTTCATTCTATCATCATCATAACCACAATCTTTAACCAGTCACCCTACAATCGCAAGGGTTTTAGCCAATAACACACATTGTTAGAATCAAAAAAGATATTAAATCAAGAATATCTAGAAAACGTTGAATCTTGAAATAAAAGAAAAAAATCCTTAACAAAGGTTCACAATCTGTGAAAAGTAAGCAAAAGTAAATAGAAACTCCAAAACTTGTGTTCACAATGACAAAAGAATAAAAAACTAGAATAACCTCAAAAGAACTTCTTCAATCTCGAATGTCGGATCTTCGAATGCGTTTCTCCTTCTCCTTCCTAGGATTTCTTCAATGCTTCTGAATGTCCTTGGATGATGTATGATGTTACAAGACGTTCCTTATTTATAGAAGAAAACTAGGGTTGCAATTCTTGTCTTTTGTAGACGTTCTTGATAGAAATCGCTCGAACAAGAAATCGGTCGATTTTCTTATAAGATAGATCGATTTTTCTTCTCTGCAGCGTGTTATCTTTTAGCCTCGTCTTCTATCTTTCTTTATGGTTTCTTCTCATATCTTTTCCTATCTATTAGACTCCTTCCTGATCCATCATGATGTTAAGTGTGGTATTGATCCATTTCCGCATCCAACTCCATCATTTTGCTTGAAATTATATCAAGAACTCGTATAGACCTCTATTCTCAAAATGTGTATGAATATAGACTTAAAGACACATGAATCTCATCAAATGAATGCAAAACTTAGGAGGTGAAATACTCGCAATATGCATGAATATGATAGCATATAATTCATGTCATCAAAATACCTCATACTTGCCTCTTGCTTGTCCCCAAGCAAGGTTCAAATCTAGTATACAAGATGTCATGGATTATATGATGCTTAAAAACAAAAAACTCTTTTTTAGAATGTGCTTCTATTTATGTATCCCCCTCAAAGTGATGTTTCAAGGCTTTGGAAGACAATGTATGTATCAATAGAATCATAGCATGAAAAGACAAGAACACTTTATCCAAGAGCATATATGGAAGGTATGATAAAGTTGTGAGAATAATAGAGAGAAAACAAATCTAAACCATTAAGCCTTAATTATGTGCATAAAGGTCTCAAGGACTTTCAATGTAAGAGGCCAAAGAACCGTGTTAAGGGTGGGAATGTATAAGATATGTGGTGTAAAATCCGGGAAAAAGGAATAAACTCCACAATTTTAACTTTTTCATGACCACCAAAAATAAGCAACTTCACTTCATAATAATATTTTTTTTTTCAATTTTTTACTTTCACTTGAGAACATGGACAGAGGTAGGCATGTCCACGGGTCGGACCCGTCGGGTCGATAGGTCCGACCCACCGGGTCAAGGGTCTGGGAAGGGTGACCCGGACCCGTGTAAACGGTCAACCTGCCAGGTTGGCGACCCACCGGGTCACGGGTCAGACCCGGCGGGTCGACCATTTTTTTTGAAACACAACTTAAAAAAAAGAGAACAATTGGGCTTGATCCGGAATCCCGGTTCCCTACGTATCCTCTCGGGGAGGAGGAATCAAATCCCACGTAGTTCTCTTACCTTTCTTTATATCCCCGATTGGCCCTTACCTTAGTCGTCGGACTCTCCCGCCGATACATCCGATGGCGTTTGTTGTCGTTCGTCGTCATCTTCGTCGCCTTCCTCTGCCGATAGGTTGTTTCTTTGTATTCGCATTTCCGCTTTCCTCCAATCGGCTAGTAGGACTTGTGCCTCCAACGTCTCGGGAAACATGTTTGATCTCGTCAGATTGAACACCTTTCCACTCCGGCTAAAGGTTTGCTCAACCGCTACCGTTGATGCGGGACCGGCGAGAATTTGTGCCGCAATCCTTAAGAGGGTAGGGAACCTCATTCTCTCCGGTCGGCTACACTATTATAATATATTGAAATCCTCTTCTTCTTCTTCATTGGCAAACTCAAAAGAAATGATTGGATATTCGTCGAGTTCCGAATGGGAACTCGACGTGGTTTTTGCCCTTTTCGGGCCAAACAAATCTCTAGCAATTGATTTAGATTTAGATGAAGTTGAAGATGAAGGAAGAGGAGGGGTTGAGAAGATCGACCTTGATCGGAAACACGATATTGAACCAATAATTCATCAAATAACTTTCTAACTCTAGCAATTATGGTAGAAACATGGCAATCGGGATGTTGTTGTAAATCTAAAAATTCATAATAACTTTATAAAAATTGTTTTAAACCATCCATTTTACGTCTAGGAACTAACACAGATGCAACAATAAAAACATCGGAAATAGTTGTACAATAATCTGACCATTTACTTCGCATTGTATAAATAGCTTGTGAAATATTATCAATTAAAAAACCTTGTTGAAGTGCAAATGCAATATTAATTGCTACATAACAAAATATGTTTGAAATTGGTGTATAAACATAACTAAAAGTATTAGTAGCATCATAAAAATATTTAAAAACCTCCATTACATCTCTTGCTAAAACCCAAGACTCACCGAAAACAAAATCACCGTCAATATGTTGTGCGGCAAAACCACTTAAAAGATCTCGATATTCATATGATTCGGAAATCATTTTGTAAGTAGAGTTCCATCTTGTACAAACATCTTTTGTAGAGTTCCAACATATGCTAAACCTTCTTGAACACACAAGTTTAAAATATGAGTGGCACACATAATGTGAAAAAATTTACCTCCAATCGTCGGCTTATAATACTTGGTTAAATCTCTAATGGAAGCCGTGCTAGCGGAGACGTTGTCAAAACCGATTGAAAAAACTAGTGAAAGTAATCTATATTCTTCCAAAACATTTGCAATCAAACGGGAAACCGAAACCCGAAACCCGAAAACCCGAACCCGAAACCCGAAAACCCGAACCCGAAACCCGAAAACCCGAAAACCCAAAAACCCGAACCATGTTTTGGGCAGTGTGTTTTCGTTGAAAACTCGTAATACTAAAACTCTTTTGTTTAAAATCCAAAATTTATCAACAAAATGACAAGGAATACCCATATATGATTTTTTTGAAAACCGTCGGTCCAAATATTACTACAAATAGAAACTTGAATATCACCATTTTCCATAAAATATTTAATCAATTCTTCTTTACGGATTTTATATTTAAGCATCATTTTTCTTTTAGCGGTTTGGCGAGAAATCGGTTTATATGCGGGTTGAGCATGATGTTGCATCCAATCATCAAAACCAACATTTTGTGCAAAACTAAATGCCAAAGAATCTACGGCTAACATTTTCGAAAATGCATTCATAGACAAAGCATGATCATATGTAAATAAAGAAGGAGGTTGGTTAGAGGTAGATGCGTATCCGGTTAGTTGTGTTTGCCCTCGTGTTGTCCGCTCCAAAAGGTGTGTGTGCAAGCTTTAATATTTATACCAAGAATAATTGCAAATAGCGAACCCACAGTGTACGGATCAATTGTAATAAAAGCAAGAATTCCAGGGTCGAACACAGGGACTATGGTGAAACAAAGATCGGTAATTCAGGTTGTCAAATAATCACAAGCAACAAAGCAAAGCTATCAAAGATGATATAAAAGTCAGATAAAGGGAATGCGGATTCTAGAGATTAAAGCATCCAATTGTGGTTCCGACTCAAGATCTCAAAAGATAACGTGGACAAAGGGAAGGTGTTTCTAAGGTGGGAATAGATCAACGGGTAAGTCTCACTACTCGCTATCCCAAACAAATATCCTTTTACCGGGTAAGTCTCAAAGTACTAAGGAAATGAACTATAATCTCAAACCAACACACCACCCAAGGGGATAGAATCAACCTTTACCAGGTAAGTCTCAGGCTAACTCACAAAGATGGGATCAAGGCACACTCAAACCCCAATAAAGGATAAACCTTTATTACCTACACTCATGATCTTGGGTAAACAAATAAAGGAATCACCGGGTAAGTCTCATCCTAGGCTTGCGTTGAACAAAGAAAGGTATAACAAGGATAGGATTTGGCAAACTGAAACCTCAACTCAGATAAGGATCAGAAAAGGTCTCACCTCGTTCAGTTATATTCCATCCCGACCGAGATATTCAATGACTGACCGAGGTGTTCGTCGGTTAAGGTAAAGGCTCGAGCTTTCAGGGTCCACTGGGGTTTAAATCATTCTATCATCGTCTTTCCTACAACTTTCAATCAATCACCCTAGAATCGCATAAAGAACTTATCCAACAATCATCATGATAACAATAATAAAATTTATAAGAAAGGAATCAATATTCAAATAAGAAAACCTTAACACAAAGGTCTCAATAACTGAATCAAACAAACAAATAATCAGCGTTCCTCAATCACAAATCAGAAAAGACAACAAAACCAAACCAACTAATAAAATCTTACAAACTTCTTTCAAAGCCTTCAAAACTAGATTCCTTCCTTCCTTGATCTTCAACCTTCAAAACTTCCTTCAATTTTGGAGAATTATGCTCCTCTAATCCGGAATTTCCGAGATAGTTGATCTCCATAAAATCAGCCCATATATATAGGAGAATTATCTTCCAAAGATAAAATATCTTAAAAAGAAAATTTCCTTCAAATATATCTCCATATCTTACAAAATATATCAGCCAAAAAGATATATTCCTTCCAGAAATCCAGCCAAAAATATGTGATATTCACTTTCCAAAAATAGAAGATCTCAGCCAAAAATAAAGATCTCGTATCCGGTCATCACTTCGCCTCGGTCCAGACGCTCCTGGAGATCACCTCGGTCGAGGTGGCACTGTAGCCAACCGAGGTGAGTCTCAGCTGAGTGTGAAACTCTCTAATCTAGCCCAAAATTAATCTTCTAAATCATTTCCATGCTTCCTGAGCTCTTCTTATAATTCCTCAATGCTCCAGAATGTAGCTCCAATGAGTCCTTAGCTTCCTTAGCTCCATTTCGTTCCAAAACGTGCCATTTTCCCTACAATTACAACGAAACTAGGTGTAGTCCTCGATTCTCACAAAGGTAGACAAACAACAATATAATCAAAAAAATATACATCCATACATGCAAATTTATGAAGATAAAACGTCTAAACCAATCCCAAAATATAGACTATAATACATGCTAACACGTGACAATCCTATTTTTTCGGGATGCTTGTTCCGAATATGCCTCTTGTAGTTCCCATAGCCTTCTCCCTTTTTGTTCTTGTATTGTGCCGAACAAAAATTGCATTTGGCATAGTAAATCCCGTTGGCATCGGGAGCACCTTTTGTGAACCAAAATCGGAAGACCGCTGCCGATATTTGAGTGTTGTTCATCGGCTCCTCCGGCTCCGGGTATTGGGTCTCGGATTCTTGGGTGTTGAGGAAAGGAGGTGATTCCATGGATCTCGTGATCTCCAATTAAGCCCCGCGTTATATCCTTATATCCGAACCGGTAGGAGGACTGCTAACGGAATGACGTCCTCGGGTAACACCTCCTCCGGATGAAGGACCGCTAACGGAACGTCTTCCTCGGCTAGCCATTTTTGTTTGAATAATTGAATGTAGTAAGAGTTGTAAAATGAATAATTAAAAAGAAAATAAGAGAATGAGAATATGAGATTAGGAGAGTAATTGAATGTAAGAGTTGGAAAGTATGGAGAGATTGAGAGTGAATAGATGATTGTATGAGAATTGGTGTGAGATGAAATGAATTGGGTTTGGGATATTTATAGAAATGTTTTCGGGTTAAATATTATAGTTTATTGTATTTTGTTATTATTTTTTTAAGCTAGCCGTTGTAACGGCTAACCCAACGGCGGATCGGAGACCCGCCGGGTTCCCGCCGGGTCACGGGTGACCCGTGTCTAGACAGAGGTGCACAAAAACCAAAGCCTTGGAGATGAACAAGTCTCAATTTCTTGAGGTGCCTCAAACCATGATACACATAGCATGACTCGTTAAGACTATCGTTCAATCCGACGTTGTCAATATTCCAAGTGTTAACTAGTTCAGGTAGTTAACACTTGAGAGGGAGTGTTGAAATGTAGGGAAAAGTATCCCACATTGATAACACGCAATCAAGTGAACCTGCCATATAAGCATCCGGGCTACTCCTCCTATTGCCAATTGATTTTAGGATGAAACTCCGTGTGCTTGTATGTGTGGTTCACTAGACGTATACCCTCCGCGTCATTTGGTCCCGGAACGGATATAAGAAAAAGTAACAGAACTTATACAAATGAACCTAATCGAACTTTAATCCAATCAATGAAACCAGATGAACATTTAACCCTCTTCTTTTCTCCAAAAGGTTCATCCCCGGTTCTTGTTGTTGGAAGTGTGCGGGAGGTAACCAAAGTAGTTGAATCATCGGCGGTGGTTGGATACTGGGCACGGGACATGGGAGACGGAACAGGTGGGGACAAGAATGCGTTTCTTGAAGGTTTAATGGAGATTTAAAAGGGCTTTTGTGTTCATATGAAGATTGAGAAGGTGTATTATGAACATTGAACCCGACCTCTTCTTCTCTACAAGCTAGAGTGAATGGGAGGAGTAGGGTATTTTAGCCTTTTACAACATTAAAAATATCAAAAATCTATTTTTACTACCCACATAACGCAACTTGTTACAGTTTTTTTTTTTGAAAATCAAAATATGCTCAAAAACCACAAACCACCATAACCACAAATACGAATATGAATGTAAAGAAAATTGTGAAATACATTCATTAATTTGCTTATTGCTGTGGCCGGTGAGCGTTGGGAACTTGGGATCGATTAAAGAGAGGGTGTGCTGCGGGGTACAGCCATGACTCATGTGCTTGAGTCAATTAATGACTTTGATTTGATACAATATTGACTTTTCTTGGAAGTCCTTTTCCATAATTAGAGTCATGCTTTGGTGACACCCAGCCTATCATATGGGGCATGATAATACTAGCTGGGTAGGCACACAACACTTGGAGTAAAAGAGTTCATATACATATCATTATGAAAACATAACATATGTTACGTCCCTACTTTTATACTTTATTTTTCGAGTTTGTGGTAGGCAAGCGGTATGTTGTGATTTGAAGGAGTTAATCAGTGAAATAGTGAGAGAAGAAGACGTATTTTGGTTTTGCTGCAAGGAACCTCGCTCGCTTGCTTCATCGTCTTGGACCTACAGTCCAAAAAAAAAAAAAAAAAGCTCGTTCCACTCGATCTTTGACTTTTCATATCGATCTATCTTGATTTATTGTCTTATTACAACACGGTAAGAATGTAGTTACATCATCTTGTCCATATCTTTACTTCCTCGTCTAAAAAAGTGGCGCCTCAGCCTCTTTGGTTTGAAGTGTACGTAATAAAGATAAGCACTATCTTAATTCAGTTCATTAGTTCAGTTGTCGAGTCCTATATAGAATTCCAACACTTCATACACAGGCCCGTCCAACAAGGGGTGCCATTCGGCCCAACAGCACAGGGCCCCCAGTTTTTTTGGGGCCCCATAATAATAGTGTTTAGTTAATATATCAAACAAAAGAGTGCTTGCCACATTGGTTAAACCTTAACATTAGGTGTAAAAGGTTTAGGGTTCAAATCCCATTTCTACTATTTTTTTATTTTATTGTTTATATAATCTTTTTTTATCTCCTCTTTTGCTTATTTTTTTGAGGCCTATGATAATTATGTTTATATAATTTTTTTTATCTCCTCTTTTGCTTATTTTTATTTTTTTTTTATCTCTTTTTTGCTTATTATTTTTTATCTCATCTTTTGCTTATTTTTATTTTTTTTTATCTCTTTTTTGCTTATTATTTTTTATCTCATCTTTTGCTTATTTTTTGGGGCCCCATTATAATTATGTTTATTTAATCTATTAAATAAAAGAGTGCTTGCCATATTGCTTATGTTTATCTTTTTAAGGTGTGTAATTTTTTTTATATCTTCTTTTGCTTATTTTTATTTTTTTAACTCCTCAATATTAGGTGTAAACGGTCTCATTTTACTTTTTATTGTCATTTTTTCATGCATTATGTAATTAAAAAGTAATTTATTTTTTTTTCCATTTTTTTCTTGATAAAATAATTTTTTTAAAATTGATAAAAAAAATATTGACACAGGGCCTCCAAAACTCATTGGACGGCCCTGTTCATACACACTGCTCTAACCCAATTTCTTCCATGGCTTCATCGCTCCTTCTTCTTGCACTTATCCTGCTAGCCTCCTCCACAAACCCAACAGGTTTTTATTCTCACGTTATTTATACATACGTACTAAAATTATGTTATAATCAATATAATTAGTGATTCTCTTATTTTATAAAAAATAAATATGCAGATGCACAAACCGGTGTATGTTACGGCACCTTAGGAGACAACTTACCATCTCCACAAGCAACGGTCTCCCTCTTCAAGCAAAAGAGCATCCAACGGATCCGAATCTACGACCCAAACCCGAACATCCTCCAAGCCTTAGCCAACTCGGGCATACAGCTAATGATCGGCGTTCCAAACACCGACCTCAACCGGCTAGCCTCAAGTCAATCCAACGCCGCCACGTGGGTCCAACAAAACATCCAGGCCTACTCCAACGTTAACTTCCGTTACATCGTGGTAGGCAACGAAATCCGCCCCAACAAGGACGACACCTCACAGTTCGCGCCCTTCCTTCTCGGCGCGCTTCAGAACATCCAAGCCGCCGTATCCCAAGCCGGGCTCGGCGCCCGAATTAAAGTCTCAACCTCCTTCGACTACGGAATCCTAGGAAACTCGTACCCGCCCTCGGCCGGAACCTTCGAGGAATCAATCCGACCGTCGTTTCTTGAACCGATTATCCGGTTTGTGTCGGGAAACGGGGCTCCGATAATGGTTAACGTGTATCCTTATTTTAGCTACGCCGGGAATGCTAACATACGCCTTGACTATGCGTTGTTTACGACTCCCGGGACGGTGGTGACGGACCCGCAGAGCGGGGTTGCGTATCGGAGCTTGTTTGATGCGATGGTGGATGCAATTTACTCGGCGCTTGAAAGGGTTCAACTGGGATCGGCGGCCGTTGTTGTGTCGGAGACTGGGTGGCCGACGATGGGTGGGAGGGAGACGACGAATGAGAATGCTAGGGCTTATAATAATAACTTGATAGTGAGTGTGAGAGGCGGGACTCCGAAGAGGAGAGGGCGGGAGTTAGAGAGTTACATATTTGCTACGTATGATGAAAATAGGAAGAGTCCTGAGCTAGAGAAGCATTGGGGATTGTACACTAACTTGAGCCCTAAGTATCCGATCAACTTCTAGTTAAAAGAGATCATTGAGGAACTTATATACGTACTCATAAATAAAGTCTGGTGTGTCTTATATATTATTGACAATATTACTGAGTGAAAGGCTATCGATCCTTTTGGTTGTGGCTCAAAGCATGATAGAAACTAACCAATAATTACGGTGAATTTACAGGACTATACCTTGCACTAATTTACAGTTTGTGTATGGTTCGCTAACAGACGAAAGATATACATACATGATAAAATTGTAAAAGGCTAGTAAAGATAATTACAAAAGATAGCATAACCAATTATAATTTAACACATATATTTCTAATAAACTCCCCCTCAGGTTGAAATACGGAAACATGAATGACCAACTTGACCAATAAGAAATGAAATTGAGAACGTCCAAGCGCCTGAGTCAAAATCAGTTGCGGAACCAAAAAAATATTCTAAGGGGAGCAAAATATCTATAAATTAAAAAAAATATATATACCAAAATTTTCGTACGAGATATTAGAGCTTTTGTCGTGTTTCTTATTTATTTATAGGATTGTTAATTAATTATATATATTTAGTATGTTTTATAAATAAATTATTAAATAAATTAGAAATTGGTTGATGAATCATTATATTTAAATTATATCATATTGATTACATTAAATTATATCGTATTGATTACATTAATTTAATTAGAAAGTGAATTTAATAATAAACTTTACTTAATCTCCATCCGAATATATATATATATATATATATATATATATATATATATATATTTTAAAATGAAAATATACAACAAACAAATTTATTTTGTATAAACTCCACTTAATATCCCATCTATATATATATTGTATTTTCTTAAAATAAAATCCATAAAAAACAAGACTCTTTTTCCTACTGCCATAACTTAAACCGCGCACTCCAAATACCTCATTTACTCCTTCAACCAGATAAGCTAGCAGAACTGTATGAATTATATTCACCTAAGGAAAAATAATCTCGACGGAAGTAGGGGCACAGTCCCCTCCCTTACCCCTTGTATTCGCCCCTCGTCAAGATGTCCGCCGGTTTGTACAATAGTGTGAATGTGGCAAGCAAAGAAAACAACGGTCATAAGATCCCGAACAAAATAACAGACAACCTCTATATGTTTAGTGCAATAATGCAAAATGGGATTGACAATAATGTGAAGGGATGCATGATTGTCACAAAACGGAACGCATGGAAGCATGATGCGCGACAATCAAAGAACAAAGGAAAAAATGAAGACATAAGAGTTGTCAACAAGCGACATTCACACAGTATTTGGCCATAAGAAGAAAAAAAAAGAAATAATAGGTTGCTTCTTAGTTTTCCACGAGACCTGAAGCATCTCTACGGTGAAAAAGTAACTAGTAAAAGAGCGGAAAGTATCTAGACAAGAGACATAATCAAAATCACAAAATGTAGTAAGTGCTTGAGAGCTAATCAATTCTACTCAAGAATATAACTTGACTAGGATCGCTCTAAGGATACCGAAGAACTCGAACAACAACAAACCAATTATCAATAGTAGGAGCAGACAAAAATTGTGGCGACGTCATAATCAAGTAATCATCAAGTAGATAAGGCGGCCAATGAACGGCCTATAACGCTCAAGCGAGTAAAAAAAAAGAGTTGTGGACTCAACAAGCTTGTGAATTTGTTTCATGGGAAATCACACGGCTTAACCGCGGAGAAGCCAAACTCATGCAAAATATCAAGAGCATACACACCTGCGTAGAGACAAGAAAATTCCATTAGAGGAGTTAGAAACATCGATACCAAGGAAGTGACTGAGGGGACTCAAATCCTTCATATGAAAAGAAGAACACAATAGAAGTTTCAAGCAAGCAATCACGGCAGAATCGGATCCTAAAATTATCAAGTCATCGATACAGACAAGAGCATGAAGAACAATGTCATTAGACTTCCAAGAGAAGAGGGAATATCTAGCACGAGATTGGGTGAAACCATACTTGCAAAAAGAAGAAAAATTAGCAAACCTGATGTGAGACTATCCCCAAAAACTCCTACACATGAATCAATAACTAGAGCGAGAGCTAGATCATTGAAGGGGAAGAAGTTGTCATTGCCAAAAGCCATCCAAGAAGAAGTTGCTAACTTATTGGCATCATGTACATCTAAAGAGACCTTACTCATACCTAAGTCTTCTTTAATGACATTGATATTTACTGTGGAGGAGCTTACAAGAGTAAAGATGATCAAGGAGCCAAGAAATGTGGCTAATTTGTGATTTAAGCCATCCAGTCGCAAACTCGGCCTTGAGAACCAAATTTTGCCCGAGATTCTAGTCGAGATTTTCTTTTGTCGAGATCCATAAGATCCAGTCGAGATCTTATTAGTTGTTGGATATTTTTATTTTAATACATTTTTTGCTCTAAACATTCTAAATGTATCTTTTGTTTTTTCGATCCTATCTTTTAGGATTATTTTTATTTTTATTTTCTAGAGGAATCTCGACTATAATTAGCCATAGAAGTCATGATTCATAGAAAGATTTGATTGACTATTATCTCCACAATATTGTAAGATACTCAGTGCTTTGTTTGTTTATGAAGTTTTTGCTTTATTCATTTCAATTCAATAAAAAAGAGAGCCTTTAATTGAATAGTTGTGAGTCCTTACTAGGTTGTTCTTGTGTATTAATCTTATTTAAGATTGGTTCTACTAGTCAAAATAGTCCCTCCTTGTGCTTGTCATATTCATAAGGCTTGTGTAAGGTTGAAGAAGAGAGGCTTAATGTAAGCTCTTTGTAAAGGGATTTTGATCCAATTGGTCAAGGTTCTTTGAAGGAGTATCTTGGTTCGTATTTTCCTATATTTCCATAATTCATTCCATTATTCATCTTCTTATCCTTACACTACCATTTCATAAACTCACGTTCTTTGTGTTCGAGTTTCACAGATTTCGGCTTACCATACACATATCGCTCGAGATTTTCACCGAGATTTGCTTGTGTCGTTGTCTTCATGAACTTCAATCTAGATCGGGAAACTACGACATCAACCCCACATCAAAGTATTATTAGAGCTAATCGATTGAAGTTCAATTCAACCATATAACAAAGGTTTGAGTTTTTTTTATTTGAGTCTTATAAAAATCGAGGCTTTTCTTTGTTCCTATTTTTGCGAGATTATTTGAGTTTAACGTGTGTCGACTTGTGGCTATTGGAGAAGAGAGAAATGCCATAGCCCAAACACAAGCCAGTCAACCCTGAAACTAAACTCTCTCTTGCGGCCCAACGAAATCTCCTGCAACAATCCTATATTCTCAAACTACCTATCCCCTAGCTCCAAAAGAAAGGCAAACACAAAGCTCTACACTTTTCCACAATGCCCTATCATCAATTATATCGTAGCGGGAATTTTTATCAAGCATGTGTTGTTACAATCCAACTAAGAATGGATCATCAAGGCAGCAATGGAGGAGTATACCCCAAAGCATATTCAGTGATTGTCGTCGATAGTTGATGATTTGACAATCTCGACCCCCTGTCACAAAATTTCGCCCAAGATTTAGGTCGAGATTTGCTACTGTTGCGATTTTGTCGAAAATGTTTGAGGCATATGTTGAGAAATTCAAGTGTGCCAAGTTCAAGAGGACATCTAGAGAAGAAGTTTCATACTATCCTTGACCCAATGCATAGCCAAAACACCTCACCTTTGAACAAATCTCGACCTTGAGACAACAATCTCTCACGAGATATCACCCAAGATTACATAGATTAAACCTACCCGGCTATCTTTCTCTAATTGCATAAGTTCAAGGTACGTAAAACGCTCTTTTTATTCTCTTGTGTGCCTATTTCTTGCCTCTTTCTACTCTAAACACATTGAGTTTATTTCTTTGGATGTGTTAGTTATTATCTATACTTTCTATCACACTAGTTGTGTCTACTTGCAATATTCTTTCCCCCTTGTGTCAATCGTGTGAATAGACTTCCAACAGGATTACCTTGCTATCTTCCAACACAAGAACCTTCTTCTGAGCCAAGTCGACTATTTACGTCATCCAAGGAGTTCTAGTTGAAGCTAGTCACCGAAGCTCTAATCCATCCAAGTCAATCACATCAAATTAGCTCAAGATTCACAACAGAGTGTGAGTGTGAGAGAAAACAAGTAAGAAACTTTCATTTTCAGTAACATCACAAGTTTGTTGTTACTTTGCATGCTTGTGTAGATGTCTAAGCATGGTAGCCCACGAGGTTCACATAAAGTGAATCCTCAAGTCCGGAGGCCATTGATATGCTGAAACAACTAATGGCCACAATCTCAACGTTGACTGAACGAATGGAGAGACCGGAAACTCGCCCAATAGAACAAATCTCTCCCCAAAATCTCGCCCTTGTACAACCAATATTTCAGCCGAGATTTGCTACTGAGGTGGGCGAAAGCTCACACAATCCACCTATGCCTCTAGCCCTTGATCCACTTCCAAGACCCCCTAAAGGGGTAGATATGAGATGTCCGAATCCTAATTTTTATACACCTAGTATTCTAGATTTTGTTAATGAATTTCAGGAATTGGAGGAAGAGGATGACGAAGGCATGTGAAGAGACTATCCTAGACGTAACCATTGTCCTAGGAGAGGTTGAGACTTGAAACCTTATAGGTCTCACCAAGAGCATGGTGGAATCCTAATTTCCATACACCTAGTATTCACCATCGCCATTTGCATGGTAGTGTATACTTCCTCTACATTCATGGAACTTTTCTTGAGGTTCTCCTATCGTTGCCTCAGTTCACTATCATAGTGTTGTGGCACAAATCTAACTTTCATTAAGGCCTTCATTTGCTCCTAAGTGCTGATGTCCGGATCTAGCATTCTTCTTTCTTTGACAAGATGATTCCACCAAACTAAGGCATATCCTTGGAACTCCAACTCAGAAAATTGGATCTCCTTTTCTCACTAAAGTTATGGCAAGACCAAATTTCTTCAACTTTAGTCTCAGATTCCATGCAAACGTCCCGATCGCATTTGCCATCAAACTTGAAATTTTGACCTTAACCTTCTCAATTCCGTCATTATATAGGGGATGTCAATAAGGCTCATAATCACGACCTCTCCTAGGATTGTGATGACATCTAGGGTAGTCTCTCCACATGCCTTCTTCGTCCTCTTCTCCTAATTCCTGATAATCACCACTAAAGTGCAGAATGTTAGATGCGTTAAAAGGAGAATGGTGTGAACTTTTACCTGCATCATATACAAATGTCAAGTCAAACCTCGGGCGAGATTCTGGCCGAGATTCTTCATAGGGACGGGATTCCAGCTTCTCCATCCGTTCAACTAATGTGAAAACCGTAACCATGAGTTGTTTAAGCATTTCTGTGGCTTACAGTCTTGAGGAATCGCTCTTTTGTGATCCTCTTGGGTTGTTCCGTCCTGACATTTACACAAAATACGCAAAGTAACAACAAACTTGTGATGTTAGTGAACACGAAAATATCTTACTTGTTTTCTCTCACACTCACACTCCGTTGTGATGTCGCAAGCTAGTTTGATGTAATTGAATTGGACGCATTAATACTCCTCTAAAGTCAATGACTAGTCTCAACTAGAACTGCTTGGATGATTCAAGTAGTCAACTTGGTTCGGAAAAAAGGTTCTTGTGTTGGGAGGTAGTTAAGGAACTCTTGATAGAAGTCTCTTCACACAAATGACAAAATAGAAGGAATATTGCGAGTGGACACAACTAGTATGATAGAAAGTATAAATACTAACTAACATACCCAAAGAGATTGACTCAATGTGTTTAGAGTAGAAAGAGGCTAGAAAAGGCACACAAGAGAGTGGTAAGAGAGAATTACGTACCTTGAACATATGCAGTTGGAGAGAGATAGCCGGGTTTGGTTTGGATCTCGAATGGGGCAAATCTCGGTAAACATTGTGATATATCTGCCGATATTAACTCAGGTTAGGCGAGATCGATATTATATGGTCGGCTTACGCTAAGAACTCGGTCAAGGGTGGTGTAGAACTGCTTCTTTATTTATACTCCTACACATAGTGCACTTGAATTCTTCGGATTATGCCTCAAAAGTTTCTCGAAAATTTGCAACAGTAGAGAATCTCAATCAAAATCTCGATTGAAAGTCCATGAACAGTCTCAAAAAAGGAATCTCGGGTAGGAATTTTGGACGAGATTTTGGCTACAGCCGAGATTTGTGGGAACATCGAACAAAGAACGTGAGTTTGATGGAATGATAATGGATAGATTAGAAGACAATAATATGGAATGAAATTTATGAAAATGTAGGAAGATAAGAACCAAGGTATTCTCGCAAAAAAATCTTAGCCAATTATGTGTCAAAACCCCTTAACGAAGAGCTTACCTTAACCCTCCCTTCTTTAACCTTACACAAGCCTTATAAATAAGACAAGCACAAGACTGGCCTAGAATTGACCAGGAGCACCAAACTTTAAGAATATTAATACGCACAAGCACAACCTACAAAGGACTCACAATGGTTCAATCAAAGAATTTCTCTATTATTTGTATAGGAATGAATAAAACACAAACTTTGTAAGCGAAACAGTGAGTTCACACAATATTGTGGAAATACTAATCAAATCAAATCTACTTAATAATCTCACCTTGTAAGGCTATTTATAGGTGAGATTATCCTATAAAAGATAAGATCTCTAACTAAAAGATAATCCTTAAAGATAGGATCAAAAATCAACAAATACCTTTAGAATGTTTTAGAGCCTTATGGTATTTAAAATAACAAAAGATATCTATAACTAATAAGATCGTGTTGGAGATTTGGGCTAAGTCTTCATTGTAACCGTTGAGCTTGTCTTGAGACAAGGTGCAATGAGTTGTTCACATGTGTGTCACTATGGTCCAGGTTGCGGGAGGCAAGCCAAGTGACCGGCATTAAGAACAACTAGGGAGTCGAATCAAAGCAAGGCGATGCACGACAAGGTCAACTTGTGCTAGATTTTAGAAGGCCGACGTTTGGGGATTTTTAGCCATATTTTATCGTCACACTTTTGGTTCTTAGGCCTTATATTGGCTAAAGAATATGTGGTTAAAATTTGGGAGCAATCCAAGCTCAAATGCTTAGTGAATGTCAATGAAGCAGCTAGTGAGCTTCTTTAGGATGTACACTAGTTTGAGCTAAGATATTGAGTATTTGTGGATCTTGGAGATTACCCTAGCTATATTAGAGTGAAGCTCATTGGAAGTGTTTGGACCAAGAAAAATAAGCTAGCTCTAAGCTAGCTCCGGGGAGCGGTTTTGTGCTCCTTATGTGGGCCTCGGGCCTCGGACTTTCTAGGGCTTCAAGGCCCATCTTCCAAATAACTTCCACGTAACTTCCATAACCAATTTTTACCGCTTTTAACTCCCCAAAACCGTGGCCCCTTATGCCTATAAAAGGGAGAGCCATTTGTACTTGATTTCACATTCGTTTTTGCAACAATAAAGCTTTTAGTTCCATTGTATTGACATTGGATAGGCCTTCTTATAAGCTTGTTTGCAAAACTCGAAAGACCAGTATAGTTTCTTTGTATTGACAAAGGATATGCATCCGCATTAGTTTGGTTTTGTATTGACAAAACCTAGGAATACCCTTTCTACAAAGTAAGGCAAGTAAGTCTCTTACTTAGTCTTTGTAACGTGTAACGTTTTATCCCACTAAGGTATTTGGATATTCTTGGTGTAGGGGAGAATACACTTAGAAGAAAAATTCATTTATGAATGACTCATTACATAATCCAATTTAATGATTTTAATATATAACAACCGGTTTATAAGACTTGCAATTGAACTTAACTTCTATTAGAGTTTTGTCTACTCCTTTTCGGAGATTACAAACTCTTTGTTGAGTTTTGTCTACTCCTTTGGAGATTACAAACTCTTGGTTGGGTTTTGTCTACTCCATTGGAGAATACAAACTCTTCATTGGGTTTTGTCAACTCCTTTGTGGAGATTACAAACTTTTGGTTTGGTTTTGTCTACTGCTTTGTGGAGATTACAAACCCTTGATTAATAACTTGTTTTCAATTCAAGATAATTAAATTAATTTGATTGGAAATTGGGAGAACCGTCTACTCACATAAGTGAGACTACGACCCTTTAGTCTAAAACCGAACACCAAAATTCCAACAGATCGCAACTGGATCTTATGAATCTCAGCAGGCGCAAAATCTTGGTCAATCTTGTGTAAATCTAGGGCGAGATTTTGGTCCTTAGGACCGAGATTTCTTCTATGAAACTCTTTTCTCGTCCTAGACACTTTCTATCCTTGCTTGATCAACTTGGGTCTTGTATGGTCCTTCCACGGTATCCAACAATATCGCTAAAGGAGACCATGTATGAGTGAATTATCTTTAAGTGCACATGTTGCCAATAAGTTAGCAACTTCCTTATGGATGGAATTTGCTCTTGTTCTAGTGATAGCGTCTTCCATGGTGGAGCTCAAAGATGATGTTTCTCTATTCTCCTTCAATCCATTGGCCATTGATTTAGTGTTTGGTCCTTGAGGTGGTGTTGGTGGTGTTGGGGATGTTCCCTCATCAGCCACCTTTTCGAGGCATTGAGGATCAAATTGACTTAATTTCTAGTGCTACACTTCCTAATCTTCCAACTTATAGGATGAATCATCGGAAAGTCAAGAGATCCAAGATCAAGTTCAAGAGCTTTTAGATAAAGGCTATGTGTGAGAAAGTTTGAGTCCATGTGCAGTCACTGTCCTTTTGGTTCCCAAAAAGGATATCACGTGGAGGATGTGTGTTGATTGTAGGGCAATCAATACTATCACTATCAAGTATTGTCATCCCATTCCCACATTGGACGATATGCTAGATGAGTTTAGTGGATCCACCTTTTTCTCCAAGATTGATCTTAAGAGTGGATATCACAAATCAAGATGTGGGAAGGAGATGAATGGAAGACGAGGTTCAAGACTAAGTTTGGATTATATGAGTGGTTGGTTATGCCATTTGGCTTGACTAAGGCTCCTAACAAATATATGAGGTTGATGAACCATGTCTTACGCCATTTCATTGCGAAATTTGTGGTTGTCTACTTTGATGACGTGCTCATCTATAGTAGATCACTTGAGGATCATGAATAACACTTAAGGGAAGTACTTGGAACTATTAGAAATGAATCTTTATATGATAGTATTAAGAAATGTGAGTTTAACACTAATCAAGTTATTTCCCTTGGTTTTGTAGTGAGTACAAAAGGTCTAGAGCTAGGTAGAAGAAGAGAAGATTAAAGCTATCCAAGAGTGGCCAACACCTACCATAATTGGTTGTGTTCGAAGCTTCCATGGACTTGCTACATTCTATTGATGTTTTGTACGAGATTTTTGCACCATAGAAGCCCCGCTCACGTCTTTAACGAAGAAGAAAGTACAATTCAAATGGGAAGATGCTCAAGAGAAGGTTTTTAAGTAGTTGAAGTGGCGGCTATCACATGCACCTCTTCTAGCACTTACGGACTTCACTAAAAGTTTTGAAGTCGAATGTGATGCTTCCGGGATTGGTATTGGAGGAGTGTTCATGCAAGAAGGTATGCCACTTGCATTCTTTTGAGAAATAGAAAGGAGCATGCATGATTTTGGCCTAATGAAATTGTCCTTCATACCAATCATGAGTCCTTGAAGCATTTAAGGAGTCAAGAAAGTTAGATAAGAGGCAAGGTAGATGGATGGAGTTTATAGAGACTTTTCCCTATATCATTAAGTATAATAAATGAAAGGATAATGTTATAGTTTATGCTCTTTCTAGAAGACATTGATCACTACTATGGATTCTAAGGGTTTAGGTTTCTATTATATTAAGGGTCTACATGTTGATGATGCTGATTTTCGAGACATCTATAAGAATTGTAGGTCTCGAGGGTCTCTAGATGAATTCTATTTATTTGAGGGATTTTTATTCAAGGTTGATAAGGTGTGTATTCGTAGATGTTCTCTAGGTTAATGCTTGTTTAGGAAGCTTAAATGGACGGTTTAATGGGACATGTTGGGAGGGATAAGACGAATCATATGCTATAATCTCATTTATATTTACCTGATATACTTAAGGATGTAGATGACATGATTAAGAGATGTATTGTGTGTTTGAAAGCTAAAACTAGGTTGCAACCACACGGTTTGTATACCTCTCTCCCTACACCTACCTCACCTTGTTTAAACGTTAGTATGGATTTTGTTGTAGGGTTGCCTAGGACTAAGAAGGGGAGAGATTTGATTTTTATGGTTGTGGATAGATTCTCTAAGATGGCTCACTTTATTGCTTGTCATAAGATTGATGATTCTTACAATGTTGCTAACTTGTTCTTTAAGGAAGTAGTTAGATTGTATGGAGTACATAGGACAATAATGAGTGATAGAGATGTTAAGTTCCTTAGTTTCTTTTGGAAGACTCTTTGGGGAAATCTAGGAACTAACTTGCTATTATCTACTTCTAGTCAAGTAGTCATCCTCAAACGGTTGGACAAACAGAAGTTACTAATAAGACTTTGACTACCATCTTAAGGGTTGTTTTAAAAAATAAGTTGAATGCTTGGGAAGATGTCTTGTCTCATGTTGAATTTTCCTATAATTGAATATGCATTCTTCTACTAACCTAAATCCTTTTGTGTGTGTGTATGGGTTCAATCCTTTGACCCTTTTTGATCTTATGCCATTGCCTATAGAGGAGCAAGTAGATTTTAATGTAGAAAATTAGCTGGAATTCATCAAGGAATTGCATGCAAGGACACATATAAGTTCGGAGGAGAAAAAAAATATAGTTGCGGCCAAGACTAATAAGAATCGCAAGGAATTGGTAGTTGATCTAGAAGATGTAGTTTGGTTCCATCTAAGGAAATAAAGGTTCCCATAAAAGTGCCAGCCCAAGCTTTCACCACGTGGAGATGGACCTTCTAAGGTTCTACGTAAGGTTTCCAACAACACTTATGTTTTGGAGCTTTCCGAGGAGTATGACGTGAGTCCTACCTTTAATATAGGAGACTTGAGTTCTTTTGTATCTAGTGATGAGCATGGTGATGATACGAGGACGAATCCTTTTAAATAAGGGAAGTATGATGAGGGACCATCCCCAACGCCTCCTACTACTCATGGACTTATCACTATATCAAGAGTAAGTGCATTGAAGGAGAAGGAGCCTCAACCATTACCATCACCTATCATGGAAGGATCTATCACTAGATCTAAAGTAAGAACCATTCAAGAAACGGTTTCTAGCTTGTTGGCATCCTTAATTAGCTTCTAAGGAGACAATTAGTGATCTATTTGTGTGTGAATCTTCCTTAGTCACATTGATGACAATTCCAGCCATGAAGGATATAGAGGAGTCATCATACATTGAAGAATCTCGTGTGTAAGCCACGACTTGAAGAAATAAAATGCTTCTAGTTATTTTATTTTTAATACCTTTAAAGCTCTAAACATTGTAAATGTATCTTTTATCTTTTAGAGTTTGTAAATTATTTTATCCTTTTATTTTCTAGGATTTTCGGTTATATATTCACTAGGTCGAGATAGTCGATTAGCTTAGACGTTATTGATTATTGGTAACTCATTATTGAGAGACTCGTTTCATTTGTTTATGTAGTGTTCGTTTTATTCATTCCTATTCAATTAAAATGAGAGGCTTTGATTAATTCGTTGTGAGTCCTTGCTAGGTTGTTCTTGTGTGTGTTAATCTTCTTAAAGATTGGTGCTACTAGTTCCTCTAGTCCCTCCTTGTGATTGTCTCGATTTGAAGACTTGTATAAGGTTGAAGAAGGAAGGGTTAAGGTAATTCATTGTTAAGGGTTTTGATCCAATAAAGAAGGTTCTTGCAAGTATATCTTGATTCTTATCCTCCTATATTTATCATCAATTTCATTCCATAATCATCTTCTTAAGTCTTGCCATCTAAGTTCCATATCTCGCATTTCTTGTTCTTTGTTTTGCTATTGATTTTGCCCCTCAAATTACTGATCTCGCCCGAGATCTAGAGCCGAGATTATTCAAAGGTCGAAGGTTTTGGACTTTCAATCTAGATCTAGCAAACGCGGTCTCAACTCCGCATCAGTAGAGGTTAGCCCCGTTTCACGTTCTAGCACAACCCTGTAGTGAGTATCTCTCTCCCCTTTAAGACACTCCTCCAAGTATAGCTAGGCTTGAACCCCGTCGACACAATGAGGAAATTTCCATTGGAAAAATATTTTGCTTTAAATAGTTTAGCTATGAGCGAATCAGGATCGAAAATAATCCTTTATCCTTCTTTCACAATAAGGACGAAAATTAAACATCTTCATATGCAATGGATCTTCTTACGTGATTCCGTGCTACCCTACTAAAGTTTTCACATTAGCCTCTCGATATCCTTGCAAACCGAATCCGACATAGCAAAGCAAGACATAGTATGTGGGAATAGTCTGCACAACAGACTTTAGCAATGTTTCCTTCCCAAACAGAATCAACACATCCTTGAGATTTTTCCATACTTTGTCCCTCGCATTAGCGAAAATAACGTTCTTGGACCTTCCGATCATAGTTGGGAGTCCAAGGTGCTTTTCATGTTTATGCACCTCCCTAACAACAACAATATCAACAATTGCATTCCTAATGGAACTCTCACATTAGCACTAAATGATATTTCAGATTTTTCAAGGTTAACTTGTTGTCCCGAAGCTTCTCTATATGGAGAATGTTGGTCACTTCAGAGATCTATTGGCAAGAAGCCTTAGCGAAAATTATTTTATCATCAACGAAAAGTAAGTTAGAGATATGAAGAGATAAACGGGCAATTCTAATGCAGTCAAATGACCCTATTGTTCACTCTATCTAATCAGGCTAGAGAAACATTTAGCACAAACGAGGAAGAGGTTGAAAGGGAGTAGTGGATCACCTTGACGAAGACCTCTTCTAGGGATAAATTCCTCAAATGGACCTTCATGAAAAAGAAACGAAAGGGACACTGTATAAACACATATCATGATCATTTCAATACATCTTGCATTAAAGCCCATGTGTTTCATACAATGCACCAAATAACCCTACTACACCCGGTCATAAGCCTTGGCAAAATCCACTTAATCATCATAACCCTTTCCTCCCGACTCTAGCCTTCATGTGGTGAAAAACCTAAGCAGCATGTACGTTGTCGGTAATGAGTCTTTATGGGACAAATGCACTTTGAGTAGGGGACACAAGCCTCTACACAAACATTTCCTTAATTTGTTAGCAAGAACCTTGAAAAAAAATTATGCAAGACATTACACAAGGTAATGGGACGTAATTCCAACATTCTGTTAGGAGAAGTTACTTTCGGGATTACAAAAATGTAAGTATGATTAAATTTATCAGGAAAAGGCAAACCATTGAAAAGACTAGTGATAAAATCGACAACACTCCAATATTTCTAGAAGAAAACAACAGGCAAACCATCGGGGCCAGAGACTTGGACGGATTTCCTCTTCAGTACAAGGTTTCAAAATTAAACTCAAGCCATCCTGATCGTTGTCCCACGTGAATCTCATCCCCTAAAAGACAGTTCCTGTAATTAACATTCTTCCAAAGCTTCATTGGATAGCATCATTTTTGCAAAACCTGGTTGTAGCCTTGTAATCGTCATCTAGCTAAAGCGATAAACCCTCGTATAGATTGTCCAATCTCCTTCGCCATACCATCAGAGTCAATCCCGATGCATGGACAAATCATAGACGCGTATCCAGAAGGGGGAGTGATGTGTCTGGAATGCAGCCTTGAGATTTATATTCATTTTCTTCAAACATTTTGACATGTATCATCAGTTGCTCTAGTTAAGCCTGAATATGTTATCTTGAGAGCTGCTCAAATGGGTCAAATTATCAACAAGCTCCATTACTTTCCTAGCTCTTTTCAACCCGTTAAAATGTTTCATATTCTTGTTATGTTAATTAAACCCCCAAACTTGGACTTTTAATAAGCATTTTACATAATCCTAGGTTTATGAGGAGAAATTTGAAATAATATACTATCCCATGATAAATAATTACTAGGGTTAATACATGATAACCATACTAGAGTTACTATGACCACGTGTCATCCTACTATTGTACACATGATACTATATAAGGACATGTATCCTATCAATGAAATCAAAATGGAATTATCAATTATTCTGTTATCCATCATGGTATCAGAGCCTTAAAAGAGACAAACGTCTCCCACCATCACCACAAAATGGCTGATTCTGAAGATTCTTCCCAAACCAAATCCTCTCCAACTGCCAATGATAATGGCGACACCAGCGCTGGTATTCTTCCTACACCCTCTTTTTCAACCTCTATCTCCCTTTCTTCCCTCTCCAGCTTCATCACAATCAAGCTCTCCCCATAAACTTTTCCTCTTTGGAACAAACAAATCACTTCTTACCTCAAAGCTCTAAATTTGTTTGATTTTGTTAATGGAACCTCCATCTGCCCTTCTTCTCAAAACTCTGATGAGTATAAGAAATGGGTCACTACTGACCACCTGGTCATGACAGTCCCCACTTCTTCCCTCACGGAGCAAATCCTTGTTCAGGTCCTTGATTGCAACTCTTTCTCTAACATTTGGTCTCATCTCCAAGAACTCTTCTTTGCGAGTTCTAGTGCCCAGGTGGTTCAGCTTCGCCTTCAGCTCGTGACTCTGAAGAAAGGCTCAGACAACATTACTGTCTTCTTCCACAAAGCCAAGGCTCTCAAAAACTCGCTTAATCTTGCTGGTCAACACATCTCTGACCAAGAGTTTATCGTCTACCTCTTGGCTGGCCTCGGCCCTGAGTATGAATCCATGGTTACTTCTATTTCCACACAAGCAACCTGTCTCACACCAACTCAGGTTCTTTCCCATCTCTTGGTTCACGAATCAAGATTGTCCCACATCTCCAACTCCTCTAATCCAGGACAATATACTGCTAACAACACTCAGTCATCAGAAAATGCTTCCCAAGCCTCTGCCAACTACACAAACAGGGGTCGCAACGCATCTCGTGGGCGAGGTCGTGGCCGGAACAACAACAACACCTCTCAACCTCCTCAAGGCTACAATTCACCAGCACCCAACAATAGAGGTCGTCAAAACTTCACTGGTGAGCCTGACAACCGACCTATTTGTCAAGTGTGCGGCAAACCAGGGCACTCTGCTTTGGCATGCTATCATCGTTTCAATCTCTCCTATCAAGCACCACCACCACCCTCTCGTCAAGTGAACACAACCTAGTATCCCGACACTGCTGCTAGCCATCACTTCACCCCTGATCTGTCCAACCTTCGCTTCGACAATTATCCCTACTCTGGAACCGATCAGGTCTCTCTAGGGGATGGCTCCACTGTCCCAATTCATCACCAGGATTCTTCCTCTATTCCCTCTGCTTCTCGTCTTTTACTATTAACATCTCTTCTTCATACTCCTCTTCATAAGAACCTTCTTTCTGTTAATCGCTTCTGTATTGACAATCACGTTTTCTTTGAATTCCATGACTCTTTCTTTGTGGTGAAGGATGCTCGGACGCAAGCTCTTCTTCTTCGAGGAACCGTGGATAAAGGCATGTATGTCCTCTCGTCACCGGCCAATTGCTCCAGCTTACCGTCGCTACAATCTTCTGTCGTTGTTCCTTCTTTCCAGCTATGGCACCGCCGATTAGGGCACCCTTCAGGCCCAATAACCCAACGGATCTCCTCTCTCCCCAAAGGCCCACGTACCTCTGACCCATGTGACTCTTGTTCTTGGGCTAAGGCCCATGCCCTTCCCCATCCACCTTCCCCATCCACTTCTACTAAGCCTTTGGAACTCCTTTTTATGGATGTATGGGGTCCAGCCCACATTTTGTCTATGAAAGGTTGCAAATATTACTTGTCCATTATTGATGACTTTTCCAAATTTATTTGGATATTTCCAATACCAACAAAAAATGTTGTGACCACAATTACCACCAATTTTCTCAAACTCATCACAAATTTTTTAAGTACTAAAGTCATATCCATTCAAACCGATGGCGGAACGGAGTTTCAACCTCTTCGACATCTTTTTCAAACCCTTGGTATAAACCATCGACTTACTTGTCCCTATGCCTATGCTCAAAATGGGAGTGTTGAGTCTCGTCATCGACGAATTGTAGACACCGGTCTCACCTTACTTAAACAAGCCTCTCTACCTCTAAAGTTTTGGGATTATGCCTTTGAAGCCTCCACATACCTAATTAATCGTCTACCTACACCCATTCTCCAAAATATATCCCCCTTTGAGAAGCTATTTGCCAAACCTCCCGACTACAAATTTCTTCGGGTTTTTGGTAGCCTTTTCTTCCCCAACCTCCGTCCCTACAACAATCACAAACTATCTTTCCGCTCTACACCTACAATCTTCCTTGGCTATAGACCAAACGATTGTGGCTACATTTGCTTTACCCTTGATGTAATCTTTCGTGAATCTACATTTCCATTCTCCAATTCAACCTCACCTACATCGTCCTCAACCCCTGAGTACGTTGCTTTACCCTTTTCCGGATTTGTTCCAATCAGGCCCACAGTCTGGCCCATTATTGCATGCTGCCCCATCTATCCCTCTTGAGTCCACTGTGCAGCCCTCTAATTTTCCCACCAGCCCACTTTCTTCTTCTGTTCCATCGGCCCAACCTGAGGACTCTTCCTCACGCACAGACCCTGAGCCCAATTCTCCTTCTGGACCTTTACCCTCCTCCACACTAAACCCAATTCTCACCAGCCCACCCTCTCATCATCCCATGGTGACACGATCCAAAACACAAACCCTCAAACCTCTCCTTCGTTCAGATGGAACTGTTCCCTGGCACTCTAAACCATCCTTATCCTCCTCTTCTGTCGTTCCAGACGAACCCACCTCTTTCACAGAGGCATCCAAACACCATGAATGGCGTCAAGCCATGAACCTCGAATTTCAAGCATTGCTTCAAACCAAAACCTGGACATTGGTTCCCCCATCTTCCTCCATCAATACTTTGGGAGTCAAATGGATTTACAAAACCAAACGTCATTCCTCTGGCCAGATTGAACGCCGTAAAGCCAGGTTGGTTGCAAAGGGCTTCAACCAACTCCATGGCATAGACTTTGATGAAACATTCAGTCCCGTTGCCAAACCCTCCACCATACGCCTTCTTCTTTCCCTTGCTGCCCTCCACAACTGGTATGTGACTCAATTGGACATACAGAACGCCTTCTTGCACGGGGATCTCGAAGAGGACGTCTATGTTAGCATGAAATATTGTGATATGTTAGGCACATTTTCTAAATGTATTTCATCCATTTTGATAGTCGTTGATTAAGCATTGATTCAATTGTGAGCTAGTTTGTCTATATTGTCGATATGGAGATCTACACAAGCTTTATGTTGATTATAGGTAATTAAGAGCTATTTCCGAATGGAATTGAGCAAGGATGGATTTGATTGAGCATGTCCATGAATTGAGGACATTCCTAGGAGCTAAGGAAGTGTCAACTTGAAGAATGCACGAGACTAAGGAAGAATCACGTTCTAGCCCTAAACCACGCTCTAAAATACGGCCGTACTACATTCCACGTTCAAGTCCACGGCCGTGGAACCATGGCAAGGGAAGCGTGGTTCATTCCAGCAAACTTCTACGGCCGTGGAGGAGTTGTGTCAAACCGTGATGAATTCCACGCTCTAAATTACGGCCGTGGAACCCTTCCACGACCGTGATCTTAGCGATCTTTTTCGCCACACTTTAAGCCACGATCTCATACGCAATTAGGCCGGGCCGATATTTTATCTTACACCATAAAAGGACGGACGAAGAGAGATTCCGTCACCTCTGCTTAGACGCACTTTTGCTTACGCTTACGCTTGGAGTTGCCCTAATTTCGCATTTGGCGAAAATTGTGTTTGAGAGATTTGTGCGTTGCTAGTGTGATTTCCGGATTGACGGAAGATTGAAGATTCGGAAGATTGTTCGTAAGAAGATTTCGCTTCTTACTTAGGTTTGATTTAGAAGACGGATTGACATCCCGTTCTTCCTTCTTATCTAAGATTTGTGATTGTTTGCGTTATTCCGAATCTAGTGACGATTATTGTTCTTGATTGTGACTTTGAGATTGAGTTGAAAGTTATTGAAGGTTTTCGGAAGTTTTCATTTTTTATTCTTTTAAACCTTGAATTTGATATCAATATGACTATTGTTGGCTAAAAACCCTTAACAATTCTAAGGTAAAGGGTTGATAGTTGTGGCTTAGATGATGATAGATCGATCGTAAACAGATTGGACCTTGAGAGTTAGAGAGAATCGCCGACAACCCTAATCCACGGTCTGTTCTTGAGCTTCCACGGCCGTGGAACTCAAGAACTACCCGTAATTTTGTGTTAGTTTACGAACGTGCTTTTACTTTAATCCAAAGTTAAAGATTTGCTTTAACTTAGTCTTGGCTTGCCTTTTCTAGGTGGTAGTGAAGCCTCAACAACCTCTACCTCGATTGTGAGTGTCACAACCTTAATCGGTTTAGTTAGTCTTGATCCTTGGATTACAAGTTTGGGTATTTGACATTAATTCTTACCTTTAGAATCTTTCTATATTGAAGCCTCAACAACCTTTATAGAGAGTGTCTTGTAGGTGAGTCATATAAGGTTTTTGGAACTTCACCGTACAATTACCTTACATTCGTATACCTTTGCATATCTTAACTCTGTCCTTATATCTTTAGTATATCTTGAATCGATTGCCACAGCTGGATTCCTGGATCTTTAGGATTGTTGTTTTCCCAATAATTCGAAAAGCTCTTACATTTACTCGCTTGATAATCTATAATTGGATTTAACCCCCCAAATCCCTGTGTTCGATACTCTGGAATTCTTGCTCAACTATATCGATCCGTACACTGCGGGTTCGCTTGCTTGATTCTAGTTTTATAAATTTAAAGCTTATTTGCACGCACGCTAAGTGGCGAAAAAGTTTTTGGCGTCGTTGCCGGGGATTTGGTCTAGGCCGAATTCGATTATCGGTTGTCAAGATTGGGAGCTTCTCCCTCGTTATTTGATATCTCTTTGAGTGCATGCGCAGGTCTAGGAACACCGAGGATCTCTTACCTCTTGATCAAGAGCTTGAGAGAACTTTAAGGCAAAAGCGTAAGGAAAAGAAAATGGCTGAAGAACACGAACGTGATCTTCAATCGGAGCTAGCGGAGAAAGAAGCTCAACTCCAATGGAGTGAGAAGACACGTAGAGAAGAAACGGATCGTCATCAAATGAAAGTTGACGATCTAACGGATATGATGTTCCAAATGAGGATTGAGATAAACAACCTCAAGGAAAAAAAGAAAAGGAGGAGACCGGGAAGATCGGTTAGAGCCAACTCATCTAATGAGGATAGCGACTCCTCCATGCCACCGCTAGAGGAAATTGATCCCACGGTCAATGTGAATCCATTCCATCCACGGGCAGCTGCAAATCGCCGTGCTCCACCTAGGAATGCTAGGATCGAACGTGTGGATGAGGAGCCAAGAACTCTTGGCCAAAGGATGGATCCAACGCAGCAACCACGCTGTCTAGGTGTGAACTTTGATGCTGATGATGTTCAAAGGTTTAGCTTCAACCCTCAAGTTATTACTCTTGTTCGCCAAAACCAATTTGGCGGAACAAGCGCTGAATCTCCACACCAACACTTGCAAAACTTTGAGTGTATGATGGAGATAATGAGGCCGAAGAACACAACTACCAACAACTATAAGCTCAAGCCTTTCTTCTTCTCCTTGAAGGGGAAAGTATTGTCTTGGTACCAAGCTCTTCCTAGTGGGAAACTAGACACGTGGGAAGACCTTTCCGCGGAGTTCCTCACTAAGTTCTTTCCGCCATCCAAAACGGCGGAACTTAGAGGTAAGATTAATGCATTTTCCATGAGATCTAACGAAAGTTTGTTTCAATCTTGAGAAAGGTTTCAGGATTTGCTCTTGGATTGTCCTCATCATGGAATATCCACGCTTGCATTGTTGGAGATATACTATAAGGGGCTGGATGTGGAGACACAATTCAAGCTCCAATCCCTCTCATATGGTACATTCATGGACATGAGAGAAGATGACGCTTGGGACTTCATTGAGAAGCAAGCAAGGGTCATAGAGAAGTATTCTCACCGGAAGGTAGAGGGAAATCGTGTGGAGCAAGGAGTAAAGCTCACACATGAAGCTCAAAATCAAATTTTTCCCTCAACAATGAGATCAAAGAGTTGAAGGAAGCCATCAAGACCAACTTTCCAAAGCAACAGGGAAAAGATGTTGGCTACTTGGGCAACAACAATAATGGTGGCGAGAATACAAACCGCAACAACAACAATAACCGGAACAACAACCGGAATAATTGGAATGGCAACAACAACAACCGGAACAATAATTGGAACAACAATAGGGGTTCAAACAACAACAATTGGCGCTCCAATCGACAAAACTCCGGTAACTCTTATCCTTCCAATTCGAATTCACTAACTCCACCTTCCTCTTCCTCTACTCCTTTGAAAAGCCAGGGGCAAACATCAAATGGAGGAAACACTTCGGGGAAGGAGAAGCCCGATCCCATGTTGGAAACGATTTTGGGAAAGCTTCAAGGTTTGGAGAACCGCATCATTAAGGTTGATGATCAAATTTCTAAGGTTGATAAAGCCCAAAAGTTTTAGAAAACCAAATGTTCAGCCAAGCGGAGGAAGTTCCTAGGAATCAAGGGAAACTTCCAGGAAAGACGGAGGACAACCCTAAGGGAAGGGTGATGGCAATCACAACTAGAAGCGGAGTGACTACCACCGATCCGCAGCCTAAGTTTGTTGAAGTCTCCGTTGAGAAAGACAAAGAGAAGGGGAAGGAGAAGGAAGATGTCTACGTTCCTCCTCTGGCTTACAAACCTCCCCTACCATTCCCTCAATCTAGAGCGAGAGCGCGTCTAGATAAACAATTTGGTAAGTTTCTAGAACTCATGAGCAAGCTGCATATTAATATATCTTTCATTGATGCTATTGTAGGTATGCCAGCTTATGGCAAGTTCTTAAAGGAAATCCTCTCTAACAAGAGAAAGTTAGAGGATTTTGGAGAGGTTAAGATGAGTTCGGATTCTTCAAATCTCATCAAGATCATGAAGGAGAAAATTCCCCCAAAGCTAAAGGATCCGGGGTCATTTTGTATTCCCATAGGAGTGGGAGATGTCACATACGATGCGTTATGTGACTTGGGAGCAAGTGTGAGCATCATACCACTTGCATTATGTAGGAAGATCGGTTTAGGCGACCCTAAACCGGTGAAGATGACGTTATACATGGCGGATCGATCCATCACTCGTCCCGTCGGTATTGTAGAAGACGTCCCAGTCAAGCTAGGTAAATTCTTTGTTCCCATTGATTTTGTTGTGCTTGACATTCCTGCAGATAGTCCGGTCCCGATCATACTCGGAAGACCGTTTCTTGCAACTTCCGGCTGCATAGTCGATTGCAAGAATGCTAGACTCGCCTTTGACATAGGAGAAGAGAAGGTAGAGTTCGTTCTTTCCACTCTAGTGAAGGAGCCAATCTTTGATGAGGATATATTCAATATCCAAGATGAAGAGGGGTTGTCTAGAGAGGAGGTAAGTGCTATTCTCTTCAAGGATCCTTTGCAAAAGGTTATTACCATGAGTCTAATGAATGTAGGGGAAGAAGAGGAATGCAATGAGGCAATTGAAGCCTTAGAAGCACAAGAGGAAGTGTGTGAAGAGGAGTTTGAGAAACTCCACGACGAAGCAGAAAACGTGAGAATCCACGGCCATACACTATATTCCACGGCCGTGGATTTCACCAACCAAAGCGTGGCTCACTCCAGAGGGTTACACGATCGTGGAGGAAACAGAGCAACCGTATTTCCTTTCCACGCCCTAAACCACGACCGTGGAGGATGCAGAGACACCGTAATTTTGGCCGTGGAAGAGGGTGATCGTGCTACTTCTTCAACTTCTTTTGATTCTTCTCCCACACCTTCTACACCCTTAGACACTTCTAAGGAGGCATCGGATGCTCCTCAAGAGCCATTGGAAGCTCCGAAAGCGATGGAGCTAAAGCAACTTCCTACACATCTAAGGTACGCTTTTCTAGGACCTAACTCTACTTATCCGGTTATTGTTAGTTCCGATCTAACCATAGATGAACATAGTAAGCTTATGGTTGTCCTTAAGAAACATAGGAAAGCTTTAGGATATACTATTGAGGACTTAGTAGGAATCAAACCTTCCCTATGCATGCATAAAATATTAATGGAAGAGGACTTTAGGACTTCAAGACAACCTCAAAGGCGGTTGAATCCGACCATGAAAGAGGTTGTCAAGAAGGAAATTCTTAAATTGCTTGATGCAGGTATCATCTATCCTATCTCCGATAGCAAGTGGGTGAGTCCGGTTCAAGTAGTTCCGAAGAAGGGAGGAATGACGGTCATCGCCAACAAGAATAACGAACTCATTCCTACCCGAACCGTAACGGGATGGCGGATGTGCATAGACTACCGCAAGCTTAACAACGTGAAGAGGAAGGATCACTTCCCACTATCCTTCATCGATCAAATGCTTGAAAGGTTAGTGCAACATTCGCACTTTTGCTATCTTGACGGTTATAGTGGTTTCTTTCAGATTCCGATACACCCGGATGATCAGGAGAAGACCACATTCACGTGCCCGTGGGGTACGTTTGCTTATAGGAGAATGCCGTTCGGGCTTTGCAACGCCCCATCCACCTTTCAAAGGTGCATGATGGCCATCTTCTCCGAATACATTGAGGAAATCATGGAGGTCTTCATGGATGACTTCTCCGTATACGGTTCCTCTTTCGACATATGCCTTTCTAACCTTTCTCTTGTTTTACAAAGGTGTGAAGACACTAGCCTAGTTCTTAATTGGGAGAAGTGTCAATTTATGGTAAAGGAAGGAATTGTACTAGGACACTTAATCTCTAGTAGAGGGATAAAGGTAGATAAAGCGAAAATAGAGACTATAAAGAAGCTTCCTCCCCCAACTTCGGTGAAAGGGATAAGAAGTTTCCTAGGACATGTCGGATTCTATAGACGCTTCATAAAGGACTTCTCTAAAATATCAAAACCGCTAACTAATCTATTGATGAAGGATGCAATTTTTGAGTTTTCGCAGGAATGCTTGGATGCGTTTAACATGATCCGGAAAGCTCTAATTTCAGCACCTATTATCCAACCTCCGGATTGGAACCTTCCCTTTGAGGTTATGTGCGATGCTAGTGACGTAGCTATAGGAGCTGTTCTTGGACAAAGAAAGGAAGGGCGAACCCATGCCATATACTATGCTAGCAAGACGCTAGATGAAGCGCAGCTCAACTACGCCACTACGGAAAAGGAATTCTTAGCCATTGTTTATGCTATTGACAAGTTTCGCTCTTATCTTGTAGGTGCAAAGGTGATTGTCTACACGGATCATGCTGCGATCCGGTACCTCCTTGCAAAGAAGGATGCGAAGCCAAGGCTGATTAGATGGATTCTTCTCCTACAAGAGTTCGATCTAGAGATCCGCGACAAGAAGGGTTCGGAAAATTCTGTTGCGGATCATTTGAGTCGCCTAACACATCTAGAGGACGACCATTTACCTATAGATGACTCCTTCCCAGACAAACACCTACACATTATAGAGGAGTGTATCGATGTGATCTCCAAAGGTAACGAACCATGGTTTGCTGATTTTGTTAACTATTTGGTTTGTCAGGAGATACCGCCCGGACTATCCTACGCACAAAGGAAGAAGTTCTTTAAGGATGTCCGGGAATACTTTTGGAATGAACCTCTCCTCGTTAAGAGAGGTCCGGATGGCATCATTCGGCGATGTGTGCCGGAAGATGAGATGCAAAGTGTCATCCGCCATTGTCATTCACTACCATGTGGAGGACACGCTACTTCGAACAAGACTAGCGCTAAGGTATTACAATCTGGATTCTTTTGGCCTACTTTATTTCGAGATGTGCAAACCTTTGTTTCCTGCTGCGATGCTTGTCAAAGAACAGGAAATATCTCTAGGAGAAATGAGATGCCTCTCAATAACATCCAAGAGGTGGAGATTTTCGACGTTTGGGGAGTTGACTTTATGGGACCGTTCCCATCATCTTGTGGAAACCAATACATACTCTTGGCAGTGGACTACGTTTCTAGATGGGTGGAAGCAATTGCCTCTCCCACCAATGATGCCATGGTGGTGGTTAAGTTCTTTAACAAGACCATCTTCCCAGGATTTGGGACACCAAGGACTATCATTAGTGATGAAGGTTCTCACTTCATTGCCCGGCGCTTTGAAGCTCTTCTAGCTAAGTATGGGGTTACTCACAAGATCGCCACCCCTTATCATCCACAAACTAGTGGACAAGTTGAGATCTCAAATCGGGAGATCAAAGGAATCCTAGAGAAGACGGTTTCAAGGACTAGGAAGGATTGGTCCTTGAAGCTTGATGATGCATTGTAGGCGTACCAGACTGCATACAAGACTCCCATAGGAACCACACCATACAACCTTGTGTATGGGAAGTCTTGTCACTTACCGGTAGAGTTGGAGCACAAGGCATTTTGGGCTATCAAATGGTTGAATTTCAGCATGAAGGAAGCGGGAGAGAAGCGTCTCTTGAACCTTAATGAGCTTGAAGAACTCCGCTTGAACGCCTATGAGAACGCCAAGATTTATAAGGAGAGAGCAAAGCGTTGGCATGATAAGCATATCATTCCAAAGGACTTCAAAGAAGGAGATCAAGTTCTCCTCTTCAATTCAAGGCTTCGTCTCTTTCCAGGTAAGTGTTCGCTCAAAAGGGTGTGCGTCAAAGTCTTAAATTTATATCTAGAACTCAAAAGCAAAGCGAACCCGCAGTGTACGGATCAGCTGTAGAAAGGTAAGAATTCCAGAGTCGAACTCAGGGATTTGGTGAGAAAAATTACGATTTCAATTATCTAGCGAAAGTATAAAATTTTTGTGATTTGATAAAGAGAGAAATGATTCCAAGGATTCAAGTATCCGATTTAGGCTTTTGATTCAAGACACTTCTATAAGTATAGGACAGAATTTATATTGCCAAGATTAAATGTTCAAAGGTAGGATTCGTACGATGAAGTTCCAAAACCTATATAACTAATCTAAAGGTCCTCTCTATAAGGGTTGTTGAGGCTACAATATAGGAAGATCTAAAGACAAGAATTATGTTCAAACTAACTATCTAAAACTCCAGGATATGACTCTCCAAAGTATGAATAGAAAGCACACTTAAAATCTTAATAAAGTATGTTGAGTCTCTTTATTACCCAAATCTTGCGATTTTAATCTATTAAATGTAGAAACAGGTTTGAAGTGTATTCAAGCATTCAATTAGAAGGTAAAAAGGTTAATCAAGATTGGGATTTAGGCAAGGATTAGCTTTGATTAAAGATTGATTCAATTAAAGTTCGTCAGAAGAAATAAATCGTCCTATTCATAAGAAAAATCGGCCGATTTTCCTCAAGAACAGCCCGATTTTCATGTTTGTCGCAAAGCTAAAATCTAAATTCTCAGGGTCCTAATGTTTGAATGAGTTCAGTCTATCATCATCTAAGCCTTAATCATCAACTATTCTCCCTAGAATCACAAGGTTTTTAGCCAACCATTTTCAAAATCGAATCAAATTAATTATTGAAGAAGATATCGCAAAGAACCCAAATCTTGAATGAAAAATTCAATAACTTTCAAATCTGTAAAACAATCGTCAAATGTATTCAATATATCTCTCAAACAACTCAGTATCGTGCTCACAAACCACAACAATGCAATGGAATAAAGAAATCTCACAATCAAAGATCAAGAATGACTTTCCGACAAAAGCTCTTCAATCTCTCTCCAAGAATCCTTGATTTCTCCAAAACGTGTAAAGATTATCTGATGCGACCTCCTCGTCTTCGTTCGTAGGGTTCTCCTCTATAGTTTCTTGTAGATGGGCCGTTTGGCAAAACTCCCATCTAGCCCAAATTAATTGGGCTTTATGTCGTCTTTTCATTTGGCCGAATCGTGAAGAAAATCGACCCAGTCGATTTTGGTACAAAACCGTTCGATTTCAATGTGTGAAAATCGTCCGATTTATGTATACATTAGAACGATTTTCTTCAACAGAAAGTGCTCTTTATTTGGTTCGTCTTCTATGCTTCTCCTTTGCAATTCCTTAGCTCTTTGTGATCCTTCTAAGACTCCTTTAGCTTCCTTAACATCCCTAGTTGCTCCTTGCTCCATTTTTGCTTCCAATTCAACTCTATTTACCTGCAATTCATCAAAATCTCGTGTAGACCCCTATTTCCGACAATTGGTTGAATAGAACATAAAAGGTATGAAAAATTCCTCTAAATGCAAGGTAAATAGAGATAATGTGCTGCAATATGCATGAATATGATGATACATAATTCATGTCATCAAAATACCCCATACTTGCCTCTTGCTTGTCCCTAAGCAAGACTTAAATTCAGAATATAAGACGTCATGGGTTATGCATGTATGAAACTCAAAAACTTTTCTTTTTGGTAGTGCTCCTTTTCAATGGATCGCTCTCTAAGTGATATTTCAAGACATAAAAGAGGTAAAGCATGTATCAATGATGACTATAAGATGAATAAACTCCCTTTTCTTCCTTGAAGCCATAAATAAAGAACATGATAAAGGTGTAGAGGCAATCAAATTCAAACAAATCTAAGCCATTAAGTCTTGAACACATGCATAAAAGTCTCAAGGTCTTCTAATCAAATAAAGGGTTCAAGAAACGTATTAAGGGAAGGAGTTCTTTTTGGCAATTGTGGTGCTAATCCGGGAAAAAGGAACACATAACACCTTCAAGAATTTTCTTCACCGCACATGCTTCGCATGTAGAAAGCTTTGCTTTCATTATACTTTACTTTTTGAGAGTATGGACAGTGGTGCACAAAAACCGAAGCCTAGGAGATTGGCGTTTCTCAATTTCGAGATGCCTCAAACCCTTGATGCACATACCATATCCCGTTAGGACTTGTCGTTCAATCGGACTTTGGCAAGACACAAACACCCGGCTATGTGAATGGTGCCGAGTTACTCATCCTCATGTTCAACGTCCCCAAACTTATGAAATTTTGCACTTTTTCAATACATTTTTCTTGGCCCTCCCACATCAAACATGCCTTTTTTTTCAATCGCCTATCCTAATTCCCGGATAGTAAGAGGAGGGTTACATATTTCATTGAGGAGCTAGCATGATCAAGATATGAGAAAAGAAAAGAAGTGAATTGCCTTAGTCATCCTTAAATGGTGTAAAAGAACTTGCAATATAGCTTTGACTATTATTTCATTCTCTCATCAAAACAACTAAATCATATAACTTATTCATGTATTCAAGTAACAAAAGCAATTTCATTCATGCTATAGTCAAGATCTCAACATAACTAAGCGTCTTTTTGCCTATCCATATACACAATATTCATCATAGAGGTCATTTCCATATAAGAAGCACTTAAAATTTTTGAAAATTCATGGTTTTGAAAAAGGTCATGCAAATGCAAGTGTTGATAATAGAAAGCAAGTAGTGCAAGAGTTATTACAAGCCAATTTGTCAAGAGTAGTGGAAAGTACATAGAGTGCTAGAATGAAAAATAAGGTATTGTAAGTACCCCCACCCCATACTTGACATCCACATTGTCCCCAATGTGAAAATCAAGCATAAGAAGGAGAAAAATACTTACAATGTAAAAGAAGTGGAAGCTCAATCCTCTGTCGGTGGTGGAGGTGGTGGATATGGATACATCGGTGCGGAGGGATCGTAGAAGTGGCCGAACTGGTGGTAGTACATGTCCCTCATCTGGCCATCATAGGATGAATGCCTAGCGTCCGTCTCCTCCCTGTAGCTCCTGAACTGTGTGTTCAGGGTGTCTTAATCAGTGCGGAGGGCATGGTAGTCGGTGCTGAGGCTCTGGAAGCTAGTGACTAGCTCTCTGAAGTGGCGCGGAGCTCGGCGTCCTCGTCTAGGGCCTGGAGCATGTGCATAGGAGTGTCGAGGTGGCTGCATGTCATCCTCCGTCTCCTTATCCTGCCTGCTAGTCCTGCTCGGTCCTACTCCATGAGTGTCAGTGTCCATGGCATCCGTAGCGTGCCCGCTATGAGTATCACTCTCAAACTCGAGCATGGTCTCCTGTCCGCCATCCTCATCCTCCTCATCTGAGTTACCTGCATCATCATCATAATAAGTAGGAGGTGAGAGCTCCTCAAGCATCGCCTCAAAGGTCTCCTTCCAGTTCCTCTTATTCCGAATGGTGTATTCGGATTTCCATATGATCTCGGATGGCTTCTTCTTCGGATCCCTGTGCCATGGCATCGGCACATGAAGAGTTCCTCTCCCTCGAGGAATCAAGACCTGTCGGACCACCAACCTCTGTGAGCCTAAAGGGAGGGCACTCTCAGCTAGAGTGCATCCCGAGAAGTCATAACCTAGAGTCCTAGCCACGTGAGTGACTAAGCCCCCTGCACAAATGTCGCCCTTAGCTTTGTTGGCTATCTTTCCTAGATAGTCAGCAAGCATGGTGGCAATCTCGGGAGTGGTGGTAGATGTTATGCAGTAGAGGATAAAAAGCTCATCAGCCTTGAGCTTCTGCGGGGTCTCGGTCCTGGCAAACAAACTCTCACTGAGTATCCTATGTGCTACCTTGAAGGTAAGGTTGTACATGCTTGTCTCCTTGGAGTTTCCGGGTCTCCACTTATCCCCGCCGTACTCTCCTACGGAAATAGCCTCCCAAAAATCACTAGCACTGAGGCCTCTAGCAAATGTGCCTGTAGCTGAATAAGAAAAGCCAAACAAGTCTCCAAAAGCATCGATAGACAAAGTGTGGTCTTGGCTCATGAGGCGGAAAGTGACCATCCTTTCCCTAGGATCGTGCTCAAATGTGCTAAGGAATTCTAGGGTGATCTCCCTATAAGCATCTTCCCTGATCGTAGCAAACTGTCTCAACCCTGCTCTATCAAGCATCATATCAACATCCTCTCGAACATATAACGAATCTAAGTCATCGAGCACTATGTAACGAGGAGGGGTGAATGGGCGATCTATAATGCGTTCATAGCGTTTCTTATGCTTGGATAGGGGAGGGGGAAGCTTAGGAATGTTGGTAGGTGGTGGTGGAGGTGGGGCAGGGGCTTTGGAAGAAGATCCCTTCTTCTTCCCCGTGTTTCTAGTTATCCTCTTGACAAGATCCATTCTAAGTCCTAAAAATCGACCTGTTCTTCACGAAAATCGGCCGATTTTTCTGGGCTGGGTCGATTTTTATCTCGATTCCAACGATTCTCACAATTCTGTAAAGTTCTGTTCAATCTATCACCACACACAGTTCTCTACAATGAATCCTAAGCAGTTTCCTCTATCAATTCCAACAACAAAGCACTTCCTAGACAACTTCGATTTCAAGTGAGAAAACTTAGGTTTTAGAAAGAAAAACCTGAATTCCTTGTGGAGCAGTCGATTGCCGTGCGTGTTGTTGTTAGATCCGTGTTCCTTGTTGAAAATGCTTCAATTTGGAGTCAAGAATCTCTCGAATAGGTTAAGAAATGAGGATTTGGGGGTGTGGCGATTTTCCGGCGTTCTTGAGAGAGGGGAATCGAGAGTTGAAGATGTGGGAATGAAGAAGATCGAGTGTGAAGTTCTTATATAGGGTCGACGATTTCTGAAGAAAATCGGCCGATTTTTCTGGTCGATTTATTTGTCGGGGCGATTTTTCTCTCTGACCGAAAAAATCGGACGATTTATTTTGGCAGGTCGATCTCCAGGTCGATTTTTGTTTCTGTTGTGAAAAATCGTCTTGCTCTGTTACAGAATCGGACGATCTTTTTGTGGTAGGTCGATTTCCTTCCTTGTTTTTCTTGAATCTCGAAGATATAACTTACTTGTGCTCCATTCTCCGTGAATCTCTCACATTTGAGCCTAGTTTCCTGCGATTAATGACACGACAAACCAAGAGTGCATCGAGGAACAAATAAAAACAAAAAATGAAGAAACAAAACAATTAATCTATTCTAACTAAGCGAGGGAAAGAAGGGAAAACTATACTATCGTTGGGTTGCCTCCCAAGAAGCGCTTTATTTATCGTCTTTAGCTAGACGGTGTATGATGTTGTGTTCAATGGAGGAGGATAGGAGCTATCTCCTCGACTGGAGTTTCCGGTGTGTATTTCTTTAACCGTTGGCCATTAACCTTAAAGCTTCCGCATTGTTCACCCTATACTTCAATTGCACCATGGGGAAAAATTCTTTTAATCACAAAAGGTCCTGTCCAACGGGATTTGAGTTTACCTGGAAATAGACGCAGCCTTGAGTTGAATAGGAGGACTTGGTCCCCTTCCTTCAAGTCTTTCGGGATGATGTGCTTGTCATGCCACCGCTTTGTCCGTTCCTTGTAAATCTTTGCGTTCTCATACGCGTTCAGTCGGAGCTCATCTAGCTCATTGATGTCTAAGAGCCGTTTCTCTCCGGCTTCTTTCATGTCGAAGTTGAGCCACTTGATAGCCCAATAAGCTTTGTGTTCTAGCTCTACAGGAAGATGACATGATTTACCATAAACGAGATTATAGGGAGTCGTACCTATTGGTGTTTTGAAGGCTGTCCTGTATGCCCATAGTGCATCGTCAAGCTTCATTGACCAATCTTTCCTCGTTTTAGAGACGGTCTTCTCTAAAATCCCTTTGATCTCTCTATTGGATATCTCGACTTGTCCGCTTGTTTGCGGATGGTAAGGTGTAGCTATCTTATGGGTCACCCCATACTTAGTTAATAGAGCCTCGAATCGACGGGCTGTGAAATGCGTTCCTCCGTCACTAATGATGGTTCGGGGAGTTCCGAACCTTGGGAAGATCGTTTTGTTGAGGAACTTCACCACTACCATTGCATCATTAGTAGGAGAAGCGATTGCTTCTACCCATCTCGAGACATAGTCTACGGCAAGAAGTATATACTGGTTGCCGCATGAAGATGGGAAAGGTCCCATAAAATCGATGCCCCATACGTCAAAGATCTCTACTTCTTGTATGTTGTTGAGAGGCATCTCATTCCTCCTGGATATATTACCTGTCCTTTGACAAGCATCACAAGAAACAACAAACTTTTGCACATCTTTGAAAAGTGTAGGCCAATAAAAGCCGGAGCGAAGTACCTTAGCACAAGTCTTGTGGGAACTAGCATGTCCACCACATGGTAGAGAATGGCAGTGTCGGATGACACTATCTATCTCGTCTTCGGGAATGCATCTCCTGTAGATGCCATCTGGACCTCTTTTGAATAAAAGGGGTTCGTTCCAATAGAATTGCCGGACGTCTCTAAAGAACTTCTTCTTTTGAGCATATGAAAGTCCGGGTGGAATCTCCTGACAAACAAGGTAATTTACAATGTCAGCAAACCATGGATCATTACCTTGTGATATGTGTTGAAGACACTCTTCAATCTCGTGCAGCTGCTCGTCAGGGAAGGAGTCGTCTATCGGAAGCTCATCTGACTCGCCGGTCAGCTGCGGGAGACGACTAAGGTGATCGGCGACGGAGTTCTCCGATCCTTTCTTATCACGGATCTCTAAATCGAACTCTTGCAAGAGTAAGATCCATCTTAGAAGCCTTGGCTTCGCATCCTTCTTCGTGAATAAGTATCGGATTGCGGAGTGGTCCGTGTAGACTATCACTTTCGCACCTACAAGATAGGAACGAAATTTCTCAAATGCATATACTACGGCTAAAAGCTCCTTTTCCGTAGTTGCATAATTGTACTGAGTCTCATCTAGCGTTTTGCTAGCATAGTAGATGGCATGTGTGCGACCATCTTTCTTCTGACCAAGAACGGCTCCGATAGCAACATCGCTTGCGTCGCACATGACCTCGAAAGGAAGAGTCCAATCGGGTGGTTGGATGATTGGTGCCGAAATCAATGCTTCTTTGATCCTGCAAAAGGCATCTAAGCAATCTTTCGAGAATTCGAAAGTCGCGTCTTTCATCAAAAGATTAGTCAAAGGTTTTGAAATCTTGGAAAAATCCTTTATGAATCTCCTATAGAAGCCTGCATGTCCTAAGAAGCTTCTAATTCCTTTTACCGATGAAGGGGGAGGTAACTTCTCAATGGTTTCTATCTTTGATCTATCTACCTCTATTCCCCTTTGTGACACTAAGTGACCTAACACAATTCCTTCGGTGACCATGAAATGACATTTTTCCCAGTTTAAGACTAAGTTAGTGTCTTCACATCTCTTAAGAACTAGTGAAAGGTTATAGAGACAGTTATCAAAGGAAGAACCATATACCGAAAAGTCGTCCATGAAGACTTCCATGATATTCTCTACATATTCGGAGAAGATTGCCATCATACACCTTTGGAAGGTGGCTGGAGCGTTGCATAAGCCGAATGGCATTCTTCTATAAGCGAACGTACCCCATGGGCATGTAAAGGTTGTCTTCTCTTGATCATCCGGATGAATTGGTATCTGAAAGAAACCGCTATATCCATCTAAATAACAAAAGTAGGCATGTTGGGCTAACCTTTCCAACATTTGATCGATGAAAGGAAGGGGAAAGTGGTCCTTCCTTGTGGCTACGTTCAGTTTGCGGTAGTCGATGCACATTCGCCACCCTGTAACTGTCCGTGTAGGGATGAGTTCGTTGTTCTTGTTGGCAACAACGGTAATGCCTCCTTTCTTGGGTACTACTTGTACCGGACTCACCCATTTGCTATCAGAAATAGGGAAGATGATACCTGCATCAAGTAGCTTAAGGATTTCTTTCTTCACGACCTCTTTCATTGCCGGGTTTAACCGTCTTTGAGGTTGGCGTGAAGGTTTGTAATCCTCTTCCATTAAAATTTTGTGCATACATAGAGAAGGCTTTATTCCTACTAAATCATCAATGGTGTATCCTAGTGCTCTCCTATGTTGCTTCAGAACATACATGAGTTTCTCTAATTCATCATCATTCAAGTTTGCATTGACTATAACCGGATATGTGGAGTTAGTGCCAAGGAATGCGTACCTTAAATGCGTGGGAAGTTGCTTCAATTCTAGTGATGGAGGTTCCTTGGTTGGTGATGAACCGTGACTTTCGGATGATGTGGGGGAGGTCTCTATAGGTGTGGGTACCTCTTCATTAGATTCGGAGGCGGCTGCGGTGAAGTCCGGAGAATCCATAGAATCACTCAGTGAATCGACCCCCTCTGCAATAAATCGGTCGATCTCCTGCACGATTTTTCTTTCTGTTGGAAAAAATCGTGCTTCCTCTGTATGAATCGGACGATTTATTGTCGTCGGGTCGATTTTAGTTTCTGTTGAAAATAATCGTGCTGAATCTTCAGAAATCGGACGATTTATTTCCGACAGGTCGATTTTCTTCATAGATTCCGGAGTCCATTCTAGCTCTTCCTCCACAGCATTTAATGCTTTCACATCCTCATTGCAGTCATGTTCTATTCCTTCCTCCATGATGCTCATGCTAAGAACCTTTTGAAGAGGGTCTTTCATCAAGATCGAACTTACTATCTCTCTAGATTCTTCCTCCTCAACAATTTCAAAAACGTCATCTTTCAAGGCTGGCTCCTTGATTAATGAAGATAGTATGAACTCTATCTTTTCTTCACCGATGTGGAAAGATAGCTGGCCGTTCTTGCAATCCACCATGCATCCAGATGTGGCGAGGAATGGTCTCCCAAGGATGATGGGAACTGGGTAATCTGCAGGTATGTCAAGAACGACAAAATCTATAGGTATGTAAAACTTACCTAGCTTTACCGGGATGTCTTCTAATATTCCTACCGGCTTAGTGGTAGAACGATCAGCCATGTAGAGTGTGATCTTCACCGGTCTAGGCTCTCCTAGACCAACTGCTTTGCATAGAGCTAGAGGTATGATACTCACACTTGCTCCAAGGTCACAAAGAGCATCATAAGTAGCTTCTCCCAAGGTGATGGGTATGCAGAAGGATCCTGGATCGCGGAGCTTGGGTGGCATATTCTCCGTCATAGTCTTGATGAGTTCGGATGACTCCATACTCATCTTGACTTCTCCTATATCTTCCAACTTTCTCTTGTTGGAGAGGATCTCCTTGAGGAATTTCCCGTAAGCCGGCATACCTAATATCGCATCCATAAAAGGTATGTTAATATGGAGCTTACTCATAAGTTCAACAAACTTACCGAAATGTTTATCTAGGCGTGCTCGCGCTCTAGACTGAGGAAAAGGTAGAGGTGGTTTGTAAGCGGGAGGAGGAACATAGACTTCTTCCTTCTCTTTTGCCTCTCCTTCTTTTGTGGAGGTATCAACTACTTTAGGTTGAGGATCGGCGGTTGTCTTCCCGCTCCTAGTAGTTATAGCCATAACCCTTCCCTTTGGGTTATCTTCTGTCTTTCCGGGAAGTTTCCCTTGATCTCTTGGAACTTCTCCGGCCTTGTTGAATACTTGGTTTTCTAAAGCTTTGTGAGCTTTGTCAACCGAAGTTATGTAACTCTCCAATCCTTGTAGCTTGCCTAGGATCGTCTCTAGCATAGGATCCGGTTTGTTTGATCCGCTTGATTGTCCCTGGCTTGTAGAAGGGGTAGAAGAAGATGGAGGGGTTAGAGCCTTTTCAGCATATGAGTAAGGATTACCTGAACCTTGCTGATTTGACCTCCAATTGTTGTTATTCGAGTTCCTGTTGTTGTTGTTGTTCCAATTGGAGTTTCGGTTGTTATTGTTGTTGTTGCTCCAATTGGAGTTCCGGTTATCATTCCTTTGATTGTTGTCTCGCCCCATGTAGTTGGCTTCTTGCTCTTTAGTCTTTTGAAGACTTGTTTTGAGCACTTCCCTCAATTCCTTGATGTCATCTTTGAGGGAGAATATTTGTGTTTGAGCCGCTTGATTCAACTTGGCTCCCGGATCGCTTTGATTCCGGCTACTTGATTCCACCTTCCGGTGAGAATACTTCTCAATCACTTGGGCTTGCTTCTCAATGAAGTCCCAAGCATCATCCTCTCTCATATCCATGAATGTGCCGCAAGATAGAGATTGGAGGTTGAATTGTGTTTCCACATCCAACCCTTTGTAGTAGATCTCTAATAATTCCAGCTTGGAAATGCCATGGTGTGGGCAATCCAGCAAGAGATCTTGAAACCTTTCCCAAGATTGAAACAAGCTTTCGTTAGGTTTCATAGAAAAAGCATTTATTTTACCTCTCAATTCCGCCGTTTTGGATGGCGGAAAGAACTTGGTGAGGAATTCCGAAGACAATTCCTCCCATGTTGCTAACTTCGCAGCTGGAAGTGTTTGGTACCAAGCTAGAGCTTTGTCCTTCAACGAGAAGAAGAACGGCTTGATCTTGTAGTTGCTCGTGGTAGCCTTCTTCGGCTTCATAGTCTCCATGAGAATCTCAAAATTCTGCAAGTGTTGATGTGGAGATTCAGTGCTTGCTCCGCCATATTGACTTTGGCGGACCATAGTGATGACTTGTGGTGAGAAGCTAAACTCTTGGATGTCTTCAGCTCCAAAATCCACACCTAGACGGCGTGGTTGCTGAATTGGATCCATCCGTTGCCCCAAAGTTCGGGGTCTATCTTCGTTATTGACAGCTCTAACATTCCTAGTCGTGATGCGAGGGACGACCTTAGGTGTTGGAGTGTTTCGGGTAGGACGAAGTGATGGGTCAATCTCTTCTAGTTCCGGCATGTCCGGATCAATCTCTTCATCATCGGATGAGTCATTTCGAATGGACTTAGTTGGTGTTTTGACTTTCTTCTTCTTCTTGGAGTCGTTCAACTCCAACTTCATGTCCAACATCATAGCTCTCAGTTCATCAATCTAAAATTGATGACTTATTTCAGCTTCCTTTCGAGCCTTCTCACTCAACTGGAGTTGGCGTTGAGCTTCGTTCAGTTCAGCCTTGTAGTTTCTCTCGTCGTTTTCTGCCATTTTCTTCTCCTTCAACTTTCTCCTCAAAGTTCTTTCTAGTTCGGGATCGAAAGGAATTAGATCTTTAGTGGATCTAGTCTTTCGCATATACCTAAAGAACCTGCAAAGATCACTAAGTAGACTAATCAAATCACAAGAGCAAGAGCTCTCAAGCTAGACAACCGAAAACCGGATTTGATCTAGACCAAATCCCCGGCAACGGCGCCAAAAACTTGTTCGCTCAAAAGGGTGTGCGTCAAAGTCTTAAATTTATATCTAGAAATCAAAAGCAAAGCGAACCCGCAGTGTACGGATCAGCTGTAGAAAGGTAAGAATTCCAGAGTCGAACTCAGGGATTTGGTGAGAAAAATTACGATTTCAATTATCTAGCGAAAGTATAAAATTTTTGTGATTTGATAAAGAGAGAAATGATTCCAAGGATTCAAGTATCCGATTTAGGCTTTTGATTCAAGACACTTCTATAAGTATAGGACAGAATTTATATTGCCAAGATTAAATGTTCAAAGGTAGGATTCGTACGATGAAGTTCCGAAACCTATATAACTAATCTAAAGGTCCTCTCTATAAGGGTTGTTGAGGCTACAATATAGGAAGATCTAAAGACAAGAATTATGTTCAAACTAACTATCTAAAACTCCAGGATATGACTCTCCAAAGTATGAATAGAAAGCACACTTAAAATCTTAATAAAGTATGTTGAGTCTCTTTATTACCCAAATCTTGCGATTTTAATCTATTAAATGTAGAAACAGGTTTGAAGTGTATTCAAGCATTCAATTAGAAGGTAAAAAGGTTAATCAAGATTGGGATTTAGGCAAGGATTAGCTTTGATTAAAGATTGATTCAATTAAAGTTCGTCAGAAGAAATAAATCGTCCTGTTCATAAGAAAAATCGGCCGATTTTCCTCAAGAACAGCCCGATTTTCCTGTTTGTCGCAAAGCTAAAATCTAAATTCTCAGGGTCCTAATGTTTGAATGAGTTCAGTCTATCATCATCTAAGCCTTAATCATCAACTATTCTCCCCAGAATCACAAGGTTTTTAGCCAACCATTTTCAAAATCGAATCAAATTAATTATTGAAGAAGATATCGCAAAGAACCCAAATCTTGAATGAAAAATTCAATAACTTTCAAATCTATAAAACAATCGTCAAATGTATTCAATATATCTCTCAAACAACTCAGTATCGTGCTCACAAACCACAACAATGCAATGGAATAAAGAAATCTCACAATCAAAGATCAAGAATGACTTTCCGACAAAAGCTCTTCAATCTCTCTCCAAGAATCCTTGATTTCTCCAAAACGTGTAAAGATTATCTGATGCGACCTCCTCGTCTTCGTTCGTAGGGTTCTCCTCTATAGTTTCTTGTAGATGGGCCGTTTGGCAAAACTCCCATCTAGCCCAAACTAATTGGGCTTTATGTCGTCTTTTCATTTGGCCGAATCGTGAAGAAAATCGACCCAGTCGATTTTGGTACAAAACCGTTCGATTTCAATGTGTGAAAATCGTCCGATTTATGTATACATTAGAACGATTTTCTTCAACAGAAAGTGCTCTTTATTTGGTTCGTCTTCTATGCTTCTCCTTTGCAATTCCTTAGCTCTTTGTGATCCTTCTAAGACTCCTTTAGCTTCCTTAACATCCCTAGTTGCTCCTTGCTCCATTTTTGCTTCCAATTCAACTCTATTTACCTGCAATTCATCAAAATCTCGTGTAGACCCCTATTTCCGACAATTGGTTGAATAGAACATAAAAGGTATGCAAAATTCCTCTAAATGCAAGGTAAATAGAGATAATGTGCTGCAATATGCATGAATATGATGATACATAATTCATGTCATCAGTAAGCTTAAATCTCGTTGGACCGGACCTTTTCTAATCAAACGTATTTTCCCCCATGGTGCAGTTGAAGTATGGGGTGAATCAGGCGGAAGCTTTAAGGTGAACGGTCAACGACTCAAGAAGTATACGCCGGAACTCCAAGCTGAAGAGTTCGCGCCCACCGCACTCGAATAAGTGCGAAATTGGTCTAGCTACGGACCTTAAACAAAGCGCTTCTTGGGAGGCAACCCAAGGTATTGCATTTATGTTTTTGTTTTCGATTCATAGTTTACCTTAGTTTAGACGTTTTTGCTTTGTTTTGCCTTCGATTCCTTCCGGTATGTTCGTGTTTTTGGATGTAGGAACAGTGGAAAAGGAAAGGGGAAGAGTAATCTTGAAGAAAAGTGACGAAACTTGGACTTTGGAGCATTACAGAGAGTTCCACGGCCTAAACCACGGCCGTGACAGCTACAGTGACCGTAATTTCCAAAAGCCTTTGAAAAATCACCAAAACCACGGGTCCGTACATTTCCACGGCCGTGGAACCCCCCGACAGACCGTGATTTTCAAAAATTTTGCCGGCCACTATATAAACCACGTTCTTCACAAAAACACAACACATAAAACCCATTCCACGCCCTATTTCGCCGATTCCACGCCTCTCACCTCAATTCTCCGTTCGTTAATCGTTTTCAACGATTCTTCGTCCCAAACCGAAGCAAATTCAAACACCAACGAGATCCAAGCAACAAATCGAGCGGCAAATCACCAAGGAATGCAGAATTCGGATTTTAAAATCCGAAACCTAGGTTTTTTCCGCGCTTCTCTATCTTTGTCAATTCGGGTTCGTTTTTGCTAGCATTTATAGGAGAACTGATTGAAATTGGAAGGAATTAGACTAGGACTGCTTGATTGCTGAGTTTGGCTGTTGATTGTTGAGTTTTGAGAAAAAGCGAGACAAACCACGGTCTCTATCACTTCCACGGCCGTAGAACACCAAGAACAGACCGTGGTTTTCGACAGTAATGGATTTTGTGAGGAGAGTTTCTGGGAGGATTAAGGAAAAGAAAAACGAGAAGGATAAGAACAAAAAGAGGAAGGGTAACCCCTCTTCCTCTTCATCCTCTAGAGCACCACCACCTTCCTCCCCTTCACCTCCATCATCACCTTCATCACCTTCACCTCCTAGCCCTAGGATACCTACCATTCACGAGGATCATCTCGATGCATTAGAGAGGATCCACAAGAGGGCTGTTATAGGACCTAGGTACCTATTGTTGGAGGATTTAGCTCCTCTTCACATCATAGATGACCTTACTTGGCTCTTGGATAGAGCCGGATTAGTTGTCTTCTCGGCTATCCGAGAAGACGCTTACGAGGAGATCACGAGAGAGGTTGTGACGTCTTTTGAGCACAACCACGTTGATAGGACAGTTTCTTTCCGTCTGATGGAAAGGAACTATGATTTCTCCATCCGGGAGTTCAGGACCTTCTTTGGGTTCCAAGAGACCTTCAATGGTCGTTTTCCCAGCGGCGTTTACGCCAAGGACTTTTGGGGGGAGGTTGCCATGATTTACGCCAGCGAGGACCGCTGGCAACCAGCTGATACCAAGGCTAAGTTGATGTATCACTTAGCCTTGAAGATTGCTCACCGGGTACTTTCTGAGTGTCTCTTCCCTAGGACGGAGACACCTCAGAAGATCAAGACAGATGAGCTATTTCTGTTGTACTCCATGTTGTATGGGCGCCCTGTTGACTGCACCACCCTCTTAGCTGCTACCATGAGCAAGCTAAAGAACAAGAGGGCGGGCAACATTGGATATGGTGGGATAGTCACCCACCTTGCTAGAATGTTAGGGGTAGATTTTTCTGCATGTACACGCATTCCCGCCGTACCCCTAGGACTCCAAGCCTTCATGACTAGAGGTCTCATCTTGCCCACCCATAGAGGTCCACCTTATGCAGCTATGCCATGGGAGAGCAGGACGGGGAGGGGCATTGAGTGGTTACCGGAGTATTCTATTATGGATGGACGCCATAATTGGAAGGAGACGTTTGCTGCTATGCATGCGAACAGGATTGCAGCTCCTCCATATGTCCCACCACATCCTGTAGTTGAGGAGGAGGAGATGAGAGATCAGTACGAGCGAGGAGGAGGAGCCGAGCAAGATTTTGGCACGTTTCCGGATCAGCCGGACATAGTTTCTGATGTGCCTAGACGTTCTCCACGTCCCGCCAGAGCTTCAGGTTCATCTTCTCGCCGCGCTAGCGTGAGTGAGAGACCCACTTGGATGGAGACACCTCCTGCATGGTACGGAGCTCCACCACCATGGTCTGCACAGGCACCACCAGCACCAGCACCAGCACCGTCAGATGCACCGGGGTGGTACAGCCAGGCTCCAGGTTGGTATGAGCAGATGCCAGAGTGGGCTACTAGCCTTTCTGATAGAGTGGGAGCATTGGAGATCCGAGCTGACGTGAGGGATGGACGCATGGATGACCTCGACCATATGATGAGGGATGTCTACCGCCAGCAGTTCGGGCGATACTATGATACTAGCTTCTCTCCATTCCCGCCTCCACCGCAATGATGATTTGCATGACCGACACCTTTAGCCGCTCCACCGCCATTTTGTGAGTTCTTTTTCTTTCTTTCTTTTCTTCTATTCGTTCTTTTATTTTGAACATTAGGGACAATGTTTGTTCCAAGTATGAGGTGGGGTGTGACTAAAAGTTTGTAATAACTCTTACTCACTATGATTGCTTCTATTGAGACTATCTTGCATGATCATTATATTGTTGCACGTTTCATTATTGCATTGCATGAAAAAGAGTTTGAAAAACCCATAAAATTTGAAAAATTTTGAAAATTATGTGCTTCTAAGGATAGAGATGATTTATATGATAATCGCTACTTGTGAATTGAGTTTGATGACAATTGCATGCTTAAACGAATAGTGAATTGAAAAGAAATTGATTGAGTTGATTATACCTCTTTTGCAAGTTTCATAATGTGATGAATATTACCTAAATCATGTTGAGGAATTAAGGTTGAAATCACACTATAAGTTCTTATACTTCTCATTGAGATGATTAAGGCAATTCGATTTTCTTTCTTCTTTCTTTGATCATTTAGCCCCTCATTGAAATTATGGCCTCCTTTACCTATCCGGGAATTTGGAGGAGTTGATTGATATTGGCATGTTTGATGTGGGAGGGCCTTGAAAGCAATTATTTGCAATCAAAAGAATAGAAAGAAATTGTAGGTTTGGGGAAGTCAATCATGATGATGAGTAACTCGGCACCATTCACATAGCCGGGTGTTTGTGTCTTGCCAAAGTCGGATTGAGCGATATTCCTAGCGGATTATGGTATGTGTGCTAAGGGTTTGAGGCATCTCATAAAAATTGAGAAACGCCAATCTCCTAGGCTTCGGTTTTTGTGCACCTCTGTCCATAACTCCAAAAGTAAAGTCGAAAAATGAAAAGAAGAGAGCGAAGCTCTAAGTTGAAGGTGTTGCAGGAACCGCAAGAGAAGAAGAAAAGAGTAGTTATCCACTTTCCCGGATTCATGCACCACATTCCTTAAAGTTTTCCTTCCCTTTCCACATTCTAGACCTTTTTGAAAGTCCTTAAGATCAAAAGAATGTTATATGGCTTGGTGATCTAAATTGAAGTTTCGTATGATTGATTTTGATAATGTTTGAAGGTTGTGATGTTTGTATGGAAGTTTGATTGATTCATGAGCTCTCTTTACTCTTTACTCTTTGATTAAGCGTATGAAAGTCTTGTAAACGAATGAAGCAAGATTTGAGAATGATCTATTGATTAGAAGGCACATTCATCCAAAGGAAGTTTGCTTTGAGAAGGTACACATATTTCATCCTAACTTTTGTTTTAAAGCTTTTGAAAAACCTTGCTTAGGGACAAGCAAGTGGCAAGTGTGGGGTTATTTGTTAGCATGAAATATTGTGATATTTTAGGCACGTTTTCTAAGTGTATTTCATCCATTTTGATAGTCGTTGATTAAGTATTGATTCAATTGTGAGCTAGTTTGTCTATATTGTCGATATGGAGTTCTACACAAGCTTTATGTTGATTATAGGTAATTAAGAGCTATTTCCGAACGGAATTGAGCAAGGATGGATTTGATTGAGCATGTCCATGAATTGAGGACATTCCTAGGAGCTAAGGAAGTGTCAACTTGAAGAATGCACGAGACTAAGGAAGAATCACGTTCTAAAATACGCTCTAAAATACGGCCGTACTACATTCCACGTTCAAGTCCACGGCCGTGGAACCATGGCAAGGGAAGCGTGGTTCATTCCAGCAACTTCTACGGCCGTGGAGGAGTTGTGTCAAACCGTGATGAATTCCACGCTCTAAATTACGGCCGTGGAACCCTTCCACGACCGTGATCTTAGCGATCTTTTTCGCCACACTTTAAGCCACGATCTCATACGCAATTGGGTCGGGACGATATTTTATGTTACACTATAAAAGGACGGACGAAGAGAGATTCCGTCACCTCTGCTTAGACGCACTTTTGCTTACGCTTACGCTTGGAGTTGCCCTAATTTCGCATTTGGCGAAGATTGTGTTTGAGAGATTTGCGCGTTGCTAGTGTGATTTCCGGATTGACGGAAGATTGAAGATTCGGAAGATTGTTCGTAAGAAGATTTCGCTTCTTACTTAGGTTTGATTTAGAAGAAGGATTGACATCCCGTTCTTCCTTCTTATCTAAGATTTGTGATTGTTTGCGTTATTCCGAATCTAGTGACGATTATTGTTCTTGATTGTGACTTTGAGATTGAGTTGAAAGTTATTGAAGGTTTTCGGAAGTTTTCATTTTTTATTCTTTTAAACCTTGAATTTGATATCAATATGACTATTGTTGGCTAAAAACCCTTAACAATTCTAAGGTGAAGGGTTGATAGTTGTGGCTTAGATGATGATAGATCAATCGTAAACAGATTGGACCCTGAGAGTTAGAGAGAATCGCCGACAACCCTAATCCACGGTCTGTTCTTGAGCTTCCACGGCCGTGGAACTCAAGAACTACCCGTAATTTTGTGTTAGTTTACGAACCTGCTTTTACTTTAATCCAAAGTTAAAGATTTGCTTTAACTTAGTCTTGGCTTGCCTATTCTAGGTGGTAGTGAAGCCTCAACAACCTCTACCTCGATTGTGAGTGTCACAACCTTAATCGGTTTAGTTAGTCTTGATCCTTAGATTACAAGTTTGGGTATTTGACATTAATTCTTACCTTTAGAACCTTTCTATATTGAAGCCTCAACAACCTTTATAGAGAGTGTCTTGTAGGTGAGTCATATAAGGTTTTTGGAACTTCACCGTACGATTACCTTACATTCGTATACCTTTGCATATCTTAACTTTGTTCTTATATCTTTAGTATATCTTGAATCAATTGCCACAGCTGGATTCCTGGATCTTTAGGATTGTTGTTTTCCCAATAATTCAAAAAGATCTTACATTTACTCGCTTGATAATCTATAATTGGATTTAACCCCCCAAATCCCTGTGTTCGATACTCTGGAATTCTTGCTCAACTATATCGATCCGTACACTGCGGGTTCGCTTGCTTGATTCTAGTTTTATAAATTTAAAGCTTATTTGCACGCACGCTAAGTGGCGAACAGTCTACATCCAGCAACCACAAGGCTTCATCCATCCTCAGTTCCCTCATCGCATCTGTAAGCTTCACAAGTCTCTGTATGGGTTAAAACAAGCTCCCAGAGCTTGGTTTTCAAAATTAACTTCTGCCCTGCTTTCCATGGGCTTCTCTGCCACCACCTCAGACAATTCCCTCTTCTGTTTTCGTCAAAATTCAAATTGCGTGTTTGTTCTAATCTATGTTGATGACCTCCTTGTAGTCAGCTCTTCCCCCTCCCTTTCAAAGACCTTTTACGCCTCTCTCTCCAAGCAATTCCCTGTCAAACCATCAGGTGATCTCAATTTTTTTCTTGGGATCTCAGTTACCCGTACCAAAGATGGCTTCTACCTCTCTCAGTCTCAATACATACGTGACCTCCTTACAAGGACCAACATGCTCCAATCCAAACCCATTTCCACCCCAATGGCTTCAAACTTCCTCTCCTTACCTCATGACTCTCCACCCTTCACTGATCCCCTCCTTTACCGCAGCACAGTCGGGAGCCTCCAGTACTTGTCGTTCACAAGACCAGACATCTCCTTTGCAGTAAACAAGGTATGCCAATATATGCACAAACCTCTTCTTGTTCATTGGAAAGGGGTCAAGCGTATCCTGCGCTATCTCAATGCCACCCTGGATCTACAATTTCACATATCCTCCAAGACCTCCAACACATTATCGGCATTTTGTAATGCTGATTGGGCTGGTGATCCCTCTGACAGACGCTCCACAGGTGCCTACTGTATCTACCATGGCAACAATCTAATCTCATGGTCTTCAAAAAAGCAAAACACTGTAGCCAGATCATCCACTGAGGCAGAGTATAGAGCCTTGGCACTCGCAACCTGCGAGACTTTATGGATACAATCTGTCATGGCTGAACTACAGCTCTTCCTCCAATCCCCACCAATATTATGGTGTGACAACTTGGGTGCTACTTATCTGGCTGTGAATCCTGTGCTTCATCATCGCATCAAGCATATCTCTCTCGACTACCATTTTGTTCGGGAGAGTGTTCGGATCAAGGCCCTTCAAGTCGCGTTCATTCCATCACAAGATCAGCTAGTTGATGCTCTTACAAAACTGCTGCCCACAGCTCGTTTCACCTTACTACGATCCAAGCTTTGCTTACTCCAGCTTGGTTCGAGGGGGATACTAGGGTTAATACATGATAACCATACTAGAGTTACTATGACCACGTGTCATCCTACTATTGTACACATGATACTATATAAGGACATGTATCCTATCAATGAAATCAGAATGGAATTATCAATTATTATGTTATCCATCAATAATAACAAAATATTATGGACGTGGATATATTATTCCTTAGGATAGTGATACGATTTTTCTGAATTTGAGATGTATGACATATTAAGGATTATTAATCAATATTTCTTAATTTCAACTAATTTGTATTTTTTTAACAAACTCTCCACATTTTTGCAATTATATAGCCATGTTGGCACTTCGAGATACACTAGTCCACGAGAAAAATGATCCGGAAAACATTTTGAATAACTCATTTGTATTTAATTTTATCACTAGAAAATTAATAATAAAAAAAGAGTAGAGAATTGAAAGCTAGTACATATCAAACACTTTACAAATTATTCCACTGACATAAGATTTTCACTAAATGAATTAATATTTATTCTACCTTTAAATTATTTAAAGCGAAGGTTATGGGGAGCCAGCGTGACAAACATGGGTGACAATGCCATGAAAAATTGGACTCTTGAGGTAGGGAACATAGGAGCATGATTTTCCGAGACCCGTGAGATAAGTACAACACTTTTTAGCCTTAAAGCTAAAATGATGACATCCTAATCCGTTATTATCATGCACCGCCTTCAAACATTTCTTCACATCTTCAACGGGAGGAAAATGTGGTGAAGGTTTGCCTCCTCCCTGATGTGCGGGTGGGGATTTGGCTCCGTCTAGTTCGGATGATAACGATGTAGCCAACACTGCTAGAAGAGCAATGCTTATGGTGGCGGTCAGGAGGAAGATTGGTAGCTTCATGACAAGAAAATGAGTAACAAATTAAGTTTTATAAAGGGTGAGTTGGTTAAGTAGGTACATAACGTATTTTTGTGTACATAATAGGTATGTTTTGTAATGTGTAGATAAAGTAGGCACTTAGAATTAAGTAGAAAAAGATTTAATTGAAAATAATGACATCTATTTACCTAATTTGTAGATATTCTCTCCCATAAAAAGTTAAATGTTTTCCTAATAAATATTGTAACAGATTTGCTGATAGGTTATTATATGAAATAGTTTTTAAAATTTTCCTAGAATCTCTCCTAATTGATTTGCTGTAAATATATACTAATATTGCGTATTATCTGAAGCTCTCCATTGTTAAGCGAGATATATATATCAGAGCTCTTAATTACGATCAACAATGGAGGATTGTAGATGAAAGTCGGTGCTACATAAGACGAAAGTCGATGAAAATATGTTCTACATAACTCCACAAAATTATGTAGTAGATGTGTATTCCTTGTGGATCCGTTATGAATACATATTTTTTGTGACTTTTTACACAACTATTACAATTATGTAGTAAACATGGATAATATATCTTGGAGTGTAGAATATGTGTGCCCAATGCATTTTATGTAGCTGATATTTGTGTTATATGTATTAACATTGTGTAATTGAAATTGTGTACGGACATTGTGTAATTGAAATTATGTATTAAAATTGTGTATCATCAAAAGAATACACGAAGTTTGATTAGTATAACTGGTATAAGGGTGGGGGGTGGGGAACTCGTCCAGAGTTCGAATCCTATCTTTCACACAATCTTTTACATATTATAATTAAGAGGAAAATTAAGAATATTTTATTACCCGATTTAACAAAATTTAATTGAATATTAATTGGAGAGAGAAGAATCAATTTCCTTCCTTTTCTTAATGATTATCCAACTCATTTATCTTTATTTTTAATTGATGAAATTAGGGTGCCTAGTTTGTATCTAAGATACAAAAAGTACCTTATATCACCAATGTTCTCTTTTATAAAGAGCTTTAGTGTAGTAAGGAAGTAGATTGCAAGTGGGATGAGAGTAATGATATAATACCATTCTATTTATAGACTGAATTTCCACCAAATTCTCTTAAAATAGTTAAGATTTTGAATTTGGTATATATTATTATTTTTTCACCCTTAAAATCGTAACAACTAAAATGATCCTTCCATTTTTCTTTCCATCTAATTCTTTTGTTTTAGTTATATTTTAAATTAATCTATAAAATTATTTTCAAATTTGTATTCCTATCCAATTTGATTTAACTGAAAATTGTTTCATTATTTTATGCCAATTGTAAAGGCAACTTGTACAGAAGAGTTTTTAATTATTACATATTTTAACTGACTAAAATTTGTATACTAAATTAATCTTCCTGATAAGTTATAGGCAAATTTTGATATACTAGGCTTTTTTAAGTTTTTATAAAACAAACTATACCCCTATTTTTTTTACTGTTTATTGAACTTAATTTACCTAATTAATTAACCTCATTCATTTACCCAAACTCAACTCCGTTGATCCGTTCATTCAATCACTTAACTACCAGAGAAAAACATATCGCCCTTCCTTCGTCTTCCCTTCGCCTGTTCGACTCCTCACCTTCTTCGATCTCTGATTCATCATCTCTCTCGTAATCTCTCTCGTAATCTCCATTTTCTTCATCTCTGATTCATTCTTCGTCACTTTCCGGCCATCTCCTCACTTGTTCTCTGTGTTTCGTCTTCGTTTTTACCCCAAACACACCACAATCCTTTCGATTTTTTGTAAACCCTAAGAAATTGAAAATGTCGACTCGATCAAAGGTTGCTGCCAACAAATCTTCTTGTGATGCTCCTACCTTCAACCTTCTGACTCCTACACCTCCTTTACCTGTTGAAGATGCCACACCAAACGAAGGCGATGATTCTGCTGTCTCTCATGATGAATCAGGCCTTCAGATTGTAGTATCTGGTGGTCCTCGACCAGTCGATATACCTATGGTTAGTATTGCTTTGATACTCTTTCATGTTTTATGGTATTATAGTTTTTGATATTTGTTCATATTAGGGTTTGTAAGTTTAATCATTGTTTCTGGTATCTGTTTTGATATCGTTTGTTCTATGTTTGTTTCGTCTTTATATTTACATGAGTTTTCTGGTATGTTTGTATGTTATTAGATTTTCTGGTATGTTATTGGTTTCAAGTTTTCTGGTATTTGCTTTAGTTTAAGTTTCTGGTAAGTGTTTATTGTTAGTGTTCTGGTATTGGAGGTTCATGTATTACTTTGTGGTATATTTTGTGTATTTGTTCATATGAGCTTTTTTGTTTCAATTTTTTTGGTATTTGCTTTAGTTTAAAATTCTGGTATGTGTTTCTGGTTTGTGTTTCTGGTATTGCATGTTGATGTATTACTTTCTGGTATCTTTTCTGTTATTTGTTCATATGATGTTTAATGTTTTCTGGTATTAGAAGTTCTGGTATGTTATTCTGGTATGTTATTTGTTTCTGGTATTATATGTTCTAGTTAGGGTTTATGGTATTTGTTTTATTTATTAATGTTTTCTTGTATTTGTTCATATGAGGTTTTTATATTACTTTCTGGTATTTCATGTTGATGTATATATTGACATTATTTTTTGGTATGTTTACACAGGCTGCTGAGGAAAGTGTTAGTTATGGACATGAAGAGTCCAATGTAAGTTGAATGGCTGATATGAGTTTCTGGTTTGTTCTTGACTGTTTTTCTTGTATTAACAATCTTATTTCCTTTACTAGTTAATGTACAGATTTGATGAAAACCCACAATACGAGGCAGCATGTATAACTGTCTTGTCTCGTGTCAACATGGTTAAATTTTTACTTGAAGGGTTGGATGCCAATGGGCAAGAAATGTTCAAAAACTCTATTTTTTCATCTGTCATCTCCCTTTGTACCAATCTTAAACCTTCAAACCAATTAATACACTTCATGCTTCTGCATGAGGTTCAAACTGACCGCAAACACTCAATGTGGTTTGCAATCAACAAAACCTTGCTTATGTATATATTAACTATACACCTAACCTTTTCAGTTCAGATTGTTACCTCTATTCTACTTTCTATTGTTAATGTGTTTCTATCTTTTTTTGTTGTGTATTTTTGTTCATAAGGTTTGGCTTAAGCGAGTTTTTAGAAATTACCGGCCTTGAGTGTCGGTTCCATGTGTACAACGAAGAAGAAAATGTCGACATGAAGGAGTTGTTCGGCATGCCCAAGTGCAAATTGAAGCAATTGGAGGAAAAATATTCAAATCTGAAAAAAAATGATGAAAGGAAATTCAAGATGGCTCTGTTGTTGTTTATTGAATTTGTTTTACTTGGCAATGACAAGAAGAAGTTCGTCTCCAATCTTCCTCTATTGCTTCTGAAGGACATGGATGCCTTTAATTCTTATTCATGGGGCGCCTTGTCTTTAATAAGACACTTGACAACCTGAGGGATTGCGAGCCAACAAAGTATAGGGCATCCGGAAATTACTGCCTTTCTGGTTTCCCTTTGGCATTCCAGGTATACTTCTGGTTTTCCATTTATGTGCCTCTGGTATGTTTATATTTGTTATTTTTGTTATGGTTTACGTCTCTGGTATGCTTGTTAATCATTTATTTTCCTCTGGTATAAGTAATTAGTTACCAGAAATGATACTTTTGTGATTTTATGGTATGCTTTATTGCATTAGCATTTCTGGTTTTTGTTTCTGGTTTTTGATTCTTGTATTTTGTTTTAATGTATTAGATTCTAGTATGATTGTGTATGTTGTATACTTGAGTTCTGTGAAGTATTGTTTTGTTTCTAGTATGTTCTGTATTTTGTTTTGTTTCTGATATTATTTTACTTGCTTTCTGGTATGAGCAATTAGCTACCAGAAATATTAAGTTTGTGATTTATGGTATGCTTTATTTCAATAGCATTTCTAGTATATCTTTCTAGTTTGTGTTTTATAATTGAGTTTACTTGATTTCTGGTTTTTTGATATGCATTTGTGGTTTCATTTTCTGGTATGATATTATTTTATTAGTATTATATTATTTATTGGTTTGAGTTTCTGGTATGGTTTATTCATTTGTTACCTGTCTATATTATGCAGGTTTTCATCCTTGACTCTCTCCCCACACTGGCATCTTTGTTTGCCACATGTGTTAATGAAGAAGCAACCCCACTTTATCTTAAGTGGGTTTCATCAACCAAGGGGAAGATGAAATGCAGCTTCCAGACAATAAAGGATACAGCGTCATCGGTGGCTCAAGATGACATCAAAACTATCCCCCTCAACCTAGAAGACCCAGAAACCGAGGATGACTGCAAATGGTGGGGGGATGAAGTTTTGGACCCAGCTGGCTATCTTTGTCATCTTTTCAAAGTAGGGTTCCACGATGTACGTGTATCCAGGCCTGGAGGGCATAATGTCAAGGTTATCAAGGAAGTCCCAAAGAAGGAGGAATCCGAGAGTGATGACTTTGCTACTCCTCCTCCTCCTCCTCCTCGTCATATTTTGAGGTTGCCAAGACCACAAAAGGTTGTTAAGAAAGAAGATGTCCCAAAGAAAAGGAAAATTGAAAAGGGAAGGAAAAGGTATCTCAATACATTTCATACTCAATCTATATTTTGATAATGTTGCATTAGTTTCTGTTATACTAGTTTCTTTAGTTTTATTGTATGACTGCTTTTTTGCTTTCTGGTATGTGTCTGTTAGTTTCTGGTATGCTTATAATATAACTTATGGTATTAGTTTCTGTTTTATTTTTCTGGTATGCATGCTTTGTTACTTTCTGGTATGTGTCTTTTTGTTTCTGGTTTTTGTTTTACGTTAACTCTGGTATACTTTTTTCCTTAATTGTTTTATTAGATTTAATATGTTTTCTGGTATGATATTTTTAATCTTTGTTTCCTGTGTATATTGTTATGTTTTATTTGGTTTTTGTTTCTGGTATGTTATTGATTTACTTAATAATGTTTTTTTTCCTAATGTAGGGCTGCATCTAAGAAGCCTAAGACAGAACAGATTGTAGAGGAAGTATCATGGTAAACTGAAGTTGAATATGAATTTATATTATCATACCAGAATACTTAATATTTACAAAATTTGTTCTATTGTTTTAGCCCTGAAGAAGACATGCTGGCATTGGCTACACCCTCAGTTGTTGGTGTTGCACCTTCTAGCACTGTTGGGATTGTTGTTGCTCCAGAAATGGATAGCATTGTCCCTACAGATGCTTTGGTTGCACCACCTCTGCCTGATCCCACCACCTCCAATGCAGAAGCTGTGGTTGAACCACCTTTCCCTGATCCCACCACTTCCAACACAGAAGTTGTGGTTGCACCACCTGTCTCTGATCCCACAACCTCCACTATTTCTACCACAAAAATGTAGTTGATATTTTACATACCATAATTTATTAGTTTCATATGCTTATTTGATATCGCATTTTAATCTTTTACTGTGTTAATGTATAGTGTGCCTGATTGGGTTGAAGACTTAAAGAAACAACTACAAATCCAAAATCAATTGATTTCTGAGTTGGTCAAGAAGGTTGAGCAACAAGATGGCACTATCAACCAAGTTGTAATGAGGCAGAAGACACAAACGATGACACAACACAGAATAGAAAGTCAATGTTTCAGGATCGTCACTAATGTTCAAAGGATGGTTGGTTCTTCTAAAGGTACCAAAGCCTCTAAAAAGCCGGCCTCACAACCTCCAGCTGATGCTCCTAAGTTAGAAGTTCTTGGGGTTTCTTCAAGTTATGAAGAGACGGTATCTACAGAAAAAGCCAATGCCCCTGCCTCAGTCCCAGCCCGAGCCCCAGCCCAAGGAGGAAGCTGAAGTTGATCAGCCAAAGGAAGAAGCTGTTGAAGAGGTATAATACACTACTATTCTTCATGTGTTTTGTTTCTGTGCATATTTATTAATGTTTGTGTTATGTTGTCGTTCTGGTACAGAAACCACTACTAGAGGTAGATGTGAAAGGGAAAGGGAAAGTTCAAACCAGAGGACCGAGGAGAATGGGTTTACGTGAAAAGAAACCCAGCGATCTTGTTGTATCACCTTATGTTGTCCCAGTAAAAATCCCCAAGCCCCCCAAGCATTGTTTTTTGAGCAAGAAGGATAGAGATGCTTTTTATGCTTGGTACCTTAACCCGAAGACTAAAAAAGAATTTATTACTGGATTTCAACATTCGGCAAATAAAGAACACTTCAAGCTCTTACTCCAAAAACCTGGCTGGTTGTGGGATTATGTAAGTTAACACTAACCTTACTTTTGTTTAAGTTAATAATTTCTGGTATTATGTTTTCTGGTATGACTTTCTGAAACTAGCTACTGATGTGTTTCTGGTAAGATGTTGTTTGTACATTTTGTTTTTACAATTTCTGGTATGATGTGTTGTACTGCTTTCTGGTATTAGCTAGTTGTATAAGAGTCTGGTATGATTGTATTTTTGCTTCTTTTTTTCTGGTATTATGTATTTCATTAGTTTTATGGTATGTAATTCTTTCATTTTGCCATAAATTATCATTTGACTTCCTTAGATGATTTATTGCTTGAGCTTTCTGGTATTTGTTTATTTTTTGTGTTTTTGGTATGATGTGTTTTCATGTATTTGTATCTTGCCTGATGGTTATCATGTCTTGAATTCTGGTATGAACTTTTTATGTTTTTCTGGTATTATTCTCATATTTGCTCTGGTATTGAATTATTAATTTTTTTTCCTACTTTACAACAACTGGATGAAATGATTACATACCTCCGAAAAGCTGTAATAGAGTATCCAGAGGTTTATCGCCGTATTACCATTGTTCCCGTACCCTTCGTCGACTACTTCAACGATGTGCGTTATAAACAATACTTAGAGTTGAAAGAAACAGGGACTTTTAATTACGGTGAAGAAATTGCATGTTATATACATGGACTTGATCCTCCCTTTTTTAGCAAGAGCTTTTATGAAGTCGATACAATATACACTGCCATCAACACCTGTGGTAAACACTGGATAGCACTACAGATTGATTTACTTAAATGGTGTGTTGTTGTATATGACTCAATTGTGGAATGTATGTCTGATGGGGACTTGAAAGCTTTGCTCACCCCATTCCTTGTTATGTTTCCTTATATTCTGAAACTTAATGGATAATTTGGGAGGTTTGGGGACAATCTTGATAAGCCATTGGATTATGTTCGAAAGACAACCAAAGAAGTTCCACAAAACAATCCAAGGTGATTTTTACAATACTAGTCGTATGTTTCTGGTATGTTCATTAGTATGATGTTTTGGAAAAACACTTATATAATCTGTTGTCTACATTTGCAGTGGAAGGTGTGGTGTATTCACAATCAAGCACATTCAGTATTTGTCGTCTGGACGAACTGATTTGTCAAACATATGTCAAGAATGGGTTCCAACTTTCAGGGAACAATTCTGTTCTATTTTGTACCATAGGGAGTGGGTGAAACCCCACGAGTCCCTTTGAAACTTAATCTGTCCTAAATGATGTGCTAAACTTGTATTTTGGTATTGACTAACTCTGTTGTAATATATTAACTCTTTTGTAATATAATTTACCAGAAGTTTTTATGTTGCTATTTACCAGAAGTGTTTATGTTAATATAGTTTCTTTACCAGAAGTGTTTATGTTGCTATTTAGGATTCTGGTATTTCATTTAAGTCCCTCTGGTATGATTATATCTGGTATTTCTTTGTTATTTTTAATGCTTCTGGTATGATTGTTTTTCATATATGTGCCTCTAGTATGAGTAATTGTTTACCAGAAATGTTTATTTTGTGATTTTCTGGTATGAGATATTGCATTAGTATTTCTGGTATGTGTTTCTGGTATGTGTTTCTTGTAGTTTGTTTCATATATTTGATTCTGGTATGATTATTTGTTTACCAGAAACATTCAATTTGTGATTTTCTTGCCTATGCTTTCTGGTATTCATATAAATAGCCTAATGGTATACTTTTATTTGATTCTGGTATGAGTTTTTTTATTTAGTTTTTGTTATTACCTATTGTTTTGATTCTGGTAAGTGGACATTTACACATAAAACAAACATATATTTATATAGTAACTGTTTTCTACATATCTGATAATGACAAATAAGCAAGTATTTCTGGTATGTGTGTTCATTCTTTCTTCATTGGTTGATTTCGGCAAGTTTTTTTGTTATGGCCTATCCTGCCGCAACAGCTGCATTTCTTCTTCTTGCTTCCTTCCATTGATCCCCGTATCCTAGCTTTAGGCAATCTTCCGGTTCTCTTCCTCTTTATTGGAGGGTTGCATTCAATAGATGTAATGCAACTTGGAATCTCACAATGCTCATGATCTACAATTGGGTATATTGTCTCCTCATATGTTGTGTTCCAATATTCAGTGCTGTAATATTTACTTACTAGAGAAGGCGGATTCATTTTCGCCATCTTTGTTGCAGCTATTGCATGAACACATGGTATTTCCTCAATATCAAATTCCTTGCAAGTGCAACTCCTATCCACTAAACACACAACTTCCCTTTCCTGGTTCCATTGTATCTCAAACAACAGCCTTTTCGCATCAAGCACATAGCATCCATACTTTGTTGCCTCTCCATATTTAGCTTGTATTAGGGCATCGACGTTTGGTGTTGTCATTTCTGTACATGATTCAGCACTTTGTCTTCGCGTTGCAAACCATCTACCCATTGTCTGTCTGATAACATCAATGAGGGCAAGCACTGGATAATCTCTTGCATCACACAGTACACTATTTATACATTCTGCATTGTTGCTTGTCATAATGTTATAACGTTTCGCGTTGCAAAAAGCTCGGGACTAAGCAGCAAATCCAATTTCTTCCAAGAGCTGTGCAACTACTACCTTCTCCTACAAACATTAGCAGGTACACATGAAGTTATATACAATACCAGAAAAAACATACCATACATCTAACATGTTTCAATACCAGAAAAATGTAATACCATAATCATTGCTCATCAATAATAATGTTGAATACCAGAAACATATCATGTATGATACCAAAAACGATCACAAAAAGCATACCAGAATTCATACTAGAGATTAAATTTAATACTAGAAACTATAATTTTCATACGACAAACCTAACATGCGTTCATACCAGAAACATTCATACCAGAAACACTATAAATGAGAGATAAGGGACAATACCAGAAATAAAATAAACCACCAGAATTGAAATACCAGAAGCATAATGTGATTGCATACCAGAAAATAATAAGAACCAGAATAAGCATACCATCTTTATATTTTCAAACAGTTCAAGACACTTATCCTTTCTGTAGCACCTAGCCGCATCCACGAACATTTGTTGAACTATATTCTTGGTTGATTTTTTCTTGATGTTCCCTTTCAAGTGGTACATGCAAACTCCATGAGATGCTTTTGTGTAGTGCTTAGCAATACCATTCTTGATTGACATGTGTCTGTCCGATATAAATAGTTGTTCCTCAGTATCAGGGACAAACTTGTGTATATGATAGAAGAAGAAATCATACGAGTCATCACATTCACGGTCAACAATTGCAAATGCTAGGGGGTATATTTGTTGGTTTGCATCTTGCGTTGTTGCAAGCAATAGCACCCCACCATATCGTCCTTTTAAAAATGTTCCGTCAACTGATATGACCTTAAACAACAACAACAAAAAAATCAATTAGTTTTCTGGTATACCAGAAATGGATAATAGTCATACCAGAAACTTAATTGTTCAAATATATAATACTATACCAGAAACTGAGCATGTAATCAAATCAGAAATGATATTACCAGAAGCACATTTATCTAACAATACCAGACACTGAATATACAAACCAGAAAAGAGTATAGCAGAAACATAATTCTACTGCTTACCAGAAACATAACTCTACTAGCAGAAACATAGTTTTCTGGTAAGCATGTAATTCTACTGCTTACCAGAAGCTGAGGTTGAAATCATATGAGAAATGATATTACCAGAGGTACATTTATCTAACAATACCAGACACTGGTTATACAGACCAGAAAAAAACATACCAGAAAGATAATTATACTGCTTACCAGAAACACAACATAACTACCAGAATCTATATCATTCATGCATAATTGATAATACCAGAGGCATAACTTTATTACATACCAGAACAAGGATAATACCTTTCTCATTACTGAATATCCTTTGATTGATTGTCCCAAAGCAAAGAAGACATACTTGAATTTGTTTTCATCATCCAATTGCAGTGCTACAATAGTGTTCGGATTTGCCTCTTGTAATCGATGTAAGTACACCGGCACACCCTTGTAGTTCTCTTCATTTGTTCCTCTTATATTGTCCTTGACAGCCTCTTGTGCCATCCAACATTTTTAGTAGCTAGCTTCTAAACAATGCTCGTTTCTCAAAATTCCAATAATTGTCTTAGGCTCGGAGAGTTTATGTGTATTAGCATACCTGAATAACATAAACAAAATGATTTGAATGTATTTCATACCAGAATGGAAGAAAAAAATATAGAATTGAATATTATATGTGATAATAAGCAATGGACTTACATTTTTGCAACTATTTCAGCAATGACAGGATATGAGACCTTTTTGCGATAATTTCTTCTGGTATGGAATGAACAAGTGTGCTCTCTGGTATATTTTGTTAGTGTAAACACTTTCGATTTCTTGATTTTTGAGAACCGCACGCGCCACTTACAATCTTTATCCAGACATCGCGCAAGAATAGCAAGCTTGATAGACTTTGTTATTCTGTATTGTGTACATTCGGCAACAGCATTCAAACACAATGCATTTTTCACTGCGTTTTTATCATTGAACTTTTGTCCAAGCTTAAGACCCCATTGAGTTTCTTCAGGTTCAACTTCAGTGATTGCATAGCTATTCTCTGTTTTTATTTCAGTCACACTGGGAGCAGGAACAATGGCAGTGTATGGATGATATTCATTAATTTCTTCAATTTCTGGTATAATAATTGTAGACTTTAATCTCACACACAATGGCACACTCCAGCATGGTTGAGTCATTTGCTTAACTTCAACAAAATCCTCGAAATCTTCTACCGTCTCAATATCAAACGGTTGCAACGCTTTATTTAAGGTATTCTTGTATGTGAGTTCCAATTTCTTCACTGTCTCATCTACTTGAAAACGTTTGGCAATCAACATCCTAATTTCTGGTATGCTAACTGGATCTTCCACAGTGATGGGTTTGCACACTACTTTATCCCCTAAATATGTCCATTCATTTCCCACAGATTTCTACTCTCCTCCACAATAAACTACAATTTGTAACTGAGTCATGGCTAACAAGTTCTGTATATACCATAAAAAAAACTAGTATAAGTATACCAGAAGTTAAAAGTATACCAAATTATGCACAACATCACAAATACCAGAAATTAAAGTATACCAGAATTATGCACAACACCACAAATACCAGAAGTTCAAGTATACCAGAAGTTAAAGTATACCAGAATTATGCACAACATCACAAATACCAGAAGTTTAAGTATACCAGAAGTCATTCAATTCATTATACCAGAGAATTAATGATACCAGAAAGACAATTAGCATACTACAAAAGAGAATATACCAGAACTCATTAATTGATACCAGAATTAATGATACCAGAAAGATAATTATCATACTACAATGGAGATTATACCAGAACTCATTAATTCATACCAGAATTATGCATAACACACAAATACCAGAGTATTAATGATACCAGAAAAACAATTATCATACTACAAAAGAGAGTATACCAGAACTCATCGATTGATACCAGAATTATGCACAACACCACAAATACCAAAAGTTCAAGTATACCAGACGTTGAAGTATACCAGAATTATGCACAAGAACATAAATACTAGAAGATCTAGTATACCAGACGTTCAAGTATACCATAATTATGCACAACGCGACAAATACCAGAGAATTAATTATACCAGAACTCATTTTTTCATATCAGAATTAAGAAAACAAACTAGCAACAATGTTCATACCAGAATCGTAACACACTCATTCATACCAGAAACATACCAGAAACATAATTTAAAACAAAATCAAATATGTCGATACCTTATACCAGAAATACAAGAATCTGATTAAAATTTCACAATGGTGAACAAAATACCAGAATAATACTGAAGAAGATGTCGAGAGAGAGAGTAGAATATTGTTAAAGAGATACCTGTTAGATCGAAGCGAATTCTGGTATTTGAAGTCTTGGATCACAAGTCGATTGCGTTGTATTCGTTTCTGGTGTTTGATTGATTGATACGAGAGAAGATTACTCGATCGATATCAATTGTGAGAGATAAGAGAAAAAATAATTGTGATACCAGAGAAGCTTGCGAGAAGGGCGAGATCGAAGGAGGAGAAGATTGGATTCTGAGATCGAGATCGAGAGGAGGAGAAGAGTGGATTTTGAGATCGAGATCGAGATCGAGAGGAGGAGAATAAACCAGATTTGGTTTCTTTGCTTGTAACAGAAAAGAGAGAGAAAGAGGGGATTTACCTAATTATTATGGTAATTAATTAGCCTTGAACGGTAAATATGGTTTTGGGGTATATTTTGTTGATGGAAAATATAAAAAAGTCTACTTTGTATCCCTATTTCTTAATAAAGTCTACTTACCAAATTTGCCCTAAGTTATAGTTTAATTGATTATATTTTCGTGCATAAATTTCAAATACAAAATCTCCTTCTTTTAAATTTACCAATTGACAATAATATATATATATATATATATATATATATATATATATATATATATATATATAT